>JACAXG010000002.1:6413762-7013762 GCA_018881555.1 Amblyornis subalaris
AGAGAAGAGAAGAGAAGAGAAGAGAAGAGAAGAGAAGAGAGAAGAGAAGAGAAGAGAAGAGAAGAGAAGAGAAGAGAAGAGAAGAGAAGAGAAGAGAAGAGAAGAGAGAAGAGAAGGATAAAGGCAAGGCAAGGCAAGACAAGGCAAGACAAGACAAGACAAGACAAGACAAGACAAGACCAAGAGGGGATCTCATCAAAACATAACAATATCTCAAAGGAGGGTGCCAAGAAGAGGGTGCCAGACTCTTTTCAGTGGTGCCCAGTGAGAGGGTGAAGAACAACGGCCATAAACTAAAACATAAGAAGTTTTGCCTCAACATGAGTAAGAATTTCTTTACATTGAGGGTGGCTGAGGCCTGGAACAGGCTGCCCAGGGAGGTCGTGGATCTCCCTCTCTGGAGACATTCGAAACCCACCTGGGCATGTTCCTGTGTAACCTGTTCTAGGTGACCCTGCCGTGGCAGAGGGGTGGGACTGGATGATCTCCAGAGGCTGCTTCCAGCTTTAACAGTTCTGTGATTCATGCCACACTGCCTGGAAATACGAATCAGGGCTGTGCTTTCTTCTAAAATAAAAAGGGAAATTATAAGACACTGGCTGCTTTTTGTTAGGATTTATGCAGATGAGCAATTCTTTGCTGAGGTTTAAATACAGGGAAAACATACTTTTATATAAAGAAATAAAACAGGCTTATTTAAATAGAAAACAGGGGTGTGTTTTTAAACATTTTCCAAACCAGTTTCAAAAAACTCTACCTCTGCACTCCTAAATCCCTAGCTTGCATTCACATTTTACTCGTGAAACACACTGGAGTAAAACATGAATAGAAGTATTTAAATTCTGCTGTTTCAGATTCAATCTGATCTCTCTGTTACCACCTTAATAGCTCTTCTTTTGGGAATTTTGTAGTCACAAAACTCCTGTAGGAGTTTCCTGGTGAATTTGCTTGGCCTCCCAGTCCCTGTACAGATGGTGTGTTTTCCTGCCCAGTTTGGTATTTGTTATCCAAAGGGGATGGTCATCTGGTTGATGATGGGCTTAGCTTTCAACATTCAATTATAATTTTTGCACTTCAAAGTTCGCAGGACCAGCCTGTTTAAAATCTACTGAACATTAAAATTTGGAGGGTTTTGCCTGTGGTGAGTGAATCTGGGCTACAACTGAGTGACATCCAGTATTTCTTGTGTCTGTAGCGATCCACAGAGCAGAACTTCAGTGGAAGGACCTAGCAGGAAAGCAGGCTCTTTGTCGTAAGTTTGTCTTTCCCCTGTTCTCATCCGCATGCATTGCATCATGCCGGGAGGCAGATAGCTCCTGCACTCATTCCTCCAGCCTGCCCTGGGAGCCTTCAGTGCCTTTTATAAACTCATTTCTCATGCCTGGGAAAAAGGGGTTAGTCTCCCAGATTCCAGATGAAATAGTGCATTGACCAGGTTATGAAATCCAGCATCTCTCTTGCCTGTTCCCTCCTCCTGAGAAGGAGTTCACTATCTTAATCCCAAGAGATTTCAATATGCAAACTACATGCTAGAGGAGAACACTACACACCCAGCCAATGCGCACAGAAAGTAGGATGAATCCACTAACTGATATGTTGCTACTTGAGATGAACTTGCTGCCACTTCCCAGTATAGGAATATTGCCAGTGAAGGTATTCAAGGTCATCTTGCACAGAAAAGAAATGTATCACACACACATGCATGATTGTTCCTTGAACTACAGCTAACTTCACAGAAAGCTGAGTTAATCTTGGCCAAGCTAAAATAAAATATTCCAGAGACTAAAATTATTGTACAGGGGAGCTACAGAAACTGTCCAAATGGTTGATCAACAGTATAYGGAATGGTAGACAAAATATTAGTAGTGAGGAGCTTAGGCATACAGTTAGAGACAAGCATTTCATTGTTTTCCATCATTTCAAAAACAGGCATTTATAGCACCAGCCTGCTGCACATGGGCCTCCCTTTTTTGCCCTGAAGGATCTTCCCCAGCTCATCTAGATGGTCCTTGCCTTCATTTAAGGTTAAATCTACATTAAGTTCAGATGTATATATGGATATTCTTGCTAGTCATACTGATATAATTTGTTACAGAGAAATACAAGTGAGTAAAAGTGTATGAGCAATATCAGACTAAGTGGGAGCTTCTGTTCAGTTTGATACAAGCACAGTAGTTTATATGGTAATAATGCATAGTAAAATAAGTAGAACAGATTGCAACTAAATCTCAATTTTTAGGTTATGTATATAAGTTCATATCTTCTAGTTCCTAAGTTCATATCGTCTAGGATTAATATCATTACAGTTTAAAATCCTTTCCTCAAGACCCAAATTTCCAACCATTAATGTCATTCAGACACCCTGAATTGCTGCTATATAGAGGTCAAGCAGTACTAAATTTACTACTTGACACAGCTCTTCATGTAAAATGTCATTCATCTTTGGTCACAAAGTGGAAGATGGTAATCTGCATGAAGGGGTATCCATCACATCAGCCAGTCTTGAATCCCATAAATTTTGCGTGAGCTAAATTAATTTCCTTGGTTTGTAATGTGTGAAAACTGTTCAATACTTGCAATACTCTAGCTACAGTTACAGTCTTTCTGACTGAGTCCCTATCCTGGACAGAGCAACAGTCACAAGACAGATCATTAAAATGGATCAATTGTGGACCTAGGGTCTGGATCCACTTTGCAGGATGTAATCTGTCTGACATCCTTGACTTCTCTTCAAAGTCTCACCACCTCTTAGCAGCTTTCCTCCCTTACAGGAGGTAGGTCCTTGTTCTGAGGAAGTAGCTCATGGTGCAAGTTTCAATAAAAGAATTGAAGAAGAAACATAAACTTCTAGCCCACAAGCTCTTGGGTATCCGACCTGAATAGATGGACCAGCAAGCCCCTTAAACTGTAATCGTCTCCCTCGGGCACGATTCAAAATAAAAAATTAATTCCAACATAATTTGCAACTAAGAGTTTCATTCATTGTGAGCAGAGTCCTTCAGAACTTTATTTCCCATAGGGAGAGGGAGAAGAGATGTTATAACTATCAACCACAGTTCAGGGCGAAATCAGCACTGAAACACTTCCCAGGAAGTGGAAGAGTTTGGGTTTTTTGTTTTTCTGTTTTTTTCTCGGCTTGATTTTTCCATCTGTGACAAAGAAAGTGAGATTAGGGCAGAAGATAGATATGGTGACGGAAGCCAGAAAAGAAGTACAAAGGATTGTGTTAGCACTTGCATCCAGTCTGAACTATGGAAGATATCATGAGCTCTTGTAGACTGAAACACTGTAGATGTACACAATGCATGCACTTACACAAGCAGAAGAAATCCCTTGCTTGATTTTTCTTTCTTTTTTTTCCTATCAGCATGAGAAACATGAGTTTTGCCCCTTGCTAGAGGCCTGAACTGTTCTTGTGCACATTCTGGAGTATGATTCAGAAAAAGTTCTTTTTTTGTCACTGGCCCCATTACCTAATGTTTTGCAGTCCTGCCCAATAAAGATTTATTCATCTCATATGTTCCTGGTTGTGACCTTATGTTCGGCCGCAGTTGGACTGCTTTGCGCTCCAAGGCTCTTGCCTCGGCATTCCAAACCTGGGAGCCGCTGCGCCTGGGAAGACCAGCCTGCAGAGCCTCACTGGACACTAAATCAGCCCTTGAAGGCCCAACCTTTTTAAGTCAAGCATTCAGCCTCATCTGTTTTGTTATTGCACTGATACTGCCCTGAGGAAAATCACAAATAAGAGTCCAATATATTTCAAATATGTTATTTAACTGAAGCATGTTTTGCTTAAATTCGACTTGAATATTGCATTGCTTAACTCTTCTTTGAACACTCCTATGTGGTGCTTATGACAAATGTATCTGACCCAACTTTTCTACTGAAAACAGGACCCCAAAATTAGGGTTAACGTGACTGAAGTCAGCACTGTACTTATCTTGCCAGCCCCCTGATCTGGACTTGTTTCACACTGAAGTTTTCTGCAGCTAAATCTCATCGTCCCACAAACGATGTACAGCTGTGCAGTGCAGAAAATGTGACTCAAAAGTTTTCTTTTAAAGTATTGCCCTCCTTCAGTCTCCCTTGCTGGCCAGAAGTACATCCTCATGTTCCTCTCAATCCCCTCAGTATGTAGTTCCTCAATCCTGGTGATATCCCATGGCAAATCTTGTGCTGACAACTAGCAGCAATGCTTCTTTCTCTGCTCAGGGAAACTGTGAATAACACAGGAGAGGCTCAGTGCTGACACATATTAGGAAAGGTGGTGTTTCAATATCATGAGCTATTCAGAACTATTCACCTTCTAATAGTTATTTGACAATGATCAAAAGATCTTTGATATTAATTGCAGTTAATTTCTCCTAATCACCATGCTGAAAGTGAAGTTCRAACTATGCCAGATTAATGACCCTTTGCTACTTATGAGGTTCTTTATGGCTAAYTTGTCACCATCCATCAAGTTTCATTCATTCATTTACTCAACAAAATGAACAGGGCTTTAACTAGGGAAGGTGAGTTAATAAAAAGTAATGAAGGATATTTCTGAGACACTGTGATGAACTCAGTACTTGAACCTTTCGACTTGCATTTATTCACCCGGATGACTATTTAATGTGATCTTCCAATTTTCTTTATTCATTTTGCTCAGTATATTGTTTTTCCATTTATTTCACTATCTGTAAAAAAAACTAAGATGCCAAGAACATAAAAAAATAAGCTGTCATTCTATCAGTGGTTTTTATAGGAGGAGGTGGGGCCAGTAAAAAAGTTATTTTATCTGCACTGAATTCACTGACTTTACAAGAGATCTATCTTTTGCTCTTGGCTTAAGTAACAAAAAGTTGTGGCTGAGGTGCTGCTGGTATCTGAAAAGTACTTTTCATTGATCTGAGAAGGAACACATGTGAGATTAGAATCATTGTGTGTTTCCTCAAGAAGCAGAAGTTCACCATAATATCAAGCCTTTCCTTCAGCTTTTCTCTGTGAGAGAGAATTCAGCTGTGTTTGATCTAGAAACCTCAGACTTAATATCTGCAGAAAAACAGTTTTTAAAAAGACTGCATTTCACAGTTTCAGAAAAATGGGAGTTCCCTTTGCTTTGTGTGGATTGTGTAAAGAGGGAAATCCAATTCCCTTTGGATTCTTCCCCTCTGAGCGAGGCTGAGACTGAGTCATCCTCCATTTGTTTGTCTTTGATGACAAATATTACTCTCAACTTACAAACAATGTCAGCAAGAAAACAGAGCACCTGGAGCTTCTTCAGTTATACTTCTGTCTTTCCAAAATACTACATAATACATATGCATATGCTTAATTTTAAACACCTAAATACCTCCACTGTCTTTGGCTGGCATATTTCTAACATTAAAATTTGCTGAATGAAGACCATCATACTTACTGAAGCTGTGTCCCATTTGTAATAGTAATGTGGCRTTCCTGGCAGTGAGACAGACTGAACAATTTCTTAGTTTAGACATACTCTTCTGGGAGCACCATGACATTTAGGATTTAACGCAACCACTTATGCTGAAGGTGCCACCTACACCCAGTGGGTCGGTTTTTGGACAGACCACACTGTTCCCTTGCAGAGAGCACTGCTAAGACTGTCAGTCTTGCCTTTGAAAGCTGCTAATTCCATTTGTGCATCTGTGAATCCCAAGTGCAAGGTGTATGAYGAAAACCATTAGAAAACGTAGCCCACTCTGCAGCAAGCAAAGGATCTAGTCTGGAATTTTATGTCTTCTTTCTCCAGTGATTCAATTATGGTTTTATCTGAAGCAGTGACAAAAGAATGCTGGAACTTCAGCTAACAAATTTAAAGGCTAATAATCCTGTACCAGACTACAAAATGCTGCACACAGAAATTATGAATATTAATGTGTTGCAGTTTCAGACATCAGAGTCTTTTCTCCTTGCTGTATTTTGCCCTGCTGAGCACTGAAATAGGTGTTCTGTTGCACCAGGCTCTTTTCACAACAGGCAGGATGAAATTGTTTCCTTGGTTAGACAGCTCACCCTTGAGGTATGCTCAAAGCATATCCTTTTTTGCACATCTATACTGCAGCTTCCAATTAGGGAGGCAATATAAGCAGCAAGAGACAGCAGGGAAAGGAATAAGATGTTCTTTGTCTCCAGACAGAAAATTCCTTGCTGAAAAAATGTTAGGATTCGGCAAGTCAAAGTTCCTTTGCTTTTATTGTGCTTTTATTCATGTGAGAGAATTCACATACATGTGCACAACTGACTTCTTTCCTAGAGTCTGCTGGAACTACAGTTCTCAGAACTTGGACTATTCAGAGAGTTGGAAATGTTTGTCTGATCCTCTGCAGGAACACTTTTATGGAGAAAAGCTTTTTCCTCCCAAGAATATTCTCATCTGCAAATGCAACACAGCCTCTTCGCCATCTGATAGTGGTTTTCCACTAAACTCAGCCTGAGCAAAATAACTAAGCAAATCCTGCTGTTATTCCTACTTGCTGCTGAGTGTTGATCTTTTGTAGTCATTCGTAATGCAATACGAGATGAGAAAAAATAATATACTTTTAAAATAGGGGATAACACAAATACACTGCACAAGATTATTTCCAAGTTCCTGCTCATCATCAAAGGTTGAGATGGTTGGACAGTGCTAAGGCAACACCAAGCAATTAGCAACTCAGATTAAATATCCAGCAAAACTCCATGTCAGCTGGGATTCTAAACCATGGCCTTGAGAAAATCTTTGGCAAAATCACTAGTAAAACTCCTGTCCTCATAGTTCATGGCTTTTTTTCTGAGAATACAAAACTGATTTGATTATTTTCAGGCTTAACAATATTCTAGTCTTTATTCATGCTTACAGTAGATTGCAATGCTTTAATAATATGCCTGTTGTTTACTTGTAAGCAGAAAGGCTAAGCAGAACCTAGCTCAATCCAGTATGAAATCTGAAGCAGATTTGGTTTAAGTTTGAGCCCTTCATGCAACCTTCACAGCTCCTGAGTTTTTCTTTAACTTTTGGCTTTGTATCCTCAAAGTAACTTCAGTCAAAATATCTTAGCATGGTCAGGTTTCAGGTCAAAAGTAGAGTTTTACATGAATCCCACCCAACAGTAAATCCCTCCCTGCATTTGATATTCAGTCTAAGCTCCCTTGAAAACTTTTAGGTTTCGTGGTGAATATTTCTCACAGCTCTAGGTTGAAAAAAGCTGGAATGTTATAGTCCTCTCAGCAGGTTTCATCCAAATCCCAGCTAAGTTGACAGACATCCTCATGACTATGAGGAGAGTGGATCAAGGCAAAGATTTTGTTGGTGTACAGTCAGATTCTCAAGCATTATGCACAGGACAGTGCCAGGCATAACAATAAAACAAGATAGCAATGGTCACTTTTATTTTCACTTACTAGTTTCAAGTAGCAAATATGGAGGACAAAGTTCTCGAGGGATGCCTCATGAAACACTTATCTTCTTTTAGAGTAATTACTACAATAAACAACATTTTAGAGTCACAGCAGCAAATATTTTCTGCAGTCTGTTAAAAATAGTCAATTTTTCACCCTCAAAGGCAGTCTCAACTCCCCAGTTCAGCTTCTACCTACCTTCAAGAATGCCCAAAGCCACTTCTTTCCTCTATTTATCCCAAGAAAGTCCCCTGTTGTTAATATTTCTGTAAATAGGTGTCACACAGCTGCATTTGTTCCAACTACACAGAGCACCAGCATAGGAAAGTGCTGCACCAGAGGGATGTGAGAGGGTAGATTACAGAATCACAGAATGGGTCAGGTTGGAAAGGACCACAGCGGGTCACCTCCAGTGAGGGAGACTCCTCAACCTCTCCGGGCAAYCTGTTCCAGTGCTCAGTCATCCACTGTAGAGCAGTTCTTCCTCATGTTCAGGTGGAACTTCCTGTGCACCAATTTCTGCCCATTGCCTCTTGTTCTATTGCTGGGCACCACTGAGCAGAGCCTGGATCCATCCTCTTGGTACCCTTCTTTCAGATACTGATAGACACTGATGAGGTCCCCTCTCAGTCGTTTCTTCTTGAGGCTGAACAGGCCCAGCTCCCTCAGTCTTTGTAAGAGAGATGCTTCAGTCCCTTAATGATCTTTGTCACCCTTTGCTGGACCTGCTCCAGAAGCAACTGGATGCACAGTCTTCCAGCCTCAAACACGCGTAGCTCAGCCAACAAAACACCTGACCTGACAAGAATTTTGTCAGAGGTGTGGTATGACCGTGCACAACCTATGTCTGTGTAAGGGGATTCTGGTGGGTCTGTCACATGAATGAAACTGGAAAGACAGTAGCTTTGGATGTCAGGTAGGCCTCAAACCTCAGGAGAGAGATGATGTTCCATCCCATGCCAAACTGTTATTCGGAAGGCAGATTGCCTGCTTCAGACTCGGGCAGCGGTTTTCACTGTTCTTATCAGCCTTGGAGGGGTCCCTGGACACAAGCTTCTTAGGAATATGCCTCTTCAGTTTTGTCTCTCACTGTGATGAAGAAGGGCCACAAAATTATTTTACGACAATTTTCCCTGCCTTTTTCTTCATAGCCATTATCCAAAGGCCATGAAAACAAAAGCAGCTAAGTATTAGAAGTCATATTGCTTCATTTGAAAATTTAAATTGTTGACTCTTACCTGTAGTGAAAAACTGTGCAACACTGCTTTTAATTTGTCATGCAGAGTAGACTAACATATCTGAAGAAATTATATTGAAAACACTGCAAATCAGAAAATAACTTTTGCAACAGTCCTTGTTTAAATGATTTCAAACATAACACTTCATATTGCAAGTTCCCTGACAGTTCTACCTGTATGTTTGATCACTGGAGGCAAAGACTCTCCATCACTAAAGAGGACATTCAAGTTTTCCCATCACTCAAAGTGTCCTACAGGAAGAATAATCAAGCTGATGGTAAACTGATGGCAAATTCTAGTTCAGGCATGCATTCAGAGGATAACTTCCTGATCCCTATAGGCTTAAGAAACAATACAGCCTGTTACACCACTCAAAAAATGAGGCCCTGTGGGTCAGTTCTGCAAAACCACAAACACAGCACCAAATAGAAAGGATTACTAACCTCTATTCAGACAGGGCTCTCTTGGTAGGTTGTGTTACGCAACTTTTCCAAAAGCATGTTAGATATTGGCAGACACTGAGAAATATCATCCAAGCCCTGTTTTCTCTCTCTCTCTCTTTTTCTTCTTTCTTTAATATAGTCAGTCCATTTGGTGTCCTGGAGATAGAAAAAATGTTCCATGAAGAAATCACTTTGAAGCTTAATTTTTCACTGCCAAAGTACTTGGGACACTTGTTTTTTCCAGTATTTCTCTAACTCTTGTTATCACTACTGCTGACTCATCTCCTGATGCTGAGRGAAAAACAGTTTTATGGGAACATGAAGAGGTCATGACTGAATTATTTTGGCTGTTATAAATGGCTCTGCAACTCATTCCCTGCACTGCTATTAAAGAGATTTTCATAAATTCTGGATCAAAGCTAGTGTTCCAGAGTAGAAAGGTTCCCAGAGAGGTGGAGAAGCATGTAGCCTTACCTCTCGAGCAGAAGCAGCGTCTCTCAACCACTTGTGGTGAACATCACTGTCCTACATAGTGCTGAAGCAGTACTCCGCAGCAATCCCATTCAGCACTCTGCAGTGGGAAAAGAATATCTCTAACCTTCCTTCTGAGTTCTTACGAGGTGCAGTAAATCAAGACTGATACATCACAGCGCTTCTGGAAAACATAAAATTTCTGCTGTTTTTTCCTCTTTTTTTCCCTTCCTCCAAAGCTTGCATAGGGATTTTGTTTGTATGGAAACAAAAAATGCACTGAATTATTTCTCCCTCCTTCATAAAATCCCACATGCTCTCTGCATACGCATATATTTGGAAGCAAATTAAGTAATTGCAATAAATCACTATTTGAATGAATTTTACCTGCATTTGCTGCCTAAAAATCTTAGAGAAGTTATGAAATACTTTTTTTCATATACTTTAGCAGAAGTTATTTGCAAATTCCTTTAACAAAAACTTTTTTGCATATTATGCTGTTTGTGACTAGTTCACTGTGCACATTTATAACAGTGTTATGTGTAACTGCATCCCAATTATCAATCAGAAGGGTTGTGTCTATTCTTTTATCAGAGGCAGAACATTATGTGATGAGAATATGAACAGACTATGCAGCTGAACATAGCATTGACCTGGAGTGAATCTTTAAGCCCTTCCACTTTTCTCAAGATTTTAATCAAAGTATTAATCAAGAGTATTAATCAAATGAGTGTGTGTGTTCATGTGAAGATGGCAGGGACAGGTCACGAAGAGATGTAAAACTGAAAAATCCCTTCTATTAAGAAACACTCCTGGATATTGTCCTTACCATGAGCTGCACTGTACAAGCTGTGAGCCAGTAGGCTGTTTAGCCAATCCTCATCTGGTGAAATTAAAGAGCATTTTACATTCCACATACTAAAATGAGTGTCAAATTATTTCTGGGCAAAGGGACAATCTCAGTAACAGAGGGGAAGGTTTCTCCTGTCCTGAAATATGTTTGCCTTGGAGTTCTCACCCTCATCAGACAAAATATCTCACAAGCAGACAGAGCAATGCATGGACTGGACTGCTGCATTAAAGGGACATGGTGGCAGCCTGAGGACAAAGACCATTGCTGCTGCATGTGGCGCATGAGACCATCCTGCAGTGGGTGTCTCCTTTTCCTATCATCTACTGCAGTTACACCTTCAAGCAAGGCAGACAGGAGGCAGCTGCTCAAGTTTGGCATCCTCTTAGGTTTTAGGCATGGAATGGTTGCTGCATGATTACTATTAGCACAAAGAAAGTTGTTCTGGATAGGGAAGAAGTCAAACTCTGGCTGCTTAGAAAGTCAAAGACTAGACTGCCAACACACTGTAAACATGTCCAGCTTAGGTTGCAGCTGACAGAAGGTTTTGAGGATCACAGTATCAGAGATAATCACTTACATCTCTCCAAAATCCTGTCTCAGGTGTCCTCTTCCTTAATCAAGTTCCTGGTGCGCTTTGTTCCATCTGTCAGTTACTTGGAACTGTCACTGAAATTTGGAATATTTTTCATTAAGACCTGCTGTGGGAAGTCTGGAATAAGCACAATGAAAAAAAAAGCAGGAATAAATCTTCCCAGTACATGTTCAGCTGAGGGCTGATGGCTCAGATTACTGTTGGCATCAGCTGCTTCTGAGCATTTCTAATCCTGGCATTCATGAGAGCAGTGATAAAATATGGCTAACGTCTGTCAATCTCTATTTCAACAGTGAACTTCACAGTTGAATAAACATACTTCTAAGCACTCAGTTTGATTTTCTTTTTAAGCACGTAGTTTCTTTATCCCTTCACATAGAAATTACTTTCATAGGAAATTTAAAATAAATAGAAGAGAAAGTTCAGTATGGACATGTGGTGTTCATCAAGGAGAACTTTCAAATCAGCAGGAGTTTTCCTTCACAGAGCTGGAAACCATCACCATACCATCGTCATCTGCTCATTTGGATCCCACCAGCTACCATGGCTGAAAGCCATCAGCCCCCTTGTCTGCCAGTTTGACCAACAGCATTTTCAGGAGTTTAGTTTCCAGAGGTTGATAAAATGGGGAAAAAAATAACCTATCACAACGGATATTTGCCTATTTGTGTTCCTAGGAACAGGTCCTGAGCCGGTTACTGCTTCAGTTGCTATTAAAATGCCAGATCACCATAGCAATCATAGTAGAAGTTTCCTGACTATGATACTAAGGATCACTCTTGGCCATGCATACTGCAGAAGCAGGGGCACACTTATCTCCTCCCATCAGATGAGTACATGTGTGGCCATTTAAAACTTCCAGTGATGAGCAGTCTTTTCCTTTAAGCTTGGATGACTTGTTTTGAGTTAAGCCAAGATAAATATTAGGTAGCATTTCCGCAAGAAATCACCTTGTCTCTCCATCCCAGAGAATTTTCAATGCCCTAGATAGAATTAAATGCATCACTAACTCACAGTTGTACTCCAGAACACATTTCTAATGAGAAACAGTAAGTATCCATTTGATATATTTATCTATACCTGTAGGTTTCTTCTGAAACCTTTTCTCTTTTTACCCTGATGTTTCCATTTAATTCACTTATTCTTTCTTTTCTCATGATTGTATTAGCTCTTGTCAGTTTTCAATTAGCTGCTTTCAGTGTTCATATCCCTTAAAATTTGTAACTACTTTTTCTCTCCCATTACATTCCTTCCCTGGTTTGCATGTTGCACATATCGACACTAATGCAATAGAGGTTTTGTAAGTTGTGGTTCCTCCACCTGATGCAGCCCAAGGCATAGGGTACCTCATAGGCCACTACACAAAGGGGAGACATACCATGAAGGCAATTTCTTTTGCCAGCATGAGAGAYGCTTTCCACGGCCCCCATCTATGGGATGAAACAGGTTTGGTCGGGCCAAGTAAAATCCTAGCTCTGTCAGGAGAACAATTGTCATAGCTACAATTTCTCCATTTTTCTCTCTTTCACCACAGATCTGCCTTGATTGTTGTAGAATGAACTCGTCTAATCCAGAAGATGCTGAGAAAGTTTTCTAGTCTGATTCCTCCCCAGCTGTTTTCCCAGTTGGCATTTCTCTCACTTTGATATGCCTTGTCCAATGGGAATTATCACTGTGATGTTATTTTAAAATTAATTTTTCAGGCTAATTTGATCAGGTGTGGATGTAAGGAAAAGATTTGTTTCCAAAAATCTGTAAAACTTTGGGCAACCATATAATGTTCTATTTTTTCTATAACATGTAACCAGCTATACCTGATTCTTTTGGAAACTAGGCTTGAAAGAAGCTTTGATATCAATATATGATCTTTACAAATACTTTGAGCACTTCAAAACCTGTGGACATTATGGTAATAATTTACAATAAGTCTTGATGAAGATCTCAAGCCAGTATGTCAATACCAGAGAAGCTCTCTAGGATATATAGCACTGCAAATAATGCTGAACAAAAGCCATTGTCTTTTTCTCTTTCGAGTTCTGATAGCTGGAGGATACAAGCAAAGTGATTGTGGCATAGCCCCAGGCATATGAGACCCCCTTGCCTAGCTACCTTGCTAATCTGGATCCAAAATGGCAAAAACTCATCAGTCTGAACTCAGACTTTTGTTCAAGCAATGTTCATTCCCGTGGAGGCAGCGGTTATTCCCCATCTCAGCAGTCACCAGCATGATCCTCTGCAACAAAATTCAAACCATTTGTTCAGCATCTGCACCGAATTAATTCTGTGTTTGAGCTGTGGCAGGGTGCAATGAATAATCTCTCCACAGTTGTTCATTTGTACTCGCAATAAACTTCACTACTTGTGCACGCTTTCACTTGTCAGTAGGGCACTGAAACAGGGATCACAGAAAAGTAATTGCCATTTATAGTCCAGCAGAGCAACAGATAGACCCTACACCCAAATAATTTCTGTTCATACAGATCCCAATTCATTCTTTCTTCACACTGCAAGGCAGAAGACTCAAACCTGGACATTTTTGGCAATGTGAAACTCAGCAATGTGAGATCAAAACGCATTTTGAATATCCAGCAAGTTTGCAAATCTTTCCTATGTCTCCTCTCTAAGAGAGGGTTAGTGTGCTCTCAGCATAGTCAGTTAATCCAGATTAGGTCTTTATTTCAGATTTTGCCACTGTGTTTGTGATTTTGAACATATCACTTAAGTTTTCAGTGTTTTTGCTCTCTTGTTCAAAGCTAAACATTCAGATTGACCACTTCACAGAGTTTTTATGAAGATTAATTGATTATTATTTCTATCATGTTCAGCTACTGTAGGCAAAAAGAATCAGAGGGATTTTTAAAAAAGGAGTATTTGTTTTCTTTCAGCTGCAAGTAAGTTATATAAAATCAATCTATTTATCCCCCTTAATAAAGAGTTGATTACAGTATCCACACGTATAAAGGAACAACATCTCCATCAAACAGAAGTTCTTCTGTGTTAGAACTTCCCCTATAATCAGTTTGTTCCCATCCATTAGGGATACTAATAGCCTGCTCCAGAAGGAACAACTTTCAACAGTGCAGGTTTTGCAAATACATACCCCTATGAAAATTCATGAACCCAGTATACACAGTGGGCCCAGAAAAGTACAAGTTGAAAGAAGTAGTACTGGATTATTCTTTTCAGGTGACAAATAGTAATGCTGTACTTTACTGAAAAATATCTGCATTTGGATAGTCTCTTATTTCCCTTGTAAGGGCTAGGTGTGTTGTTTATTTAGGTACTATGAGGTTTTGTGTCAGTTTTCAGGAGAAATACTGTTAAACCTTTTGTTCTTTCTCATTTTTACTCCATTTATTATTTGTAAAACAATGAATGACCAAAACTTGGAATTATCAAGGATGGTAGTTTAGTTTCTCACTGTAAGACATAATTTAAAAAACATTTATGGACTTTGCATGTGCTCATGGACTTAATTTGGCTGATGTGGTGCCATTGTTTTAAGGACTCAATTATGTCTCTCTTGCATTTTTTCTGGAATTAATACCAAAAATAAAACACTGGATAAAATAAAATAGCCGTAATAAAATGACCTGCAGGAAGGAAGTCTTTGTGTGAGACTAAGTGATCCAACTAGGATTGAAGAGAAGTGCTGTCAGATCTTCATAATCAGATAATCAAATAGTGCAATTTGGTGTTTCTCTATCAATTTAAACAAACCTATATTCATTTTCACAGGTTAGAGGTTTGACTCCAAGATCACAAATGCATCTGGTTAGTGAAGCCTCAGGTGATACTGGCTTCTCAGAAACTGTAGCACATGTTGGCCTGTTGTACAAGAAAAAAAATGGGAGTGCTCTCTTAGGTGCAGGTATCTTCATGTGGATGAAAACTCTCAGCTGGAAGCTCTTTTCTTTCAAAAGGGTGTAAAACTGTTCAGAGCAATTCTGTAGTTTAAAAGGACAGTTGTAAAAGTGATTGTGGTACCAAATTAATTAGGTGACCTTGCTAGACAAACTGCTTACAGCTATGTTTTGAACAACTGGCATGAGAATCAGGGATGCTTGGTGAGTTCATGTGGCTTTGGGTAATTATCTCTTGGTAGGGTGATACACCAACTTTTTCAGAAAGGGACCACCAGAAAGATTTTTTTCCCCTACTGAGCCACTACCTTTAAATATAAGCTTTCCCCCCAAGTAACGTACAGTACGCTGAAAGCTTACCTGCCATCAATCATATAACAGTAGCGAGACAAAAGGCTCCCTGTATGTTTTCTTCTCAGATGTCAAACTGAAGCCATTAGAAAGCAGTAGGCAGAACTTCAGATAAAGAGTATTCACCATTGATGTGCATATATGTCTGGATTAAATTCTAGCAGTGTATGTCCAGCATACCTCCAGAACCAGATTTCATTAGCTTACTGAAGAAACAGCTTTTGAAAGATTTAGAGCAGAAATTAACGAGGTCATCTGGAAAACTTAGGTCAGTATGGATGCAATTTCCCAAGGGTCTTCTCACCACAACAGCTTCTTAACAGGAATCAAACTTCAGTTTAAGTTCAGGTCCTATTATGCAAAGCACTTCAAGAGGTTGGCTTAAGTTACCTGATCAAAGAATCACCTACATACCCCAAGACACCTTTGCTATGACGTTGCATTTTCAGCTCAGCAGAAAACTGTTGCCAGGACCAGAGACTCAACTTCCACCTTGGGCAGCCTCTTAACTGATGTTTCACATCTAAATGTAACACCTACTGGAATTATATTTACTGCACATTCACACTAAATTAGAGGAGTAGAGAAGAAGACCTGAAAGCACACAAAGGCATTTATATCATAGAATGTGGGAAATCAATTAAAATAAGAAGCAACTATCCGGAAGATATTCAAATGCTGCAGATTATGTAAAATTATGCAGATTTTGTGTTAGAATGACCTTCAAATTCCTTGGTTAGAGATCCCTCCTCCCTCTCCCTTTCTTCTTATTTCGTGAAAAGGCTCAATTACAAAGTAAAAGCAAATCTTCTAAGCAGATAAGTTTTAGTGTTCTGATTAACATTCATATTTACTGTGAACCAAATTGAACTYACCTGTGAAAGGAACTTCCACTGCAGTAACCTGAGGATGTTTTTGCAGATCTTTTCATTTGATAAGTTAATTTTCTAAAAAACAACTACTATTGAATTGATTAATTAGAATTTCAGGCTGTCATATGATCCTCAAGTTGCCTTTAAATTCCTGTTGTATTCTTAGCAAGAGCTTAAGCCTGTCACAGCAATCCTGCAGAAAAGCCTGCAGTTCACACACACTTTTCCCTTGCATCTCACCTTTGTATAAGTTCTGGTGACATGCCTTCTTATCTTGTGGTTCAGTCCTAGGTAAAATTTAGGTTTGAAAGAATCATACGGTACTACAAGTTTTTAGATTTTTTGCTGCTACAAATTCTGTAGTTGTCTGGATTCCAAATATCTTAGTGTGGAGACAGACGTCCCTTGGTTGGGACCCTTCTTGGGCTCTAACTCCTATGTGGGAAAGCTTTACTGAATTTTATGCAGCTAAACCTATGCTCCAGTCTCTACAAATAGAGGCACAAAAGCTACACCTTCTGCTACAGAACAAAACTGTTAAAAAAGAGTGGTTTCATTCAATAAACATTGCTCCCTTTGGAAAGCAATGAAATGTGAAATGCTTCGAAAAATCTGCTGGAAGTGAATGGGCATGCAATGGCTGTGTTGGAAAATGTTGGTCTCAATTTTTTTTTTGCATCCATAGCCCTTTCAAACATGTTCTTTCATCTGCTGGAAACACAGCCTATAAACTAAACTCTGGCACTTGCTAACTGTGCTGAAGGACAGCAAATCTGCTCTGCCTCAACCCTGGTCCTCGCTGCACGTTCCAGAACTGCCTGGCAAACTGCAGACTAATCTTACGTGGTGCTGGAGAAGGCCTGGGAGCAGATGTCCCTCTACTGAGAAAGACAATGTGACAGATGAAGTCCAGCCCCATTGACCTCCACTTATTGCCATTTTTGACACAATTTATGCTCCAGGAGTGTCAGGAGAGGTCACAACTGCTTTTGATTTCTCAATGGGACTGTAGGTCTCAAAGTCCTAGATAGAATCTAAATAGAGAGGATGTGAACTATTACTAAATTAATGTCCCCTGCTGGAGTGACAGTTTTGTTTAATACATTTTCCTGTACATACAAATATTTCTGTAAAAGAGATGTTGGAAGACAATAATCATGGTCTAAAAACCAGGAAGGCAGGGCATAAGGGAAGACAGGAAGGCATTAGGTATAAACAATGAGGAGCTGGCAGTGAGGGTTGCAGAGGGTTCCAGCCAGCTCTAGTGGACCCAAAGCAGGGCAAGGCTGAGCCCAGCAGCTGGTACTTTTTCATTTTATCCAGGTTTGCCCAGATATTATTGTTGGAGGCAGGAGAATCCTGACTGACCGCTACCATTCATCACGACTTGGTGCATCAAAGATGAAGAGAAGTTGTCACAACAACTGAAAGCTGTTCCAAGTAGCACTAAGACAAAATCAATCTACAAGCCTCAGCCTATTGATATGGTAAAGTTCTGTCTGCTGGGCACCTGATAATCATTGGTGGCATGTGCTCAGTATCTCACAGGATCAGATCAGACTAAAACAGAAGAGGAAACATTGATTATGGGTCCAACTGCTGAAAATTTTTGTGCATTGTGCAGCCAGTAATTTACTCTACACACTTCACTTAACCAAGGGAAACAGTCTTTGCCAGAAAACCAAGAATATGATTTCTGTCCAATTGAGCAAGTATTACTTGCAATTCATTCTTGATTATAAATCCAAACTGAGGCTCCCAAACCTGTTTTCATACTAGTTCATGTGAAAAGCATAGTCTGCAACGGGCATTAAAGTGTACAGTCCTGATTTGCATCTGTCAGTTTACATTTCTTTTAATTTAGGGATAATATTACCTGCAAGTTTGTTCCCACATACAAAGTGGAAGAGAGGCATAAATGATAACGCACCTTTGGGGCTCGACGCAATATTTTTAACACAAACATTACTTTACTAGCTTTAGCATATAAAGAGAAAGGCAATTCTCTTAAGGAGAAGTAATATTTTTAATTGGACTTACTGTAGCAACTGGATGATAGATAAGTTTTCAAGCACAATAACACTTCTCTGAATGTGCCCTAAAAGTTCATCTGTTTTTCACAAAACATTCACTTGTGTTAAAGAGAGGCAAGATGATAGCTCTGTCTAAAAACTTGCCCTCACTTTTACTCTGAGATTTTATTTAATATTCAATATCCTACAGGCGAGTGGCAAACCCACAGCTGCTGCAGAGCAAAGCACCCTTCCTTTCATCTAAGCCCTGCCAGTTTTCACCTGCTGAGAATGCATCCCAACGCTCCCTCCCTAAATTTTCATAGTGTAGCAAACTGCTAACAGAGTGCAAATATTTCTGTATGCTTCATGGGATTTTCTGTTCCACTGAACAAGGCAGTAAAACCTGTGACCACACAAACACAAGGAACAGGCCCTGCAATCAGAGGCCTGCCCCACGTGGTTGTAGGGCGGCAAGTACCCTGGCTCAGGAGGGAACAGGGCAGCTCTCATCCATTCATCCAAACACTGAAAGCTATTTAAATACATTTGGAGGTGTTCTCCAGGGTTTTGTGACTAAAATGAAAATAGGAAAACTGTTAATAGAATACTTTATGGAAATGGGCCATTTAGTTATAAACTACCTCATGCTGAAAAGGCACACACATAGGAGTAACTTCCACTCAGGTAAAACAGGAGAGTGTTTCTACCCCAAACACACAATATTCATTAACTGCAGTCAAACATAAGCCACAAGCAAGGAAAATAATACAATATTGGAAAATTTGCAAAATATTTCAAAAGAACAATTCAGCATCTAAAAGGAATTTACTTATTTACACCAGATGTTACAAATTAAATGCAGCCTTACAAAAGATGAATGCTATCCAAGGGTTCAATATTTTTTGAGGTGTGACCAGAGTACGGACATCGCAAAAAACCCCCAGCCATTTACTGCACTTTCCTGTACTTCTACAACATGAATTTGAAAAACTTGGAATCATAGAATGGTTTGGGTTGGAGGAGACCTTTAGATATCACCTAGTGCAACCTCTCTGCCATGGCATAGATATTATTCATGAGGTCAGATTTCTCAAAGTCATATCCAACATGACCTTGAACACTTCCAGTGATGGGGCATCCACAACTTCTCTGGGCAACCTGTGCCGGTGGCTCACCACCCACCACACAAGATCATAAAAAAATATCTTCCTTGTGTCTAAGCTAAGCCTACCCTCTTTTAGTTTAAAACCATTGCCCCTTGTGCTATCACTACAGGCCCTTATAAAAAAGTCTCTGTATAAGCTCCCTTTAGGAAATGGAAGGATGCTATAAGATCTCCCTGGAGTCTTCTCTTGTGCAGGCTTAACAACCTCAACTTTCTCTGACTGAAGTGCTCCAGCCCTCTGACTATTTTCATGGCACTCCTTTGGATTTGCTCTATCTTGTGCTGGGGACCAGAGCTGGATGCAGTACTTTCTGTGGCATCTCACGAGAGTGGAGTAGGGCTGGGAAAATCCTCTCTCTCAGTCTGCTGATCATGCTTCTCTTTATGCAGGCCAGGAATGGATTGGCTTTCTGGGCTGCAAGGGCACTGCTGGCTTATGTTCAATTTTCCTTTCACCAGTATCCCTAAGTATTTCTCGGCAGGGCTGCTCTCAGTTTGATCACCCTCCCAGTCTGCGTTGATACAGGGGTTGCCCATCCCAGCTGTAGGATCTTGCACTTTGACCTTAATGAGGTTCACACAGGCCCACCCCTCAAAGCTATTAGGTCTCTCTGGATGACAGCCCTTCCCTCCAGAGTACTGCACCAGTCAGCTTGGTGTCAGCCATAAAATTAGCACAATGTTCCACATTTGGGTCTGTCTTGAAAGTGAAAACACCAAGTTGAACCCCTGAACTTTTTCAGTTCATTTCATTTTACCATGCTGATAAATATTTCCATTAACATTAAATTACATACCTGGGCAGGGCATGCAATATATATAAATATATATAAATATATAAATTTATATATAAAAATTTATATAAATATAAAACTTTTGTGGTCTGAGACACCCTCTACTTACTCTTTGTAGGCTGGATTCTGCAGGTTGCTTTAGTTTGCTGCAAATGCATTCATCCAGAGCATTTTAAAATAGAAGAAAACCCAGAGCACACTAAAAGCTCTACTCAACATGAGCATCTCTCAGCTGATAGCAGTGGTGCACAGACCCTTCATCAGAAAGAGCTGTTGTCCTAAAATTAGAGATACAAAGGATAAAAGGTAGTGGGACGATAATGAAAAATGTCTCTTTTCCTGATCTCATTTTATCTCTTTTAGATGTCTGGAGAGAAGTGTAGTTGTCTGAAAGAGTAAAATCTTTTCTGTCTTGATTATTGCAGGCAATGACTAAATCCATGTGTAGCCAGTGTGCTGTGTTCTCCCTTGACTGATCAAACCAGAAACAATTCAGGCCTAAGCTCCATTTAGTAGCTGCAGAGAGCATGTTTTCCTCCACCAGCTTTGTAATCAAATGCAAATAATGACTTTATTCTCTGCCCTGCAAGCCGTATGAGTTTTGTCAAAGGTGCGGTGTGGGGATGCATAGCAGGCCTGTCTAGTTCTGACATAGACTTCAGCACAGTGCGTTTGTAACCGTGAGAAACAAGAGCTAGAAATGTAAACAATAGGGAGAAAACCAGCAACATATCTGCACCTGTTATTTTTCTGAATGCTTGAACACTGACGCCGTAAGTGACCAATGATAGTATATTGTGGTTAATATAGCCAATGAGTCTATTGTAGCAATTTGGTAGCCAATGGATATGTAACACAAATCATAACATTCTAAAAGTCTATAAAAGATTCTGTTTCTTTCAAATAAACAATTCTTGCACCCTGAAACTGTGAGGGCCTATATGTGTCGTGTCCATCTCAACAGCAACAGTGTAGGGCCTGATCTAGTTCTGCTGGGCCCAGTGGAAGTTTTTCAGCTAACTTGCTTTGACGTGAATAGGACAACAGGAATTCATTGGACCTCAGGCACAACCATCACCTTTCGAATTGATTAGTTAAGACTGTTACACAGATCCACAGAGCCCCAAAATTACACTGGGTAATAAGAAAAGAATCCTAAAAAGGTATTTATTGTAAAATATAGGCTAGCTATGTGTTACATTCACTAAGTTGCTGCCCCTGGAAGAGTCTAAACACAAAAGCCTGCAAGGAGATTTAAGGGA
The DNA here is from genome assembly GCA_018881555.1 of Amblyornis subalaris. Lineage (NCBI taxonomy): Eukaryota > Metazoa > Chordata > Aves > Passeriformes > Ptilonorhynchidae > Amblyornis > Amblyornis subalaris. The sequence continues at coordinate 6,435,065 of JACAXG010000002.1, forward strand.
CTTATCTGTATAGAGAGAGGGCAAAGTCACACCAATAAATCAGAAAAAGATAATGAGATCTTTGCAAAGCCCTCCGTTGACTTAAGTTGCAGTCTGCTGAATGCCAGAAAAAGAGAATATGAATTTTCACTGAAAAAATACAACCACAAAACAACCAAAAAAACCTCTAAAACAAAACTCCTTGGAAAACTAGATCTTTATTTGCCATTAAAATAAGCACAAGGTGATGAAAGTGAACTAAGCCTTATACTCTAACTGTAATTTGGCATACAGTCACTGAGCTAATATCTGAGCCTCAGCATCTGCCGACTGCTCATAAAAACATTCTATTTAGCAACAGTTTTGCTGATACTGTATAACAGATTTGCTGTATTTTCTCTTCCTTTCCCCTTATTGCAAGGGATATTTACACAGAAATAGAACGCTTGCTTCTGAGGAGTTCATCTGTGCCTTCTGGCATTTCTGCCCCTGTTATCGCAAACAGATGGTCCAGACCTGACACGGAGCACCAGCTGAGAGAGCTGACAGACCCTGCTGAAGCAAAAGGCCTGGCTGGTGATTCAGAACAGAATATTCTCTCAGAAGGACCCACAGACCAAGGCTTCTGGACATTGACCTACATTTGCCACAGAGTTGCTAAGTAATCTGTCACCTCAACTTGTGCATATGGGTTTCGGTACACACACATATTCTCTAGTTCATGTGTGTTCTGCATATAATTTTTTATTATTATTACTTTCACTAATAAAAAAAAGAGCAAGGAACTGTTAGACTTATTGATGTTGTCCTCTGTCCTGCCATGATATGGGGGAAAAGGCTGCTCAGATCTAGTTCAAATTAGATTGGATTTTGCCATGTCCATTGCATCAAGCACCCATCCAACCACTCATCTTCCACTGGGACACCTTCAACAGCCACATCTGTATTCTTTTTATTTTATCTGCTACTGCTAAGCACAAGCCTGGCAATAAAATGGATTCCCTCTGATTGCAAATACATACAGTAGCAATCACCATAGGATTTTTCACCACCTCATAGGTCCTTAAATTATTATTACACTGCCATTATTTGTCATTGTACAGAAATGCTTACTTAGTTTTAAAAGCTGATGAAGTATGAAGTACTATCAGAGTAGTTGAAAACTCCCTAAACAAACTCAGATACCTATTTTAAAATAAAGAGACCTGCCTGACTTTGATTGTCATTGTGAAGCTGAACCAAGGCAATACAGTGAGGATACCTTCAAACCAATGTAAAACCATGCTCAGTAGAAAATCTGCTATTACACTAAATCCAATTGCAATTGCAAAATTGTCCCATGACATAGGCCCTTGGGAGAGATTTTGCTATAAAAAATCCTTAATCCTGGTTCTCAAATAGCAGGGACTGGTGCACAGAACATCCCAGAGCACTTAGATTAAGGGTAGCAGCTGGGTTACTGATGAAAAAGTGCCTAATTTTAAAAACTTGCCAAAATCAAAAGCTCCCACTGATGTCTCATTTCCTAAAGACTGTAGTGATTCATCATGGATCTTTGCCTTTTCAAGTTCAAAACTCCCTGCAGTCACTGCCTTAGGAGGAGAACCTGGTTGCTTAAAGCTCAAAGGAAAGGAGCGAGCTGAGAAATTAATAAAAATATAAAGGCAACCACTGGAAACACAAATTCACTGAATGCCCAGAGGGTAGGTGCCAACTTGATCAAAGTTGTGAAAAAGAATTTTTTTTTTTTTGGCTAAGGGAAGAGAAAAGCTGTTTAGGAAGCATCCCTTGTGTGACAGACTGCAAATCCCATTTGTTATTCTGCTTCATCCAAGGAGTTGAAACCCACTAAATACACTGCAAGCTGAGGGCCAGCACAGCCCAGCGGAAAGAGCTGCACAAGCAAATCTCTTCCTATGCAACGGCAGTTCAACTCACAAGGTCCATTTTGCCCCAGTGGGGAACAATGACTCTTGTCCAAAGGGAGCAGTAGAGGCTCCAGAAATTCTTATCCCTTACTATGTACCAAAATCCTCTGTGGCAGCCAACAGACTCTAAGTGGGGCTCATTTGGGCATGAAGACTGATGACTGACTCCTCCAGCAGGACCCCACACCCCTTAGAGGAGGCCAGCACATTCTAGCTGAGTGGAAAAGGATAGTGCGCAGGTTAGTCAGGCTTTTCAAATTGCATTGTAGCATTTCTGCTTTCTTCCTTCAGTCTTTTACTTAACACAGTGCTAGTAAAGGGGAAAATTCTGCTTCTGGGAAACCTAGGCTGTCTGATTTTATAGCAAAGGCTTTGGGATGAAGTGAGTGAGCCAATATAGTTTATGTTTTTTAATTAAACTGGCTGGAAAAACAGAGCTCTGCTGCTGACCCTGCTGCTCAGTGACTCAGAGAGGGTTACAGCTCATCTTATCTTTGCATTTTAACAGCTTTCACCAATCACCTCTGCTACATCTCAGTAAAGCTGATGGAAATTCGCACAACTAAGACACAAAACATTTCAGCAATACTGTTCTTACTGTCTCATTTTTTCCTCCTGCTATACTTGTGGGAAAGTAAAGGAAATCTAGCATGAGATCTAAAGTTACATAAATGTGAAGGCCTGACTGCTGGGATTCAAACAGGAATGTGACCCTGATAGACACCATCAGAAGCTTATTCTGAGAAGTAAAGGCTATTGTGGTATAGCTCTGACACATCTGATGACAATTCAGAGCCACCAGAGATTCTGACTCAGTTCTCACCACAACTGTCGTGCTTGGATGGCATCCAGCAAAACAGATTAACACTTGAAAACTAGTTGCTAGAGATGTAGGTGGGTAACAGATCACAGCTGCCACCTCAGAAGAAACTTCATCTTTGGAAAAGAATTAATAATTTTATAACTGTCTCCAAATTACATCTGCATCTGTCCCAAGTGCACACAATACTGCCATTGTACTGCCACAGTACTGGACCTGCCATATAAAAACTGTGCAACTTCACTGCTAGTACTCTGTCATGAATGCATCAACACAGTCTAGAATTAAGCAACACCAGCAGCAGACCAGGGGTGTACCAAACAACCAGTCACTGGGTTACACTGTGGCCATCCATCATCCTAAGACGTGATATGCTCTCGGAAGGTCTAACAGCTCAGATTTCCAAGGAAAACATAAGAAAAGGCGTGGGTGACTTAATAACTGTGACTTTCCCTTCTGAGTAATGGTCCAATTCAGTGGTTCTTTCAAAAAGGAGAATCTTTCCATTGATGTCAACAGCAGTTGACCATCACGCCCTAAGACAGAGATGGTGAAACTTCTTGGTCTCTGTGGCTACACTGGTTTTAAGAAACGGTCCAGTTTCCTTTTCGGTAAGTCTTGACTAATGGGCTGTTGCTGATGTTAACAGTTTGCCATGTCTGCTGAGAAGGGGACCAGCCCACACTACAGGTCCTTACAAATTTCGTAAATCAGCTTATTGCTGTTTAGTTGTGCAGTTACAGTCAAGGCAAATGGAGGCAAATGCTGCACAGTAATTCAAGGCAAGAAGGTCATGGAAAGAAAGTACAGCTCTAAAAAAGATGAAAAGAAAGTAAAGAGAAGTGGTTCCAAATAATAGAGAGTTGCTTAATGAAATCTCTTTAAGCAAAGATGAAACTAAGAGTCAGACCTGTCCCTCACTAAAGCCAACAAGACGTTTTTACATAAACCTGGTAATCAAAGGCTACAACAGAGTTGCATTTGCTGACTCTAATTTTATACCATGGTTTGCATCCCTCTCCCATACCCCGTCTACTTCTCTTTTCTCCCGCAAAACAGTATCCCCATCCAAATGCTTTATTAGGAATAATTCTGGGCCATACTGTGCCTGAATCATGTCAAAGCACTACTGAGACACACGCTGGTTACCAGTGACCAAAATCATGCCTGAGAGCATGCTGGCAGTCAAATGATCAAAGGACAGTGCTCTAGCTGTGTCCCAGCCCTCCCCTCACCTGCTGACATAGACATAAGTAGGAAAAAATGGGGAAAAAAAGCCTTGTGAAACCAGCTGTAGTACTCCTTAGTTGTCACCATTAGATGTTAAACTGTACTGCTATCTGCTCTTCAGGAGGCTTCCAGTTTCGCCTCAGCTTTGGCTTGAGGCACCAGTTCATTCATTATGAAGCTCTTTTAATGTGGAATAAGATTATTAAAACAAAGCAATGTGTTCACACCTTTAAAATTTCAATAAATAAAATACTAATCAATTATCACATACCTGGTAAAGAAAAACCATGTCTAAAACATGCACTTGGCCAAAAGACCCTTTGGGAACATAGATTAAGCCTGGGCTCCTGCTTCTGAGAAATTGTGCAGCCAGGAGCAGTGTGGTTACATCCACAACTCTAAGCTTGCTGGCCAGAGTCTTTAACCAGCTGTTTGAGATATTTGAGGAAAAACACAGATAGCAGACTTCTAGAAATTATATACATTATCTTATAACAATAAGTTCTGTTTTGAATTTTTAGCTTTCAGTATTTCTGTGGGAATAAAAAGGAAAGGCAAGCATTGTGAAGACAAAACAGCACTGGAGTTTCCATTTCCACAGCAGTTTATAAAAGCTGTCATTCCATATGGTGACTTTTTGCAAACGCTTTTAAAGGAAAGGAAAGCTTTCAAAGTAAATCTGGTGGCCATGCTCCAAGCAGAGGAATCAAGAAGATTTCAAGGTATATTTGAGATTTACAAAGTTACACTAAACTTTGATGGAACCTAGAGCTGCTTTTTCACTGGAACGGTCAGCTTGGAGGTTCCTTGGTTGTTGGTTTGATTTTTCCTTCATGTGGCTCTTGAGTTCCCTCCTGACACAGTAACTTTACCTTTCTGTTCCTTGGAACCAACTCTGGAAAGCATGTTTGTTATAGAAAATGGCAGACCTGAAACTTTACAATTTTGGGAAAAGTATTAAAGACTAGTGTCAAGATCAGGTAAATTTTCAGGACAGAAGGAGTTCTCTGCTACTCTATATGACTTACCATGAACTGCTGCTTCCACACTGTTTGGATGTTTGCATTTGTTCAGCTGTGTTTGATCTCTTATCACAGCTGACTATCAGCCGGCTGCAGCTGCTCCTTCTCGACCTTTTGTTTGAAGCATATTTTCTCCCCAAAGTCTCCCCAAAGCACAGGGCTGGGCAGCACTTCCTTGGGGACAGCAAATGCCATGGGCAAGGCCCTCAATACCTGCAAGGAGGCTTGTTCCTAGTATGATGTCCATTAGGAGGAACGGTGTTCCATACAGCAGAGCAACAGGAGGGCAGAGGAAAACAGGAAAGATCTACTGTTTCTGGTTGCAGCTCTCTCATCTGTGAAACTGAGGGAAAAGCAACAACTGTCKGGAGAAACCTAGAAAGTAGCTACTAGAAAACAACAAGGGACAAGGATGACACTGACACAGGGCCTAAGGAAATGCAATATTTCCCAACAAATGATTAATTAACAACAGCCTGGTAGGATGGAAGGGAGAAAAATTTGTACTGCAAGAATGGGCGTGGGAAGGTCTCTCTTTTTTCCTTTTCCTCTTGCTGGCTGTTTCATCTGTTTCTGTGTGCCAAGAAGGCTCTTCTCTTCCTGCTGACTGTAGAGCAGTTCACAGCTGATGCCTTCAGAAAAGTGGGGTTTTTTTACTATTGAAGCTCACCTTACTACTGAAGATCACCTCTGCTCTTTTACTTTTACCTGGAATCTCCCTAAATCACGTATTACAGCCAATGGAAATGTCATGATATCTCTCTTGGGGAGAAGCAGTAGCAAACTACTCTGTAAATCCAGCCTTATCAATAACTGATACCAAAAATCAAATCAGCCTTCTGAGGGTACCACAATATTTCCCATTTTGATCTCTGTAGGGGAACTAAAGCAAATCAATATAGGCCTGCCAGTTCCTGGGTTCCTTGTTTGGGAGGGCTCCTAAGGTCACTCAGTGATCTAGACACAAGCCAGTAATTCACACACCTCACCACCGAGGATTCTGACACGAGCACCACAGAACACACTCACATGCACACACCTGCATTTGATAACAGAATCTCAGTTAAACAGTGAACAAATGTCAAGTGTTAAACAATCCCTCAATCTCAAAAGGAAAAATTGCTATGAGCAGTTGCAACCTCTTCCAGCAGAATAATCACATGCTGAAGAGCTCCTTATCCAGGTGGCACAAGACAGATAACTCAAGAAAGAAGCTGTAAGTTGGTCCCAGTCACATCCCCACCAGGAAGTCCAAGGACAGACCCAGCACAAACCCATGGGGGCAGGATGGGGCTGCAATGGGCTCAGCCAAGACCCTGGTGCCACGGGCCAGTCTGTTGCCATGGGACCATCCATGGTCAGCCCAGGAAATCCAGGAAGTCCCGATGGGGACATGAGTGACATGGACATATCTGTGGGGCATCTCGGGTGAGGATGAGGCTGATAGTCCCAGCAGAAAGGCAGCTTCTGTGGAAGAGGGGGAAGCTGCTGAGGCATCTTCATCTCTCGTCACTCCCTAACCCTTTAATGATGCCCACACAAGGCTTCACAACATTTGGAGATGAATGCTGAACATTCTCTGTTTGCATTTTTTGTTGTTTTACATGCTAGATATTCTTCATATGTTTTGAAAAACTAACACACTGTCTAGCCCAGCTCACCAAGTAGCAAAAATAGAGGATGCAGAGCTTTGAACTCATGTTAGTGATATGTCCCTTCATTTACACTCATAGCTGGGGAGACAGATGCTGTCATATACATGTACTGAAGATGCTTCTGCAGAAAACTTACATGCAAGCATCATAGTTTGCACATTTTTGTGACTCCATTTTTTCCAAGCACTGTCAGATACCACACTAGGGGAAGAAAATTACTTAATTTTATAAAAGTTTTTTGGGTTGCAGGAAAGCAAGTGAATCCAGGAAGCAATGTAGGTATATTTCACTTCTGTTGATCCAATCATCAGTACACTGTTCTTGCTCTGTAAGTATTCCTCTAAACATTAGGTGGCTAATGAACTTGTGCCTCTTTAATGACATCAAAACATTGAAGACTTGTAGATTTTAATTCACTCTCATTTTGCTTTTCTCATATAGTTTTTGCAATTTGCTCAAAATTACTCTAAATATTCAGTGAGAGAAATGGGCCAGTTTTTTGGGGGGAAGAAGGTGTAGGGGTGGGTTACACATATTCAAGGGTTTATTTCCAAGCATTCTGACTGTAATTCCACAAGACAGCTAAGAGCATCGCAATGCAGCAATATGAGGGCACATATATGTTTAGAATCAGATGCAAACATAAAAAGCTTCCAAAACTGGAACACATAGCACTATAACTCCACTAAACAATAAATTCAGGAAGTGAAAATGCATTTTGTAGTTCAGAGTTTTTTCTCTCAGCATTCCAGGAGCAAAAACAAAGAGTAAGTATGGGAAAGATGAAGTGCTAAAAGCCTCTTCAGAAAAGATGTTTAGTCCTTAAAGGAAAAATGTACATAAAAAAAATCCCCATCACTCCAACATTTCGCAATACACATTTCTTGATCATTTGCATTAAATATAATGTTCTGAAAAGCACAAAGATTCACATGGTTGTGAGACTGGGAGAAAGAGGCATTTATATGGTTATATAAAAAAAATTGCAGTTTATTGTATATCTTGGGACCACATCCTTGGCTTTATCCCATCCCAAACTTTTTAAGCTCCCTCATTTATTGGATGGAAGTACAGTGCATGGAAAAACAACAGATATAGTTTATCAAAATTCATATATTTTCACAAGCTGGATGCAGGTCTTAGAGATGTAGGAGAACCATATTTCAGAGTAAAGAAGAGAGCTGAAAAATGATGTTTTGAAATTATTCACTTTTAATATTTGTAGTTATAGAAGAGCCCTAGTTTAATAGAAATACTACCAAAAAAAAATTCACCTTAGAAACAGCAAAATACTTTATTTAATCATTTATTTGACTGTATCCAGCCTGCTACACAAAGTTAAATTTTCAGACCAGTAAATCACAGAGAGGGTGTTTTTTTAAAGAATTTCTACAGGAAATTCAAAGCAAAAGCTTTGTGCCTCTAAGAACATTACGAGTTTCCTGGCATTTGCTTGGCTGGTGCCAACAGGCAAGCTTAGGAATGCCACTATTCCAAGAGAACTGGATAGAAAGCAGCTCATTTTTCCGAGGCAATAAATCCTCTGCAACATAGCAGATAAGAGACACGTCTTTCTTTTGACATGCAGATCTATATGTTCTCATCCAAATGGTGGGCTGGAAATCTCAAGACATCAGTTCACTCTAGGCCAAGAGTCCATAAAATTCCAAGAAATCTCTCTGGAGCTCACCTCAGAAACAGAATCCCAAAGCAGAACAAAGAAGATAATTAGGAATTTGCTTTGCCAACAAATACAACATATCTTTATTCTGTAGCTAACACAGCCTCCCTTCCTATTGGCAGCATGCACAGAGTGAGACAATATGAACAATATGAAGGATTAAGGATAAATTTGGAGTTTTGTCCTTTGATTAAACAATGCTTGACTCCTCTTCTGGAGCCAAACAAATAAGAGCTAGTGGTAATGACCATGGGGAGGCTCTGTTGAACCCCCAGCCCCCCTTTCTTTCTAGAAGTACAGAATGCACGTGATAATAACATCCCAAAAAGTCTCATAAGCAAGCTGGAAAAAAATGAAACTTTCCTCTTATGAAAATGAACAACATCCTGGCTCCTTCAATTTGCCCACACTTAATAATTTCCCTCATTATTTCTTCCTCTTCTTAATATTTCCCAGTGTAATTTAGATTTTATATAGTCCACTAAAAATAAGAAGTTGGTAGAGCTTCTGCTCTTTCTTAGAGAAATATACCCAAAAGGTTTGCAAACAAAAACTCCCCTGAACTTTGGTCTGAGCCTTGACTTTTCTCAACTCCACCATCATGCTCAAACAATTCATCCATCATGGTCTGAATCGTGCATGGACAGATGACTGGGATTGCAAAAGTTCACAAGAGTAAGAGGAGAAAAGCAAAACTGCTGACAGACAAACACTGGACAGTTTTTCACCTGAAAGAGTCAGCTGGAAAGAACAGGCAAAGGTAAACACTATCCATCAGGCCTTCTCATTAACTCAGAGCTCTTGTCACACAGTGGTTTCACCCATCTGAACTAAATGCACAAATTTAACCGTCTTTGAAACTTGAATGGCGATTGGTTTTGTCATATCTGGGCTACTTGTTACTGGTAATCTATGTCCCCTTGCAAGATCCCTGAGAGTAGAAAGTGCTGTTACTCCCACTCTGAAAAAATACACATAAGCATCAACAATACTGAGGGTAAATGGAGTTTGTTTCTAGTTCCAGAGGAGCCACAGCACTGCCATCCCCAGCTTGGATAAAAGTTAAATAGTCAGGTTTGAAACATACCTCGAGTTCCCATAGGAAGCCAGAGAGTAGAGCAAGGAATTAAATTCAACAACAATTGAATAAATTCAGTTCAGGTCTCAGGGTAGCTCTTTCTGGCCAGCCTGTCTTGTTTCCTTGAGTTCAAAAACTGGTTTGATAACACTGCAAAATCTGCCAGGGAAGCCCTTCATTCTATTTGCAGTATCCACGCAGTGGATGGAATACATTTGACTAAATAAACTTTCTCAATCGATTTAAACTCGAGCAACTTTTTCATGAAGATAAGACAGTCTTCAGAGTCCATCCCAATAAAATTCAGCCCCAAAGAGTGGATTCTGGGATCATTCATATTATTGTCAGTAATATGTCTTTTTGGCTTTAGATGAAATTATCTCATCTGAACACTCATCTGAACAACTGCACTGATGTTCCAGAATCTGTGAGCAAGAATATTTTATGCCGTTCAGTAGCAGAGTGCAGCACAGCTGGTGCCGTGGGAGAGACAATCCCAGCTCAGCACACACCTAAGGCTGCACACATGGACAGAACTGTTGAAATTAGTAGGTTTGAGTGTTTATATATTTAACTTTCAATTGGGTGTGGGCCAGAGCAAGAACAGTGAAATCTTGATGTGTTGCAATCACCAAAGGTCCCACTGCTGTAAAGATGCTATCTGTGCCAGCAAGAATTACACCTGGCAACTCCTGCAGACTTGGGATGCTCTCCTTTGTGCTGCTGTGCTGGTCTGTGCCAGTAGTACCAAGCACATGCTTTTGTTTCATTACTTACCTTCTTTTTCTTACCCCCCCCCCCAAATAAAAGAACACATCTGAGACCCACAATTTGCACTATTGCATACCTAGGGTTTTTCTGGAGTTCTGAAGAAAGTCATTCATTAGGTGCACAGTATTATCTTCTATTTGCCATGAGATTCTAGAATGCATGTGAATAGTTACAGTCACTCACATGCTCACAGTTACCCTGCTATGCCAATGTGCTGGCAAGGGGGAGATCTCCCAGAATGTGTGCAATTGTGCCATCTGTCTCCCTGCCCTCTCTGCATGCTGATAACTGACAAACACCTTGAGTGCTACATCCGTTTTAACAGACAGGGAGAGAAGAACTTTTCCAGCAAGTCTCACATAGCATGACAGGAACTGCTAGGGAGCACACCAGGTCCATCAAGTCCAAGAGAGATCCTTCAGCATGTAGAGTTCTTYTCTTATTTATTCCCTGTATAACAATTTTTCTGGTGTCACAGATTCGATTTCAGAATCCAGAGATGCTTCAACATCTGCTGGGCAAGGCACTCTTGCATCTTAAGGCTCGACGGTCTCAAAAACCATGTAATGGTGCACTTGTTAATGAACCACAATTCTGCAAGCCAACTAGACATCAGTGTGCCAAAAGCATTCAGATGGCATGCCCACAGCCTTGTGAACAGACACAGCAACAAGGGTCCGTGTTCGGGGCAGGGACATCCCTACAGATATTTGGCTTAAACTGCATTCCAGGCACTGAGTGAGCAGCCAAGGAAAACACAGCTTCAGAGAGCTATTGTTCCTTGTTTGCTTGATTTATTTCAAAGCATGCATATATGCATACAAAACTCAGCAGATAGATCCAACCATATATCTGTTCATCTGTGGTCAAGCAAAAAAAGACAAGATCCCTACTGTGCAGAAGACAGACAACTATTACATTACATTTTTCCACTGGAGCAACCGTCATCATCCACCACAAGAAAAAAAATCCACTCAAAATGATGATGCCAAAAGCATCAAACAGATGCAACTTTCCAAATAGCCAAACACCGCATAAAGAATAATCGTCTAAACTTAAATATTTTGTAATAAGGAAGAAATTATTATTCCATTGTCAGTCTCACTCATTGACTTCAAAAGAATAAAATAGTCCAGGAATGAAAATCAGCAGCAGCCATTAATGATTCAGAGCAGCTGATCTATCTAAAAGTTAAAGCCTTGGGTTCGGGTGCTTGTAACTTTCCGCCAATTCCTGCTTTTGAATAAGAAATTATTTTCCATGGTGTGCAGGGTATGTACAGTGTCAAGGCACAGATACCTGCATAGAATCATAGAATGATTTGGGTTGGAAGGGACCCTAAAGATCGTCTACTTCCAAAGCCTCTGCCATGGGCAGGGACACCTCCTGCTAGACCAGGTCGCTCAAAGCCCCATCCAACCTGGCCTTGAACACTGCCAGGGATGCAGCATCTCACCCTTATTCCTGCCACATGGCTTTGTTAAACATTTCAACAATCATTTTATCTCTGATTTGTTTCCTTCCATAGAGGAATGGGAATCCTCAAAGCAGCACAACCAACCTTATGCTTACATAGCACTACGAGATGTGTGCAATAGTAAAGGCAAGATGAGTAGTACAAACAGTGATACCAGTGCTAAACATGTTAAAGCAATGCATCTATAACTCGTGAAAAGTGCCATCCCAGTACACGCTGAGTTGTCCTCTCTGGTCCCATTTCTTTTCTGTGGGAGCCAGAGGTCTTGGGGAGCACACAACACAGCCTCTCACAGTCTGCATTGCTCAACCCATTTCTCCTCTCTGGATTTACTCCTCTTTAAAGTGCTGATTCCTCTTTTGACACAGAGTAGTAGTTCGCTCCAAACCCCTTCTCGGTGCTTCAGCTGCCAAAGTGTGGTGGTGTACCAACATAAATCAATGGAGATGAGCCAAGAGTTGTTAAGAGCTACAGCCGACATCTGTACTCTCAGTAATTGAACAATTCACACATAAACAATAGCCACATTTCCTAGTTTTATGCTTTCATAAGTTAATGAAAAGAGATAGGTTTCCTGTGAGAGGTGCTGAAGCTCACACAGCATTATTTACCCTTCTTTCAAAAGCATAATTGTCACCAACGGAAATTACTCAGACTGCAGTAAAACATGTTTTTCTAACAAAGTGAAGTCCAAATCCTGCTTCCTGGACCAACAAGAACTTTCCAATAGGGGACAATAAAGCTACCTCTGAGCCCAGAAAAAATATTATTTGGGCCTTTTTTTGAACCATCCAACAACGGTAAATAAATATACAGAGGCAAACATTTCACCTCATTATGCTCTGGTTTATGGGGAACAGGGGTGATGCATGCACAAAAAGATTCCTTAATGATCTCAGGTTGATACTGACCAGAACATGCTGAAAAGCTTTCTCTGTTTCTTTAATCCCAATCAAGTAGTGGTGTTATTTTTCAACAAAAATACCCGTGTCTTTGTCAGTGCTTTCAAAGAATTAGATGTAGATCAAACTAGGTTTGATATAGATTAAAAAAAAAATTAAGAAGCCTTTTTTCTTCCTGGTATGTTTTTAAAACTGTACAAAGAGGGTTTTTTATGGATCATACAGGCAAAACTGTATTTTTATCACTAATCTGTCTGCCTCTGTGCTCTGAACCTGTTTTTCTTTAACTGTATCATCTCAGGTCTGCACTAGAGATTTTTAACAGTTTTGCACTGGGTCTGAGTGGGACGATCTATTCCTTTCTTAAGTGACAAAACCATAGTAGCTTTTTAGTTATATCATGAGGGGGTAGGTACTTCAGTAAAGTATCCTGTAGTGTGTACTTGTAATGCCATGAATTTTTGCCAGCAAAATTGTTCTTTTGTCATCATGAACTATGTTTACATTAGATGAGTTCAGCATTCTGGTTAGAGACAAATCTTTTCTAATGAGACTATGAGGCTTTAAAACTTTTCTTATGAATGAATGGCCACACTTTTTAAACAGAAATTTATTTCTGTTCAAATGGGCTCTTCAGAGAGCATTTTCCCATATTATGATTGTAGATATTTGATCCCAGTGAGCAATAAAATATTAAGTATGTTTAGTTCTTCTGATACATCTTCAAAAAAAACAAGACAAAGTTTTATGTTACTCATTTTTTAAACTTTAATATCTTAAGAAACAAGCAAAATTATAGGCAGTCTCTAGCAGTAATGAGGACCAACATGGAGGACTAGGGAAGATGGTTTCTTTCCCCTGCACAAATACTATTTTTCTTGTTTAAAAGTCAAAAAACATTAGCAAGATATGGTTGCTCGCTACTTAATACACAATTATTACTGTTCCTCAGAAAAAAAAAAAAATCCAACAACTTTATAAACAAACACTTCTCAGTAGGAAGTATGTCACACCAACGTCATTGTCTGATGTCCCAGACTCATGGGCAGCAATGACCACTGCTACCAGCAGAGCTCAGAAGGCAGAGCACAGGTGGAGCTTTTGCACCACAATAAAAGCAGAGGATTAAACAAAAATGGTGTGTGATTTTTCACAGGCCAAATGAAGTCCTTTACGCAGATGTCAACTCTGACCTGGACTTCTACCCTCTAAATTGTTTGACTTGTGTTTTAAAAATATGCACCCAGATGCAGATGGGTGTAACAGCAGAGACAGGTGATTCTACCTAAATAAACACCCACAAGCATCTCTGAAATTACAAACCTTCGGAAATTCCAGAGAAAATCTAATTCTCCAAAAGGTATGGCCTCTACTAGACTCCCAGTTTCACTAAGTCTGTTCAGCCAGCAATCATGGTGACAAACAAAGTCTTGCCCTCTGCAGGCACTTGCAGTGACTCCCGATGGGTTTTTTTGTTACCACAAAGCATTTTTGCGCAATGGGTAAAGTTCTCCAAGCATCAACAAGGAGTGCTGTGTGTTCGAGTTTTCACAGGATTTTATGCCGAATGTGGACTGAAATGGAGGTGGTGCAAAGTCCTTTAGCCATGCACAGCCTGTACTGTACAGCAGCACCCTGGCCCTGACAGAATCCCAGCTACACATGACAGCCTCAAAGTCCATCACGGCCCTGACTGCTTTCATAAGCAGCTCAGCTGCTCTTCCTTTGCCATGGAACCTTTTGCAGTTTAGAAATTAAAACAAAATAATAAATAAAAAGAAAAACAAAAACTGTTTACTTTACAGTAACTCTGTAAGTCTGAGCTGTTAACTTAGACTCCTCCTTTGAGAGCTTATTCAGTTCAGTTAAGTAAGATGCGGTTGCTTTGATATTGCCCAAAGGAGTGTCCTGCCCCATAAGAATACCTAAACTACTCCTATTCCTTCTGGAGTCAAGAAGCCCAGAAGCATAAGGATTTAACACCAGGAAAAAGAGTTACTAATCCATGCAAACAAAGCTGCTGAAAAAGACTGCTTGCTGTAGGTTGAGTGGCCCTTCCGTATTCCTTCAGCAGTTACCCCCATGGATCCCACCTACCAGTTATTGTAACACATAACTTGAAGCACTTGCAGGGTTCCTTAAACATGGTCTTCTGAAATGGGTACCCAATCCAAAAGACCAGGCCACATGTGGAGCATTCAAAATACGGACCAAGACCCACACAGGTGCTTTAGAAATTTCAGAAATTCAGTTGTTTTTCGAATCAATCAACTGTTGCTCTACAAAGGATACAACCATTTTTAATAAGCTTGTTCTGCCTGACAAGATCAATTTGCCATAATATTCTGAAAATCCAGAAAACACCAGTTTCAGAGCCATCCAACCTCCAAAATGGAGCTCCTCCTCATCTTTGATTTCGCATCTTCCTGTGCCTTGCCCCTCACCACTGGTGTGTCTTCAGATGGAAAGGTTTTAGGTCTTGGGTGCTGATAGGAAGACCAGATGGTTGAAGAAAGCCTATCCCCTTATTTGAAAAGCATTTTCAAGAACTTTCTACTTATTAAAGAGATTATTTAAAATAGAGATAGACCTAGGTAAAAATTTTAAAAGATATTATATGCAGAATATTGAAATAATCCTGAAAACATAATGATCAGAAGAAAGGTCACATAAATGAGAAGGAATGTTCTAATTAGTAAACACAACTGAGCTGTAAACTCTATGAGATGCTGCACGCCACAGGTGCATTGAATGGCAACATGATCTAATTTAAGAATAAAAAGTGTGAGTCTTCCAGATTTGGGGTCCCAGGTGAGAGTTTTAATATCTTCTATGAGAAATGGCTTGTAACAACTCCAGTAATTGTGTTTAAATAATTTCCTAATAATGAGCTTGGGGGTTTTAAATGTTCTGCATTTTGCCGCAAAGACTTACTAAACAAGTTAGAAGAATACAGAGGTAGTCAGATCAAAATGAGGGCAAGTTTAAAACAATAAGAGGGAATAAATAGGATCTACCTATTAAAAAAAAAATCCAAATTACAGAAGGAGTCCAGTAAATCAAACTATTTACTTCCTGAAAGAGAACTTTACTGTCTCATTGGTGCTAACCTTTCAATGCCCAGTTAGCCATTACTTCATCAAAATTGCAAGTAGAAGGACTACTGGTGTACTCAGGCTGTCTTCAGATTTCCCGGTATTTTCTCATTAATGTTAATATGCCATTAGAACATTCTGCACTCGAATTAGTGACTCATGATATTAGACAGAGCCCTAAGGCAATCAAAAGAGTCACAAATATCTCATAGCACACTTTAGCAGCAATGCCCTGTAAAATACCCTTTCCATCTGAAATTCATCACTTCCTCAGCAATCTCATAAAAATGGTAACTTTAGAGATGCCTGCAGCAATGCAGGCAGACCACAAGCCCTTATTCCACAAGTTGCATGGCAGTCCTGTTATTAGCGTTCCTGAGTGGTGGAGCTGGCTGGTAGGGAGCAAAGCACTGACTGTCATCTTGTCATGTTGCATCAGTCATCGCTGATACAAGCTGGTGAATAATGCAGGATAAAGTGAGAACTTCTGCAGATAATGGCAAAACATCAAAACGCCAGTCAGGTCATTACTGAGCGATACCTCATTTCATAGTGTGTTTTACTTAATAATACTGACAGTTATTTTAAATGCAATAAAAGTAACTGTTTCTTGGTGGCAGCTGAATCTGAGACTTTAGAGGAATCCAGGCTTATGGAAAAGGAATCAAACCACCAAGGTTAAGATACTTTTGATGGAAGAAGCAAAATGAAAAAATACCTTTGATGGACGAAGAAGAATGTAAAGATGTCTCCAGTTCCACATGATACTAACAAGTATGAAGCACAATAGTCAACATGGAAAAGAGATTAGCAAATGTTATCTATAGGTCTGCTGATTGCACACCTTTCCCCAGACTCTACGAGTTTTTGTTTTTATGGAAATATTATTTTTCCTTCCATGCTCATTCCAGTATTGTTGTTAACAGTAGTGTTGATCTGTAATCACGGCACGCATTCATCCCACTCCCCACTGCGAAGCACCCGCTCTATGTATACACAGAGACTTCCCCACACAGCACCAAGTCTGATAAGGAAAAAAAGAGGTCCTTAACTTGTGTGTCAGAGCCTTAGGAAGAAAGTTCAAAGTAATCTAGCAGCCATGTGTTGTGCAGGAAAAGTAGAAGAACAGATTAATAACTCTAATTACAAAATGGAGATTATCCTTAAATGTTTCAATTTGAATGGATAATTAATTGAGATAATGGTTGCAAATGGTGGCCTGAAGTGTTCTTACCTTTCATGTTTAAGTAAGGCTAATATCCATAAGGAAGAAATGTTCTCAAAGCATGCTTACCATATTAATCCAGTCTTCCCCTTAAAATGTGAAGTTCTTCTTCTGGCTTAACTCTTTGAGCAGTAGACTTCCTACAGTGATTTTGCTTGATGGTTTGCTACTGAATGAGCTTCAGCAAGATTAATCTGACTCCCAAGCAGGTAATACTGTTTTGGTACTCATTTGCATTGAGTTTTGTAGTGAGGAAATAAAGTTATGCTGCATAGCTTACTTGAACATTAGTCTTTCATCAGTCATTTGCTAAAACACTGAAAATAAACTTTGGTAATGAAATAAAAAAATACAGTTTGTGAACACAACTGCCATAGGTGGGTGTGACCCTGTATTTGGATTTTGTCCCATGCACATTTTAATGAAGACCTACACAATTGACTGATAGGACATTGCCTTATTGATGTAAGTAGGATAGCTAGACTGGAAACCAGCTAACAGATCCTTGTGTGGTAGAGGTAACAGATAAACTTGGAGCTGCACATCTCATCTCAGCATCCCAGGGGAACCAACCATGCCTTCAGACCTGTCGCTTATCTGTGGGATAGTTGCTGATTCTGTACTTTTCAGAATCACAGTTTGGTTTTGAGTCAGCATGACATGAAACAGTCCAGAAATTTGGCTGTATCTTCAGACCCAAATTTGGTTACTCCTGCTCAGAGCATGTGATAAGGGCAGTAGGTACATCATACATGAGATGTACCAAAGACAAATCCATTCTTTCCTGGAAACTTCCCTGCCCACTCCACACTTCTGAGAAACACAGTCATCAGCAGATCCAGGGAGGTTGCTGCCTACCTTGAGTTCACAGCTAGGGACTAATTGGCATAAACATAATCAGAAGATATCATCACTCTATTTGGCAGTAAAAGCTAAGAAAGAGCATTCCTCCCCCAGACATTCAAACTGCTCCATATGTTCTTTGTGGTAAGCTGAGTGGCTGCAAATCCCTAGCTATACACCAGCCAGATAGTAGCTGAGCAGGGAAAGAGTCATAACATTGGCTTCCAGCTGCTCCCCAACAGCCTGACATTTCTGAAGTAGGTGTACATTTTGTGAAATAATACCCCTAGGCGCTCGGCAGAGAATGAGGCTGTTTTCCAGAAAAACCACCATTGGTCCCTGTACACACCACAAAATTGCTGCAATCCTCACTGTTTTAAATGATTGCCTCAGACTCAGTAAAAATACTTTCGTTATATTAAACATGAAGATCTTAAACATACCTGCTGGGAGACTGGAGATGTGAGATATGAGACAGAGCAAGCAGGAAAGAAGAAAGGAGGGACCCTTGAAAATTATATGATATTTTGTCTCTAAAACACACTTCCGAAAACAAAACAAGGAAGAAATATTTCATGTAATGATGAGATGACAAGAATTGTAAGAGAAAACGCATCACATAGGAAGGCCACAGAAAAAAAGTATTGCAGGAAGAAAAATTAGGATATACAGCAAGAACTCAGGCTGCAAGCAACTGTGAGAAGTTTTGGGTCCAGAGGAAATATTCGTGGTCAGGCTAGAGCAGAAATAGGTTCAAAATGTATTCAGGACCTGTTCACCCATAGTGATCAAAACCACACTAGCTTTCTTTCCAACAGTTTCTAATGCCAGTACCCAGAGCCTTACCCCCGTACAAGGCTTGTACAGCTAGCCACATCTTAACCACTAGACTGTCTGAGACCTTTCTTTGATGATTTAGAGGGTATGGCTATGAATTAAGGCTGCACTTTTTACCAGTGGTCAGGTGTTAACTGAGGTAGTGACTTTTGAGGTGCTTGTGTGTGCGCGTGTGTGTGTCTGTGTGAAATGGGGAGGAATAATGAGGGAAAGTACAGCCACAAGCTCTTGCTCTGGGCTGCCTTGTCTGAGGCAGTTTCTATTACAGTTTCCAGACCACGAACACACTATTTGTTCATGGTCTGTGGAAACCTAACTTGTGAAAGGCTTTTTGGCTCTTCCCCTCATTTCCACTTGCTAAATTGCCATAAAAAGCAGTTATGTTACGCGGGGATTTTCACCTTTGGCATTTCTGAGATGTCTAGCCTTCTTGTTTTTCACATTCCTGCCCTGTGTCAGCAAGTGGTGTGGCTTCAAGAAATATTCTGTGTAGTCATGATTAGCAGAGAAAAAGTCCTATGCAACAGTGAACTGGGAGGCCAAGAAGCGTGATCCACTTGCTGGTTTGAAAAAGTCCAAGAGAAATGGGATCCTTAACAGAAAATCGTGATTTCTCAGTCCTACTGGTGTGCGTCAGTGGTGCTGGCACAGAGAGATTCAGACCCTTTACAGACCCCTGCTCTGGCCCCAGACCCAGAATCTCCTTTACCTCCAAATGCACAACTAAGACTCACTGGTAGAGACTCCTGATTCAGAGGTCCACTAAATCTCCTCATAAGAACAGAAGACAAAAACGTTGTGATTGGACACCAGAAGAAACCACATATAGTAACCACTCTTCACAAATATCTTCATTGTCTAAACCAGAAAAGAAATAAATCTTTCTAGAGTAGTGAGTGGGTATAACTCTCACAGGAAGAGGGAAACAACAGGTCTACGAAGTGCAGATACGGGAGATGCTCTTAGTGGGAAGTTGCAAGTTCAACTGTACTGGAGGTAAATGGGGTGACAAGGCAAGAGGTCTGAAGGCAGAAACAACACTTTCCTCAAGGTAAAGAGGATGTTTTTACAGTAGATTTTGCTTTTTATTCAAAACTGATTTGTTTTGTGCATGTTGTTTAACTTGCCTTGCCCATAGACCAACGCAACATTCCACTGCCCTACAAGGCTTCTAAATGTCCTCTTCTACTGCAAAGCAAGTGGCCCCTCATTCACTTTGAGATCACGTACAAGTGGATCGCATCATTCTGGGCTTATACAAATGGTATATATTGTAAAAGCTGAGCCTATGCACTAAATTCATCTGCTACATACTCTCTCTCTCTCTCTTTCTCTGACAATGGAGTCTAGCCCAAACAATCCCAAACTGAAACATTGCATTTCTCCAGTGCACTACTCAGCCTTGCTCTTGCATTTCTCAAGAAATGTCAATTTATTTCCTTCACTTAGACTTCATTTTTGAACCTCCTTAGTGGCATCCAAAAGCGGGGGGAGGAATTAAAATAAAATCAGCCAGGTCACAGTTACTTTGACTCAGCCAACTGTAACTACAAATGAGTACAAAAAGCTTTGGGAAACCATCACCACAAGAAATGCACTTAAACTAAAAATGTTGTTGTACAGTTTGATTGGGTCTTGATCACTGTGTTTTAAACAAAAGTTTATCTTTTACTGTTTGTTTTCAAGCAAAGGTCACTAGAAAGTCAACTATTATGTATAAACTCTAAGTGATCTTGTGATTTCTTACCAAAACAGTCTCATGCCCTCTGTTTTACTCAGAGGAGATGAATTTAAACTGAAACCCAGAATTACTATACCTAATTATGAGGTTCAACACTGCAGAACACTTTTCATAGAATGGCTTAATTTCTGCTTCTGTAGATGACTTGACACAAAAGAAGGTGCTAAGAAGGTGTCCAAAAATTAATGTTCAGCAACTGAGCGGGTTGGGGACACCGTATGAAGAAGATCAGGGCTAAAGAGACCATATGGTTACTATAAGCTATGTAAAATGGAGCAGATTAAATCAGGTACTTGTGTCAACCTGGTTTACTTTTTCATACACACTTGCACATTCATACTGCTGTTTTACTTCTCCACTAAAAGCCAGGCACTTATATGCTATACTTATCCTTCTGATTGCCAAGACAAAAGCACCTGGCTCTTGCTTCAGTTACTGAAATTTCCAAATCACAGTCATCCTTTTTTAAGAACATAATGGGTTTTTAAAAAAAGGATGTTTTACACAAATTCACACAGGCACAGTAGAATTAGTACATTATTTTCATTGAGACAGCATCAAGCTCTAGCTGCTTTGAATGGCACTTTAAGTACATATATGCATATTACAAGCCACTTCCAGAAACAAACAGAAATAATTAAAATAATTTCTGATTATGCTTAGAGAAAAGTCATTTCCAGGCAGTAAAAATTGATAGTCAGTCAAATCTTGTTATTCAGCCATGGCACATGAGACCTATGTTTTGATGTCTATTAGTTCTGTAATTGTTTTCCCTCCAAGCATTCATTTGTGGAGATTTGGTAGCTCTTTGGGGTTGTTATTAATTACTCTAAAATAATTTGTCCTGAAGAAATTGCTGGTGCTCTTAATAAGTGGAAAGTCTGAATGCTTACCTGCATGATTCATGAATATCAACTGCTAATAACAGCTCCTCACTAAAAATACTAAAAGTTCATTGCAGTAATTACAGCCTTTAATGCAGAACCTTTCGTATAACTGTCTTTATATAGAGGTCTCAGCTTCATACAGATGTCAGCAGTGGCAGAAAGTGCTCCCATTTTAGGAGGGTGCTGCTCATGATTTCAGGTGAATTACTACACAGGAGGCTATCTGCATGAGAAATGGAAGAAATGGCTTGGATGGAGACCGAGTTCACCTTATCCTTGGTTGGGGTTAGTTACACCTGCCTTCATCCAGCCTATTCTAAAAGACTTCAGTGATTAAGACTGCCTAGAGATGTCATGGCAAGACTTTATAATGCTTGTTATCACAAGGATTTTTCAAGTGTTTATGCCGAGTCTTCAATGGTCCAGCTGTGCAGTATATTCCTACTTCTTTGCAAGATCCATTACTATTCTCCTTATTGAGGCTAAAGAACTTTGTTTTTTCCAGCCATTCGTCAGTGGTGATATTTTCTACACGTGAAATGACTCTTGGGAGGAAATGTGTCCCACTCAGCCAAAAACCTGCATAGGAAAGCAAGTCCAGCCCACTTTCACAGGTATCATTTTACTGCAGAGACAGAGCAGGAGGTGCTCCAGAAGCCCACTGTGACCTCTGAGTGCAACAGGCAGCGTCTGTGTGTGCACCTAATACATAACTCTGCACATCAATGTAAAATCATACATGTAGAGTCAAAAATGAAAGCCACATGTGAGTATGAGATTGTCCAAGGAAACAGTGATGATTAGAAAGCTGGGATGATGACATGAACATAAACACTGAGTATGATATTAAAGGGTTACTGGGATTTTTGTACATATCAACAAGTCAGATGAAAAAAGCAGGGAAACTTTATGTATCTCAGCCTTTGGTTATACTGTGACCTCAGTGGAGTGCTGTAGCAGATCACAGCACCCAAATATTCACATTTCAAAGAAGACTTCAAGAAGAAAAGAATAAAAAATCCAGAAATGTTCAAGCAAAATCTGTTAAATAACTAAAATATGAGAATCATCGTAGGAATCCAGCACATTTAGTTAGAAAATTTACTTAGTTATGTCCTCTGAGACTATAAATACATTGAGGCCCTGCACACAAAGTAAGTGACTGGAAGCTGAAGCTCAGATTCAAAGATAACCAAGACTGAAAGTCAACCCACTAGTGTAGGAGACAAAACTGTTCAGAGTATTTTACTGGACCTATAGATCTGTCAGTTCCTTTTTGAATGGAAGATCGTGTGCATTAAATGCCAAGGAATTGCACTTACATTAGGATTTTATTAAGTTAATGTTGCAATTTCAAATCTTGCTGAGTTTTGAAATTCTTAATTTACGGGGTTATTGTCAGTCTTTAATTTTAATATAAAGCAGTTTCCTTTGTTCAGAACAGAAAAGGAAGGTAAGAATATGAAGTTTTATATTGGAAGAGCCACTGGTCTTGTAGTAAAGCCCACAAGGAGAGAACTCAGCAGAGACTTTCCCCTGCACTGCCCATCTCTGCACATGGCATGGCCACACAGATACATTTCTGAAAAAGAAATGTATGCTGAGCTTCCTACAGCAACTTCTATGCATGCTTCTCACAAAATCCCGTATCCCTGTTCTCCAAAATTACATCAGTTTACACAAGTCAGGATGGAGGAGACATGCGTGGTACTGGCGATTCTCTGCTAGAAGTAGCTGAAAGACTTCTATTTTCCTGGGCTGGCAGAGTTCCTCTCTTGCTTTACCTTATCTTACTCAAGTCTCATTGACTTCTCTAGATCTGATTTCACAGATATTTAACTAAACTACTTAAAATACTAGCTCTAACTGTTGAAAACTTACATATGACATAGCACATTAAAGTGTATCAGATAAGGGGGAATTCCAGGGGGGTATGAAATGGCTTTTGCTGTCCAATGTTCTGGCTAACAATTAGCAAAACACTGTGGGAACAGAAAACTGTTACCAGAGATGTGTCTGACCACAGTTTTACAGGTCCCTGCAGAAGCACAGAAAAGATTGTAAACTTCAATCTTGTTTTTAAATTKTAATTAAAAAAACCCTTAATGCGGGCTAAAAAAGACAACTGTTTGCATCTGGAACTAATAAAACGTCTAGAAAAAAAAAGAAGTGTGATTATGGCTCCCTGGTGAAGCAAAGCTGGAAATAGATCTAGATTGAAGCAATATGAAATCAGGTATTATGAATATTGCAAAGGAATGTATAAATAAAATATAACCAATGAGAATCTGTTATTAGATTAGATTCTTGTTTGCAAGCAGATGAACTTTAAAGGGAAGATATATAATAAGTAGTGTTTCCTTATATAATGAGACATACTATGCAATTGCACTAAGAAGAGAGAAAAAGATTGGGAGGGGGAAGCCAAACGCAGTGGAGCAAGGAGCAGCAATTAAAAACTGGTGCTACAAAATGCCAGGGCATTTAAATGAAACAGAATATTGTGAGGGGTGAGGGAAAGGAATCCTGGGAATTCTCCAAAAGCCGTTTAAAGCCATACAATTATGGAATGTTTGAAAGACATTTTTGAACAGCATTATCAAGAAGCTGAAGGAACCCCTCAATAATATTTCACCAACCTACAAAAAAAGACAGACTTGTGTAACTACCCAGTTTCCAGAGATGAACAGATGGCACTAGTAACAGAAATGGAA
Organism: Amblyornis subalaris; assembly: GCA_018881555.1. NCBI lineage: Eukaryota > Metazoa > Chordata > Aves > Passeriformes > Ptilonorhynchidae > Amblyornis > Amblyornis subalaris. The sequence continues at coordinate 6,458,950 of JACAXG010000002.1, forward strand.
AAGGCAATAGCTGAAATGAAAGCACAGAAAGATGCAAACTAGCAAACAGTAGAGAGTTGCACAGACCTGAGAAACAAGCTTGTATGCAAACACAAGTCACAAGCCAAACAGTGGCAGAGACAAGACACTGAGGAGAAAGGGCAAGCAAGTGACACAGAAAATAAACCAGCACTCAGTCAATAGCAAATGCACAAGATTCAAAAAAACCCACCAACTTGAAAAGCAGTGACACCATGTAGAAAACTTAATGGAAAAACCTTACACAGAGAATCATCATGTCAAGGGTTTCAGGAACAAATTCAGCTGCTGATAACTGAGATTTCTCAGAGATGACATTAATGAAATACAGTAAGTAAAAAGTAAAGGTTAGTCATACCCCTCAAAAAAAAAAAAAAATCGAAACAAAAATCAGCAGTGAATGAACAGGAAAACAGAAACCAAAGAGAGAAAATCAGCACTTTTTTTTCCCATGCTAAAGTCTGTACTAAATAGTGCAAATTAAAACTGTACAATAAGATGAAGTGGGAGCTTTATTATAAACAACACTTAGACACATGAAAAGGGGTAAAGATTGAAATTTCACATAGGGAGGGAAAGTCACAGCTTCTGAATAAAAAGAATGCTTATAGTAACTAAATCTAAGACATACACTAAACCTAAGACATAGAACAAAAAAATATGAAATTGAATAAGACCAGGATATTTATGAGTCAGTTACAGTACGTGACACATTGTTTATCACTGACTCCAAAGAAGTGAAAATGCTACTGCAGATATACATCCTTAGCATTATCAGTGCAATAATCCAAGATTTAAAACTGTCTGATATTTTTTCAAAAACCTCCACGTACTTTCTCCACCTGAGACAACAAATGGAGTAAGCTTCTACAGGATACTGCCTCAGCACACTGCAGCTTGAGTGTTGATAGGAGCTGAAAGCCAGCTACCACATCCTGAAAAATAAAGCAGCGAATGAAGAGGCAATCAGCATACAGCATGAGATCAGCCAGGCAGAGCAGAAGTACCACTCCAGGAAAAGGCAGTGAGCTGCTGGATTGCACATCAGCTTCATTATCAAGAGATAGTCAAGAAATACTTGGAAAGAACATCTTAAAATAAATGTCTGCTTGACAAAAGCCAGCCAGAATTTTTAAAAGTAGGTAAAAACTAGTAGCAAAGGATACGGGAGAATATTAGTCAGTGAGGAGAGACTTTTTTTTTTTTTCTTTTTCCACTTAGTTGATTTCTGGGTTGTGGGAGTTTTGGAGTGCACTTTTTTTGTTCTGTTTTATTTTTAATAAAAATATCACAATCAAAACAGGTACTGCACTAAAGTGGAGGAGAGGTAGATAGCTAACTGCTGAGGCAGTGGCTCACTATGGGAAAACACATCAACTGAACAAGAACTTTGACCTCACAATCAAACAGAAGACATCAACCATCCCAACTAATCGAGAATTTTAAGGCAGGCACTAGATGGAAACGGGAAAATAAAGCAGAGGTACCCAAGTGTGTGTATTCATTATTCTGCCAGGCTGGCCCTGCTGGGGAGGAATTCTTCTCTGTGCCCATAAAGACAAGAAACACAGAGAAAAGCTGAGCCAGATTGAAAGCATCACTTAAAAGATAAGTGGATCATTAAGAAAAAAAGCGTTGTCAAAAGTAAGAGTGACTGTCAGAAGGAAGGCTATTTCTGAACAGTCAGAATTGCCAAATTCAGCCCACAACACTGGGTTAAGTGGTCATGGTACTTGCAGAAGTCAAGTTAAGTGGCAAACAGATAATGAGAGCTCATAGCACTAGCAGCAGGTTTTAAAGTTGCTAGTTCCAGAAAAATCTTTACAGGTTAAAAAAAAAAAAAGGAAAAAAAATTAAAAATTGCAAGCAAAGGAACAAAATTAAAAATTAAAAAAAAAAAAAGAAAAAGGAAAAAAGAAAGCGGAGAAAAGAAAATAGAACTAAAAAATAAAGAACAAGAAAAAATAAAAAGAAAAAAGAAAACCAAAAGTACTTTATTAGCAAGAAGCTGTGTGGGGCTGAGTTGGTGGCCAGGATTAGACCATGACACAAACACATTAACAAGTCAGCTAATCTACCCTAATATAAGTGTTTCGATTTTAAATTTACTGTCTCAAACAAATACGACAGAGGGAAACGTGATGCAGTTTCCCTGAACAGGGTGCTATGATCTTACATAAAGAAACTGGAAACAACTTTCAGGACTTTTTACTTGATGAGAACAGCACCTCTGAAAGAAGCAGCAGGTCCAGGACACTGCACTCTTGTGTTTCACTCCTGTCTCACACAAATCAGGAGGGAACTAAAAGACTCTCCATAATAACTCATCCCTTGAAATGCTTTTAGCCACGAGGAAATGAGTCGATTTTGCCTGAAATTTACTCTGTTCATTTGGAAGTGTTTCCTACCATGGAAGTATGTGAAGGTGCATGAGAAGGAAACTGGCTCCTGATTTCAGTGAGCTCTCCATCCCCCTCTTCACTGCTTACATGCCTATACCTCCCTTGCACTGTCTAGATGTTACTGTAACCTCCATGGCATGGGTCAAGAGCGTAAGCTGGTTTAATGAGAAAATAATTCTTGCTTTTTATTTTTTTTCCTGTTTTCTTTTCAAGCAAGCTTTCTGGTACTATACAATTAGTACTTCCCATTAAAATACCATCGTAGAACCTTAACCCAGCCCTTGGTAATGTTACTACTGCAAAGCAGTGCTTCAGTCAGTTTGATGCATAACACATTAAATAAATGCAATTTGATTTATTTTTTCTCCCATTCAGCCTGATCCAAAATGTGTTAAACTGATAGAAGAAGGCCAGGAATGTTGCAAAGGCTCAAGCTCGATACATTGGCTCTACAGCCACAGCTGTACCACAGCTGCTTGACCACAGAAGAGCACATGAAGAAGCAGCAATGCTTTCTGGAGATATTCAAGGCACAGATACTTTTAGGAAAAAGTTGACAAACCGGTATCTGATTAGAATCTGGGAAGATGCAAGGGAAATACTCTATGTGTACAGCTCAACAGGATGTAGGACTCTATGAATTCATTTTCCATCTCTGCCTCACACTTGGACTTCACAAAACTTAAGTCTTAGTTTCTCTCCTCATGAACTGCTCAGCAAGGCTAAAAGGAAGTCAACAGTCAGTGAGTGAAATCAATCATCATTATGCTGTCAGCAGTAGAATCCAAAAGAGATGTTATTAAAAATGTTAGAAATACTTAGATGAGAGCAAGAGTCAAAAGCCAGTTCTTGAGTCTGTTGGATGTCAGTATACTGTTTCAGAGTCCAAAGCAGCATCACAAACATCAAACTCTGAACTCAGGGATGACACTTTTAATAAGTTAATTAAAGAAATATTAAATTCCTATTCATAAAATCTTCCTTCTTCCAGAACGGACATTGATTAACGTTCTCAATAAATAAAAGATCATCAACTTTTGTTCTATGATAAATCTTTTAAATTGCCATGTGTTTGTATTTTCCTGCTCCACCCACTGCATCTCCTCCAGCTGCTATGAGCTATTAGTAATATTTCCCGAATGAAAACATGGAATTGTTCCTGTTTCTTCCCAAATGCCAGAACTGACAAAAATGAAACAGAAAGTGACATTTTCAACAGTTTTTACCTGATCCTATCATCCTTGCTGAAAATAAGTGTCCAAACAAAAATGCACAACATAAGTCAGTGCTACTCCTACTTCAGTTAACCCATTTTTTAATTTGGCTGAAGTGGGAGGACACTCTTCATATGCCAGTCCACAATTCCTAACCAGAGCAAATGTCTCTATACTTCTCATTTCTCATCTTCAACTTCACTTGGTGCAGGGTTAGTAGTGGATGGAGCAGTGGACATGACAAAAAAAACCAAAAACAACCCCAAAGAACAGGTCATGAAACAAAAAAACCCCAAACCATACATCATAGTTTAGTTAATATCTGGCCATGATATTAGCAGTCCAGAACTGTTTACAGGACCATATTAGAGAGCAAATGTGTAAATTTGTTATTTCCACATAGCCACATACCTACTCCATAAACTGGGGCTGGTCATGATTCTTTCACGCAAAAACCTTGTGAAACAGTAGTCTAAAGCAGATAGGTTTACAGAGAACTATTTTACCAAAACATTTCATTTCTCAAAATATTCCTCAGCTTTGTAGCCGGAGACTACTCAAGCAAACAGCTTTACAGTCCTCCAGGAGGACCCAGTTAGACTAAGACAAAAACAAAGAAACAGCAATGAGTATAAATGTGATAGGGCCTAGTGTTGATTTTCAGTCTTCCACATTGCTCCTTTCGAAGGCATCCACTTCCTTGCATTGGCCACATGGGGAGATTAAGGTCCTGTGCTTTCTTTGCCTAAGAAGACCTGATGCTAAAATTCTCTTTTCAGAGCTCCTTATCTCCAGTATTACCCATCTTACCATAGTACCTATATGAAGTCCTACCCAAAGTAGTTTGCCCACAACAGTTCATAGACTAATTTCCTCTCCTATTTAACATCCAAGCTTTAAGATCTTGCTGGACTTTCATATTTCTGTCCCTGCAGTAGGGTTTCTGAGAATCTGGTCAAGACCTTGCTGCAACAACGGAATCACAATAGTAACAATATATATTATAGTGTTATACAATTAATGACATGGTAATCTGCTTTGAACTATTAAGGATCATTCTGACATTCCCTATCAACAACTCCTATAAGTAAAGCTGAGAAAGACATATAAATGCAGATGTGGGGGAGCTGATGAACAGAAAAAGCTCCTTTCCCACTCATGAAACAACTGAAACAAGTAAACACAGACACCATCAGTAAGTGAACTCTGACTGTTTTCCCCTAACTAATATCTCTGTAACACAGAAACATGGAAGCAAGTAGGTCGTGAGGCCTAAGATGAATATAGCCAGTAAAGATCTCTTTGATCCACCAGTGGTGTCTCATCCAAACCACAGGGAAGGAAAAGGCAAGAGGGTTGACCGTCAATAGAGAGAAATGGAAACACTTCTCAGCAAATGAACAGGAGAAAGATGTACTAAGACTAATGGTATTAGTTATATTCTACTTACCTATTCTACTGAATCACAGAATATTCTGAGCTGGAAGGGACCCACAAGGATCATCAAGTCCAACTCTTCAGTGAATGGCCAACACAAACCCACCACCTTGGTTAGTAGCACCATGCTCTAACCTACTGAGTTAATCTCAGTGGTCAATTGGTCCCCAAATTTAGGGCCATTCCCCTTCAAAGATCCCACTGTTTGAATGTGGCCTCTGAACACTTAAACTGGAAAACTTGCCCCTTAAATATTCCTAGACCTTCCAAAGGCATGGACATTTAATTTTCCCTTGGTGAGATAACTAGTTTGCCAAAAGGGAACCCCAGGCTACAGATGTGACTGTTGTGATTTCCAATACTGTGTGACAGAAAGGTAATAGGAGAAGACAGCCCTAGGCTGACCTCTGCAGAACAGGACAAGACAAAAATGCTGGAGGCCTCAATTCTTGCTTCAATGCAAACAAAAGCATGTTTTATTACCCAGCTTACAATGAAAATGAAATTTAAAAAAATCAAATAATAATTTCCACAAAGGTCACAGCAGCATCCAACACACTTGGAAACAGAAGTCAAATGAGAGGTTCACCTTGAGATGTTCACCATCATCATTCCAGATGATGGAGGAGAGTGCACTGTCAGCAAGGCTGTGGATGACACAAAACTGGGGAGAGTGACTGATACACCAGAGGCTGTGCTGCCATCCAGAGGGACCTTGACACGCTGAAGAAATGGGCTGACAGGAACCTCATGAACAACACAGTGCTACACAAAACAGCTACAGAAAAAAATTCATTATCAAGATTATGCTGGGGAAAATATTTGGTTGTCATATGTTCGAAAATAAACAAACAAAAAAAGTCCTTGCAACTTGCTCCTCTAATTCCTTGTCTAACTCCCAAGTTGCCACAAGTGCATCTCAGCAGCTTGGGGGTAGATACTGAAATCTGCAGAGGGCTACTGCACAGGCACAGAAACACCCAACCATTCTGCACAGTGTTAAAGTGCTAGTAAAGATTTTCTGTGGGAACTTGTAACATGTTGCAAAAAGTGATTTCATGTTCTAACAAAAGTTTGCACCAGGTCAGTAGTTACCTTTGTTTTTCAATGGGCTTAAAATCTTTGTTGCCATGTGCCAACACTACTACGTATCCCTTAAGACAGAAGAAAACAGAAAAAATATTGGGTTTATAAAGCTGCGGTGAGGATGGACTCCACTATACCCAAGGTAGGAGCTGCCCCTTGATACACTGGTGTGCTTCTTGGTTGATTTCTTTGCCTCAGTCCCTTGAGAATCAGCAGGCACCTCAAGTATTTAAGCCTGAAAGCATCACAGCTTTCAGAAGAAAATAATGGAAATAATTCACAAGCTGACAGTGCCAATTTGGAGCACCCAGAACCACAACCACTGTGTCAAGGCTGTGGGCACTACAGTCACCAGGAGAAAGGCACATTTGAGAGTCAGCACATTTGAAAGTCAGCACATAGTTATGACACTTCTGATATGGCCAGTTTTCTTCTGCTGTGTTTTCATTAAACCGTTTCAGTACTTAGTTTAAAGCATACTCTATATAGCTCCTTTTGGGGGGAATTTTTAAAATCTCAGCCCCTTAATGAGCTAAATTTTTTATCATCAAAGCAAGAGACTTGTTCATGCTCTAAGTTACATGAGGTTTGAAAGCATAACCCAGGAGAAATTAAATTCAAATGCAGCTTCAAAACTGCATGAACTTGGACAGTACTGAAATTAAGGTGGTCATTTCAGGCTCTGAACAACAGAGCTTAATGACTGCTATGCTGGCATGACTTTTATAGGGGAACATTAGGAATATTTATACTACGTCCACTCCATTAAAAAGTCAAAACATCACACACATGTTCACTGCCACTTATGGTGAAAGCCTTACAACTTCTGCAGCAGTTGGTGCATTTCTAATATATCCAATAGCACTTCACAGAGTAAGCTTGCAGTGCACAGTAACACATAAACCTTTCCATTTCCTTGTCCACCAAAGATTCATCAATACTAGACCTTCAGTTATTGCTGCTCCTTCTGAAGTTGCAAAGGAGCAGGGAGAAAACTACTAAGTAAAACCTGAGTTTATTGTTTCTAGGAAAGAAAAGGTTGGAAACTGAAAGATGAGAATGAATAAAAGGTAGCCTAAAAAATTGCAGCTTGCAACTTCATGAGTTTTCAGCCAAATTCCAGCCAAAACCTCCTTTTTGATACCATCAGCCAGAAGAAAGAGTGCCCTGGGAATGCAATTTCCACCTCTGCTTGTGGAACAAGCCTTTTCTGGCAGCAGATGCACTTGTTTCACAAAGAGGGTCAGAGAAAGAGAGGAACAAGTCTTGGTTGAAAGGCATTCCTATATATCTAATCCCAGAAAAGCTACAGGCTCCACATGGGACAGGAATAGGAGAAACTTCCAGATTCTCCTTCAGGACATGACCATGAAAGTACTGCTTAGCCTTAGACTAACCAACTTCCTACTTGTGTGTTGACAGCCACCACTGGAAGTTGGATAACAGTCCACAGTTACTGTACCACACAAATACAGTGAGACGCAATCGTTAACATTTGCAAAGCACATAGATAAAGTTCAGATGAAAAGGTTCACTACCACTGAGTACACACAGATGGAGGGAAGAGATAACACATTTACTGTATTTGTTGAAGTGGTGCAACATAATTCAATTCTACGAACATAAGCAAATACGGCTACGCACACGTGCATGCACACACATTCTCCTTCAGACCACCTGCCATCAGCTATTTGTGGAACACAAAAGATGTGATCCTGGAAACTCTGCTGCACTCACAGCTCAATTCCATCTTTGTAGGATGCATGAACATGGGCAGTGTGTCTAGCAAACATCTTAAAATACATGTAGTGTAAAAAAGACTTAGATTMTGCATATTTTTCCCATCTATTGCAACAGAGGCAGTATATAGAAGAGCAAATAAACATATCTGTATGTTGTGTATAAGGAAAACACAAAACAACTTTATGCTCAATACGTCTTTTATATTTTTTTCTTTTTTGCTAATATATCAGCAGTTGTTCCCAGTGTTGTGTCACCAAATGGCATGAGGACAGTTCTCATTATGAAGTGCTGTGCTGCCAGCTAAGGCATTTAGCAGAAGTGGGGGGTCCCCTTCAGAACAAACCYGCAACAGTAGATAAAAAATAACCCTAGAACCCAGTCCCACTGAAGGCAGTCACAGCTGACAAATCACAAAGGCTGGAGGGAGGTGAGCAGGAGCAGGAGCAAGAGCAAGCAACTTGTTTTCCTGTGCAGCTCCCATGACCTCTTCACCTCCTGTAGAGGGATCGCAGCCGTGCTCACGCAGCAGGTACAGCTGCTGTGCTTAAAGCAAAGGGCACCTGGCACCCTCCCAACCACACAACCTACAGCACAGGCAGCTATTTCCTTGTAGGCAGGGTTCACTGCTCGACAAACATATGTGACATATTCCTGCAGAATTACAGGACAGTGAAATGACTATGCGAAGAACAAAGTCTCCTCCTCTACTTTGATGACACTTCAATTTGAGGGGATAGGTCTGAAAATAGTTTACCACTGTGAGAAATCAGTTGAGAATCCAGCCTCAGGTGTTGCATTCTCTCTATCTTCCTGAAACAAACTTTAAAGCAATATGGAAGGGAGGAAAGAAAAAAAAAATCTTACAGTATTGAGAATGATATTAAAACTTTTGGATCCATGATTGGAATCATGGAGAATGATTCATGAAAATTATGGGGGTTTTTTTTATTAGGAGAAGGGAGAGAACTGACTCTCAGTTTTCCTCCAGCTGTACATTATTACTTGAGAGCAAATGCAGTGGATCTGTTTAAGTCTACTCTAAGGTCAACTTGCCTTTTGTTAGTTTGTTTGCTTGCTTATCTATTTTTCATGCATGCCGTATCCTTTATGCATATAAGAAAAAATCCCCCAAACATACACAGGCTTTTAATAGTTACATTCCCTTCATTACCTGGAAAGCTCATGCATGATTTGGAAGAATTGACTCCGAACATTAAAATGATGTATTTTAAAGCAACTCTACAGATTTACAAAGAACTCATTTAAATCAAGATCAAGGAAGAGTGTGATGATCTGTCCTAAACCATCACTTAACTCAGACCTTGTGATCTTCCTGGATCAATTTCCTTCCAAAAAACCACAGCTGAACAAGAACATTGTTCTCCCACTCCATGAGATTATCAATCCTATTGAGGGGCCTGATTTTGACTGGATATTTCCAATCAAAAGCATAACACCCACGCCAAGGCTCAGTTCAACGTTTTGGGCCTGAGCTGAAATCCACAGACATTGTATTGAAACAAAACACTGCGAGCATTTCAGTCACTCCAATTCCAGGAAATAAAACACGCTTTAAGAAACACCTTGATAAACTCATGTGCATTTTTCAAGGCTGATCTAAAGAGAAGAGTTTCAACTTTTATTAGTATAATACCTCAGTATTAGTTCCTGCCAATCCTTATCTGAAGCCATTGCAAAAGTTTGCTCTTTTCTCAGGTTATTCAAGTGCTGAGAAAAAAGGGGACAAAAGACAGGTCATGCTAGTATTATATGTGAGAAATAAAAGCAAAAGAGAAAATAGAAAGCAAGAAAGAATGAAAGAGAAATAGAGAAAAACAGAAAAACAGAAATAGGAAGAAAATGAAAAAATAGAAAAACAGAAAAGAGAACAAAAGCCAGAATTGTTGCTAGAACAACAAAGATAGCTCACCTGAGGAGTATCTTCATCTCCAGCAGATTCTTCAAATCCAACTCCCTTCTTCCATGAAAAGCCTTCAAGGGCTCCTAGTGCTAAAGCACTAGTGTAACATGAGTCCATGTAGATATCTGAAAGCTGCCACAAAACTGGTATTTTTTTGGTGCCATGATATACACCACAGTTCAGAAAGTTTCTTGGAAAACAAAAGCTTTCTAGGTAGAGTTTGTGTCAGACACCACTCTCTTATCCAAGAAAAATCTCACGCAAGCCCTCAGAGAGAGACTCTGAATTCACTAGAATTCCTCTGCCACACCACTGCTAAAACCCTTTCATTTCAAACATATACTGTATGTGTGTGAATTTACTGGCCTTGTACAATTAGTAAGATTTTTCTCAAGGTTAGACACCTGAAGCAGTACAAAAATAGTTCCTTTCCTCTGGGCATTTCTGAGGTCTGCCACAGCTAGAGCCTTGATAGGAGGGATTCACCTTTTGGATGCCTCAACATCTCACTTGACCAGTGTCCAGCACAGAGATGATATAGATGAGAGAGAGAGAGCGCGCCTTTCCCTTCTGTTTAACTAACAGGCTCTTCAGTGGAGTTTTACATTTCTTGGAGTAAAATGGATAGAATCCATTTCAAGATCATTCCATACCTTAATTGACCAGTTCCAGCTATTGCAAAGTAACAGTGTCTCTGAGGACATCATGCAAGTCAAGGATTAAGGGTTTAAGCTATTTTATTCCAGTGTAAATATTTTACCTTTATATTTAGAATATGATCTAACAGTCCAGTGTTCTATTCTGACCTAAGCTGCCTTTACATTAGAGCTAGCAATTCTTCGGGTAATGAAGAGAGTTCAGATTGCCAAGGGGCTGCAGAACATTATTCCAATAGCAGAACAACCAATTAATTTCTCAAGTTGAACACTGTCAAAAGAGTTCAAAGACTATTAAAAAAAAAGGGGGGGGCATGGGGACAAAAATGGACCCATTTGAAGTCCAAAAGCATTAATTTTAGAATATGTAGCTAAAATATCCTGTTGCCACCTATAAATGATGCTGATCACAGGGTGGGGGATGTGGAATTCAATTAAAGAACATATGGTAGGAAGGTATCATCAAGATTTATACCACAAGTTAAATTAGGAAATTTAGTAATTTTTTTGTCAGTGCTGTTCTGAGAAAGGTTGCAGAATCGGTCCTTGTATGGAAATTCCATTCAACAATACTGTCAGATTATTCACTAAAAACAACCTCTATCCTTGAGGAACAAAAGCAGTTATAACTGACTGAAGTCTCCCACTTTCCTTGCATTTCAATATACAATGCAGAAAAGTTATACATTCCTCAAATGCCTTGACACAATGACTACAATATTAAGTCCTGAAGATAGTGCAATACTACTAAAATTTTAAATGTATTTTTTTCTCCATTTTAGTGTAAAAACATTTGAAAGTTTTACCTCTCTATTTTTTAAGAAGTTACTGAAGTTCGGGAAAATGAATGATGAAGGAGAAAAGACAAAATGCTTACTGTTGCTCAAGAAACCTGTTTTGGAGGTTTTTTGGTTTGTCTTTCAGATCTAACAAATACTTCACTAGAATCCTTTAGTTAGCATTGTACTTCTTACACTAAATAGCTACAATACGTTGCCTTGAAATTATATACCCATATGCTAAATATTGGTTTTTTACTGCAAACTCTGACGTGTTGCTTTATGTTCATTAGAACCTGGGAATTCCACCCTGTTTTGGTGCAAGTTAAAGGAGTTAACAAGCCCAAAAATGACAAGATGTTATTAAAGCTGAGTGAGCAAAGATGGAATTCATGTTTAGCATTACAAGAAGGACCACAAACCTGAGCATCTGAGCTAGAAAATGCCAGCTTTCTGTGACACATTTTAGCCTTAACAAAACTGTTCTAACACAGCAGTTTAACATTCTCAACTCCAGAATAGTGGTACACCAAACACTCCTCACTTTTGTTTATGAATATTACGTATAACCAGTGATGATGCCTAAACAAACCGTGACAATAAACCCACAACTTGAAAGCAGTCAAGCTCCTTGGCACGGTGGAAACATCAATCCTCTTAAAATTTTGGGAGAACGAGATTTTCAACTGTCCATTTTTTTGAAAAAGAAAAGCAAATTAGCAACTTTAGAAAAATTTTACATTTGATAACGAATTGAGTTCACACCTGGAAAGGCCCACTACTTCTATAGTTATTTCTCACAGTACAAAAGCTTTCTTTTAAATCGGAATGATAGTTTCAGCAYGCCCTAAGGCCCTGCAGTGCATCAAGTAAAGCTGTTAATGCAAGTATTATCATCATTATAGTGAATGAATCACCAGCAGCATTTAAAACAGAATTAAAACCTACATCTTTCTTTGCCTGTGTAGCTGCAAAATGTCTACAGTTCTTGTTTCATACACAAAAGAAATACTTTTAGATTACTCTGCAGTTACCGAAATCATTGATTGTGTATAGACAGCACATAAAAGTATACTAACTTTGCATAAATCAAGATTTTATGGTTTATTGCATTTGTTTACAATTTTTGTGGGCGATTTTTTTGGTGTAGCTTGACCTGAAATCATTAAGACATATCTACATTGTTTTTTCAATATTCTTTTATCACACAGTGATCAATTGTCTACATTCATTTTCTGTAGCTCTCTCAATTCCAGTTTTCCAGAGTTCATGAGTACTGACACTAATGAGAAGGTACAAGTTCAAACACACCTATACAAATAAGACAAACTAGACAGAGTATTGCAGATAAGGCTACATTTTTTTCTTTTTTTTTTTTATATATAAATTTGTTTCAACCAGGCACAGAGAACTTTGGAACACAATATTGAAAGCCATCTATGATAATCTTTGAAGGTTAGGTGTTCACAAATTCCCCAGTCAAGCACTCGCCCCTATAGCTTTAACAACGTATACACAGATCTTTTATTTCCTCAGCACTTCAAGTGAATCGTCCCTCAAACACAGCAGTTCTAAAACTGTACCATATTTACCAGAATGAGACTATAGGTGGGTAATTAAGTGGCACCACATTCTCTTGAGCTGTGTGCTTTACTTTATGACAGAGCTGACAGCTCCAAGGCCGGGCTCACTCACAACAGTGACAAACATGCAGAGCTGAGCCGAGCACAGGCAATGGCTGGGCATGGAGGCACAGCCTGGGGCATGACAGGGAAATGTACTGGCCACAGCAACCAGAGACCCAGCACTTGCACATGTAACTTAAGAAAACTGCATTATCAAACTGTACTTCTACATGAAGTTCAAGCACAAACTTTTTTCCAATATTCTCAATTTGCCAGAAAGCTGTGAAGGACACACCACCCCCCAAATTTTAAAGGTGTTTAATTCTGCACATTCAATTCCACATTAAATCACAAAATAAGCACTTGCTTTTCAGCCATCTGAATTTAAGAAAAAACCCTTACAATTTAAGATTAGCAAATACATTCCCGACCTACGGCTTCATGTAATACTACTAATAATACGTGTTGTTAAAGAAATTCTCTCAAAACATAAATACAATAGATATCGTGGGTAAAAGACACAGTGAACATATTATTTCGTTCTCTCTAACAAATACCTAATGATTATGGGCAGTGTTTTAATGCTGATGTTAAAAATGACATGATTCTTATTCTTCCAGTCCTGTTTTACCTGTAACAAGAATTACAGTTTCAAAAGTGCACATTACAACTGTGAAGACTGTGCAAGGGAGGACTGTGAAGAGTATGAATTAGTGCTTGTTCCACGTAGGTGCTGCTATAGGTCCCTGTGGAGCCCTTTCAACGGTCACGAATTCATCAGGGTTGTCGAAAGCTTCATAGTGGACTAATAAATCTTGAATAGCACACTCCTCAATCTGGAAGGGAAAAAACACATGTCAGTGTCAGATCTGCATTTACACTATGGGCATGGTGATGACTGACTTTACTAGCCCTGAATGCACCTGCTACAGACCTAATCAGGAAGGAGGAGTAGATGGTGCATTCTTCAGACAACTTGAAGAAACCTCACGTTTTCAGGCCCTGCTCCTCGTGGGAAACTTGAGCCACTCTGATATCTGCTGGAAAGGCAAGACAGCAGGACACAAGCACTCCAGGAGCTCTGCATTGGTGAAAAATTCTTAACACAGATGATCAAGGAGCTGATCAAGGGAGCTCCTTCATCAAGAAAAGAACTGGTCAGGGATAAGGATGTTGAGGGCAGCCTTGGCTGCAATGACGATGAGATGCTGGAGTTCAGGATCCTGAAAGTTGAGAACACGAGAAACAGCAAACAATCTGGGACTTCAGAAGAGAAGACTATGATCTGAAGGGGTTATCATGGAATAAAAATCATGGGATACAGCCCCAGAAGGAAGAGAGGTCCAGGACAGCTGGTTGATTTTAAGGATCACCTCCTCCAAGCTCAAGAATAGTCCATGCCAATGAGCTTCTTAGCCAAGTAAGAGTGGCAGGAGACTTGTATGGACAAAAAAAAGAGCTCCTAACAAAACTCAAACAAAAAGGAAGCCTACAAGAGGTGGAAGCAGAGAAAGGTGACACAGAAGGAAAAGAGACACACTGTGAGCAAACAGGAACAGAATTAAGAAAGTCAAAGCCCATCTTTGGTGGAATCTGGCAAGGAACACAAAGGGCAACAAAAAAGGCTTCTACAGCAGCAAAAAAAGACCACATGGATCCACTGCTGAATGAAAAAGATATGGAAAACGATGGGGACCTAACAGTCATCTTCATCTTGGTCTTTAGTGGTAAGATCAGTCTTCAGCAATCCCAGGCCCCTGAGATCAGAGATGGCCAATATGCAAGCCGACTCTCAAAAAAATCTCTGAAAAATTGCTGCAATAAGAGTTTGCTCCTGAGGACTAGAAGGAAAGAAGTGTCATTCCTACCTTCAAAAAGAGCAAGAGGATCTGGGTGGCTACTAGGTCCCCAGGAAAGCGCTACATCTTAAATATAGATTAAAAGCTTAACTGGACAAGCTTAAGAACAGACCTCATAAATTGAATGTGAGAAGACTGAAAGCTGGATGAACAGGTGACCTGAAAGGATGGTGACCAGTGGCCACGGAGTGCCAGTCACTAGCACCAGTACTGAGACTAGGTCCAGTACTGTTTAACATCATCAATTACCCACAGGACAGGACACAGTGCACCCTCAGCAAGGTTGCAAGAAGTAGAAAATTGGAAGGAGTGGCTGATATACCAGATGGTTGTGCTGCCACTCAGAGGGTCCCAGGCAATGCTGGAGAAATGGGCTACAAGGAATCTCATGAAGTTCAAGAAAGGGAAAAACAAAGTCCAAGTCATGGGAAGAATAACCCCAGGCACCAGTACACACTGGGAGTCAACAAGCTGGAAAGCAGCCTAACATAAAAGGAGATGGGGTTCTGGTGGACCAGCCTTTTAAGCCAGCAATGTGCTCATAAGGCAAAGAAGGGTGACAGCCTTCAGCTCTATGAAGGACAGCACTGACAGCAAAATGAGATAGATGACCCTTCCCTCTACTCAAAACTGGTGAGACACATTTGGATTGCCGGGTCCACTTCTGGACTCCCCAGCACAAAGACATGTGGACACACTGAACAGTCCAGTGACATGGCATAAAAATGATTAAGAGCCCAGAGCATCTGACCCTGAGGAGATGCCCAGCACACTGCACTTGTTTAGCATGCAGAAAAGGTGAGTTAGATCTTATCAAAGTGTATAAATACCTGATAGGAGAGAATAAAGACAACTGAGTCACACTCTTCTCAGTGTTACTCGAAGACAGGAGAAGAGGCAATGGAGCACAGATTGAAAATCACAAAATTGCATTTGAAAATCTTTTTCGCTGTGAGAGTGGTCCCTGGAACAGGTTTCCTACAGAGGCCATTAGTCTCCATCCTCGAAGATATTCAAAAGCTGCCTGGACATGGCTTTGAGAAACCTGCTCTAAATTGACTCTGCTCTGAGCATGGGTTTGGATTAGACAATTTCCAGAGGTTCCTTCCAACCTTAACCATTCTCTGATGCTGCAAATACATTTATCCATGGACTCAGTAGTCAATTCCACTTTAATACAGGCCTACCTTATCAAGCAGCAGTGGGATGTTATTATTAAATGATATATAATATCATTATTTTAATGGCATGTACTAATACATAATTAATACTAATAACTGATCTCTGAAAGAGCCATTGGAAACTCCATGTGTTACTTTACAGCAGCACTAAGTTAGTACTTCACCTGGATTAGTGCCAAAGGTTTTTCTCTKCTCCGAATAAGAGCAGCTTCTTGCTGGAGCTCTTCTTCTACAATAGCTGAAAACATGACAGGTGCTATCACAGGAGAGCTGGTTGGTGATGCTGCTGACCAAGGACTGCAAAAAAACCAAACGACATTATGAGGCAACATCAAGGTCAGCACAACACACAGAAAACAAGCTCCAGAATCTAAGCCACTGCCAAAATTACTTATGATTCTCCAGCTGTGGGGAATCCAGAACATGGTCTTCCAGACCTGGGTTACTTCTAGTGGTGCACCTGGAAAAAGGTAGGAAAGGAAGGTAAAAGTCACTGACAGAGTATTCTCCCACATCATATTGTGAAATACAAACTTACAGCAGGCAATTACAACAAAAGTGTAGGGTTTCTCGAGAAAAAAGGCATTAGGACATAATGCTGAATTTAAGTGTGATATTGTGACTGAAAAAGACACTGATTCTCATTTCTAACTACCAGACCCTAATGGAATTTCATCTTGGGCATTAATTCTGGCATTTCCTAACACTTCAACATTTGAAAAAAAGCGTTTTATTTTTGGTTTTGTTTGTTTATTTAAAAAAAAAAGCTTTTTTGCTTTTGTACATGTAACTTAGCCAACTGAGTTATGCATTAACAGCACTACCTATAAAAGTTTGCAATTAATATGAAAGAATAAAAAATTCAAGATAAAAAGATAAAGATTCAAGATAAAAAATCCAAACAATCGTCTTGTATTGAAATTAAGTATTTTGTGCAAAAGAGCCAGTGCTACAATAGCACCAGAGTAAATTACTTTGAGTGTGAGCCCAGAAATTACAGACTTTCCGTAATATCCTGTAACCACCTCCCACCTTTGTAAGAAAAGCATAAAACTAGAATTAACAGAATAGAAAAAAAATCTTGAATATTTACAGAGTTCCCAACAGGAAGATATTTTATTCAGTTGCAAAATGTTAACCTCTCAACAAAAAGAAGTCACATTTGCTATACTGTATTCCTTAAGAGACAAGTATATTTGTCAGAAAAATCCTACACCAGTAGGAAGAAAGGGTCCTATTCTCATATTTAATACCTATCTGACAAGTTTTGCAATTTCCAGAACCCTAAAAAAGTGTTACAGCATACTGTGACATGCTGACAGACATTTTTTGAATTATTCTATGGCACTGCAAACAACTCTAAGAGTGTTGCTGTTTCAATAAATCACACTCAATTTTCTTTAAGGTTTTGATAATCCTTTGTAAGTGACCACAAACTCTTGGATAAAACAGGAAAAAAAAAAAAATCTATAGAAAGCTAAGAAAATTCCAGTAACTACCAAGTTCTCTGTCTGAAATATTTTCCCCAGAACACAATTCCAAGGACAACAAAAAACATGATTCCCACCGCTAAGTGGTAAGGGCAAGATCTCAAAAAATCTGAAATCCAACATCCATCATCAAAAATGCATTTAAACGAATTGTTGAGCTTTTTGTCACAAAACATAATTCTTCCCACAAAACAAACAACGCACATTGCCAGGTCATGTATCCTTGTACTCAATCTGAAAAATATGGACTGAGTAAATGGACTACGAGATGGGTGGAAAGTGGTCTGGAAATGGATTAGCTGTACAAAGTCCAACTGGAAACCAAGTACTAGTGGTGGCTCTCAGGGAATAACACTGGAATCAATCCTGTTAAGCATCTTTGGTAGAACAGAACAGACCCTCAAGCAGGCCACAGCTGGATGTGGAGAGGGTGGGGATGGTACACATTTTGGATGCCAAGCTGCCTTTCAGGAGCCCTCAAGAGGCTGGAGAAATGGGCAACTGAGAACCAATGAATTTCAAAGGCAAGTGAAAAGTCCTGTATTTGGAAGAGAACAGCTGCAGGAAGCAGTACAGGCCAGGGCTGACTGGCCAGGAAGTAGCTCTGCAGAGAGAAAGCAGAACCTGCAGAGCCCTGGCTGGCAACAAGTGGAAGGTGTTAGCAGCATGTGCCTTTGCAGCAGAGACAGCCAGCTGCATGCTGGGCTGTACAAGCAATAGTGTAGCAAGGCAGGCAGAGGAAGKGATTCTTCCCCTTTACGGTGTATTTCTCCATCTACAGATAAGAATATCATTCTCACTTTTGGACTCCTCAATACGAGAAGGATGCTGTCAGGTTAGAAAAAGTACAGGATTAGGGGCTGGGGTACACAACAGCAAGAAAATGTTTTGTTAATCCTAAAAGGAGGCAGCAAAGGGGAGATCTCATTGCTGACTTCAACTATCTAACTGAAGCATAGAGAAAAGATGAAGCAAGAATCTTCTCAGAAGTGCACTATGACAGAATAGAGGCAACATACACAAGAGGCAAAATAGTAAATCCCAGAGAGATATAAGGAAAAATAAAAATCCCATATGGAGATGATTATCCACTGAAACATGCTGCCCAAAAAGTTTAGGGTATTTTCACAGTTGGAAGCGGTCACAATTCACCTAGACCAGGTCCTAAGCAACATGATCTAGTTTGACTTACTTTGAATGGGAGGCTAAACTACAGAATCTAAATTATTCTATGATTTCAAAGCAGGGCACCACTTTTTAACTGCATCAAGCTCTGCGGTCCTCAGCACGAAAAAAACATGCCTCATCCCTGGAAGTGTTCAAGACCAGGCTGGATGGAGCTCTGAGCAACCTGGTCCAGTGAAAGGTGTTCCTTGTCCATGGTGGGGGGGTGGAACTAGATGGTCTTTAAGGTCTCTTCAAACCCAAGCCATTCTATGATAAATTAGCTTTCAGCTTTTACTGCACTTAAAGATAACAACATACCAAAGAGCAGGAAAGAACCAAAGAAAAGGAAGGAAGAAGAGGAGACAAAGGCAGCTTTCTGTACTTTTATGCTGATGCTATCTCTCAATTTCATCTCTTTTTCCATCTGCTTTAACAATACTCACCTTCCTGTACATTTGACAATAACTGATTTGACAGCTACACTCTTCTTTCCACTCCCAGTCCAAAGAACTCACAGCATTATTATAAATGAACCCAAGCAGATTGTTATATTTAACCTGTTTCAGTACAGACTAAAAGTTCTTTCCAGAGTAACAGTTCTGTACAAACAAACAAGCCAAAAAACCCAAACAACAACCAAAAAGCCCATCTCAACAGGAATTTCCAAAAACTGGAATTAATAGTTCCAACATCATTGCATACTCTAGTGATCAATTAAAAGATAAGTAAATAACTGTATCATCTCCCTCATTTAAAGCCAATGTGGCTTTAAAATGTAGGAAGCAGTCCAGGTATTTTGAAGCTGTTTGTACATATGTCCATCTGTGTTTCTTGCTAGCAAGACAGTCCAGATATTAAATCAACTGCAGATATTTCAACATGCTAAATTAATTCCTCAGCTGGCATCAAAATAACTATGAGAAATGGAACAGCAGGAAATGTGAAGCTAGCATATACAGAAAAATGGAAAAAAAGCCTCAAAAATATAGAACTTGGAAACCTGGAAGTCTTGGAAATTAAAGACTGATGCAGAGACATAAATGGTTCTGCATGGAAGCAAACCAGCCAAGTATCATCAGTACTGAACCAACCTGATTAACTCAGCTGGCTGAACTTGCCATGACTCTTGCACAGCCACCAAAATGTCCCAGCCCTCAGCTCCCCAGTGTTTCTTTTAAGTATTTGCTCATGAGAAGCTAGGTCAGGTTTGGTGCCTCCCTGATCTAATAACTGCTCTCAGGAAAAGAACAAAGCCTGGTCTCCTGCAGAACCTCCTGGGTTTTGCTATACCATTTGAGTCATGTGCTACTTATTAGCTCATTATTAGCCATGACAGAACTAGGTCATTCCCACACAAAGCCACAAATACTTATTTCCACTAAGATTTTTCACTGCTCCCTGGAGTAACACAGTGAAGACAACTCAGGCTGCCACAACAAAGTTAAGTCATGTCAGGCCTTGGACTATGAGCTACACATGCACAGCTGCACAGTGTAACTCTCAAGGCTGAGGTGCCCCTGGAAACAATGCAGCCACATCCACAGCCCCCAGCTTTTGGGATTATCTGCCTCTGGACTAAATCCAGTTCACAGCATCACAATTCATGACATGGTTTACCTGAAAAAAATTTCTGTATTGCATAAATTGGAAGGTGACAGTACAAAGAAGAGTGCTTATGCAACCATCTAAAATACCCTCATCCAGACACTTAAGAAAACTGTCGGTTTAATTACCATACAGTTTATCCAAAGGAAAAAGACAAAGCAAGAACATTAGCCATGCAAGTACCTTTAGTGTCCCATCAGCAAGTCTGACATCAACAGGTCAGGATTACTTATGCTTTACACATATGTAATTTCCTTCCCTTAAAAAGGAAGAGGTAAGGGTGTGGATAATTAATCTTCACAGAAATAGCCCTTGAATGCCACAGGCAAAAATCAGATCCTACTGTAACAGGAACTGTACAGTCAGAAAATAAAATTACCTCAAACTAGAAACTCAACTCCTAAGTTTCAGATGGAGTCACCTAGGCTCTTTACACGCAATAGAGAGAAATAAGCACCTTCAGATACAATTCAAAACCAACCTGAAATGGCTCTGGAAGGGCCTTCTTTTCAAAGTGATGATAGTCAATTTAGCCATCTACTAGGCCTCCACTAGTTTAATGTATCATTTTGAGACAGTTAACGTATTAGACCTGAATTCAGCTCAAATAATCCACTTTGAGAGCATGCAGACTGGCCAGACTGCACAGACTGGAGAGAGCAATGCAAAAGGAAATGAAATGACTTTATCAAGATTACAGAGCTCTTGTGACAAACGCAGTAATAGCATACACTGCAACTTCTCTTATCACCAGCCCTTGCCATCTCCCGTATGATGAAAAGTTTTATTATTGTGCTAGCAACAAAATGAACAATGCCTGTTTTTCTGCAGATTCATGTTTCATGTCCCCACATCTCCACTCACTTCAGGAACTTTAGCTTTATCCCTCTGTTCCTGAAGAATGCCTCCCCATCACACACCCTCCAAATGTCTCCTACCACTCTCCTCAGACACCGTCCCACACAATGTTCCTACATTTCTATCCTCATTTTGTTCATTATCTACCAGTAAAACACATACTACTTCTGTCCTAGGGAAACACTGGTTTTTATACAAGCTGAGCAACCAAAAGCAAGGCTCAGCAGAACTTTCTTTTCCTTACAGAGAAGTCAGTTACTGGAGGACAATGGAACAGGAGTTCATAAGAAAAACAGGCAGGCAGATAATGACAAGGCTCCACGTGCACCAATGGCTCTGCAGACTCTTCTCCCTCAAAGCAGCTGTGTAAACTTGAGCCAGGCTGCTATGAAGAGAGCTGAGTTGTAAGAAGAGTTGTATGAAGGCTTACAGAAGTTCCCCCTCTTTACTCAAGAGCTGCATTTCAGCTCAGTCCCTTCTTGAGCTATGCTGCAGCTATGTCCAAGCCCAGCCTTGCTGTTCCTGAGCCTGACTTGACTTGCAGGTTTGACCTCAACCTTGCCTCATCCCAATGCACCTGCCTGTGCTCACCGACTGTGGCTCATCCTCGTTTCCGTCATGGTGCCTGCCCTGCTCGCCTCACTCTGGCACGTTGGGGCTGTGCCCTTGCCAGGGAGGTTACCATCCAACCAGTCCTGCTGTACCACTTGGTTTCCCTACCACTGTGGGTCAGGTGGCCTGCAGTGCTTTGGGATAGTAGGTGGTAAAGTGTTTAAGATTTTTAGGCTCTCTGTCCTGTAAATATATTTGAAAAGCCTAGCATTTGAAGTTATTGATGATAGGGGAAGAGAAGCAGGTGGGTGGGCAGCTCAGTCATACAGACCTCCAGGAATAAGACTGAGATTTCTTTCCTCACTTAGGCAGTTATTTTAACCTAAAACAGAGATTTTATTAGGGGTAGCAAGAAGACACATGGCTAAAGCCTTTCGAACAAAGAGCAGTCTTGTCTAATAACTAGACATACAACTCACACATGCCTTATTTTTGTCCTCAGAACTGTATAATACACAGACATAACCAATGCAGCAGTATTTCTGTAGGCCCTCTTAATCCATGAAAAACTGCACCTAAGCAATTAAGTCATCTTACAAAAAAACTCAGATTAGGAAATGCCAGAACTGTGTTTGAATAAACTGATTTTATCCACTCAGTGGTTACACAGAAATACTCCTCAGCAAAATGTTTCATGCATGCCATACCTGAATGCTAATGAATACCTAATTTCCACAGAAGTTAGAAAATACAAGTTTACCACTTTATACACACATACATATACAAACAAACACATACAGACATTTTTTTTTTGAGCCTGAAGTGTTTGTGTATATACATATACACGTACATATGTATCCATCTATATGGATACAAACACTTTGAACCTGAAAGAAAGTATTGGGAGTGACATTAAATTGCTTTAGTCTTTAAGCTTCCTAATATTAAGAGTACTSCATTCATAAAACCCTATTAACAGAATCATCAGAAGAATGCTTACAGGAATCTTTTTTTAAATGACAATTTTATTCTTTTCTTATTTCAGCAGAATTTAACAAGTTACTGTGCTTCTTGTATAATGGTTGACCAATCAGAAAAAAATGCATTCTTACCTTATGGTGTTTTGAACTGATGAATCCTCTGATCCTTTATAACCGCATCTCTTGATACCAGTACCAGGTGAATTATTCACACTCATACATTTTTCTTCTTCCATTACAAGATCACGGAATGACTTTGGCAAGGCAGAATGTAATGAAGACGACCTTTTTTAAAAACAAAAGCRAAACAAAACCAACTCACTTTATACTTGCACTTTCCAAGACTCCGTATTATTCCATGATTCAGATAGCAAAGAGGCCTTTTCACTTACTAAAAATAAAAATACAATATTACATAGGTTTTGTATCTCACCATTATCCTGCTAAAATCAGTCAGTTTGGGTAAAACAGATAAAACCAGGAAATAAATACATATGAGAACAGAGGAAGCCAGTAGTTTTGAAATTTCATTAGAATTAAAAAAAAACCCAGAAACAACAAAAATCAAAAAAAAACAACACCAGAACACACCCCTCTAACAATTCTCCCCAACACATTCTCTTATAAACCAATTTTTTTTCATAGATGGCTTGTCTTAGACAAGGACTTTTGTAACAGTACTAGTCCTTTAAAAGTATTTTCATAAACCACACAATGCTCTAGGTACTGTCAATCTGCTACTGGCAGTTTACTGCCATGAAAGTCAAGTATAGCTGATCTTTTTTTTCCCCGAGATACTGAATGAGTTACTCGTACCTGCTGGCGGCTCTATAAATCACTTAATCCACAATGAAGTTCAATAAAACTGATATCCTTCATTTTCTTTTACTTGTCCAAGCATAAGTTACCGAATTAGAGCCTGCATATTATCTTTCAAAAAAAACCATTATGAAAACATAGCAATTTAGCATCTTAGGTATTCTGAACACTTTCTAAACCCAAAGCCTTTTTCTTTACAGAATTTAAGGCAGTTACCACTAGTCCTTCTCTTATCCATCAAGGCTTTGGAATTAATTCTTCATATATCTGCTTACATTTAACTTTACTAAGCATAACAGTCCCATTCATTGCAAAATACACAAAACGCATTCTGAAAGAACAGTTCTGCTTATTATCTACTCAAAGAAACAAGAGACCAATTATTAACACTACTGAAGTAAAACAAGCTCTTTATACAATGTCAATTGTTTGTGCAGCTGTCATAAGAAGAGCAGCATCTGAAGTCAAAGACTTTCAAACTACGTCTAGGTGGTAGACAATTTAAGATAACAAATATGAAGGAATTAAAACAGTGCAACACTGTATCTGAAATCTTACAGCAAAAGCATCTGAAAGCTATGTATGATGTCTGATGTTACACCACCCTGGCTTAAGTTTGGGTCTTTTTTTATTTAAATATTGGATGAGCAGCACAGAAGACACAGAAAGCAGAATGGGAACCTCTAGATGCAGGGGCTCAGTCATTTTGCATATCCTCTATTCCTACCACCAGCTGCCACACAGAAGTTCAGCCAAGTGTTTGACCAGAACTTCCCCAAACCTATTGTGCGGAGTAGGCAAATGGTCCATGGGATTTACTGTCATAGAACCTTCTTCTGCTAATAACATTTTAAGCAGCCTACCCACTTTCATGAAAATTCTGTACTGCAATCAGATCCACTTGCAACAGAGAACGGAAAGAAAAAAAACAACCCAAAAACTCTAAAACAATCTCTACCAAAAAAATCAACCATGTCATTCTCAGTTTGTCAACCTATACAAAACAATTATTTGACTTAAAATGGTTTGTCTTAAACCGTTACAAAATTTTCCTAACAGTAACAACTCCAAATTTCAGCTTGTCCTTTCTGATACATTGTCATTTCTATCTAATTTGCAATATTAGAAAAACTAATTTATATTTTTTTTTTAAAAGAAGTGGAATATGACTAACTTTCTCTAAGCTGTAACTGCAAAACATCGAAGCATGAAGTTACAAAACAGTTGTTGATGTTTCAGTATAAGCTGGAATACCATCAAACTGACAACCTAGACATTAAGATACACAATTGTTAATTCTCAAGAGAGACTTCAAATTTCTTCATGCCTCCAGTCTTGAAAAGCCATAGACTCTCCTGAGCTTAAAAAAGGCCCAAAACAAGTAAGCAACAGCCCCGCTCCCTTGATGAAAGTAGGTGTGGAGAACTAGTAAAGTCATCACCTAGTTAGCTTTAGACATTCTTTCAAAGTATTAGTAGTGTGATATTTTATTTTTCTGTTCTAATTTTCACTTTTCTTCAAGTGAGGAAACATAGGTTCAGTTTCTCCAAAAACTATGAAACTGGAGGTTTCTTTTGGTGGAAAAGGTAGGGCATTGTGTATGAGAGACTCTGTCTTTCAGTCAACGAAAAAAGAGCCAGAAGGTCCCACACCCTTCTGGCAAGTGTGCTCACTGCACATCCAAGATGAATATCTGATTTCACTGGAACACAAGTTCTGTGGCTTTCACTATATTGCATGTGTGGAAAGCCCAGTCTATTGCCAAATGCACTTAATAGTCCACTGTGAATTTACAGACCAACTCTGCAAATATAATATTAGAGTAGATGAGTAACACTTACCATTCTACCTTACATACAAAAATACTTTGAACAACTAGCAGGGGCAATCAAATAATTGATGGCTTGCCCAAAGCAGCTTAAAGTTTATGCAATAAATGCTCTCTTCCAGCAGCTATGCTTGATTTTAAATATTCATATAGTTCCCACTGGTTCTTTGCTTGAACTCTTGAGCTACCGGCATTTTCCGGATCAGCAGCCAGAGGAACGCAGGAGAGGAACGTGTGGAATCACGTGTAGTGTCCACACGAGCATTACATTGGATTCCATCTTCCTGAAATATAACCTAGCCTTTTCACTTAAGATGGCTTGTGTAACACAGTAGAGCTCAGCTCCTTTCAAAAACTGTTTAATCAGAATCTTAAGAGCACAATATATTCTTTGGAGACAGCTATCCAAGGGTATTGAAAAATCAGTCCAAACCAAAATATTTGGTTTTTAAATGCCAAGGAATAATTCATAGGCAGCTGGTAGTTTAAAATTAACTAACACCCAATAGATAAAGAATTATCTATCAGAGAGCAGATGAACAGCACAAATGAGTCAAACTATTCAGGCAGAACCTGCCCTTCTTAAACCTGTGCTGGCTGGACCCGACCACCTGGCTGTCCCGCACCTGCTGTGCCATGGCACTCAGAATGATCTGCTCCATAACCTTCCCTGGAGCTGAGGTCAGGCTGACACGCCTGTAGTTCTCCACATTGTTCTTCTGATCTTCTTGTAGATGGACATCATATTGGCTCACCCCCCATCACCCGGGACCTCCCAGTTTGGCCGCGACTGCTGGTAAATGATTCAAAGTCGTTCAGTGATCAGCTTCACCAGCTCTCGCGGTACCCYTAAGTGGATCCCATCCAGCCCCATAGACTTGTCTTGTGTGTGTCATCACCGACCATTTCCCCCTGGACTATGGGGACTTCATTCTGTTTCATTTCAGCCCATGGGGCTGGGTACTTGCAGAATGACTGGTCTTACTATTAAAGACTGAGGCAAAGAAGACATTAGGTAACTCAGGCATCTTCATCGTTCTTCATCATTTGTCACTGCATTCCCCTCTGCACCTGATAGAAAATACAGATTCTCCTTCACCCTCCTTTTATTTCTATAAACAATTTTATTGTCTTTATTTTTTAGAGTTTTTATATTTCATTGTCTTTATGGATAATTACAACATTAGTAGTAAGATTAAAAACAGTGGATGGAGTATTCTTTTTTTAATATAATAAAGAATAGAATAACTCAGTGTTTCCTGTGCTCATCAACATGTGATTCAACCGTCAGTGTCACCAAGGAAATTTTAAGCCTCAGAGCTACAACAGCCCTGTGACACCTCCATTAGCCAAGGCAAATAACTAACGAGCCGCCTGATCAGCAGAATCACCTGTATGAAGCACGTACCATGTTCTTCGGAGCATTTGAGAGGACCAGTTTTAAGGATTCAAATTCATGCACTCACTAGACTTCAGAAGATGAATCTTGCAAACCTTGTTTCTCCTGTTGTGAAGGCCTCAATTACTGATCAGAGGTCAGGAAGAGTCTGAATCCTTAGGAGCAAAGCAACTCATTGGCTTTCCTCTGTAAGAGGAAATTGTGACTTTTGCCCAATATTATCTCAGAATAACTTTTAGAGACTGAGGAAGTCAATGAGACCATAAATTTTAGTATTAGGTGTACATGGATGAAAATAAATTGAGACAACATATCTTAAAGAGTGACCATGGTGAGTATGCAGAAAGCTTTGCTCCCACTGAGGCACAAACAAGTAAGCTATAGAGAGAGGAGACTGACAGTTCTTCTAGGGTAACAGTACAAAAGCAATTCTGCAATAAAAGCCTAGGCCTTTTTGAACAGGGAAAACTGGAGAATAGCCCAACATTTATTTCAAGCTATGAGCATGCAAACAGGTATTTATCCTATAATAATGAAACCCATTAAATCTACATAGCTTGCAACTTTTACATTGAGCATTTATGCTTTTATCCAACACTAACAGTAAACGTGAAGAACAAAGCATGAGCTGGGCTAGCACCTTATTACATTTGTTATAAGCCTAATTCACTGAACAGATGATAAACTATTTTTCTATTCAATACCATGATATTAACTCAAACACTCAAATTGTGTGTAATCAGCATTCAAAGTAATTTTAAACCTGTTATACATTCTTCTATTCTAAGAATTTTCAGAAGCATTCAATGCTTCCCTCCAGATCTGAGACACCCGGATAACTTTGTTATCTCTAATTTCGGTCAATTTTGCGCGACTCCAAAGTCACTCCAGACCTTTCCCCCAGGAAGGGCTAACATTTTTCTTTATGTGTTTGACAGAGAAAAAACTCCAATCACAAGTGTTTTTGAATAACCTCTTCCTGACTAAGTTTCAGAGCTTGTGCTCAACGTTCTTCATTCTATGCTTTACTTGGGACACCATCTGCAAATCTCACATCATACACAGGAAAGCACAAGCTGGGATGCAGTCTTCTGACTCAGAGCAAAATTTCAAAGAACTGTTAAACTGCTACCAGTGCATTTCCCTACCCACTTTGAATTTCTACATTACTGCCGAGTGTAGATAAAAATAGTTCAGTCTGCTTTTAAGAGGCTATTCAATATAAAACCCCCCCGCACGCCCCCCCCCCCTCCGAAAAAATTGATATTTGATTAGAACATACCAAGCATTCCCCAGTTTTGCAACTTTCATAGGTGGAGGTGTTGTAGTTACTAGAGTGGTAGGCTCCAGGCTGCTAGTTACTGATGCATTATCTTTTGCTGCCAGGGCAATCATTTTCCTTTGCTTCTGAGAAAGCTTGATTCCATGAGACACCATTCTGCTGTGAATGCATATTGCAAAGAGATAAGATCAGTGTCCTCTGAGATGACTCACCTTTAATCCTGCAAATTAAATTGAGAAATACTTCTTTCCTAGACCAAAATACTTTGTTTAGAGTGCCAAAAGGCAAGGGGGAGGGCTCAGATGGTTGGGAAGCAAAAAGAGGATCAATTAGTATCAAGAGTGACAAAGAAAAGCATCATAGAAGCATTCTTCACATAGATGTCTGTTAATGAAAACATGCAGAAAAGGAATCAAGTCTCCAAAAGAGATGGACTACCACCAGATGAAGACTATTTTCTAATCTTGTGATTTTTTTAGACTGTCAAGCTTAGCTCCCTTAACCCAAAAATATTCGTACATAAAAAAACCATATATACAACAGCATACAGTCACTTCTTCTATATGTAATGATTTTCTAAGCTATTTGGATTCTTCAGTCTTGGTTGTTTTGTTTGCAGCTTCTGAATCTATCTAGCAAGCAGGTTCCATACCTACTGTCCTAACTCTCCTCTATAGGAATGCCATACCTCACAGGTCATGAGAATCACCTCCAGATCTCTTCCACATGTTGCCAGTTAAAAAACACTAGGTTTAATACACTGCCTTGTAAAAAAGTACATTTATCTCCCTGTGTCTTTTGGGATGCTTCTCCAAGCAAGAACCACCCTTGCTTCTGTCTGAAGAATTGTCAACATCAAGACACGGGTGCTGGGAGAGGTCAGAAATGTGAGACAAGAGAAGAAATTTAGCAAATGGTGTACTCATCCACAAGTAATTTCCAAAGTCGTAGGGAGAAGAATTAATTTATTTTTGGCCAGAAATAGAAAGGCTCAGCAGAGTAGGCCACTTATTTAAGATACTAGTTCACTTGCTGTTTTGCAGCAGTGACCAGAACAAGACTAGAGTAAAATAAAGGGATAAATTTTGTACGCTCACAGCAAAACAACATCATGAACTGAAGTAAATAAAGCTGTTTGAAACCAGATAGGACAACTTTTCTCCTGCTTTTTTTAAACTCTGAACTGCCTAAACCACCAAGTAAATTCATAACAACCTAGCCTATCACACTTTTTTTTATAGATTTTGGTTTTTTACCAACCCTGAATTTGCCTTTGGCATCGTACCACACTTCTGCATGCTTTCTTCAATTTCCATGATGGTTCTCAGATCCATAGCGGGAGGGCTGGCAGGGCTAAATGAAAAATAAAAAGTTACCTTACAAGGCACTGATTTTTACTTACATTCCAGAGTTCCAGCCTTCACTGAAATCCTCCAAATCATACATAAGATTGGTAACTGGTTGTATAATTTATGTCTGTTTCCTCAATTATGGCAAACCTCAAATAGAATGTTTCTGACAAAACTTTTATAAATATATACATATTTAAGAGCACACTATAAAAATACTTTCAAGACTCATTATACTATGAAACAAAAAGATGCGAACTATGATTACTTTAAAAAAATTAGATACCTAAATCCAGGATACTTATTTAGTAGTCAAATGTTCATGCTAAGTAATAGAGAGGCACTGCTCACAGCTCTGTCCTGAAGGCTGAATTAGATCTCTCTTTGAACAACAGGATTAAAATTATTTCACATGATAAACAGAACAGTTTTTGCAGTCAGAGCTCTATACAAATATCACTAACATTCTCAAACTTCAGGAATCAGTCCCTTTTTCATAAATGACCTAATTTTAAACTTCCACCGAAATGAGCATGAATTAAATCCAGACATTCCCAAGCTCTACATAAAACTATAAAATAAAATGTGTGTACTTAAAGGCATCTGTGAACTAAGCTGTGTTACAACTTGAGTCAAGGACAGACTTTAAAATAAAATATAAGCAGCACTTTCTCCATCTCTCCCTACAGATAAAAAAATAATACTCCATTTTTGTATTACTGTACCAGTTAAACCAGTGGTGTTGATTTTTACAGCCTGTTTAAGTCTAAAGGCCTAAAAAATTGCAAAGTACAATGGAACTTCTAACGGCTTCAAGCATGGTCTGATTCGACAAAAAGCTCTCAAGTATTCTACAAAGTATTAACCAAGTAGGTGATCTAAAAACAGATATTAGAAGTACAGACTGGTAGCACTTAAAAAAAGAATAATATATATACCATCGCTTTCCGCAATGAATAACTAAAAAATTTACCTTTTTTATTAAATTACCAAAACCTTGAGTTCACTTGTCAAGTAATGAATGATTGCTTTGAATAGCAGAGTAAAACATAATTAGCATTCACTACCAAGTGTAGAACAGTGATTGTAAATATTACTGCACCTGAAACTGGTTGCTACCCAATTGGGAGAGCTTGCAGAGTTGTGTCTGGCACTGGGAATGGACTGTGGAACAGACTGCGTCAATGCTGATGCTCCCTTGTATGATTTCATCTCCTTGTTAGGTCGAGAGGGTTTCATGCCCTGACTGCATACTTTGTCCTTCATCTATAAATCAGGCAGAAAATTGTTGAATAAATACTACAAACACAAATTTTTATTTTCTTAATCAAATAAACAGTAACTACTTAAGTTGTCTACTCCATTTAAAGTACAACAACTTCACAGAAAGACTCCAAAATACAAACTGCCTTTGATGGATGAGATAAACACAAACAAAAAAATTGCTAAGAAGAAAYCCAACCTCAGCCCTCTCTGGATGAAATCCTTTCGTGAAGTCAGGGGACTGCAAGTCTCTGGGACTTCCCACTCCTGCGTAACTACTTTCAGAGTCAGATGTTAGGAGTTCTGGAAGGGATTCTACAGAGTTAGTTTTATCCAGTTTTACTGAGCCTAGAAATAAGAAAAGACGGTATAACTATCAAATCACAAGAGCCAGACTAAACGGTGCTTACAAAACACAAAAATTATTCACTCCATAAGTGAACAGACTAGACTGTAGTAAGTATAAGCAAATTTTAGACTATATTAAATATTTCTTCAGAATAATATTACTCCCAGTTTTTCTGTCTCACAATATACAAATAACAATGACATCTTTCTTTGAAAACAAAGGCTTCTACCATCTTTTCAATAAAAAGTGGTTAATTTCTTTCTTATATTCCAGAAAAAAAACCCCAAACCAACACAATACGTTAATAGAAATGTTCCACTTATTAAAACCACATGAGAAAGGGTACATTATCTTTATTTGATAAAATACATTCTTTTATCTGAACTTAGGGGACAAGCTTCATATGACAAAGGTCCTTTCAAAAAAACCTTGATCTTAAAAATTCACTCTTCAAATTCAACTATAGTGTTCACTAGAAAAGAAATAATCTAATATTTACTTATTGAAGTACAGAAATTGCATTGCATTGCATATTACACTTTTTGTTCTGTTTTTATATGTGAAAGCAATCTCTTTCCCACTGACCTGTAGAGGCTGGACTCTGAATAATATCTGATAGATTATATCCTCCAGAGCTGTCAGACCGTTTTCGTGGCTTCTTTTTTGCCTTAGTTTTTGCTTTTTTGAAAAGGGCTTCCCTAACAGGAAAAAAAATGAAAAAAAACCCCAAAATGCATTAAAGCCAAAGAAATTGAGCTTCAGAACCACCCACGTTAAGTTTCTCAGTCAGCAGCAGCAGCTCTACTTCAAGCAGTAGTACCTGATCTCACCAGCTGGCACCAGCTGCTTGTTCCTGCTCTGCTTACACACTGGCACACTATTTAATAAATTATTTGGGGGAAAAAAAGAATCCAGGAGGAAAAGAAAAAACTCTTTCCAATCTAGATCTAGTCTCTAGACTATTACATTGCACAAAGACTTCTGCTGAGACAGCGGAACACAAAGCTGCTGCACAGGCTGGCACTGCCACCTAGGTCAGATTAAACCTCCTGAACACACAAGTCTCCACTTTTTTCTGTCTTGATTTCTCCTGAATTACTGAAGTTCAAGGAATGTCACAGTTGGTCTCATTTCTCCCCAACACAAACATTGCTATTGTGATAATACCAATTTTGCAATGAAGCAGATAAAGGGTGATGTTACCTTAATGTCATGTGATCCTATATATTCTATTAGGAAGAGTGAAATCAAACAGAAGGCATCTTTCATTTTAACAAAACTACTAGAAATTCAGAATCATATGAATCACAGCTACAGTACCCTATTTCAAACCTTCTTTAGGCAGCTTTTTGTGAAGTAACTACATAACTACTTAATCATTCCTGTGTCGCTACCTTTCAATGTTTGGGGTGTTTATTTTTTAACACCCAGCCTTGAAAAACACTGAAAGGCTTGAAGTGTAATACAAAATTGCCTCTCAGTTCCCTTGATCCACTAGTTCTTACCTAGACTAGTTTTGCAACCTTTACTCACATTCTACTTATAAATTGAAAGAGCTCCACTGCAGTTTTGTAATATTTTCATATACTTAGGAGAACTGAGAACAGTCTTTGAAATCTCCACTTCTTAATATTTCAATTCTGAACTTAAAGGGAGTCAGGCACCCTGCAAATGGGGATTAATACCACACACAGTTCATCTAGTTAAAAATATTGATGAAAAACAGATACTTACTGAGAATTTTGTTCTGTATTCATTTCTTCCCTTAAAAAGACAAAGTTCTCTCCATCTTCAGGCTCAAAAGAACTTATGTCAGGTCCATCTGGATACGGAGTAATTACTCTCCTGACCATAGCAGGAATCTATCATTGTAAAAGCCATTATATTAACTTTGTCTTAAGTTTTATGGTAGCAAATATACGATCTCATGTGAAAGGACCAAAACCAACTGTCATTTAAAACACTTTCACAAATCAAGTAATTAACTACTTAACAAGCTTATAAACTTAAGATACATCTTTAAGCAAACCAGGAGAACTATTTTAAGCTACAGACTTAGAAGGTCTATGTTTCACCTATCTATAACTCCTGACAAAAAATGCTTCAAGATTTTGCCAACATTTATCTTTTACAGTTAAAGAATACCGGATTATAATGTGTCTTGGTTTTCACCTTTGCATTACAGTTCGATTTTCACATTACTACTGATTTTAAGATCTATACAACCACCCTGAACTTTTTAGCTTTCTTCTCCTTTCTTCTACGCAAGGGATGCTCTTTTCCATTTCGCTCATGCCATTTCATGCAACAATTGTTAATTACAGAACATTAATATGCTTTATGTGTATAATACATTAATTTAAAAGACACAACACTGTTACAGCAGTAGCTAGTGAATAAGGAAATATGAGCTCCTTGAGGGTGATAATAGCAGCAGCCAACTTTATCTTTCAAGTCAGAGGTTCCACATTTAGCCTGTCACCTACAGACCCTGCAGACTCTGCAGGTATGTATTTATTACTCTTCTATTCTCAATTTAAACCTAATCAGCTTACACTCAAGTTGTACAACTTACCATTTTCCTGTAATAAACAGAAAGATCCTTCACAACTTCGTCACTTAAGACATCCAGAGTCCTAAAAAAAAATAAATTTGTCTTTATTTTTAAAAAACAAATTTATCTTAGCGGCTTATTAAAAAAAAAATCACATTAATGAAAAATTCAAATAAATGTTTTGGATGAATCTCACCTACAGGCATTATCACCTATTCATGGTGGTCAGAGTCAGAAGGAAGACACTGAACAAAATATAAACTAATCAATGCCGTTGTTGTAAGGCAGGATTAAATACACAACCTTTCCACCTACCTTTACTTAAGGTCAGAGCCAATATAGGCCTATAGAGCGAAGTTACCAAGAACTGGTCGTTACTTTACCTATTTCTGCATACTTTCAAGTCTTCTGACACGTATCTAAACATTCCAAGTCTATGTAAGTTCCCCATAAAACTCCAAAACAACACACAACAGACATTTATGCCAAAAAATAATACTACAGCAACAAACTTGACAGAGCAGAGCTCACTTGTCCATGTGAACAGCTCTCCTTGCTCCTGACAAAGCTGTCAGGACTAAGTTCTGACTCAGGTGTCTCAAATCAAAAGTCTTTCTACCCAATACTAACATTTTCAGATTTTCACTAAAATGCTGATACAGTCTTAACTATAGTAAGAATGTTGCATGTCCTTTCTAGGCTTAAGATCAAACAACCCTTAATTCAAAGTAATATTTAAGACAACGTTACTAGATTTTACTCTTCTCTCCAAAATCAAAGGTTAGAATGTTTATATTTTATAAAGATGTTAAGAGGAAAATTGCTACTACGAATGAACTCCTGTATCTGTGATGCAAGTGAAGCAGATGTGTGACATGGCAATGAAGTGCTGGCATTCTGAACTGTTTCAGAACTCTAAGAACTTCTTTAGGTGAAAAGAAGTCTGAGAAAAAGGACAAAGAGGACTAACAATAGAGACACGGGTTTTTCCCTTGACTGGTTTTTTTGGTGGGTTTTTTTAAGTTTTTGCTAGAAAAGAAGTTCAATCAGTGCTGATAAGGTTTGCTCTGAGAAGATGATATGTACTTAGGAAGCAACTTGAAGGCCTGTTCGAAAGCATCAGGAGAAGGAAGGCCAGAGCACACCTTCAGCTTCTCAGAACTCTAGAGGAATCACTGTGGAAAGCAAGGATAATAAATTAATTTGTTCAGCTCTCACTGCAGACAGTTAAAGCAAAAAGACTACCAGATGGCAGGCCCATCCTCTTTGGAAAATGCAGCAACTATATAGTAAATCTACTTAAAATAAATCAAATATGCATCGTAACAATCATGTTTTAAAACAAACCAAACAAACAATCCTAAAACAAAACAAACAAAAAACCCCACAATAATCCCCACCCCCAAAAAAACAACCTCCAAATGGAGGCGGAAAAAAACCCAGCAATTTTATGCATCTTCAAAAACACTTTTAAAACCCCCAAAAAGACTAAGCCTAATGTCAAAGCCCACTGAATTCAAGAGAGGCTCTTCATGCCAGACTAACATATGGTTTTGTACTAGAGAACTGGTACAGTATGTACAGGTATTTAACTAGTTTCTCTTTCCCTGACTGGCAAAAACAAGCCTACCTTTAAACTAGCAGTACTCAGTCGCATTTTAACATTTAACTACCCATATTAGTTCTTCCAATCCTTCTGCATTTTTGGGATATTTGAGTTTTACAGCTAATACACGAACACATTTGCTTTCCTGCTTACCTTGCTTCAAGCAAAGCTGCCATATTGAGTCCTATGAACTGCAAGCAGGACAATTTTAGCTGTTCAGCATTATACATTGCTGAGAACTCCAACAGCTCAGCAGCATTTTTTAAGGTAACTGTAGAGAGGAAACACAACAAACTAAATTAGATAATCTGCTCTAGTATCAAGCAGCAGTTTTAAGACATCGTACTACATGATCCAATTATTGAAACATATCATATGCTACCCCATTCCCAGAAAAAATGCTAATGCTCAAATGGCCATAAACTATAGGAAGCTCCACATAACTTTGCAGCAGCTTGAATGTAATGGCTGCTTCACAGAAATAAAAGCCCGGTCTACAAACATGTTCAGTTTCAAAATATTGAAATTCAGCAGTCCAAAACGAAGAGGAAAAAAAGTTGAAAACAGCAAGTTTCATATACAGCATAAACAGCTGCTAAAGTTGCAAATGTTCTAATTTAGTAGGGAGGAAGAAAAAATAAGGGGAGAGAGAGAGGAGAGAGGTAACACTAAATACAAGGACAGAAATAGAAACAGAATTCCTTTTATCGTATTTTAAAGAAATGCAATTTGAATTCAATGAAATAAAGCTTTTATAGTGGTTTGGGGGCAATTAGTTTTTCCCCTTTTTTTAAACTCTTTTTTAATTAAAGATGAAGACAATGATGCATAAGGAATGGAAGATTATGCTAACCCAGAACACTGACCAGACTAAGGAAACAACTATTAACAGACATGCAATGAACAGCAAAACACAATCAGTTGAAAGGAAGACATGCAAATAATTCTGTGCTGAAAAACGCAAGAATATCTAAAAATGCTACTTTTTATTCTCTAACCCTTTGCAATGTAAGTGGAAGAACTCACGTTTTTCTGCAATGGCTACTTCACAGATTTCTTTTAGTCTGGATATCAGAAGCTGGTCTGCTACCACAAGAACATTACATATGAATTCCACATTTTGAGAATCTGGAAAACAAGGCATCCTGTAAACACAGTGGGCAAATCAAGAGCAAATATAACACACAGAGCTTCAATGGGATTTTACCAAAGGACAAATACAATGGCTTCACAAATTATGATGGGATTTTCACAGCACAAGGAATAGCTTAGAAAATCACCAACACTCAATTTTTTGAAGCAACAGAAGGAGGGAAAAGGAAAACTGCAGTTTGACAAACTAAAGGTAAAAAAAGGCCTGGGTTATAGCTATTATCTTAAACTCTAAAGCAAGAATAACAAAAATTTGGATTTTTCACACATAACTTCAACACAAGCATATTAAGTTTTGAATTTCTATTTTAAAAATACAAAAAATTGCAAGAGCTACAGTTGAAAACATATTAATGGCACCTTTTATGGCAAGAGCTTCATCTGTATACAGGTAATCTACAATTATCTGTAGTATGTCAGAATGGATTGGCATTTCCAGAGCTGAACAGCTAGCCTAAAAGTCAAAAGTATTTAAAAAAAAAGAAAAAGAATGAGTAAGGGAAACTAATTACTTGGAATAAAATACAAAATTAAGACAGTAAGTATATTTAGCAATGACTCAGAACTAGAGTCACATTTTCAAAGTTAAACAATTACTTAAGCATTTGTACAAAATCTGTCCAAGCTCTTCAGTTAAAATTGATTTGTAGCAGAGCGATTAAAATCTGCTCAAACTTCAGAATAAATATCCATGAAATAGTTCAGTGTTTGATCACTTTGATAATCTACTGTAACAATCTTCCTTGATTATATTACCTTACCCACAACTGTCTAAAAGTAGAACTACAGGAAAGGAACCCTCCATGCAAGTACTGAACTGCTTGCCTTTCAAGGTCAAAAGATCTAATGGAATCACAAGTTCCCATACAACAATAACATTAAAGTAGTCACCTACTGTTAATCCCTCTGAAAATAAGGTCCTCATCAAGACCCCCATTTGCAGAACCATCCTAATTGTTAAGGTAAAGCTTTAGTAAGAGCAAACGTCAGCCATTAAACCATGTAACTGCCACCATTCACATTTATGAAACATCGCTGCTTAACAATTTTGGTTTACTTCAGGTGGTACTCAAGTAAAGCTTGATACTAAAATATTTATTTTGCTTTAGAACATGCTGTGGGTACTGACATATTTTCCTTCTAAAGTCTAGAAACCTCTTACAGACATTAAGATTTTTATACAACATCTAGAGCACTTGCTTCACAAAATACTTACGTATTAATTTAGGTTGATTTAGATTTACTTACAAAATAATAGATAATTTAGGAACTACATGCTACTGATATAGAAATCCATGATACAAACAGACACTCAACACTGAAAAAAACCACTGTAAATCAATAATTTGTCTCACTGTGCTTCAGATATGTTTTCTCAGGGATGATTGAGAAAAAGGCAGCACAGTAACCTATAGGACAGGTGAAGTTCTGTTTCACAGCAGAAGAAAACTGCCAGTACTTCACCAGGTTCTTAGACTTATGTATTGTCAGAAAGCTAAGAAATTTGAGAAACTCCTGCACACTGCTTTAGCTTTCAGTCTCAGGAAAATGCTTTTCCACTTCCACCTTTCCTCTCTTTCCATAATCAACAGTATTCAGGTGGTTAAACAGAGGTATTTAGTGAAATTACAACGTCCAGGAACAACCAAGGCATTGACACACAGCTAGAAAATAGGAACCAAGACAAATTAAAGATCAACACCTCTTGAAACAGCAGCTGGTGACTAAGTAGAATAGTCCCTGATATCCTCTATTTCACTTAACAGCAAAAGTCAACTGAAGGTTCTATACACTGACTTTGATCCTGCTGTCTCTTGCACTCAGTACATACAACAAACTATTCCATACTGCATACTATTTAAATTGTAATATCTTTTACAGAAAGAAAATGAAAATTCATCCAAAGCAGTATCCCGTAAGAGTAGTCCAGTGTTTTTTATAAATCCATTAACTAGCTCAAACTAAACCTCTAAAACAAAAGCAGTTAATTTCCTTTGATATACAGTATTACATTTATTACTCTCATTTAATACACAATTTCAATAGTACAAATACAGAGTAAGCAAAATGCGGCTTGTGGGTTTTTTTCCTTGCAAACACAATCCAAGCATCCAGCCTTTCCTCTTCCCTAGTATTTAGGATATGTTATTATAAGAAAAACTGAAAAGTTGTCACTTATTTGGTGCAAAAAAACCCATACCACCACATGTTTTTGGCAAACTTACCTCAATCCACGAGCTGCTTAACATGCTGTGAAAATAATCTGTAAAGAAAGGCATTTCAGTTCAAGATGCAATAAAATGACAGTTAGAAAAGACAATATGACTTATATAAATATATATAAAAATACACACACATACCAAGTCTTGCACAAAGTACACACTTATGACACAGGAATTCCTTTCCATCTAAAGATTTCAGGGTCACATCGCAGAGGTATGAACTAGAAAATATTTAATAGGATCAGAACTAGGACTATTCAGAAGAGCTACAAGCTGTAAATTCTACAAATAAATGCTTGCTTTAGGAAGTTAGGATTTAGTCTTTGAAATAAAACACACCTGAACTTTAATAAGATCACAGACCATGAAACCAAAAGTACAGCCACAATACTTTTCAGAGATTTTTTTTGTCCAAAGTTGAGCTTTAAAAATTCCATCTGAAATATTTCCTTCAAAACACAGTCAATTACTGTTTCAAAATCACTATGACCAAATAAATTAATTAAGGCTAATTTTAGTCAGTCTTAAATAGTTTATGTTAAGTTACCTATTTCTTGAATATCAGTAGCTACCATAGGCCTTGATGATGCATTTTAAGAGTGAAGTAACCCAAATTCTGTGAAAAAGCTACTTTCATGCAATGTTGCTTCTACTATATAAACAGACTACTCAAGACTTCGAGTATAAGTAACTCAGTCATATCAGTGGAATTAAAAAACAAACATCACTT
Source organism: Amblyornis subalaris (assembly GCA_018881555.1). Lineage (NCBI taxonomy): Eukaryota > Metazoa > Chordata > Aves > Passeriformes > Ptilonorhynchidae > Amblyornis > Amblyornis subalaris. The sequence goes on from JACAXG010000002.1 coordinate 6,498,076, forward strand.
TGCTAAAAGCAAATTAGAAAACCTACTACACATTTGCTTTATCCAGTCTGTGTAGTCTTATTGGCACAGCAAGCAGATTTACAGAAGTCAAATTGCTTTTGACTGGATTACCCATAACATTTTTCCTGGCATTAGCATTCTATGACACCGTTATTGCACAGTACACATTAAGGTACAGTAAAAATTAACAAAGATATACCACACATAATCTATCCCTGATTACTAATTTCCAGATCAGTCTATAAGCATCTACAGAGAAACCTGAGTTATTATGATCAAGACAACTGCACACCAGAAGTTAAAGTGCAGCTGATCAACCATAGCCCACTCTTACTAGGTAAAGAGGTGACATTAGAGGAAGATGGTGGGGTAGGGGAAGCTTGATTAAAAAAATTTACCATTTCTTCTGATTGAACTTTGGTTTGTTCCCATTCTTCTTGTTGACAATGTTGATTTTTCCATTTTCTAACCTGACTCCATCCAACCTGCAAATTATTAACATTAGTAATAAGCAATACAATTAGTATACAGTTCAAACCATTACAATTACAGTTTCACAAAGTAACTACTTCAGTGGGCTCATATTGTGAATATGAAAACAAATCATCATACAAAACTAGAGAGGGCCCGTTGTTACTGGAAAAGTCTTCAAGGCAGGTGTAAAATGTAACTGACATTCTTTCTACATCTTAGATATTTATTTCTTATCTTAGATGAAAGTTATACTGTATAGTAAAGACCAAAGTCCAATGCTACAGGGTCAAAAATCTAGAAACTATATATACTGCTACCAGTCAGTAAACTGAGCAAAGACAGTGGTTGGGAAGAGATGCAAGTTTCAGCACAGGCCTTTCTGGCATCCTAATTCATCAAAGAGGCTTGTGAATGGGATTGTAAAGACACAGGAGTGCTGCTGCTGGATTACAAAGTAATACAACTTTAAAGGCAAACTGCTTTACCATGGAAATTTTACTTAGGAACTCAGTTTTAGCAGCAGCTTCACATCTTGGCTCTGCATGCAAGAAGTACAGTGAAGAAAACTGCCCTGAAAAAGCTCATTTCCCTCTTTTGAAAGGACAAATACAGAAGAAACAAACAAACAAACAAACAAACTGATTAATGCAGTTCTACAGAGACATTTGATTTCAATTCCATTTGTTCCAGCATGTAACATAAAAATTACGTCAGTTGAACAAGAATTTAACTTTGCTTTGTGTTCTTTTATACTAAACATGTTGGCTGTCTGTGAAAAAACTGCTAGACTACAGACCACATTATAGAAATTAATCAATCCAAAACTCAATTAGATCAGCTATCTCTAACATAACAAGAGACTATTATGTCTCTAACATAACAAGACTGTTTTATGACAATATTTCTGGAAAGTCAGATGATTTGTATCAGGTATCAAATTCCACAGAGCTCATGCCTCAAGAAATACTGTTACAGTTTAACTCAGCTGACAGGCAAAGACCACACAGCCACTCACTCACTTTTGCCTCACCACCACCACCAGTGGGATGGGGGACAGAACTGGGGAAAAAATAGTAAAATTTGTGGGTTGAGATAGACAGTTTTAATAGGGCAGAAAAGGAATGGAAAATAATAATAATAGTAACAGAATTAGCATATACAAAACAAGTGATGCACAATGCAATAGCTCACAACCTGCCAACCTGAAATTCCTAGATGTACTGAAATAAGCCCAGTCAGTTCTCAAGCAGCATCCCCTCATCATCTCCCCTAGTTTCTAACATCAGCATCTTAATTTCCATTATTGTCATAGCAACAAAAGTTAAATCAGCTTACACAAAAACACTCCTTGTGAAGAGCTTGTCAAAATAAAAATGCATTTCCTTTCACCTACCTTCCACTTAAATTGCTGAGTCCAAACTTCTTTGCTGCACTTTGCAACATTTTAATGAGGTTAGCTTCTTCACCAGCTTTGCCTTTTTTAGGTTTGCTCTTCTGTTTTTCATGTATAACTTGCACTTGATTATTTCTATAAATCTCAAATGCAGACTTTCCATTAACATTTTCATCAAAACTCATTTTGCTCAGATTAGAAATTAAAGTATCTTGATAGTCATCTGATTTTTCTTTATGTGGGATTTTTGGCTTATAACCATGAGTCAAAAGATCACAAGTATCAGTGTATATGAACTGCAGAAGGTATGCAAACAGATCTGGATGAACTTTCTCTATTACATAAAGATCACATCCAACAGCATCTTCATCTTTACGGTAGATGTCTGGAGTGTCTAGCTGGTTGTCACTGGAAACAAACAGCTTCCTGAAGAAGTCGGAGCGTACGGCCAAGATGTATTTGTGCACAGGGTACATTCTTGTGCCAATCTGAAAAGTCACATCATGGATGCTGTCCATTTCATCTGTTTCATCTAACAGTTTGCCAAAATCCATTCCAAAACTTGATAGTGACACACTTGGAATTTCATAGAGACTAGAACAAAATTAAATCTGTAATGAAACACTATTTACAAGCTTCACAGCATTTTACACAGCATACATAATGAAGAGGATAAAGTTGTTTCCCTTTGGTTTCTCTGGGTTTTTTCTTACATTGCTGCACTGCTCAACATTTCTTGTCCTATTCTTTACAAAAATAACTAATAATATGGTATTTAGGCAATTAAACTACATAAAAAAGACCTGACTAGCTTCAGAATATCAAATACAGTATTTTACCTTTATACTGTACCAAATAAATATGTATTATCAGAACTATCTTCATCTCATTTTTCCCACATGAAAACACAGAAATGTTTGCTGTATTTCATATTACAAACCAAAGCAATAAGAACAAAAGGCTAACGTTTAGCTATTTATCAGATACGCTGGAAACTATTATGAGAGCATAAGGAACATGGTTCAGTATTCTACTTACTTATTTTACTTTATACATTTCTTTCCAAGCAAATAGAAATTCACTTTTCACTTTTATTTTAAAGCTGATTATTGGTGATTTCTGAAGGGGTGAATTTCTACAGTATTTAAAGCTCAGTGTGTGTTAGAAAATGCATGGCAAATGCTTGCCTTAAGCACTTCAGATAAAACATCAATACTGTCAATACTAATTATGCAAATATATAAGCTGAGGCCTTTGGGTATCTTCAACATAATTACTAACAAGTGCTATTCTCTAGCAGTATGGATAACCACATATACTGTGACTTCCGTATGAGCCAAAAAAATATTTGGAAAACAATGATTCAACTGCAGTCACACACAAAAAAGGGAAAAATTACAGCTGTTGTTATTTTAAATATACCTGGTTTTAGGATCTGACTGTAATACAGCAAAATTGCAGCCGCTAGGATCAGTGGCAATGCTGACAGCTCGGTGGACAAAAGTCAGCTTCTGAAGTCGAATTCTTTCATACACACTGTTTGTATCATATTCACAAGACACATCACATGAAGAATGCTGAAGGCTTGACACAAGTTCTGTTAAAAAAAAAGAAAGCGAATACACATCACAGAAAGATCCTGCTAATTAAAATGCAACGAATATAACAAAATGGCAAGACTATGACTTCTGTATGTCCATTGATGGAGTAATTGAATATAGCTAAATTATGCTGAAGATTTCAGCTTGCTTATTTACAGTACATATAGGAGGAGAGCTTTCATGTAGAATTTCTTCTGGTAGTGCTTTGCCACTTCTTCATGTAAGGAAAAATACTCTACCTGACATTCAATGCAACTTCCTGTGGAATGAAACAAACTCTGCATCAGCATACAGCAGTACAAGACTATTTCCTTTTCCTGTCAAATCACTATAGCAGAAACAACACAATTTACTCTGGACTTCATATTATAGCTGTTTAAATTATACCCAAGCTAACAAAATATTACTGAGATGATATGAMTATATCTCTGAATACATCTCCAGAATTTTCCATGACCTGGATAAATGAATATATGCACACCATTCATGACATTCATTAAAATCTTACAAAAAACCAAGAAGCTCTTATTCATTACAAATCAGTGGTGAATATCAGAGTAGATGTTCATCAGGATGAGAGGAAATGGCCTTAAGTTGCACCAGGGGAAGTTCAGGCGAGATATTTGAGAAAAATTTTTCACTGAAAGAATGGAAAGTTGCCCAGGAAGGTGGTGGCATCTCCCTCTATGGAAATGTTTAAGAGGCATCTGGATGCAGCACTTTGGGATATGGTTTAGCGGTGAKTATGGTGGTGCCAGGTTGATAGTTGGACTAGATGATCTTGAAGATCTCTTCCAACCTTGATGTTTCTGTGTACGTGTGATTGTGTGTGACCAGCTGGGCATTTAACTAGTCAACAGGTGTGGATTCTGAAGTTTCCTTGAAGATACCAAAAACTACAAAAAGAACAGCAATAAGCACAAAAAAGAGTGCCTACATACACCTGCCAGCACCAGGACAAAAAGAACAAACAGGAGATGCATTTGGTGCTTCTCTAATGAGGGAACTACTGTGTGCTGTGCTGAATAAAAGAAAGTAGCAACCGAGTATGCAACTCTGAATTGAGAAACAGAGGAAAGATTTTCACTGTGAAAGAATGTAAAAACAGATTGAAAACTAAAGATAGAATCTCAGTATCAAGGAAGTAGAACTGCAACATGCAGCTATAAAGTTCAAATACATCCCACGTCAGAAGGAAAATAATTTCTATCTATAGAGTTTTAAGACCCCTACATGAAAAGAGCTGACAGTTTCACTTAAAATCTTGTCCTGTAGTAGACAGGTATTTTCCTTGCAGAAAAAAAACCATCAGGACCTACTTTCAGCAACATGAGCCAAGTTAATAAGGTGGAAGTTGCTTCGGACCCTGTACAGTGCCCAGATAATGGCCTGGGAAACAGGCTTCACAGACTTAGCAGCGCAAGCAAGTATATGATCCTCCTTTTGCTCAATACCCATTCTCTTAGGACTCGTCATCTAACATGAGACAAGATCATTATACCAGACCCATGTGCTACTATCACTCTTCAGAAGTACTTTTCTTCCCAGAAATCTCCACCTAAAAGTTAATTGAAGGCTGCAAAGTAAGTAAATGCTAGTATTACTGAGGAAAGAGTACAGCAGCAGTCAATGCTAAAAACCGTCAGTCACAGAGGAAAGACCAAACTCACCACATAATAATGTTAGAGACAGTAAAGAATAGATTCAGCTTTTTTGTTGATTTAAAGGACTTAAAAACCACTAAGAAATCACAACTAACCTTTTTTTTCTGAGACTTTTTTCCCTTCTTCCAGCCACTTCCCTGTAAAGGCTTCACCGTCCTGTGTGACAAACATTATTTCATTCCCATTTAAAGCAACATCAGACATGAAGACTTGCCGGCCATACACCCAACGACACTGCTTCATGGAGTTGTTAGATGACTTCCAACAGAAGACCTATAATATCAATTTTTGAGAGAAAGAGGAAATCTTCATATCATATAAAAGCAGTTACATATTTATTAAATACTACTTTTTTAAACATACTAATGTTTTAAACACATTATTACATACTAATTTTTTAAACACAAGAACATGGCATCTCAAAGTTGCATATAAAAGGAGAAAGACATTCTTCAAAATTTTAAGATAAAGTGTTATGGGCATCTGTCACAGAGAATCCACAAGTAAAACAGGGAAAATCTAGTGTGATATCAAGATCCATTTACCCATGAAGGGCATTTGAAAAGTTTCTCCAAATATTTAAATATCTTCACAGCAGTCATCTATATGACAGGTTTTACCAACATCTCGACAAGGACAGCAAAAGGTGTCAAGTCAAGAAACGAATTTTATCTAGTTCCTAATTTACAGATTTGTCCAACTGATTTGCTTACAAATAAGACAAAATTCAAAGTTAGCATACTGGAAATTGAAACCATTTCCTGTTAACTGTTTGACAAAAATCTCGAATTTCTCTGTACCAGTAAACGTTTTGAATGGAGACCATGACCAAACACAAATTCAAAACATTCAACAGGAATGTGAAGCAGTGCACACACAGCAAGACTCCAACAAGGTATACTGTACATGTCTGAAAGATAGCCCCAAGCAAGGTAAAGTCCAAATGTGGCATTAGCAGTGCTGAAGTTGGGCTTTTATCGCCTCCCACTGAAGGCCCTGCACAGGTTTCCCCTACATAAGGGGAGGACAAAAGCACTTGAGTAGCCTATTTCCCTTCCCTCCCTTGACCCCTACAGAACGGTTGAGATGGAAAGGGGTATCTGGAAGTTGTCTAGTCCAACGCCCTGATCAAGCAGGACCACCCAAAGCCAGCTGCCCAGGAGCATGTCCAGACAACTTTTGAGTATTTCCAAGGATAGTGATTTCACAACTTTAACTGGCAGCCTGTGACAGTGCTGGACCACCATCATAGTGCTTCCTGATATTCAGATAGAGCCTCCTTTTTTTCAGTTTGCACCCACTGCCTCTGGTTCTGGATCTGAGCACCACTGAGAGGAGCCTGGCTCTATCTTCTTTACATCTTCCCTTCAAGYGTGTATAATCAAGACCACCCTTGCGACTTTTCTTTTGTAGGCTAAACAGTACTCCTTTAAAGAAAGTGCAATCAAGCCAGGCCAGGAAGCACTGATTTAGGAAATACAAGTGTTAAGATCCCATCCCTCTCCTTACTCAGTAATTTATAACGCCTAAAAGCATTAAAGATCCCAGTACTTGTCAGTATTCAAAATGGAAAGATATGAAATGTGCATTGACGTAGTTTCTCTGATGCAGGAAGATAAAGTAGTTTCTTACTGCTAAAGTAGTGTTCCAAAGATGTTGAAGGGGCACTACCAATACTACAGATGCTAGAGGCTAAACTTCAAATGATCAAATACTGAACTGGAAGCTTATAATCTCTCAGACAACTAATGACCTAACGAAGAGATAAGATCTTTTCAAAACATAAATCAGCCAAATGTGAGGAAAGGAAAGGAAACAACCACACTGCTCCTTATTTTGATATAAAAGCTCAGGTTTTGACAATTCTTTAAAAAGGCATTTCAGTAAGAAAACCTTCTTTGTACACACCACTAGATGGCAGTGAAGGTTGAGATCTCTCAGTGAGATCGAAAAACGGCTTGGATTTTGTAGGGTCCTGTAAACTGGCACTTAAAAAAAAGAATTAGGAAAGAAAACAAATTCACCACAGCATTCCAAACCTAAGACAACACAGCGTTTACACCTAACAGTAAATAATAAATGATTCAGCAGGTTTAGGTGCAACATTTCAACAATAAAAGTGTCACTTCATCTACAAAACAGCTGTGTTTCAGCAAAGGCTCTAAAACTTCAAGTCCAGAGACTACTTCTGAAAGGTATAAAGGTGCCTGGAGTGAGGTGATAGGAGAGATGTGAAGAAAAAAAAAAAACAACAAAAAAACCCCCAAATGAACGAACAAACAAAAAACTGCTAGACCACATACATTATTATAACCACTAATGTGTATGTAAAAACAAAGGAGTTTACACCTTCACTGAAAAGCCGTTAGATGTCAATAGATTTAAAAATAAACTACAGTACATTACTTTGGTAGTCTTCTCATGGCCCTAAAAAAAAAGTCACCAGCAGCTCTACAGAAACAAATTGAATGGGGAACAATAAACAGAATTTTTTCAACTATGTTAATCGCAATATGCAATGTAAAAATAACATCAGACCATTACAGGATAAGGATGGTCACCTCACTAACAGGGACAGGGACAAGGCACGGCAGTTTAATGCATTCTTTACTTCTGTCTTCAACACAGGTGATGGACCAAGCGGGTCCCAGTGCCCTGAGCTGCAGGACCATGACTGTGAGAATGATCAACTCCCCATCAATCCTGAAATTGTGTGGGATCTGCTGCTTCAGCTGGATCCCTACAAATCTATGAGGTCTGATGGGATTCATCCAAGAATCCTCAAAAAGCTAAAGCTCTTGAAGATTTTTGAGCAGTCTTGGGAATCTGGAGAGGTCCTAGCCGACTGGAAGCTGACAAATGTTGTCCCAGTTTTCAAGAAGGCCAAGAAGCAGGACCCCGGAAACTACAGGCCGGTCAGTCTCATGTCAGTGCCTGGTAAAGTTCTGGAGAAGACTATTCTGGGAGGTATTGAAAAACACCTGAAAGACAACACAGTCATTGGGCACAGCCAGCACGGCTTCATGAGAGAAAAGTCCTGCTTATCAAACCTCATTTCCTTTCATGAGAAGATAACCCACCTAGCTAATCAAGGGAAGCCAGCTGATGTAATCGTTTTGGATTTCAGTAGAGCTTTTGATAGTGTCTCTCACAGGATCCTCCTGGACAAGATGTCCAGCACACAGTGGGATAAACACACCATGGGATGGGTGAGCAACTGGCTCACAGGCTGGGCACAAAGGGTTATAGTGAATGGGGTGACATCAGGCTGGTGACCTGTCACTAGTGGGGTTCCGCAGGCCTCCATCCTCGGCCCTGTGCTCTTCAACATCTTCACAAATGACTTGGATGCAGGCTGGAAGAGATACTAAGCAAGCTCACAGATGATACAAAACTGGGAGGAGCTGTTGACTCCCTAGAGGGCAGGGAAGCCCTGCAGAGGGATCTTAACAAATCAGAGGGCTGGACAATCACCAACCAGATGAAGTTTAACAAGGGCAAGTACCAGATTTTGCACCTGGGATGGGGCAACCCTGGATGTACAGACAGACTGGGGAGTGTGATACTGGAAAGCAGTGCCAGGGAAAGGAACCTGGGGATCCTGGGTAATGGCAGGTTGAATATGAGTCAACAGTGCCCTGGAAGCCAGGAGGGCCCCCCGTGTCCTGGGGGGCATCAGGCACAGACAGCATCGCCAGCCAGGCAAGATTGTCCCACTGTGCTCTGGGGCAGCCTCACCTTGAGTTCTGTGTGCAGCTTTGGGCACCACAATATAAGAATGACATTAAACTGTTAGAGAGTGTCCAAAGGAGGGCAATAAAGATGGTGAAGGCCTTGAGGGGAAGCCATACGAGGAGTAGCTAAGGTCACTTGGTCTGTTCAGCCTGGAGAAGAGGATGCTGAGGGGAGACCTCATTGCAGTTACAACTTCCTCATGAAGAGGAGGGGCAGACACTGATCTCTTTTCTGTGGTGACCAGTGACAGGACCTGAGGGAATGGTCTGAAGTTGTGTCAGGGGAGATTTAGGTTGAATATTAGGAAAAGGTTCTTCACCCAGAGGGTGGTTGGGCACTGGAACAGGCTCCCCAGGGAAGTGGTCCCAGCATCAGCCTGACAGAGTTCAAGAAGTGTTTGACAATACCGCTGGGCACACAGTGTGACTCTTGGAGATGGTCCTGTGCAAGGCCAGGAGTTGGAGTCAATGATCCTTCCAGGTCCCTTCCAACTCAGTATATTTTGTGATACTGTGAAATTGGTTATTTTCTATACATGATTTTGTCCTGTCTTATGTTTCAAGTTTGAATAAGAATTATGCAGCTTGCTACATAATTACGACAACTTACTCTTCCAGCTTCATCCAGCGCCAGAATGCAAGTCTTCTGACCCCCATTTTCCTTAAGATGCTGGGTATCTACCTTATATTCCAAATATCCTCCACTGACAAGAACCTTTTTAAGGTTCAGCTGTCTGAAAGAAGACAAGAGGTTAAATTAGTATTTCTCTATTGTGCACTTACATTAGTTCTATGACAGTTATCTTTTTCATTTAAAGCAGTAAAAAAATATAGCTGAGGCAGTGACACTGAAGAATTACTTATGTTCAGTTTCACCCTACTGGTACTTTTAACATGACTGCTAATATTACAGCAGACTATAATTTTTGTTTGTTTTCAAGTAAGTCACATTGTATCTATAGGTTCTTCACAAAATTCCATGAGTGAAAATCAACATATGATGTAGCTTTGATTTCAACATTACAAAAATTCATTTAGCTGTTTGTATTAAAAGATCTATCCTATCCCAGCAGGTCGTTTCTCAGGGGTTTCCTAGGTTTTGAGTTTTAGCTGACCAAAGTAATGCTCATTATCTTTTCTCAGTTTCTTAGTATAAGAGCACAGGACACTGCATTAAGTTTCTACAAGTCTCAGCACCTTCACTTAAGAGCAATGGAGAAAAAAAGTATAAAAATAATAATCAAGCTACAATATGTCAATAAATACTATTAGAATTTGAAGTGAAGCTGAAAAACTAGCTGGGAATTAGCTGGGCAAAATCTAATCTAAAAAAATCTAATCTATTCTAATTTGTTATTGCAAACTAAGTAAAAGAGAAGGGGACCAAATAATTTCCCGAATTCATGAGTCAAGAATCCAGCTTTTTCAACAGGTTTTACATCCAGGTTTTAGCATATGGACCAGAAGATTTTACAGGTCCCTCTTGCAACCTAAATTACCCTTTAAAACATACTATAGCTACACATTAATCATGAAATTCAGACCCCAAATTACTGATTCAAAATCATAACAGCATAAATAAAGAGAATAGCAGATCTTCAATGTCTCTACCAAGATGCACTTCTACAAATTCAGGCTAATAGAGGAAAAAAAATCACCAGGTTCAATGTTTTTAAACTTATGGCACAAAATATTTCCTCTTAATGTGTTTTTTGAAGTATCTTTGGTAAACAGAAAGTGGCACCTTAGCCTCTTGTAATAAAAAAAACAAATGAAAAAGCAAACAGAAACAACAGCCCAAGACCACATGAAAGAACTGCAAATGAAGAAAACACAGGGGACCACTGAATTATCTGTACTTTAAGCACAAAATCTTTAAAATAGCTTGCAAGTATACAACTACAGTGAAATCTTCATCTATTGCTCTTCATGACAAATTAGAAAAGTAACACATACTTTGAAGCTATCTTTTTGCACTGATAGTCTGCAAGCAAATAAATATCTCCTCTTTCAGAAACACATACTGTAGCACCATCACTTGCAGAGACCAGGGACACAGAGATGTCTTTATGGTGTAGAGCAGAAACTTGGCGAGGTGCAGTTACACATTTTTCTCCATTAGGATCCAGTAGAAAACCTAGAAAATACAACACACCCCAAAAACATTATTTGCCATCCCACACATTGTGCATTTAAAGGATACTTTGCTATACTACTTTGAAGAACCTTTAAATTCCAAAAGATTTTTTAGGTAGTTGGATAATTCGTCTTCAAAATATTTAGACAGGTAAAAGATCCACCAGACATACCTGTTAGTTCACTACAAACACCAGAAAACATTCAAGATCTGATACATAAAAATGAAGTAAGGCATATTCTACAGGGAAGCTATTTACTGTGGTGGTACTGCTTTGATTCCAAAAAAAGAATATTTATTTAATCATATTACAGTTCAAGATAGTACAAATACTGTAACACTGGCACAAATATTTCAGACATTGGAAGACAAAAAAAACTTGTCAGAAAAATTACTGTAAGTGCACATAAGCATGAAGGCAGCAGTTACATGAAAAAGACAAGTTTGGAGCTGTAATGCAAGATGCCTGAAAACATAAAAAAAATAAAAGAGGCCATTGCTGCTGTGTTGCCACAAGACACCTAACATCAAGAATCACATAAATAACATTTCCCTGCTTTGTGTGCAAGGCATAATCGCAGGGCACTTATGCCTGCACCACAGACTGGAGCAGGGCACAAGATACCCAGGAACAAGCAGCAGAGCTACCTCTACACCATAGCGCAAGGCTATGCTCAAACATCTTATGGGGGCAACACTACAAGTCTGCCATGGTGCCCAGCTGACACAACTCATAGCACTTCGGATTCAATTACTCTATGGTACTGCACAGGGCCAAATTAATCTCAAGAATACAAGCAACCACAAAAAAACCCTTGTATGATGGGTGCATGTAAAAAAAAGGCAAAAAAACCCAAGAAGATATTCATTAGTAAGATATTTCTCTGACAAAGACAAGTTTTTTCACATACCTTTGACACCTTAAAACAGAAACACAAAAAGTGCTGGAACCTGAGGCCAGAGCTGATGCAGATTAAGTACCAGAGCTACCTAACAGCTTCATTTGCACAGACACAAAACCGCAAAAATGCAAATCCAAACCAATATAGTAATACTCATTTATTAAAAATGACAAAAGCAATTAAAATATCCCACTCATACAACAAATCAAGTTCACTAGTTGGTAATAAATTTTAATAGGTTCTTTCTTGACTTCAGAATATTAGCGAGTTAAGTGAAGATTCTGGTAATGGCATTGCTGAAAAAAATCTAGATACAGGTAAGCATTTCACTTTAAAAAGTTCGCATGGAAAAAGTTATCGGTAGCATGTTTACAGTGCTTGATGAAAGAAGGACATAGGCAGGAGAGCTGAAGGCTAGTTTATAGTTTATTAAGGGCAGTGCCAGCCAGAGCACTGGAAGGAGACAAGCATGTCTTGGGGTAGTTTCCAACACAAATAGCAACATTCTGTTTCCTCAAAGTCTTCAGTAGCAGGACCATAGAAGATACATGGAAGGTGAAAGTTACAAGGAGTTCAAATGAGAGAGCTAAGTCTGATTAGCTCCCATGATCTCAAAAAGTGAAAGTAATGGGTAGTAATGCAAAATATTCTTTGAAAGAAGTGTGAAGGGATGATGTCATCAGATTTGTTCAAAAAAAAAAGAGAGAAAAGAAAGCTTCAACCAGGCTTCTGTTCAAAGAAGCAGATGACAGGTTAAGCATGAACATCTTTAAATTGCTGAGTTTTACTTTCAGAACACTTCTACCTTACCTAGTTGGCCGCCATTCAGCCCCATGGTATACACTGCTTCCTTAGTCCATAGCACTGTATGGAATCTGCCTGCAGCCACTCCAATCACCATTCTACCTTTCAGGTTTTTTGCCTGAACCTAAGGACAAATCCAAACTACATCTTAGTATTAAGTAGCAACAGGTGCATTTCACATATACAAACTTCTGACAACATTTAACTTCTAAAGTCATAATCAAAACTGGAATCAAGTCTCCTTAGGTTGTCTTCATACGTAAAATGTTGAACAAGACTGAACAGGACATGTATAACACAGCCACAGAAGCCTCAGGTGCTGAAAAATGTCAGCTAGAAGTTTCAACTTGTAAGTCCTAATGGCCTAAACACACTGCAGAACACCACACTAATTCAACACTTCAAATTTAACTTGATTTTCTAGATTAAGATGATAAAATCAAGGCAAACACTGTGGATATAGAGCTGTCATTACACTATTGAAGAGCACAAAGTACCCAAAACACTATCCTGTTGCATTTTGGCCAATCATTCTTTTTTATTTTTACACCACTGGTAGTGCAGTGTTGTTCTACTTCAGGTGAAGTTTCCTTTCAACAAAAAGTAATGTAAAGCTTCTTTACTTACAACAAATATTAAATATAGAGATTAAGCACAGAAATATAGTTAAGTTGCTGATGCCCATAGCCCCTCTTCCCTGTCGCTATTCTTCCCAAAGCACTGACTCCAGTGCTTCCAGCAAAAGACATAATGACTGAACCCTGAAAGCCATCATCCAGTGACTCCAAAGGAGTTAAGAGCATGAATCTCACGTGATACATACCTATTAATTTTATGTTGCTTCAGATATGGAACAATTTGGGGAAGAAAAGGGTTTTGGCAATTGTACCTTGTATCATACTTCAGACTATAAACTTTGGTAGTGTTCAGGTTACAAACGAAGACATTGACTAGGACACAGTTAGGACCTGAGATGTTTGATAACACAGAATCAAGATTTATCTCAACTCACATTAAACTTTGCTGTTCTGAAAAAGTTTAGAAGTTATTTTCATTATCTTCTTTAACATTTTACAGTCTGTTAAAAAAAACCAAAACAAGAACAACAACAGCAAACAATCAAGCTTTGACTGATGTTCTTTTCACCTGTCTAGGAACACTGCAATTAGAAGGAGGAGGAAGAATACCCAATTGATGGAAAGTATTCAAACCAAACGTGTAAACATATCCATCTTCTGTTAAAACAACAGTATGATCCTTAGCTGCAGCTATCTGGGAGCACTGATGACCAGTTAATCCTTCCACAAGTCTTGGAACCTGAATAAGAAAAAAAAAAAATCTTGATATATAAGTATACTGGTATGTTATTAATCAGCGGCCATCTATGAAACTAAAGTTACACCAAAAGAAAGTCATGACCACTGAAATACAGATAAAAATGCATTTGAACACACAACACACTCATTAACATAATAACCACATCCAATGCAATAAGATGAACTACTTTTATTTGAAATACATCCTTTATTATCAGGGAAGATGAATTTTAAACTACATGTTCTGAAATTAGATTGGAAACTGTATCTTCAGGACAGCTGAACAAATATTAACTATCACCTCTTCGTTTTTCTTTTTAAATACCATGAACACTAAAGAAATCTTCCTCCAACACAGCATAATCCCAATAAAATGACAAAGAATAAGGATGCAGTTCTGTATCTTTGACTCTTCATGCACTCTAATGTGAGTTCTCCTTTATTAAATTATGTAACATCCCAAATCCGAAAAGTAATTTGGAAAAAAAAATCCTAATTTAATGCAACTACTTTCTATAAAAAATAAACACATGAAAATTTGAGCTCCAGTCTTCACTACAGCAATTAGCAACAGAATATCAAGTTCTACTACATACCTGATACTAGAAATTTTTTTAAATTACTGTGCTGCAAGCTAAATGCACACTACTAGGTAGTGTGCATAGGGTAAGATGCTTAAGTATAAGAATTGTATTGTCATGGTATCTTAGTCTTCTCAAGTTTTAACTTTGTGTATTGCAATAATGTACTATTCAAATGAAAATGATTAGTGAGTTTTCACTAGTTTAGTTGTTTTAGTAAATTTTTTAGTAAATTTAGTAAATTTTAGTAAAAAGCAACCCTGCCATCACTCTTCCTGCCACTGCAGCTTCACAGTACTGCTGTTTCCTCTGTGCCAGCCTTGGCCCCCATCAGAAGGCATCACAAATCTACTTAAGGAGCCAGCCCAGCCAAAAAACATGTGCTTCCATTTATGTGGTATCAGCTAGCCTTTAAAACAATTGAGCCATAACACAAGTTTGACCACTGTATCTAGCTATCTGAAGTTAAACTACTCTCTGCCACCTCACTACTAGCAGTGGAGAGGTTTTTCTGTTACTTGGTGGGAAGCAAGGGGGTTGGTTTAAAATCAACAGCAAACTCATTTCGAAAGTACGCTGACAGAAACACTAATTCCCTTTTTAGATTTGCTGTTAATAAATAAAAGAAACATGATGCTAGACTACAAGACATAAGACAGCATACCAGGCATGTTTGTTCATCACCATGACCCAAGCGCCCTCCTTGGCCATGTCCACATGTATAAACTTGACCTTTGTGGGAAAGGAACACAGAGTGGAATTTGCAGAGTACCACCTGAAAAAAGAGCAAAAAGGGATGGGGAAGAGGCAACACAGGACAAATTAATTTTCCTGGATAATCTGAAAACACTTGCCATAAGTACTTTTTAAGTAGTTTTGCCTTAATAAAGATACTTTCAGACAAATACAAGACACTAGTATTAAATCATAGGACACAGAAAATATTTGCTTTAAATATATTATGCACTGCTTTAGCCTTCTTGAAGAAGAGATCAACAGCTTCAGTTTATTAAGATCAAGCATGATCCCACAGGCTAAGAGAAACTCAAAAGATTGAGTTTTAAGGGCCACAATACTGACTCAGAAAAGCCAAAGAAAACATGTTAAGACTGCAGCACAGATTGTCTGCCCGGAATGTTTGCTCAAGTTCTACTTTAAATTTTCAAATATTCTCAAATTGAAGTCCCAAGAAGTTATTAGAGATAAAGGTACTGCTAAAGAAAATGTGCTCAACAGCACATGCTGCTTTCAATACAAGCTAAATTTTAATTCAACATGTACCAAGCACATTCACTATCCCACTTCAGTTCAGTACGGGAGTTGCACACAAAGTCAGCAGCTCAAAACTGTTACAGAAGTAACATACTTCTGAATGTATTTAATGATATACAAGCCATATATCTGAGATAAATCATATAAAAAAACTGTACTCTCCTCACCAAAACCACAATTTCATTGATGGTGATTGGGTTGCCAGGAGGAGACGGGCAGAGAGGGGAAAGCAGCAAGAACTGGTTTTCCCATGCTAATTTTCAACACTTGGTAACTTCTTTGATACTTTTTCCCCCCTTGCACATGCCTCACCAAGAAAGGTGCTTATGTGATACATTACAAATACCTGTTTGATATACACGCCATTTCGAGGAAAAAGGTCCACCAACTCAGGATGATGTCTGCCCTGCTGACCACCATGACCCAAAGTAAAATTTATATTGTTTCCCCAGGTGTAGACTTCTGTGGGATCTGTAATGAAAAGAATCCGCTCTGAAGCCTGTAAATTTACCACTATTGTGCACATTGACTCCAGAAAGCAACTGTTATTTCTATCCAAAATTTGAAGAGGAAAGCTTTTTTTACCTAAAATTCAACTTTAAACACATTTAATATTATAAGAAGTAAGGTGCCATGACAAAATATTTTAGTAATATTGTACAGACGATCAACACTAGTATCAAGTATCTCATAATTTACAAAGTCCAAGTTGAAACCAGAAAATATTGTCTACACTGGTACATACATTAATACATTGTTGAAACAGATTTCGTTGCAAAACACAAATTACGCTGTTTTATTTCTTACCAGTTTTCTTGAACACCACATGGATAGGCCTATCTTTCATCACAAGATCCAGGGCTGATAAGCCTTCTTTATCCTGAACATACAGACTAACGCCATGCTGAAAGAGAGGAGGAGGAGAAGAGAAGAACTGAAGTTCATTTTAACTGCATAGCTTGAACTAAACCAGGTAAATGTATAAGGAAGTAAACATATCTTTAATTGAAGTTTAATATTGATAAAAGAAAATCTTCAGATTCAAACTGTAAGCAAATCTAAAAAAAAAAATTGCAATTCTGTTCAGTCATAAATATATCTTATTAATCTATTAAGATGGATTTTATTGTCTCAATACTGACTATGTAACAAGACGTAATCAGTGAAACATGAAGGAAACTTGAAGATAAAGCACTGACATCTAGGAATGGCAAGTATTCACCAAAAGTGCATTTACCAGCTTTGAAGGACATTTTTTCTTAAACTGGCATTTTACAGAACCAGTTTTGACAAGCTAGGCAAGTAAGAAAATAGAAAAAACCTACCACAACTTTGAAAACAAGCAAAAAACAGAGTTTCACAGTTGCTGAGAAAAGGCAAGAAGACACAAACAGACATGCAAGAGAGCACTAGGGAAGGTTCAGAGGCACAAAGCATGAACATGTCATTCCTTTCGAACTCAGGGAGACACAGACATCTCTGTAAATATAGTTTTCTCAATAGAAAAGAGTGCTGCTACCCCAGCGTAGGTTTTAAGGAAGTCAAGTGCCATCAATCACCTCCCTAAAAGGAAAATTCTCAAACAGAACCTAACGGATAATACAGCAGTACCTATGTACCTCAGCTCATGGCTAATACAAAGGAAAACCTTATAGAACCACACACTTAAGAAGTAAACACGTGAAATACGACTTTACTTGGAAAAACACTAGCCAGAAGAACAACAAGATATATTCTCCAAATTATAAAGACAACCCTAGTGCAACAGTGCTGGTATTAACCCACTATATGACAGAAAGACTGACCAATTTTTATGACTTAACAGGTAGCTGGATACTCTTCACTGTGAAAGTTATTTAAAATATTCATAAGCAGACAGAAGCTGCAGTGATATTCACATGGTCCGAAGTTCTGAAAACAAACCCCAACTGCTGAGTTGCAATTCTTGGGGTTAGATACAGTCTGAGAATACGCCAACATTGCCTCCAGCCCACAACAGAAGTCTGTCATCCACACTAGTTTAGGTCCCTAGGGGCTGACTCTGGGGCTAGTACTGTTTAACATCTTGATTAACAACCTGGATGACAGACTAGAGTGCTGCTCCCTCCGCAAAGGTGATGATACAAGACCAGGAGGAGTGGCTGACAAGTCAGAGGGTTGTGCTGACATTCAGAGAGACATTGATAGGCTGGAGCAACGGACTGAGAGGAACCACATGAAAGGCAACAAAGAGAAATGTAAATCCTGGCCCTGGGGAGGAACAATCGAGTGCACTGGTACAGCTGGAGGCTGAATGACTAGAAAGCACCTTCCTGGAAAAGGATTTGGGGTTTCCTGTAGACCACCAGATGACCACAAGACCACAAGCCCAGAGTTAAGAATGGCAAAAGCATCCAGGGCTACAGGTGGGAGTGCTGCCAGCAAGCATTACTCAGCACTGGCAAGCCACAGCTGGAGTGCTGGGTTCAGGTCCGGACTCCCACACAGACATGGACATACAGGAGCAAGTCCAGCAAAAGACGATGAAAATACTGACTGGGGCATCAGATATACAAAGAGAAGCTGAGAAACCTGGGAATCTCAGCCTAGAGAAAGTTGGGGATGGGGGAGAGGGGACAGCATGCCTTATCAATATGCATAATAAATACCTGATTGGAGGTGAGGGGTGGGGATCACAGCGATGACAGAAAAAGTGGCAATGGGTACAAATTAACATGTGAGAAATTCTGTTTAAATTTAAACCACATTTTTACTGCACAGATATTAAAACGTTGGAACAGAGATGTTTAATGCTCTCTTCAAAATCCAATTGGACACAGTCCTGGGCAAACTGCTCTAGCTGACCTTGCCTGAGCGTTGGGGTTGGACTACACAACCTTCGGAGACCTCTTTCTAGCTCAGCTATTTCGTAATTCTATTCTATAATCCGTGCCTGTTGTTGCTATAATACCTTAAGAACATATCCTTTTTGTAACACAGTACAGCAGACAGACTTCAGTAAAGGAACTGGAAGACAGAGCACCCTCCATAAGCTGTTTCATTCTGCTTAGAAGAGTATCAGCAGAGCTGGCTAGCGAAAAAATCTCATTCACATCTCATTTACTGACAGAAAAGTAAAATACATCTGGGAAAACCTGTACAGGCCTCCTGTAAGCAAATATCAAAGATACAGATATACACACATGCACTAGAGGACTGAATACTTTTTCATATATCAGGTACAGTTTCCAGTTTTCTAGAGAACAGAATCACGTACAGTGCTTATAAAAACACATACTTTTGTCAAGTTTAATGAAAACGTCTCCACTATGTAACGGGACAGCACATGAAATACATATTTAACCATTATCAGACCTTTAGAATTAAAAAATACTGGATCCACCATCTTTTTGCTTAAAGTCTTGTAGAAACTAGAGAGTTTTATGTCTACAAATGGCTAGTCATTGTAATTTAAAGACTGCACTCAAAATGGAAAATTCTCTGCCTTAAAAGGTTTGTTTTTAAACAACCCTGAACCACAAATATTTCATTTTCTCACATGGTAAAGTGACCCTGAACATCTCAATCAAACATCTCTTCC
Source organism: Amblyornis subalaris (assembly GCA_018881555.1). Classification (NCBI taxonomy): domain Eukaryota; kingdom Metazoa; phylum Chordata; class Aves; order Passeriformes; family Ptilonorhynchidae; genus Amblyornis; species Amblyornis subalaris. The sequence continues at coordinate 6,517,534 of JACAXG010000002.1, forward strand.
TTCTGCTGTACTTGGGACAGGAGGAACAGAAGAAAGATCAATCAAAAATATATAGAACTTGCTAAGTGGATGGGAAGAAACAGCAGTTGTAAGAAAAGAATAACAAGGACTAAGCAAAAGCCCTGGTTATTTTATTAATGAAATAGAGATTCACTTAATAGAATACTCCATATCTTGAATTGCTTATCTCTAATTATTTTCTAATTATAACTTCTAGTTATAATTTCTAATTATAACTCCATTTAGCCTTCGCTTATTTTGTGTTCTCTAACACCAATTGGTATAATTACTGCAGAGTCTATTTTCAGAGTATCTTTAGTCTGATCACTCTCTGTTTTTAAGATCCTGAGCCTGATATCCACACAAACAAGTATTCAAGGAGGTCCACAATTAATCAGGGATGCTTACTCAGTGCTGATTTCTGCATGGGCAAAGGCAGACATCTGTATGAACACAAAGACAACCTTCAAGTAAATCAATGCACTGCAGCCTAAACACAGTATTAAGACAATCCTCAAGAGGCTTTCAGTCAAGTTTAAAAACACACTTTTACATAATCAGTACAACTATAAAATTCGGAAAACTACAGTTGCAAATCACTCACCTTCAGTAAGGACAAAACACAATCAATGTATCCATAAAATATGCTTCTGTGCAAAGCAGTCCATCCAGACTCTTTGTCCTTCGCCAAGAGATCCACTCCTTTGGTCTCAGCCAACCAGTCCAGCACGCCTTTCTTGCCACAAGATGAAGCAAGATGTATAACATTTCTACCAAAGGCATCTTTTATAGTTGCAGCATTGTAGCAGTAAGAAGASAGAAAGGCCTTGATCTGGCCTTCACTTCCTCTGGTTACTACAGAAATAACATCCAAAGCATGCTGTAGAGATCGACACTTTGAAGTGCATTCTGGCATGTAAGAATTCATCTTCACTTCTAAAGCTCCTCTCCTCCTCAAGGGGAACAACCCTTAAGTGTATCAAGGCACTCCAATTCAGTGCACAGCACAGTGCCTTAGAAAAATTGTAATTCCAAGGATGTAAATCCAAGTTTATTGAGCTGCCATTAGAAATCTTTGTACTGTTATGTTTGGCACTTGATCCAAATAAATATTTATAAATATATATTTTTAGAAGTCTTATTTCACCATCTTATATAACAAATATTCTTGTCCATAGAAAATTCCAAAACAGAACTACCTCTAGCGTGCAGAGGGGGATTCCCCCTCCACACTACCTTGTTCTTCTAAAACTCCATAATTGCAAGGGAGACCTGAAAGAGAACAAACCAGAACAGATTAGTAAACAAAACCTCTTTTCCCCCGCAACTGTATTGATGTAATTGCATATTAAACTAGCAAGCACAGGACAAGACAATATGACAAGTGCTAACTGAACTGCCCCATGCCATCTGAGTTTATATTCAGGCATTCATCCAGTTTAAAGAAAACATTACTCCTTCCCCACCCCAGCCTCCAAAGGTACCTCCTACCTTTCTCTGACACCAATCTTTTAGGCTACAAGGAGAACCAGATCTAAAAAAGCCATCTGAAGAAWAAAAAAAGTTTGTTTTCCCAACCTTAAGGTCCTCAGGACCCTGACTGTTTACTGTCTAATTGTATAATTACTTTGTGATCTTTCTCTTCCCTGGCCTGACTGTCTACCCATGTCCCTACTAATTCTATTCTGCAGAATCAACAGGAAGGCTCCTCTCTACCACTCCCAGAGCTGCTCACAAAGGTGGGAGAAAAGATGGCATCAGAGCAAATAAAAGCAGCTTGTACAAGAGACATGAATTCAGGCTGTTAGCACTCACGCAGGGCTAAGGTCTAAAGCTCCAGTAACAGGCAGGAAGAAATGAAAGTCTAAGTTGGAAGGGGTAAAGAAAAAAGAAGGAAAAGGAAGCAAAGATAAAAATTCTTCTTCATGAAAATATATGCCCCAGACTGTGAATACAGCACTTCTGTTTAGCTCTGCATATGTATCTTTAGCATATCCAGCTTTCTCTGGTACCCCTTTTCTCGAAAGTAAACGAGGCCTGACAGAAGCACTCACCTAGCCTATGAAATGCATGCAGTTACAGTTGTCACAATTCACAAAGTACAAACTGCAGTATGAAAATCACACATAAACCCAGAAAACAGAAAAAGTGAACTACATACATCACTGATACACTGCCTAATTTAGCATGAACTGTTACCAAGCTTCCCCCTGCCCAAAAAACCCCACACTTCACTCTTCCAAGCATAGATTTCAAACTGAGTGAAACAGTATTCAGTTCATGGTTTTGCTTGCTATGCAAAACGTAATTTAAAGTTGTTCTACCCATGAGTAAAATATTCCAAGAGAAGCTGAGCAATGCCATCATGAAAGCTAAATAAATAAATTAAACTAAAAATGTTAACAAATCCTCAGGGTTGGGAATGGGGGGCAAGAGGGGAGGATGGGATATACAACACATCAAACAACAAAACAAACAAAAAAAACCCCACCCTACTCAGCTTAGCAGTCACCATAAATGTTCACATCCCACTCCTCAACTCCCATCCCATCAAAAAAAGCCTGTTGAGCTTAGCTTCCATTGCTTTTCAAGCACTGAATGTATAACCATATTTTGTTAACATCTCTATCTCCAAAGACACTTCAGAAAAATCTGATTTTGTTCGGAAAAGAAAATAGAAATCCCAGTCCTTGTCCTGTTTCAAGAATTATGATCAGAATTTCCATAAAGCTGCAATCAGTTTAGAGCAAACATTAATGGAATCTAAACTTTCAAGTAAAAAAAAAAATCCAATCCAAGAGTATTCATTCATCTCATAACAAAGCCTTCAACAATTACTTTTCCACCTCATTCAGAAGAGTTAAAATACTTGCACTGCAAATCTACAGATCAGAAGTTGCTCAGTGTATACCTTCAAAACAACTTCAAAGAGCAGACAAATGAAGAAGGAAAAAAAATTGTTTCAATTCACTACAATTTAGTCCCTCATCCCTGACCAGGAGTAACATTCAGAAATCTTTCCGAGACCAGAACTGACCACAACTGTTCAGCTTACATTTGTCACAGCAAGCTTCAGTTCACTCTGCAGGGCAGTTTCCAAACAACACACAAACTTCTGCAGTAACAACAGAAATTTATCATATCTGTGTGTGGACTTTTGTCTTCTGACCTTCTCAAGCCTCAGACTATAAAGAGAAGTGAATCACTGTTACAGGCTTGAAAAAAAAGCTCTAATTTCAAGAACACAGCTTGATTTGTTGTTTCAAGAAAACAAAGTGCAATAGGTGACTCTTAGCACAGTCAGATTGTCAGTGCATCAAACACCCTTCTAAAACTAGTAATTAAAAAAAAAATATACATATATACATATTTGGAGATCTACAGGAAAAATTTGTCACATTTTATCAATATGCCACTAGGCAATAAAATTATGTTGTGGAAGAAGTATGAATTTTACACATGCCTCGTAAAGCACATCTTAAATCTAGTTAATTGTTTAGACATTACTAGTAGTGCTACACAGAAAACAAAAGGTAAAAACAAAAGGAACTTAAAGAAAAATTACTCAGGGGAGTCATAAAATAAAGTTGACTAATCTGTTAGATAAACTGATATGAAATAGCACCACCACCCAAGGAAGCAGTCCTGCTGTCCCTTTTGGCATACCTTTCCTTGGGTAGATACATGCCTATCAAAGGCGCTGAATTGCATGAGAAAATGATCCAGAAGAAAGCAAATCCTGAGACTTGTGCCATTACAAGAAAGGAACACAGAGGCCAGAGGAAAACTTATTTGAAGCACCTGAGCTCTAGCCTCACCAAACGCCAAAATACCGCAAACAACAAATCAAACACTAAAAGAACAAAAAGTCTGCTACTAGATAGAAATACAAGCCTGCCCACCTCACACTAACTCCATCATGGTGACATTTACAGCAGCTATGTGAAACTTAACTCCACTGAATTATTTCTATATGTCATTCCAACCCAGCCTTTCTTTACTCTAAACATTACAAAACTAGATACTACATTAGTATATTGATATATACACCTTGAGTTCAAGACAGAAGGCTGTAGATCAAGTTTTCACCTCTCCACAATTAAAACTGTCACACAGGTAACAATCACTGTCATGTTACTACAATATCTGAGAAGAGTTAATAATTAGATCTGACTGTTATACAAAGGAAGTCCTTAAGTGAAATCTTAAAAGTTTCAAATTGTGAATTGAATCTCAGGTCTGTGTGAAAATCTTTCTGCAGTCCAAATGCTTACTTCTAGTATATGGAGTCCCAGCCGAACAGTGAGCACCTAAAAGAAGCATGCAATAGGAAGAGTCACTAGCATTTTTAAAACTTTGAAGTGAAATTATCTAGAACATGGTGCCCTTTTGATTATGTGTCTCCACATTTATTTGCAGATACTTCTGTAGGTTTCTCAGCACAAATCACATTCATGTTATACCAGTCTTCCTAATGTTGCAATTATTAAAAGCCATAAATAGCTAAACAATACTATAATATTGTAACATTTTTATGATACAGTAGATATTATTTGGAATTCAAATTATCTTTGAAAACTGATTACTAATTAACATTTTATTATAGAAAAAAGTCACAAAAAAATGGAGGAATTGAAACAGTATTCAGAGTATCCTAAAGATATTTTATTTCACCAGCAAGCGGGTTTCTAACCCTTAGAGACATGAGCTATTTATTACACATGTTCACAGCCCAGGAAAATTTAAAAGATTGCGACCAATTTGGAAGCAATTCCTTAGCAGCAAGAACGTGTTTGTGGTATCTTGCCTCCTGCAACTGAGTAGGTAGAACTGTCTCACTCAGCTCTCCCCCTCAGAGAAGGCAAAGCGCCACTGCACCAGAGCTGTCAGACACTCTCCAAGGAGTATGTCAGATGTGTCATCTGACCCTATGGAGGCAGAACTCCTACACCTGAAAAAGCACCTCTCTGCCTACTGTGGTTGTCTCAAAAATCTGTTTCTCTCAATAAACCACTACAAAAATCAAAGCTGTCACACCTCTCTCGAGTATGACATGAACAAAGATTCTACATGTCTGTAAGACCAAGCTAACAAATACCTTAGTGACTAAGGATGGTGGGGATAGACTTCATTTCCTGCAAACAGCAGACGGCAGACATGAAATTTCGACATTTGGGAAAAATGAACAAAGTCGACAGAAGCCTTCCACTGTGAAGTTCCAGAAACCTCTCTGTATATCATATTCTCTATCAACACATTCCCAATTTTCTCTTTTTCTAGAAAGCATTTCCATAGAGGTTGTGTGCTCTTGGTTCAGAGGTACAAGGAAACAATAGTCAACCCTCACCCCATGGCTGGCACTTTCAATGTATGTTTCCGACGCCCAGTCTGGGAGGCACTCATTTGATACCAGAACCCCTGTCTGTGGTCCTTCCTGATGAAAGCCCATACTCGAGTATCAGATCTAGCAAAATCTGGCTGTCAGGGATGTGGATACTGCTACCAAGACAGTGGCCAGTAGCTGCTGTTTTGGTTTTTTCATTTCATATAGACAATGGTCTTACATGGAAGTGAAAGAGAATACAGAAGAGATTCAGCTACTCAGAATTCAGTGCCACTCTGCCACGCGAAGACAGATTGCTGGGTTTGCATCTTCAATGTACGCTGCATTAAAGTAACTAAATTGTCAAATTAGTGACATGGCCCTGAAACCCAACCTCAGGCTGCTTTACTAAAAACATGTTCCTCAAAACCTTAAAATTGGCACAATTTCATTCCATTCACTGCTTTTCTGTTGGGGTTTATTTATTTATTTTGTAAGTGTTACTAATTTTACTGAATACCAGTTGCATCTAAAATGCACATGGTGAAAAATTACCTAGCTCCCCTAATTTGGCTCTCCTAAAAAAGAACTAAGTTATGGTTTCTATTTTCCATACAAAAGAAGCCTAAAGCTTTCCTTGTCAATCCTAATACCCTTCCTTTAAAAAATGAAGTATAAATAATCTGGCTTTTCTGAAGGTACTAAATTCATTTGCTTTTCCTTTTGATAATAAGTTGCTAAGTGAAGTGAGATAAATGCCATACATTTCCAGAAGGTTAAGTCCATCCTTATAAGGGAATTGCAATATCTTAAATATTTTCAGTGTGGAATGGAAGGGGTTGTCTTTTAAACAAGCATGCTGACATTTAATAATGTTCTCCACATTGGTCCAATCACATTTATTTCATAACATCACAAAAGACCTGTAACCATAACAGCATGGAAATCCTGAAAATATTTGTACCCAAAGCAAACATCACTACATTGACTACTTGATTAGTAAGCTAATCAAAAAAAGCTTACAGAACTAAAGCCATGTGAATTTGCTATCATGTTACCACTTTTCCAGGACCTTCTGTTGACTACAGTCTTACCTAAAGGCAACTTTCACTAGCACATAATAAAGTAATAGTTTACAATCTGACAAAAGTGACTAGAAAATTGAAGCTGGGTAGTAATATACCAAACTTAGCACTACCATTAACCAAGGTATCCTCAAGGAAAATTCAAGATGAATTCCTAGATAAACAAAACAAGCACATCTTTCAGGTATAGGTAGCACATTGTTCTAGGTTTCAAAGAACAGTTCAACTATTTATTCCTACTCAGATTACACATCCACAGATAGTTTAACCTGTTCAGAAATTCCTTGTACATTTGTTGAAGAATGGGCAAAAATCTAGGCTTTCCAATCCCTTGAACAGTATTATTTGAATACAAAATACATTTTATGGGGAGAAAAGTGACTGAATATACAAGGAAAAACAAGCAAATCTAAGGTATGCAGTAGCTAAGAGTGGTTTAGCAGCCTGAAATTCCCACATAGAGACCTCTAAAAAAAGCAGCTGCTTCTTGCCTATATATCAGGAGCATTCCAATATGAGACACAAAAAACAAGGGTTCTGTTCTTCTTGATGCACAAAATATCAGGCAGAGTCCTGCTTCTCATTCAGGTATCAAGTTTTAAGAGAAGCAAGTAAGTAGAGAAAAACTTGTAAAGAACCACTGGGATTCAGAATGTTTATGAAACAACCCATGAGTACAAGCAAATTGGATCTCTTTTCTCTTTCAGCTGTGGCCAGACCACCCAGAGCCTTTGAATAAGGCTTCTGTTACACAAAGAAGAAAAATCAAAACTTCGTTCCATTTTACTCCTGACAGTAGGCAAAGTAGTCATCCGTTCAAATTTCATAAAAGGTTCAGATTATATGTCAGGAAGGATTTTCAAATGACAAACTGAATGCACATGAGGCTTTCAAAACAGGCTAGACAACAAGCAAACTGCTCAAGTTATAAATAAACATGACCTGCCTAGAAGTAAAGATATGAAGGAAAACCAACTTGCTTTAAAAGACACCACATTCCCCCATGCCCGCTATGTCCCTTGGGCCATGGCAGATCCAAGCTGCTTCACTGACTGGACTGGGGCCTCTGTGCCACCACCTGACAGGGGTACACCCTAGCGCAAGTGACCTTTAGAGGCTCTCTCCAGATTTTCTATGACTTCCTCCTTCACAGCAACAACAGCATAATCCTTATCAGAATGAGACATTCAGTGATGCTGACATTCAGTGGCTCCTTGCTGAGCTAAGCAGCATCACCAATTAAAGGCAGACAGGTCTGTCAAAAAAAACCAAAGTACCATTGGTAGCTAAATTCAGCTACAACACGTCAGAGCACATCTATTAGTTGGGAATCATAGTACATAAACAGTAAACTGTGAAATACCGTGCTGGGCTTATCTAGCAATACTCAGGACTGCTTATGCTTAATAACTTAGTACTGCTAAAAAAAGAATTAAAACATGAAGTGGTATAGACAAAAGTACAGTGAGTACAGCTACAGTTACTTCCACAATCCATCACGACCTTGCTTTGCCTTTATTGAAACAGATAATGCCGAAGGAAAGTCAAGAACAACAAAGCACATGTGTGCTCTAGAATTTCACCACACTTCAAACTATATCCAATAAATCCATCAGGAATTATTTCCATCTTTGGAAAAACTGACTTCTTTAACTGAACTCTGAACTTCTGGTAAAGTATAATTATAGACTACCCACACCAGATGTTGGTGGGCGATTACCGTTTTTTGGTAAACCACAAATTGTGACAAGTTTCCTTGAAGACAGACAACTACGCTGACCATGTAACCAAATAAAGAGTTGAATTTCGCCTAGGCAGACTGCATGGAAGTATCCTTTTAAGCTAACTACGAGATCTCAGCTCTCCAGTGCTTACGGTGCTAGTCAAATCCAGCAGCGCTGTGAGCTGCTGCCAAAAGCCACAGACAAGTATCACCAAGAAGGCCAGAAACACGACAGGCTCTCCCTGAATCCACAGCTAAGGAAACCTGGCAAAGGCTGCTGCCAGTGTCACGGCGGGGAAGGTCTGAAGTGTTTCAGGGAGCCAGACAGAAGCCAGGGGCAGGCAGGGGACAAGGGGCCGTTCTGACTCCCACTACACACGTCCACGTAGCCGGGGAGCGACGAGCGACACAAGAGACGTATTGACACAGGCGGCTGAGCCACGAAGCCGGTCCCCTCCCATGCTACGTGGCTGGCTGCCCTTCACCCTCCCTAGCTCCTCTGCCCGGAGCTCTCCCCATTCCCTCACCCCCCCACCGCCGCCGTCCGGACCCCTCTGACAGGACMGGTCCCCCAGCGCGGCTCCCTCGCCGCACACACTGGCCCGTCCCTCACCAGTCGCTAGATGAATGGGCTCGGGCGGGCGGGGCAGGACGCGCGCTGGGCAGCGCGGGGACTCATCCTCAGTGACTCCGGGGCAGGGCCAGGCTGCGGCTGCTACCGCGACAGCTCCGCCGGCGACAGAGACGGCGACAGGCGGGGCCCACGGCTCTCAGCAGGGCACACCGACAGCGGCCACCGCACTCACAAAGAAGCGAGCCACCGATTGGCCGCGGCGCCGCCGCACCTCGCGTGCCGATTGGCTGCGGCTGCGGCCTCGGCCCCGCCCCTCGTGGCATGCCCGGATTGACTGACGGGCGGGGTCAGGGGGCGGGAGGGGGCGAGGGAGCGGGGCGGACACGGGGGCGGGACCTGTTTGGTGGGCGGGGGCTCCTGCAGGCGGCGGGGCGTTCGTAGCTTGCAGGGGGGTAAACCAACATGGCTGCCGCGGGTGCGGAGTAAGCGTGTTGTGCGTTGTGTTGGGCGAGGGAAGGGGCTGGAATTAACGAGGAGAGCAGGGACGGGGACAGTTCCTTCTGGCTCTGGCAGCCTTCACGGGAGACGCAGCGTCTCCTGCTGCGAAGAAGGGGGCGGGGTTTCTGGCAAGGTAACGCCTCTCTCCAGGAAGGTTCAAAAGCAAATAGTTAAATAACCAGCCACAGGTCGCCTGAAAATAACAGAGACAAAGCATCGAGAAGGCTGTGCCGATTCAGACGTATGTTATGCCACTACAATTTCTCGCTGAGAGAGCAAGTGGCCTAATTTATGAGATAGAGCTTGATTTTTTGTGAGGCTTTTGCCACCAGCTCGGTGCAGTCTTGTATGCAAACCTGGTGTGTGCACAAGGATTGGCACAACTGCACTTGTAAAGTAACTACTTGTGGTTCCCTTCTTGTGTGCTTTAAGTAGGCTCCATGAGGGCTCAGTCTCTTTTGATGGTTGTCTTGGATGATGCAATAGGTGGCACAGATTACAAATTAATCTGGAACAGGATTAGGGTGTAGGATTTTAGGGCAGGAAGCTGGAACCAAGACAAGCACTACCTAACGTAAAATAGAGAGTAAAACAAACACACATCACCTTAAAAAAAATACATTGATTTTTTTTCCCAAGAAATACATTAATGATGTRTTAATGTAATGGCTAGATGTAATTCCTATGTGTTTCTTTAAAGCCATACTAATATCCAGTGTGGTGTGAGCATTATGACCTTAAAACAACCTACCTGGTTTTAAAACCACAAATCAGTTGAAAATAAGTTACGCATGTTCTTCAGCAGCAGTTCAATTTGGGAAAGATTCTGTATAAATTGTATGTAGGTGAATCTCAAGCATTTTTACCTGTGCCATCCAACCGGGTTAATGAGAATTGTACAGTCTCTTTCTGATTTTCTCTGTGTAAACGTTTAGTTGGCCAGCAGTCATTCACCATTGTAACTAAACCTGCAAACTATGTGAAATTTATTCATGCACTATTTTGCTAGTGATAGTTTCTTTGTGCTTCAGTCACAAATCTATGTCAGAGGTGGCCTTGCTCCAAGTAAGCTGCCAGCTGGTCTAAGAACAGTGATGACCATCCGGGGAGATAAGGAGGTCCAAATACAGCTGAAGTCAGTCATAAACAATGCTTTATTGCACAATAACAAATTCAAGTGAATTGAGACAGGCATCCTTTGGAGCAGTGAAGAGCACAGTGGAAAGATGAAGAGGCTTAAAGTAGAATAAGGCCTAAGGTTCTACATGAGAAAGATAATTTCTAGAAGCTGGACTCCCCCTCAGATCTTTCACAATAAATACTACTGTAAGGAATAGAAAACTAGAGCAAGGGACACAGAAAAGTGGGAAAATAATGAAGTCACGAATAGGACCTGATAGAGTCCAAGTCAAACAAAACCTTGCCAGACTAACCAAAGGCTTTTACCAATGGTTTTCTGTGTGAGAGTTTTATCTTCTTTGAAGGACTTTTAATATATTAATGGAAAAATAAGATATTAACTACTTTGCCTGTTGTTTATTGTTTAGGTTTTTCTAATCGACCCCAGCTTATAGGTCAGTAATAGAAATTCCTGCTATCTTGAACTGCCTCTCCAAAAGCAGCAGCAAGCTACTGAACACCATTCACAGAACCAGGACGATAAAGTTTGATTTGTAGCGCTATGCTGAGGCAATAAAGTAATATTGTAAAACAAAAGTAGCTCAAACAGGTTAACTCGAGCCTCTGTTTAAATTACTTGTTTTGGTTGGGGTTTTTCTACTGTGGAAAATTACAACACTGTTGCAGAAAAATAGACTATTTTAAGCCTTTTGGAAGAAATTACAGGATGTGGAGATGAAAAGCCAGCAACAAGTCACTGAAGAGTAATGTTTATTGGGTCGTCCAACAGCCAGATTTGTGAGTTCCTGACACACGTAGTATGTGTCTGTCAATAAAGAACTGTTCATATGGCTTTTTTCAGTCTGTGATGAAAAGATCTGAATTGTCACAAATAAACATGTAATTATAGGAAAAAAGTATGTGTCTAACTGCTGTTGTTACTCTTTATAGAAACTCTGGACTTTAAGCCAAAAATCCATAAAAAAGAAAGAAAGAGCAGCTCTTAAAAGGGAAAACCCGTATACTTAGCCATCTTCAAAATTTGAGGAGGAGCATCAATTTTGAGCAACTTAACTAGCCTACAGAGTGTATTTTTGTCTTAGTGTGCTTCTCAGTTCATTGACTTGAAGGATTATAGATTGACTGTGCTCCAAATGTGTGTGCTCATTTAAGGTTAGGGGAGATAAATCTAGACTATAGGGAGGACATTACCCCATTAGGCAGCTTTCTGGTGACCTATTAATCTTATCCATCCATCCCGTGTAGTCTGCACCAGACCTAGGCTACTACTGGAGGAATTAGAGGAGAAGATATAAGTGACAGTAAGGAACAAATGAACTCTGTGCTTTATGCTATCTGAAATTGATCCTGAATGTTGAAAAAAAATGGTGGTTATTTTTATCAGACAGTAATCAAAAAGTTCAGTCTATATATCAAAAATGAAAATAATTAATTTTTTCTTTTTCAGCTATACTAAATGTCAAGTGACAGATTTCCTCCTTCACGTATCTATTTATATGCCTTAGCTGGCCTAATTATTACCAATGTCCTCTGGAGCCTTGAGTAATAATTGTTACCAGCAGCAGTAATACTCGGCTGAAGAAAAAATTAATCAGCTCCAGGCTTAACTTCTGCTGCTACTAAATGAGTTCCTCATGATCTTTCTCTTTTATGAACTTGAAAAAAAAAAAAGATTATAAAATACTGGAAAATTTGTATTACAGAACTAAGAGAGCAAGAATGTAACACCTCTCAGCAGGGAAGGCTTGCAAAAAAAGTGTCCCCAAATTTATTAAAACTCTGTGCATCTTGCTTTAACAAAGCTTATCCTCTTACTCAAACAGACAGGGTCATTAAATTCCATATAACAATACTGTCTACAAAAAGCGTGGAGAAGAAGTCCAAGGATCAAACAGTATGGAAATGAGGATGGTGATGTATGAGGACTCCCCAAACTCTGATCAATCTACTTGAGAGTTACCCTGTGAGGGTGACATAGGAAATCGAGATGTGGTGAGCACCCAGGAGCTTTCACTCAGCAAAGCAGGTTCTTCATCTTGCATAACTGGGAACACTTCCATGTACCTGTGCCAYGTTGGATACTCCAACATCTCTTCTTTAACTCGCAAGATTTCCAGCTTGTCTAATTAGACCTTGGGAGCCTCTCTGATGCCCAAGGTAGATTTTCTGTTATTGGAGTAGTCTAGATACCCGAAAAGGATAGTTTGTTAGCAGTGATATGAGCTGTATGTGATAAGAATGCATTGTCCCACATTTGTTCAGAATTCCCATATTTAAAAAAAAGTCTTGTAAAAACCTGTGGTTAAGGGCCCAATGTACATGAAACAAAAATTATATTGGCATACCCTAGGTACTAAAAGAGCTGGTAAAAGGACAGTTACTGCAATGTGATTTTCAATAAAGTCAGACTGCAGTACATGTAAAGTGGATGTTACCTGTTGAGATGTGAAATATTTTGCAGAAGAGCATGTTTTTAAACAAAGTAAGCCCTTCTTTTTTATTCTGTGGGAAGCTTATTGTATAATTGTAGCAAGAAAATTCAATTTGTGGTCTGTCTTTCCTGGACATCTTTCACCCTGATCTTCCTGAATAGAAGGAGCAAGGCTGCAGATTACTTCAGAGCATCAGCTTCCTGTGGAGAGGAGAGGATGGATGAAATACATGAGAATCAAGGACATTGTGTTGGGCTTCATAAGGACTTTTCCAGTGCAAATCTCAGACTCTACAGCCACGGGAAGTAAGACTGCTGGTCTTGTGGCAGCCTCACAGAGGGGGGAGAGGCAAGATCATGGTAGTTAGGAGAAAGAGTGGATCTGTTTATAGCTTCTGTACCTGTGAGAACAGAGAGGAACTGGCTTTCTTGCCTTGTTCCGATGACAGGAAAAAAAGAGATTGTTATCTTTTAAAACTTTCTGGAAAGACTAGGTAAACATCCTGTTTACAGTACAGCTGATTACTTTCTGGCCATTTCATGCCCAGTTGCAGCTATGTCGGCGCTATCCCTGCACACGGCATCTGACACACTCTCTGGCGCTGAGGACCAGAACAGGAGGCYTTGGAGCCAGTGCTGCCAGTATGGTCCCACTGTGCTCAGTCTGGGTAGCAGAGGGTGCCCACTTACTGCCATGCAGTGTCCCATGCAACATGCCATGCAGTGTTCCATGCAACACGCTGTAGGTCAGGACGCATCATAGCACTGGGCACAACGGGATGCAGCTTGTCTCTCCGAGTGTACCAGTGTGATCTCTGCAGGAGTTCATGGCCCAGCTGAAGTGATGCCTGGAGACCTGGGTTGTCTTGTTCCAGATGCATGATCAGGGATGCCATGAGCAGCTGGAGTCACCACCCCTGTCCATCTCTGTAGAGACGCACTGCTGTTGTGGAAGGTTCCCAATAGCACTACATTAAATAGTATGTTGGCAAATACAGCATGGCATTCTCTTTACAGCACCTCCAGAGAGTCTCCTCTGGCCTTACCGTACTTCTTTTTAGGCTTTTAGTCTTAAAATGCTCTCTTGATATCAGTGTTTGGCAGATAAAAAATATATCGGGAGAATAAAATCTCCGCAGCTACTAGACACACCTTTGCATTTACCTTGCAGTGCCATCTACAGTCGAAAAACTCACTCAGATGACACCGCAGTGTTCTGTTAGCAGGCAATTCTGCAACAAAAACTCTGGCACCACAGTTTTCTTTGCAATCTAAGCTTGTGGAGTGCAGGCTCAGGATTCAAGGCATTTTTCTTGACCTAGTTTCAGCTGTGCCAGTGGCTTGCTGAATATTGCATGAGACAGTAGGGAGAATATTTGTCCTTTCTCACTCCCACCATGGTCTGTCTCCATGCACAGTCTGAAAAACCACCTCAGCTGGGACTGCTGAAAACAGAAACTTAACTTTTCTGCTCTAAATTGTCCCTTGTACGAAGCTGCTTCTGATCACTGACTCCCCAGCGAAATAGAATCAGAGTGGCCTGGGTTGTAAGGAATCATAAAGATCATCTCGTTCCAACCTCCTGTCGTGGGCAAGGACAGCTTCCACTGACCAGGTTGTTCAGGGCTCCATCCAATCTGGCCTTGAACACTTCCAGGCATGGGGCATCCACAGCTTCTCTGGAAAGCCTGTTCCACTGCCTCACCAGCCTCATAGTAAAGAATTTTGTCCTATTGTCTGATCTAAAGCTACTCTCTTTCAGTCTGAAGCCATTCCCTCGTGTCTTGTCACTACATGCTCTTGTAAAGAGTCTTTCTCCTTCTTTCTTGCTCCCTTCAGGGTACTGGAGGGAAATAGAGGGTGGAAGGCAAAAAGAGCTATCTAAAGTGGGTTGAAACCTATGAATGAAAGGCTGTATAAGAAATAGCAAATATTTCAATACCTAAAATTCGAGATTCAGTTTTCTTTTAGTGTGTGATGAAAGTACAAATGAAGATACAAGTAAAACTATAAAAGGGTGAATAGAGCCTCTTTTTTCTACAAGTTTTAAAACAAATATGTAGAATTATCTAATAGTTTGGGTTGGAAGGGACCTTAAACATCATCTCATTCCAGGCCCCTGCCGTATGTAGGGACACCTTTCACTAGACCAGGTCAAGGCCTTATCCAGCCTGGCCTTGACCAAACACTTCCAGGGATGGGGCATTCACATCTTCTCTGAGTGACCTGTTCCAGTGCCTCACCACCCTCACTTTTTTAGTTTGAAACTGTTACACCTTGTCCTATCACTCCCTTGTAATGAATCCCTTCCCATCTTTCTTGTAGGCCTCTTTAGGTACTGGAAGGCTGATATAAGGTCTTCTCGTAGCCTTCTCTTCTGCAGGCTGAACAGCCCCAACTCTCTCAGCCTGTGTTCATAGGAGAGGTGCTCCAGGCCTCTGATCATCTTCATGGCCCTCCTCTGGACTTACTCCAAGAGATCCAACATATGCGAAACTGTAGGGGAAAAAACCACAAATCCTTAAAAACTGAAAAGGTTCGTTTTTCTTCTCCAGATAATTCCAACCTACCCAGCTATCATTTAGGCCCACTGTAAATAGATCATACATATGTACATTGTATTTCAGACAGAATATATCAGAAAATGTATAGACTCTTTTATTCCAACTAAAAACTTTAGGGATTCTTGATTAATAGTTTTCAATATTAAGTCTAGCAACTTGGATATGTCTGACTGAGTTTCTGCTAAGGATTCTAACAGCAAAAGCTAAGTAGCAGCATTTCTATGAACTGCCATTCCAATAAGTATGATGGAAAATGATAATTTCTATGTTTTGTTCTAGTTTCACAAAGAGAATACACAATATTTGGTGGATTTCATACACTCTGCTGATTTCTAAATGTTAATAAAGTAATCTCAAGTTTCATGTAATTGTTTCTGATTAAATTTTTATTTCTTTTTTATTTCCAGGTGTGAAGACTGAAGTAGGTTTCTGTCTCCTCTACTAGCACTGATTGTGCAGTGTGAACACCCAGTATAATACTGCAGTTACAAAGGGGTGTTTTAATAGTACTGTATCCCAGAAGTTCATAAATGTCCATGAGACAGCATGGATTGAACAACCATACTACAAAAAACAGTGAACTCTCTCCTGCTTTCCTTCCTGAATGGATAGTAAATTCAACTACCTGGTTCCATGCCCCGGGACTAAGACCTCCAAAAATGTGAGTCCAAGGAATACAATTGTAGTGCACTCATAGTTGTATCTCATTTTCATAAAAGTTTGCTCTCAAAAATCAGGCCATCTCCTGATCTACTTACATTCATTCTAAACTCCTCAGTGCTGGGCAGCCATGGGTTACATATTGATAATGTCCCTATAGATAACCATGGTTGTCTATAGGATATTCTCCTCTCTCCCGTTCTGACCGAGAGGGTACATCTCATGCTGCCAGATGGTGAATCAAGGTGATGATCCAGATATTCATGACAGGTAGGCTGGATTTTTGCAATGTGATGAACACACCCAAGCACAGTAGCACAAACATAAGTAAAGGGAAGGTATTTTGAAACAGAAAAAGGAAAAAAAAGTGATTTTTTTTTTTCCCCTCTTTTTCTTTTACGTACCAAGGTGGTTAAATATTTCCTATTAGCTCTCTTGAGACATTCTTCTGCAGTTCCCCAGCACAAATTCGTAGTCCTTATGCTCATGTAGTCAGACTAGCTGAAATAACACTACTGTCTCAGAAGATACCAATCTCCCTTTATGGTTTCATTACACAGGAAATATTCTCAAATGTGCAAAGGACAAACCTTTCTTAGCAACTGAACTAAAGGCATGACCTCTTCCCCCAGAAAAAAAATCATCTCCTGTGAAAACTGCTAGAAGTACTTTCTCATCTATTCTGGATGGAAGAAGCCTTCAAGTCGCCTCCAGGGAAGCTTCCCAAAGCACAAATCTGTGGATCAACCATTTATCGGTGTGTAGAAGAGGAGGCTGCAGATCGCGATGTGGCACCGCACGTATTGCGCCACTAGATGCCACTGTGGAGACACGTTTGTTCTTTGATCCCGCTTCTCCAAAAGTATTCAGGAAAACCAAGTTAAAAGAATGGCAAGATATATTTCTAAGTAGCGTTTTGGGTAGCCTTATTCTTAAAACTTAAGGGGAACATACAATCGAAGAAACTAAAATTGCTAGCAAATATGGTATAGTTTCTTGAAGTAGAACCAGGGAAATATCTTTCCAGACTACTGCAAGTAAATGGGTTCGTTTTGTATTTAGCTGTTTAAATAGTTATGGTACTATTTAGAGACTGAATGAAATTCTGTCACCTAAGTACAAGCCTACTCAAACATTCTAGAATCAAAAATAGGGAGAGAAGTTGACATGTGAAATTTCTGTTTAATTTGGCCAAGAAAAATTATTAGCTCTTCCCTAGTTTTGCCAGTCCTCTTATCTGGGAATATATATGCTTTCCTTGCTGAAATGAGAAATTTCTATTCTTTCTCATATGAAAGACAGCTAATAACCAACAGCCAGGAGAAAGGGAAAGAAATCGATAAGCTGGACTGGTTTTCCACCTTCTTTTTCTGATAATGAAAAAAAATAAGAAGTCTCCCATTTCCCTGAAGGTATAGTGTAGAGTAGGAGGACTCCATCCAGCTATTTTATTGGGACTAAAGCAAACTTGCAATTCTATTTCTATATCTTGGAAACAGATATTATCCCTTAATCATGTGCAGTTCTCCTGACCCAGAATATGTTCACATGGTCCCACATTTATTTGATTTCGTAGTTACCTGAAAAGCTGTCCTTGTGTTAAATATTGCTCAGATCCTGCCAAGGTACCTGCAGGCAGCAGGACCATTTACAAGCTTGGATAGGCTAGCAGAACAGGGAGACTGATCTGAAGCACCAATTCAGAAAGAGTGACACTGCAGTACTTCCGATGCTGCTTTGACCAAAAAACATAAGACTGTTTTAATTTGACATCATTTGGAAGTGAAATAAAAGAATTTGTGCTCAGAATCTATAAATGGCAATTCAGTGAATGTTCAGTACTTTGAAAAGTGAATTAAAACCTGTAGTATTTGAAATTCAAAATTATGTTAAAAATGCAAAAACATTCATTCATTCTCCATTTTTAAAAGTCATTTTTATCGTGCACATGTCTTCCGTAGCTGTTGCTGCTTAAGACTTTGGTCAGCAGTAAATTGCTTGCAGAACATGTGGCTGCTGCTTTTTGAAAAACAGCCTTATTGTCTTGCTGCTTGCCACTTTTAAATTTTWTTTTTTTTTTAACAGAATAAACTTATCAGGGCAGATTACATAGAGGATTGGATTAAGTTTTTACTAAGCCAGTAAGTATCTGCTCAGATCAGTGAAGATATTGTACACCCACATCTCTAGATCTATACTACGTCCTGAAGTGATGAGGATTTCAAAAGTGCTCTTCTTTTTAATCCAAATCAGACCAGATCTTGTTTTCAGCAGAGCCTCACAAACCTGCTTGAGCCCAACAGAATGACTGCAGCACAGACATGGGAATGAATCTGTAGGACAGAGGACAGGATGGAGAGGCAGGAATTTTGTGGGCCAGCTATGCAAAAAAAAAGAAAATGTGGAATACACCACAGTCTGTTACAGAGCTCATAGCACCCTTCTAATGTCCTTCTTATCAGCCATAACACTGGAATAATAGCATGATGCTGCTTAGACTGCAAGTGGATGTTTTAGCAGAGGTATGTAACATTTCCAAGATAAGTAGTAAAATACTTCAAAATCACTATGACAGCCAGGAAGCTCCAGGTTGGTTCACCGTACTAGTTCTATTTCAGCCCTTCACATAATAAGAGTGTGAATGGAATAGGGACCATGGAATAGGGACAAGAGTACAGATTTCTTGTCCTGCAAAATAGTACAGGAAAAGATTATGTTAAAAAAAATCACAGATTAAAATGGTTTTCCAAAGGAAGAAAGACCGGAAGCAAGCCTCAGCTATAAGTGCTGGATATCAGTTCACCCACCAATGACATGTTTAAGAAAACCCCAGGGGCCTGCTCTGTTTGCTGGCTGTGGTGATGTGATCCCTGGCCATGAGACCTTGCTTGCCTCAGGGGAGGCCCTGCCGCTCTGACTCCCAGCCCTACTGTGCTCTGACGTTTGCTTTATCTTGAGGAAACCGGTCGTTTCTCTCTGAACATAGCTATTTGTTTTTCAAGTACTCTTCCTTGCTCTCTCAGCTCTATTTTTATAGAAAATAATAGAAAGAAAGAAAGAAAGATCATTTTTCATGCCAAAGCTCATTAAGCAAACTTGGTTCAGCTCCCAAACAAAAAGAAAAGGAGAGGAAAAAGCAACTAAGGAGCCCTGCTTTTCCCTGTAATTCAATACCATCCTTAAAGAGATGACCTGTGAAAAATTATTTTTGTCTGTCTTTTAGTTGCCGTAGTAAAGAGTTCAAAGCCATGTCTCAGCATTGTCTTATGTCTTGGATCAGCTATATGGCAGCACAACAAAACATTTATGATGTTCTTACCAGTGCAGGCACATTTTATACTAAGTGGCATTATGCTATCCTTCCCCTAAAGCACAGAAAAACAAGGCTGAGGAAAAGATAACCAGAGGTGGTATTCTGAGATAAGAGACCCATTAAGAAATTTTTAAGTGACTGGTATTGCACAGCTGTGAAAGGGATGAGACACAACACACAATTTCTCTGATAAACAGATCCAAATAGATGGGATTTAATGATATCATGTGATGATTCACTGGTTGCTCTGTAGGACATTGCTGTTACAAGCCCTCCTCAGGGTCCTTTTCTTTCTGCAGCCTGCTTTTATATGACTTACAGCTTTGTATTCAGTCTTTTTCAGCCTGACAGATTACAGCCAGCTTTTTCTCAACTCTGTCCAACAAAGAGCTCTGTATTACCAGTACAGGCAATATCCTTGCACAACAGCATTTTCCATGTCTCACACATAGCCAAACACCAAAGCTAGCATAGCTTTATGCAAAGGACAAGCTGAAGGGGAGGAAAATACCAGAAAACTTCTTCTATAAAATCACCTTCTGAAAAGTAAGAACCTTAATTATTCTGCTCCAGTCTTTTAAGGAGTATCTCCCTTTAAACAGCTAGTAAATCTCTGATCTGGGACTCAGCTGCTTGTCGCATAAAAATGGCATGTGTCGCTGAACCTTCATGTGCCTCAGCACCTACAGATATTTTAAACCCATAAGCACTCACAAAAAGTCGTGTCCAGATGGTATAAGATTTAAACATAGTTCCTCTAGCTCCTTGGGACTTGATTATCTCCTACCTTGCTCTTTATATTGCTTTCACTGTTTGTATCTTCTGATTTATGTCTCTGTAAAGCACTGTCATTTTGGTAAGGTGAACTATATACACACCTGTAAGTGGCTGCATAGGATATAAAGTAGCAGAAGATTAGGTCTGTGGTTCCAATCTGTCCTGCAGAAGGAAAAAACAATCTAGGGAGAAAAGGACAATAGGAATTACCAGCTGGTAGGACAAAAGATAAACAAAACTATTATTCTTCCATCAGCCAAGAAAGCAGAAAAAAAATTCTGGAGTGACCTCATACACTTCATCTAGGATTGCTTTTCTCAGATCCTAAAATGTAGCTACGTAATGAAAGGAAGTCCATTAAAATGTTTTAAGAAGTTTTTTCCTGAAAGCATATGGACAAATGTCATCCTGTTACCTTCAAGAGAGTGCTCAGTCTCTCTAGCAAACAGCAGTAATTCATTCTATAGCACACTTACCTGGCACAGCAAGCACAGTGGTGCCTGTAACAATATAGCTGAAATGCTAGGCATTTGCCTCATGCACCTGAAAAACTGGTAGGGAGGTAATTTCTTCTCTTAGTGCAAGAAAGCATACTACCAGTGCATCTCCTGTACTGCAAGAGGAGTACTGAAAATATTAATGCCTCTTAATGAGAAAGCCGGGCTATCAACAGCTGCCTGTTGTTCCACTTGCACAAGGAGAGAGGAAAGCATTCTTTTGCCTCCTGGGGGACATGACAGCTTCCCCATAAAACTACAGCTGCTGGAAAATATTCAGGTCTGTGACTCTGTAATATATCTAATTGGTCTTTTTTTACCAGTATCTATACTGCTGTACATGCAGCAGAAGGCATTTATAATGTTTGTGCATTGTTCAGACTTACATATATACAGCTTATAATATAATCGTATGTACCAGTGCTAGTCAGACTTTCTACATGCTGCTAAGTGAATGGGACTGACTCAAAGTACTACAGCTATGACCCCTTTCGCAAGCCAGTTTATCTCAGAATACTTTTTTGTTTCCCATTAGATCTATCCCCTGTGTCAAATGATATCAACATTTTAGTTCCCTAAAGTAAGATAAACACATAAATCCCAATAGTCCTTATGAAGGATTTCGATAAAAACGAAAGAAGGAAAAAAAAACCTGCATGAGTTTCCAACAGTCGGCTTGTTCAAAATGTAAGTTTTGAAGCTATCCTGTGAGAAATGATACTAAAAAAAACCTGATTCAGCTGAGTTCATAAATCTGATGATTACTGTGAAACATTAACACTAAATACATCTGTTACACTATCTAGAGGCTGCTCTTTATGGTGAGATAAAGAAAATCATTGTACATCTCCAGGATGCTCTACGCATTTTCACAGAAGCATTTTAACAACTGAAGGGCTTTGTCCAGAAGGGGAGTATCAGAGAGCCGTGGAAGTTGTAGATACATTTCAGATACCAAAGTACCAAAAAGGAACATCATCAGTAATAAAATAGTGTGACCTAAATTATGCAATCTGGTGAATAACCGGGATCCCAGAAAAGTCCAGAAATTAAAGTGAGAAATTAGTAATGAAGAGGAATGGCTTAAAAGGGCTCAGCACTAACTCTGCTTGAATGGAATCAGTGCCTTCCAGAGGAAAAATGTAGAATAGTTTCTGTAAAAAAGCCGTACCTGTAATCCTTTCTTATTCATTACCTGTTTTCATAAAGTAAGATTTTCTCATGGTGTTGAGAAATAAGCACTGCTTTATCCCAAGGACCTAGATTTTTGTWACTCTTACACTGAATAACAGGCAAGTAGAAATATTTCAATTGATACAAATGCTAGTACAGGACTGATTTTCTTTCGGTCTCTGTTTGGAGTGCAGCTCCCTTCCTGGGACTCGGCTAGGAACAGGAATGTAACATATGGAGCTGCTTGTAGAATCAGCATTGAAATTTAGTCAAGCAGCTTCTGTAATTTTAAATCCGTTCTGACCCAGCAGAGTTATTCCCTTTCTATAATTAAGTCTATCATCACTGTAATAGGAGCCCTATCTGAGGTTGGAGAAATGTTACTTTAGCAAAAATGAACATAATAAAAACTGCCTCATCAAAAATGGAAAGTGTTCAAAGATACTAACTTTTCAAAAAGAAACAGCAAACAAGTCATCTAAGCTGTCAAAAAAATGCTTTTCCCTATTTTCACATTATTGTCATGATACAAAGACCATCTCGTAAGCAAATTAAAATATTCTGTAATTTACATTTAACTTTGCACTGGGAATTACTTCTACCCTTTGCAACAAAGGCAGACTTTTTACTTCAGCTCCACATAATGCATCTCTGGGATTCTTAAGCTGCCAGGTGTTTTATATAACATGCTTATAGAAAAAAAAAAGAAAAAAATATACTCCATTCCTATAAAAATAGCAGGTCTCAGCACATTAACACAGTCAAAGCAAGCTTGTATGCAAAAGAAATGAAAATAGCTACAGCAGGTCGATAAGGAACAACCGGTATAGGAAACAAAAGAAGCCAACATAAGTGATGAATTTTTAATTTTGAATAAAATGAAAAGTTCTGATTAACTTAAAATTTACAGAGTGTGAATGCCTCATTGATTGCCAATGATATCTGACAGTGTGTGTAACCGTCCAACATAACTTACAGATAAGAAAAAACATTTCCATGTTACACATCACAGCCAGTTTCAGGTAGGCGAATGTCACTGCCAGAGAGGAAATGGTTCATACAAAAAAAAAAGGAATCAGTGTAATGGCTGAGGTTACAGCCTAAGAAAGCCACATTCAAAGGCTTTCTCATATGAATCTCCTCTCTTCCCCACAGAATGGAGTTATGTACATGGTCCCATGCTCGTTTACAGAGAGGCAGCATAGATCCATGAGAAAGTGGGTTTGTACTAATCCAAAAATATAAACAAGTCTGAGTGTATATATATAAAACAGGTTAGATTTCCAGAATCAGAAATGTTTTGTTATTGCAGGTAAACAAGACAACCGCTGAGATACAAAAAGTCAGTTGTAGGCTTAACAAACTCAAAATACTCCTATCAAAATTCACTTGACATCTCGGCTAAAAAAAAGTCTCAGCCTTTAGCAAATGTAATTTAAATGAAAAAATATTATTTGTTCATATCTACTCCAATCTTCGACATAAAGTTATTTTTTTAATTAATTGAGTGAAAAACTAGTTCTCTTCCCCATCCACCTAAAGACCTCTGCCATATACAATTAACACATGCCTTGACAAATTTAGCTCTCTTTTATTTTGAAGCTCAACATTTGACCTTTTTACACACTTAATATTGCTTTCTACAAATTATTTTTAGTTTAAATAATTACAGCACTTCTTTTTTTTTCTTCTAAGAAGAAGCTGCCATCAAAAAGTAATTATGGGATACATTCTCCCCATTCATGTTTCACTATTAAAGACAATGCCTGGGCGATTAATAAACCTTCTTTAAGATTACATTTGGCAAGGTAACATTTGAGATTTAATAAGTATAACTGAATTTATATCTCATTTTGCGTTATAGACTGAGTAGAAAAATTTAGTCAATAATAAGAAATGCTAATTGCAATTTTTCCCTATTCCCAAGGAGATCTTTTGATATTATACATAGAACCATCATTTTTTAAGTAGTGCTGTTTTACTTATCAAGAGTCAGCAAACAGTATAAACTTACCTTGTAGAGACACCAACTGTGAATGCTGGGGACAAGAATATCTCTGTAACAAGGAAATAGTTCGAAGCCCTACAAAGTGCCCTGACTTGAGAATTTAGTTACTTACAATGAATGAAATGCCTGGAACCACAACAAGGTTAGCTTTTGCTAAAGGGTTTTTTTTTTTTCTGAATGAAAGAATTCATCTTCACACAGAATCTGAATTCACATGCTGATGGATTATTCATTAGCCTGTTATCAATTAACCTGAAGAAAACAAACAAGCACCTTAAAATGGGGAAGAAATAATGAGAAGAGTTAACATGCTTTTGAGAAAGCTGAAAAAGATTTGAGATAACAAAATGATTGTTCTAGCTTTCACATTCAGTATTGCCAGTGTAAATGACAGCTATAAAAGCCAGGAATTACTTTGTCCTATCTGAATTGGGAAACAATTTAATTCTGAGCCTGCAACATAAGTAATTGTGTAATCAGATGAAAACATTTCTATAGAGTTTCTGCTCCCATTAAAAACATCTGCAGAGTGTCACATTACCTGTGGCTTTCAAGACTTTACAGAATCGTCTGTCTCATGCACATCTTGGTTAAAATTATGTTCTTAGTCTTTTGTGAGAGTTTTTCAAATGTTTTCCATCTCCACTTACACAGGCTCATTTTCTACACTGGCCAACACTTTTAAAAAATAATTGCACACCATCCAGGGCACATATATAAATAAGCAATGTTCCATCAGCAGGCACCATCCAGCCGGAGTTTATTTGGGTTTTTCAGAGATGTAGGAGACCGATAATGAAGCACTAAGAATTAAGGCAAAGCACAAGCTTCAGTGATCCATGTGATTTTGGGGAACTGTTACTGTCTACCAAGTCAGTAAATTCTTTAGCTCGTGAAACTGTAGCCAATAGTGCTGGCACTCATCCTGTGCTCCTGGAAGGCAGTAATGTTCCGTTACTGAAAAGGAGCATGATTTTAAGAGCATTCTTGAAAATAGCAAACCCTTTGTTCTGCCTGAAACATAAAAGTAATTAAATATACCTCTAGGTGAGCATAAAATACAGGTCAAGCTGTGATCTGAGAAATGTTCATGGGGCAGATGGCACATACACAAGGTAAGGAGTCAGTTATGGCCATGCAGGTCTCTGTATGAGAAGGAACAGAAGAAAAAAGAGCTGAACATCTTGGTACAGAGCTGAGAGGCACTCAGAGCTTTCAGAAGATACAAATGGTGGTGACACGTTATGGTTGACAAATTGCCCAAGGAGCTGCATAGTTCTCAGGCAATCTGTGAAACCTCAGAGTCAGTAAACAGGGCTGACAAAGCATTGCAAGCTCTATTTGATCACGGTCACAAATTCACTACAACAGACAAGACTTGGCCAGAAAGGTCCATCATGATACAGTCAACACTTTTTTCTCTTTGCTGTGAAGAAGAAAGGTATTTAGTTCTGTTGATCATGAGCAATGTTAGCAACACTTGAAATTCTTCAGTGATTCCAGAAGGCCCAAGTTTGATTCCCTGTCTGCTTCTGAAGCCCTTTATTAACTTTAGGTAGAAGAAAGAATTTTTTTGAATTATGCTAAGTATCTGCAAAATCATAGAGATACATGCATGAAGAAGAGTTTTAGAACGTGTCCCATGAAAGTGATGGATGTCATATCAACTTTCAAACATGTTTGCCCACAAGAAGTAAGGGGCAGAGAGAGGGGACAGAGCGTTAAAGAATGTCTGTTAATGTTAATGTGTGCATGATAGTCCCAAGTGCCAATACCCTCTGTACAGATTAGACACCAACTAATGGGAATGCTTTTTGGTAGGCTTGCTAGAATATGGGTGCAACTTTCAAAAACATCAAAAAGGCTTAGAAATTGGGAAACTTGGGCTGCTTAATATTACTGATTTCTGAAGATAAAACTTAGAAAAGCTTCTATCTTTACTGCAGATTTCACTCTAAGGCTAGAGATACCTGAATTATCTCAGAGCGCATTAACTGAGATACTTGTAGCTCTAGACACAGCTACAAAGAGCAGCGTCTGGCAGTGTGTGCATTAGCTAGTTAGTTTTTCATTGGGTGGCTCCACTGGATTCAAGGTACGCTAACATACTATTTCCTGAAAGAAGATCATAAGAATACAGGATTTTGAAACAGATCTAGCCAGAACTAGATCTCCTAGCATCATTAAATGAAATCTTGTCCAAAACCAGTCTTTTTTCTCTTGTATTTTTCCAGCTATTGAGTTTGCCTTTGTTCTCATGTGACTCTGAACTGTGACTTGGCAACGTGAGATTGGCAAAGTGAAGGCATTTTTCAAACTGGTACGAAATGGTGGACAAAATGCCAACTGACTAGAGAGTTAGCTGTCATGCCATATAGAAAAGCTACCTCTACTTTATGTAAAGCAGTACATTATGATCTCTTTAATACTTTTTGAGTTTCAGTCGAAAACACAGTGAAGAACAAATGAATGCATCCTGCCCTTTTTTTCCTCTCCTATCCTCTTGCCTGGTTCTTTTTTCTGGATTGCAGCAGTTCTGTAGAGGTACATGAGTTTGCAGTTTGTCTAAGCATGTCAGAAAGAACATGTTGACTGAAAGGAATAAACAGAATACCAAAAGTGCAAAAAAGAGAGCAAACTACTTTTCTGTAATTGTAGATTAGTAAATAAAGATAAAAAGAAAAATAGTTTTAGTTTCAGCCTCAAAAATGCCAAAGTATTATGCAGTTCCCATTCATTTGAATAGGAATATATAAATGTAAAAAGTCATGCTCCTGTATTTTTGCAAATACTGAAAACTGGGTTTTTCACATTAAAATTACTATTAAATACTGAAACTGATTTCCATTCAGGAAAGCATGCACGGCTTACTATCATTTAGTCCAGCTTAAATGCAGCCAAGGTCTCCATGCCCAGTGTTATCAGTTCCTAGTTATGGTAAACAACTACCATCAGCAAATTTATATGAGAAACTATAAAGCTTATACAGCATTGAATACTTCAGTGCAACTTTTTTTTCAGTGTGACCCGAAGATGATTTAACCGTCCTAACCACTGCTTCCTGGCCATTTTCCCCAGCAGCACATTCATTTTAAAGTGTCATGTTTATTTACTTTGTATTAGCATCCCAAACTTCAGAATATTTTAACCCAGTTGTAAAAGAAACAACTCTTGCCAGTCTGGATCTAGTTTCATGTCATAAATCTCTTCAAGCAGGAAATCCTCAGCAAGAACACTTTTGTTATGCTATCTGGCATCACCTCCACTGCAGGCTGTGACCTGCCATCTTTTCTCCTCTCTTCTGTGTTTCCAGCGATGCAGCTCTTCCACTTAGGAGGACCTCTGTACCTGTGTGTCCATATTGCCTGGATGTTATACACAACTGGAAGCTGTTTTTTCCAGTTACTTCTTTTACCTTGTTCTTCCTTTTGCCCTTTTGTGGGTATGAACTGTAGGAAAAAGGATATGAGGACTGAGAGTCTTTGTGCTGTAGGCTGTGACTGTTGTGTTCTAAATGTGAGTCAGAGCAACCTCAGTTTCTGCTGCCCTCAATATCCATGAAACAAGTTGCAGGTATATATTGTTCACGCTCAAACTGGTATGCCCTTCAAAATGTTCCATGTCCATGCCCCATTTCTGTAGAGGCCATCTGCACCCAGAGAAGGGAAAGATCTTCAGAAAATCATTTTACCCCTTTCAAGGTATTTTACTCTGAATATGGCACAGGAAGGCCCTAATGAAACAAAGAAACAATCCAACAAATTTTTCTGTGGGACTTTGTAGGATGTATATTGTGCGAGTGCATTTCTAACACTTTATTCAAAAACATCAAGCATATGCAATGGTTCTGAAATGTATTACAAATATATGGAAATCTAAAATTAATGTGTTTAGCATTAGATCGTCTGTTGAATTTTAAAGACAGGAAATTACAGATTCCTTAATAAATATTTTAATAAATATTACTGAATAAATATATTCTGGTGGCCAGAGAAAGTCATAACTAAAATTGGTTAAAAATAGAATTTCTCCCAGAAAAATGTTTGAATACTTTCTCTTGTCACTTTTTAGTAATATTGTAGAGAAAGGTAGCTCAAAAATAGATCTTTAAAAATCAAATGTTTTCTGTTTCTCCTGATGTTCAAAACCCATAAATTTAAACATTTTAGAATTTTGTCCCCTTTATTCTCATCCCTCTCTCTCCGTTTGGCCACAGAATGTAACTGGACCAATTAAGGCCACTGCTTCACTTGCATTTTTTCCCATTCTTTTGACATCCTATGATTGAAATCTTTCAGAGCTAGAAAATGAAAAGGGATGGTGTAAACTTGTAACTGTTTTACTTTGGTTTTAAAACCTTCAAAATACTAAGGATGCATTATTTTGTTTTCAAACTTCAGGTTGAAAAAGAAGCATATTTCAACAAAGAATCTTTTGATGGTAAAATCTTTCAAGTGAAAAAATTGGCTAACAGTACTCACATTCATAGTACTGAAGGTTTTGGGGCTCTGATTCAGAAGTCCCTTAGCCACAAATCAGTGGAGGTTGGGGAAACATATTGAAGAGTTCATGTTTGAACAGAATTTAATGTCTTTCTTCAGCAATCTGTGTTGACCACAATAAGAAATAATATGCTGGACTAGGCAGACTTTTGCTCCAATGATGTAGTAAGACTTTGGCTCTTTTTCTGACTGTTAAGTTCTTTCCAGTTTACATTCAGAAATAATAAACCTAATGGGGATGACCTCAAACCTTTTACAACACTGAGCTGATAATTATAATAGACTTTATAATGTAAAATGCGTGTATTACCTGTAAAAGATACTAAAATAGTTCAGTAAACCCAGTGACATCAATTTTCCATGGCTAGCTGGTGATGACATGCATCATGCTTCACTGTTGCACTAAATTAAAGCTAGCGTATTTTTAAGCACGCTAATATGGACAAAGAAAGTGGAAGTCTTTTAAACCTGACTTTAATTTTATTAGAAAGAGAGTGCCAGAACATACTACAATTATATGTTCTACATTTAATTGCAGAGGACCTTGTGATTCTTGGCTACAACATCACGGAAACGGAGAAAAAATTAAGGACATGAATCTCTTAAAAACACTCAGTTACTACATTAGTTCCCTTTTACCTTTTCATCTGCCACCATAGTGGACTGACAGAGAGATAGTGAACTTCCAATGGATATGAAGATTRGACCCAAATGAGAGGTTCTTGGACTGAAGTAATAGTGAGAAATGGCACAAAACCTGTAAGTGTTCACAACCATGAACTAAGGGAATGAGATTCCCAAAGTTACAAGAAGCAGTTGGGAAAAACAAAGAGTTGTCCTTCATACATACAGATTTACATACAAGCACCTGCCATTGTGTTATTTGAGACTCTTTTCAGGCATGACAGAAATATAAATATGTATTAGAGTAATGTCTTCACCAGTTCATTTAGCTGATTACAGCACAGGGAACTTATGAATTCTGAAGTACTTTCTTTAACTAGGTACAGCAAACTACCACTAATTCAGTGTACTAAGGACAGAGTTCTGTGGTGTAGGCAAGTATTTTTCTTTTCTGCATTTCATCCAATCATCCCTACCCACCTAGAAGTACTACAGCTAGCTCCCCTCTTGACTCGATTTTAGCCTGTTTTGAAACAGAGGTATCTTCTGTAGCCTTTTTGCTTGGACAAGTCTTTGCCTAAACTTTTTAAGGTTATTTGAGTCTTTCCATATAAGTCAGTGTACATCTAGACTCCAAATCACTTCTGTGGCTCTTTTCTTTCTTTCTTCTCTTTCCTGTCATTTTTTCTAGTCATAGGATGCCAGAATGGAATGCAGTATTTCAGGTGTAGTCATTGATGCTAAAGGGGAAGGAAGGTATCATCTTCCTCCTTTGCTGACAGAATATGCCACCCCCCAAAAAAAATCACTGTGTGCCTTGTTCCTCCCACCCTCTTCCAATCTCTAAGAATGCATTCCTTTCAAAACACTTCAGATATAGTAACCCAGAAAGATGCAAAGACTTGAGATAAAGCAGGAGAAGGATGGGAAGGCAAAGTGAAACAGAAAGAGTTCAGTAAAGGAGGACTGTATAAACCTACATGTGTCATGGTGGTCAAAAGCAGGTAACAAATGATCAATGATCATGGAGGAAAAGAAGCAGGGGAATGAATCACCAAGCYTTTCAATGTTGTGTCTTCAATCATACTTGTGGAGGCAAAGCCTAACCAGGCAGTGAGGTTGCATTTTATGTCTGCTCTGTCAGATCGTAAACAACGACACAACATGTAAGACAGAGGAGAACCAAACCCCATATGTTCTCAAATCTGCTGAGCCTTTTATATGCCTTTTTTTTTTAATGGGGTATTCATCAAAGTCAACTCTTCCCTATAAAGACCTTCAGTTTCAACAGATGAACATGTTTTCATGAAAAAGGCTTTACATGGAAATACTCCCAACTTGCAGTCCCCTGTGGTTAGAGTTGCCGCAGCCCTGAGTGCTGGAGTCAGCCACCTTTACTTGCTGGGGAAGCAGGGCAAACCGGGAAACACCCTTGGCACTGAGCGGCTGCGAAACCTCGGCACGGCACTGCCTGCAGAGTGAGGAGCGACGTGGGACTGTCGAGAGAAGTGTGAGGAACACATTGGCCCAAATTCCCTGCAGATCTGGGTTTCTGCYTTTCAGAGACAAAAGAGAAAGCAATGTGTTTCAGCACTCTCTTCCTTTTCCCACTACAGCTCGGTGACTGCTCAAACCTATGCCATCTTTTAAGGGTCCCCTGGAAAGCACAAGCAGAAGTGAACCGGAAGCCAGCACCTCAATCCAACGTGATGCCTTCCTTACATGCTGTAATGAAGATAACATTGCAAGTGGGCCCAAACCTCAGGATTCTGAGTTCAGTGTTGGCCGGGAGTGACTGTGTGCAGCAAGGCAGGTCACCATGATACAGAGCAATGCTAATCCAACAAATAATACGGTCAGCCAATTTCCCAGATTTGCTATCAGACATCGAGATTGCTGCTCCTTGAAAGGGCATTCCAAGTGGGCACGAACAATATACAAGCTTTCCAGCTGAAGCCTACTCATATTATCCACCCTGCAGTGCAAATCAGAGTAATAAGGAGTAATCAGAAGGCAGGTCATTCTGGTCCTTCAAGAAGGATTAAAATCAGAACGCTTATTTTGTAGAAGGAAGAGTTTTACTGACTGTAGTGATTTACTCTAAGTAGAATTTACATGGAAAATAGCCTAGGTCTTAGAAGTAAACTTGCATGCTTAAAGTCAGAATAATGAAAAAAAATTGCCATTTTAAAATCCATATAGTAGTCTATCAAAGATAGCTTGAAAGTAAGACATGCATTGTTCCTGAGCAAAGAAAGAATAAAAGCATGATTGAAAGTTTAGCCTGACCTGTTTAAGCATGTTAAATTCTCAGTTATATTGTGATGAACTTGTAAGTGGTTATTCAGCTTGGCTCCTTCTGCAGTTACTCTACATGTCAGAACATGCAGAGCTGGAGTACGGATGGAGGGATATGCACACAGCAGCAGCATTTGGAATACAGCAAGTCCTCTTCCCAAGTCTTTTTTCCTAGTATATTCCTGACTTCAGCTCTGTTAGCCAGTTTTGCTGAAGGAAGTCACTATGGCTTCCTTCTCATTTCAGTAACAGGTTTCAACAATAAAACACTACTGGGAAACATGGGGAGCAGGTAAAGAGTCTGTCTTCACAGTTTCGCCAAGTTTCAGTGTTGCTCACATTCAGGTGGGGGCACTTTGTCTCCTATAGTCCCTTCTATTCCCAGCTAAGCATGCAGGAGTCTCCAGAATGTACAACATTGGACTATGACAAACACCCAATTAACGTATTTTAAAGATCCAAGAAAAAGTTACTTTTGGTTAAAATCTTTTTTCCTGTTAGTTCTGGCAAAGTTTAATATGTTTTCACAGTATTAAAAATCAACATTCTCTGTATTAAATTAACTTTCATTATTTCAATATAAAATGGAAAGCATACAAGAAAATGCAAACATTGAAGATTGTCTTCTGTACTGCTTCAATTAAAAACTATCACGTAAGTTTAAGYGCACCTAAAAAGAAAACCAGAACCTGAACATTTGTGGATGTGAACATGAGAATGCTGAATAAAATTCAAACAAGAATTCAAGGCAACATTTGGTTCCCTAAGTAGTTTTATGACACCATCTTAAGGATTCTGATGGTGTTTGTTCAGAAGAAGCCAAGCCTCAAGGGAAACAGGTGGCCCTTGGAGGACCTGCTGGATCTCTCCATGTGAGGAAACAGACGGAACTTGCAGCTTGTTCATCCACTTTTGTGGGAAGRTATTTTTGGTAGAAGAAAAGAATTCTGGTCTCTGTGCAATTGCTCACTTGGTTTACTATCTTTAGCGTATCATAGATACCCTTCCAAGGTCACTTCTATGAAGTGCTGAGTATCTTCATGCAATATTGAGGTAACGTAGAAACGTTTCAGAGAAAAACCAAAAATTTCCCTGTTGATAAAGAAAATTTTAAAAATTTTAAAAAATATGACCACTATTGCATGGAGTCCTACCACAAGCTATTCCAACTCCTCGGACTTCAGCTGCAGTCGGGCCACTCAAAAGGGGTATCCAGTACTGTTTAGTATCTGTCCAAGGGGTAAGATATTTAGGATGAGAAGATTATTTAGGATGAGATCCAACTCAATTAACTTAATTAACAGCCTTTAATTTCCGTGTCTAAAATAATCTTTCAGATTTTCCTAAGGACAGTAGAGTGACATGAGCATCTAAAAATGATACTTTATTCCTTTCTAAGGAGAGAGCCTTAAAAGGGGAATAGCAAAGCCAAAATGGTCAAGCAATGTAGTTATCACGGGCTGTCCCTATGACCCTCTGCAGTCCCTTAGGTAGGTGTCCTTTTTCACTTTGTGGGAGCTGAATTACCAGAGTACTGGTTTTCAAAAGCAAGCAGTACTCGTCCATCACAAGAAGCAAGCTTTAATCTTCTGGAGAAGGATGGTCAGAGGTTTCCTTCATGATTCCAGATGACCAGCATATCACCCAGCCTCAGCCTGGAGCAGCAAAAACACCGAGAAACTGAAGCATTGTCTGAACCCCCACACCCTTTAACATGAACTTCTCAGTCAACACCTGGGAATGTCAGCCACAGGAACAGTTTCATGATGATAAATTAACTTCCAGTTTGAGTCCTTTAGCTAAGACCATATATTTTTAAATCCTGTACTTTAACTCGAGCAGAAGTTTTGCATAACCTTTATGCAAAAACCTATTAGATGATGTTCTATGGGCTGTGCAATGCAAATTCACAAATCAATCAATCATAATAGGCAAAACTGACCTGAAAACACATCAGGGTTGGGGTTTTTTCGTTTTCCTAGTACAGATTACATACACATCCAGGAAATCCACTCAGTATAGGTGTATTCACCAGAAAGTACCATTTATTTTTTGGAGTATGCCTCTAAGAAAAGTTGTTTTATTTAAACAAGAAGAGAAGAAATCAGATTACAAGTGTTTTTCTTCCTCTTGCAAGCTTAGCAGGTACAATTTACTACTGGAATAATAGGAAAGAATAGGAAAATATTTGTTATCTATTATTTGCATTACTGCAGCACATTCAAGCACCTGTCAGCAAGCACTCCACAGACATGGAAAAAAACCATGTTCCCTGCCCAAAGAGCTAACCTGCTGTGGAGGACAAGAGGCACAGTCCCATCCAGACAGTCAAAAAGAGTCAGGAAGTACTAGGAAAACTATGGTCAGCACAATGAGCAGATCAGTGTAATTGCTCTAAATTGTATTATTTAATTCAAAATGACATTGTGTCTAAACATTTTATAAAAGATGGTTATGGGTATGCTGATTTAGTATTTTTTCTATGATTTTTGTTAATATATTCAGTTACCTATTTTTAAAAGCCATCTCCTTTTGGAAACTTCTTATTGGTCACTGAATTTTATTGTTGCCTAGTAGGACAATTGGTGGGTGGAGGTTTCTTTGACTTTTTCAAAGAATTTTCGTAGATTAGAACAGGTCTTTCTCTTACAACCAACTAAAATCTTCTGCAGCGCAGTGCTACTGTTTTTCTAACTCAACATCAAAGCAGTAACTTCCCAAACTTCTGGAACTGCTTGTGAGTCCAAGATCTCACTTGTATCACTATTACTTCAGCCACTCCGTATTTTCTTTTCTCTGTAATCTTCATGTAAAGAGCACGCTGGTCTGTCAGCTGGAGAGCCCTTGCCTGTCACCCCAACCCCAGACTTTTCTGCACCATAACACCACTGTCAGGCTAGAGGATAACAATCCTACAGAAACCAGTGTTTTAGTTCATTATTCTCCGGGTTCTGGGGCTGATTTTATCAAGACTTCATACTGGATTCATCTTTTGGCTTTTGGCAGTTCTGAGATTCCTGCTGACTTTACCAAAAAAAGGAACACAGTTTATCAGGAAAGCAGAAGGAGTGTGACTCTGACATACAGGGAGAGGGAAATCTTGGGTAGGCAGTCAACAGAAGGATAAGGAAAGACCTAAGGAGTCACCGCCTCAAAACATTCTGTTTCATATTGCTGAAATTGATTATTTGAATACACTGGTAGGTCTTTTGTGTTAATTAGGTGTTATTTAATGATCTCGATCACTTCCTAGGGACCAGCGGCGAAATACAGCCCACATGACAGTTCACACGATTCATGGCTTCCTCAAATACCCCCTCTGTGGGGTCACGTAAGGAAGGTACTCAGTTGCAAACCAGCATTTGTAACACTCGGATCGTTCAGCCCTACCAGGACGGTTCTGGGACAGGCATAGCGACTGAAACTGATGAATGTTTTACATACAGACATGTATTTAGGCTTTTCCTCACCATAATAAAGTTTAAATCTCTGTCTCGAGCTGTCAATTTGCAAGTCCTTATCTTAAAAAATATTCTTATTGTTTATTTTAGGATCTTTAAAGATCCTGGCAGTTTTGAATCGGGGGGGGGGGTGTTCGGGGGGGGGGGGGGGGGGGAGGATTGCTTTAGTTTTGGCGCTCCCTCGGTGTATTTTGTGGCTGCTGTTGTTCCCTCCTCTCTCGAAACGCGATGCCTGGGTAGACGGGCGGGGCAGTGGCCGGTCCCGCGCTGCCAGCATCCGGCACGGCACCCCCGGGCTGGAAAGCCCCCGTGATTCCCCATCCTGCCATCGGCCTGTGCGCGCCCATCGTGGAAACCGCGGGGAGCGACGCCCAGCAGCCGCGTCGGGGCAGGCACAAGTACGGCACTGCCAGGGCGGGGAGCGCAGTCCGGGGCTCTCCTTTCGCCAGGCGGGCGGGAGCMGCTCCGCGCCGAGCGAGCCGCGCTGAAGCACCGCATGGCGCGGCCCCGCTCGGCGGCGAGGTGAGTCCTCGGCAACACCACCTGGGCCGGGGGAGGAGGGGGACGGGACGCCGAGCCGACCCTCCCGCGGGCTCCCGGCGAGGCAGCCCGGCAGCGGCGGCTGAGCCGGAGCGCGGGGGCGGCGGGCGGGAGCCGGGCGGGGCGCGGGCGGTGGCTCCCCCTGGCCGGGCGGCGCTTGGTTTCTCCTGCTAGCGGAGGCAGGGCCAGCGGCGGCGAGGGTGGGCGCGGAGTTGGCGGCGGGGCCGGGGGCAGTCGGCGGTGAGCTCCGGCGGAGTTTGTTCTGCACGCGGGGCGGGAGGTGAGGGACGGGGTCCGGCACCGGGCTCGGCTTCGCTGCGCTCCGCGGTGGGCTTTGGGGGCGGGAGTTTGTAGTGGCCGCGGCGCGGAGCGGAGGGGAAGAGCCCCGGGGCAGGGACGGCAGGTGGGGACACGGTGGGTGGCGGCGGGTCAGACCCTCCTCTTCCCCCTCCGTGGTACGCCGGAGGAGTCGACGGCCGGGTGGGAAGGTGGCGGCGTGAGCTGGAAGTGGGCGAAAACTTGTTCCTCGGCGTGTTTCCCCGCTCTGCCGCGGGGCCGGGGCCACCCGGGAGAGCCGCGTATCGAGAGCGGGGGACGAGGCCCGGGCGGGGGAGCGCGGGCCGGGGGAGGGCGGGTGGGCGCGGGCAAGCGGAGCCGCGCCGCCCCGCCGCTGCCGTCTCCCTTTCCTCCCCTGCCGCAGGTCTCGCTGCGGGAAGCGGAGCGGAGCCAGCCCCCGAGGGGAAACTCCTGCCCCCGACGAAAGGGCTGCCCGGAGCCGGAGGCGCTCAGAGGGAAAAGTTGCGTGCGGGGCCGGGCCGGGCGCGGGGCCGGGCGCGATGCCGGGGCGAGGCGCGCTCTGCCTGGGGCTGCTGCTGCCCGTCCTGCTGGGCTGGGGCTCGGCGCAGCCCGGCGGCTGCCCGGCCGTCTGCGAGTGCTCGGAGCCGGCCAAGACGGTGAAGTGCGTGAACAGGAACCTGACGGCGGTGCCCCCCGACCTGCCGCCCTACGTGCGCAGCCTCTTCATCACCGGCAACCCCCTGACCCAGCTGCCGGCCGACGCCTTCCCCGCCCAGCGCCTGCCCGACCTGGCTTCCCTCAACCTCAGTGGCAACCACCTGCGGGCCGTGGAGGCCGGCGCCCTCGCCCTGCCCGCCCTGCGGCAGCTGGACCTCAGCGGCAACGCGCTGGTCTCCTTCAGCCCGCAGGCCTTCGGGGAGGGCGGCAGCCCGCTGGAGGAGCTGTCCCTCCGCGGGGCCCTGCGCGACCACGGCGTCCTGCTCAGCCTGGCCGCCCTGCTGCAGTCCGGGGCTCTGCGCAACCTCAGCCGCCTGGAGCTGGCCGACAACGGGCTGCTGTTGCTGCCCGCCGGCATGTTCACTGCCCTGCCTGCCCTGCGGCAGCTGGACCTCAGCAACAACTCCCTGGTGGGCCTGCGGAACGTCTCTTTCCAGGGCCTGGGCCAGCTGCAGAGCCTCAACCTCAGCGACAACTCCCTGGGTGTGCTGTGGAACAGCACCCTGGCCCAGTTCCGCAGCTTGCCTGCGCTCCGGCACATCATCCTGGGCCACAACACATGGGTCTGCGACTGTGCCATTGAAGACCTGGTGGCCTGGCTCAAGGAGAGCGACCAGGTGGAGGGCAAAGAAGCCCTGACCTGCGCCTACCCTGACAAGATGTTGGGCAAAGCCCTGCTGAAGATCAACGGCTCAGACCTGAACTGCTCCGTACCCATAGATCTGCCTTCCCAGCTACAAACTTCATATGTCTTCCTGGGGATAGTCTTGGCTCTCATTGGAGCCATATTCCTCTTAGTTTTGTACTTGAACCGAAAAGGAATCAAAAAATGGATGCACAACATCAGAGATGCCTGTAGGGATCACATGGAGGGCTACCACTACAGATACGAGATCAATGCAGACCCCAGGTTAACAAACCTCAGCTCCAACTCGGATGTCTGACAAAGTGCCCCGGATGCAGGGCAGTGCAAAGTACCTATGCATGAAAAGTAGACTTACGCTTTACCCTCSTGCTTGCTTCCCTCTCCCCTGAGAAGTCTCAGACATGCTTGTAACTTGAGGGGGATATGCCTCCCTGTGATGTCAAGTTCGTTTTTCTTTTGAGATGCTGGATGACTGAGCATGGCGTTCAGCTGTATGTAGGAAACAAGCTGCTACTTATTTTCCTCCTTACCTGTCTGCACTTGTGGGAAATTTTTTTTCAAGATGTCAAAAGAAAAAAAGGATTCTCTCTGATGAGCCAAAGCCACCAGAGTTTATAAAACGTTTACTGTTGCAGACGCCATTCAACAAAAGCTGCCTCAACTTTTTGGGAAAAAAATGTTATGTTCCTCTGTGCCAGTTTTGTTCTTGTATATCTGAATTGAGATGCGATGATTACATTTCACAGACTATCTTGAGATTTTAAAAACCAAACAAACTCCTTTTAACAGCTCTTAAGTTCAGAAGGAAATCCAATAGCAAGCATGCACAAAATACTGTATAGTTTTACATGTTAGGAAATTTACAATCTCAGTAAGTCTTACTATTTTGTAGTTATTTTTGATTGCAGTTTACGTGAATTGACAGAATTTTTTATACAAACTGCATCTAAACTCCATCTAAACTCAATCTGAACTGTCGAATTCAATAAACAGTCTTACAAGAACTGTTGTGTTTGCTGTTCAATGAGAAAAGTATGGACATCTAAGAATATGAATAGCTTTATAGTCTGAAGTAATAGCCCTGCAGTAGTAATATGAATAAAATTTTGTACAAATGTGTAACTTAGAGGCATAAATGTTTGACAATTTTGTGATATATGCTAGGAGAATTACACCGAGCTCAATTACACCGAGAATTAAATCATGAGAGCAGTCTCACTTGGCACAAACCCCCCAGACTGCTCTCTGAAAGCACCTGCATAATGTCAAGACAG
Organism: Amblyornis subalaris; assembly: GCA_018881555.1. NCBI lineage: Eukaryota > Metazoa > Chordata > Aves > Passeriformes > Ptilonorhynchidae > Amblyornis > Amblyornis subalaris. The sequence continues at coordinate 6,555,659 of JACAXG010000002.1, forward strand.
ATGCTAGGGTCCACTTTCCTGGGAAAGTACAAGCTAATAGAATTTTCATAAGGTCTTCTCTACCAAATTAAAAAAAAAGAATCAAATTAAATTGTGGAGTTGGTAAGCTAAAGAAATTTCCTGAATGGAATTGTTTATTATAAAAAACCATACTTACGTGTCCTGAACTAAATTAAATGCAGCTCAATCGTGTGGTCAGCAAGCTTTAGGCTTGTACATCAGCATTTATTAGATTGCTGTTTCCTTTTTAAGGTGTCGGTACTCGCGAGGTTCTGTAGCGATCTACATCTGGTAACTTGTTGGAACTTTACATTTATCTTAAAGCATTTAACAGGTGCACTTCAGTATGGTATGTTGCTTACTACTTGCTTGGAAATGCATTTTCTTGTAAATAGATAAAGCATGCTGAAAAACCCTTCAAAACGCATAATTTAATATGCAACTCTGACAACATATAAAACGGTAAGCAAGAACCTTCCAATGGCTGCCAGTAATTAGTGCCCTTTTTCTATTCTATTTATAGTTTCTTAATGAAAAAAATACACCAGCTGTAAAAGTGTGATGTGACTTGATATATATCAGTTTATCTGTGGGGCTTTTTCCGTGGTCACTGTTACTTGAAGCTCTTGAGCATCTCAAATTTCATGAATTACTGACTRATTCCTTTTGCTTTCAAGAGTGACAGTTTTCTCATAGATATATACCTTTGGTAAGAGCTTATAAATATAAAATAGTCTCTAAAGTATCAGAAGAAATATAATCTATTTTGGGCATCAATATTGTTCAAAAGCATTTTTCATCTTGCAACTTCAGACAAAGCAACTAGCACAACTTGGTTTAGAGTAATTTTCTATTGCTTTAAATTGGATTTATTTAATAGCAGTGATTTTTTTATGTACTTATGTGCATTTACCCTTAAAAGTAAAAAAAAAATTGATATTAAGTACAATTAATGTTTTGTAAATCAGTATATTTTGCAATTAATGTAAGTTAAATGATAGCATATTTCTCTGCTGTAATTTAAATATATGAGCAATATCTGGTTAACAGCATATGAATTAAGTTTGTGGATTCTTAAAAAGCAGACTGCCCATCTGAATATTAGCTGCCCATATTTTAAGGATAGTGTGAAAACCCCCGTGTGAAGAACTATTACTGTGCCACTATGCAAACCGTTCATACTTGGTATACATCAGATAGTTTGTGTAAGCAGCTAAAATTTACAGTAGCTATGCAGTGTGCTTTGTTGTGTCAGTTATTTTGGAGATTATTAACTTACACTTGTACAGTGCCAAGAGGAGTGGAGCATCATCCTTGCTTAAGATTCTCCTGTAATATAATAGATAAAATATGTACAAACCAAGCCATTTCTTGGGCAATTTCCTGAGTTTTGTTAACAGATACTTTAAAGTAACTACAGTAAAAGCAATTATCCGTGATGTGTTAATGTAACAGCCATGCATTTATGGAGCTGTGTAAGGAAAGGCAACGGCTTTATTTCCAATCTCAGCAATGGAGCGAGTATTTGTATAGTGGGCAAGTGTAACTGTTGTTACTGTTACTACACATATTATTCTAAAGATTACTATTACTATTATTTTTGTATCTTATCTAATGTAATAGAAATTTATTAGAGATCTGGTGACAGCTACTTTAAAATAATTTTTGTCATTTGCTTACATGTGTATTTATTAGGATGTAACATTCAGCATGTGTCAGTGTTGTGTTGGATAATGTTCCCTTACAGTGTTTGACCAACAGTGAATGCTCTGGTGTTTTGTACAATGCATTATTTGATCTTAAATTCCCTTCCATAAACAGTGCTTGAAATTTGTTTTGCTTTTTCTTTACAAAATAATTAACACTGGTACTCAGAAGACACATGAGAAGTAGCTCCTGCAGTACTTCGGAACTTGGTTAAACACTATACATTTAAAATATCATTAGTTTCAAGGTTCTTCTGAAGCACATTTTATAATCTTCCTCTGCTTTGACACCTGAAATTCCAATCGATTACTATTTCCAGAGCAGCTTAGTTAACAAGGCTGTTTTATTAATTCGTTCATTCTTCAATAAAACACATGCAGTACTAAATGCCTCTAAAATGTGTTTTGTATACATAAATCCCCAAAGTTCTGCATGATAACAGTTGTCACTGAAAAACGTTCAGACTAAAAAAGTGAGCAAATCTTTATGAAAGGCTGCAGAGCTAAGAAGCAGAAAGGATCATTTTTCTAAGGTTTAGCTGCTTTCTTAAAATTAGTTTTAGTTGTAACAAGCTTAAAATTTTATTAGAAAAATAGCACAAGGAATTGACATAGTTTTAATATATTTTCTTAAAATACTTTTGATAAGTGCTGTTGCCAGGTAAGAAAATTCCCCAAATCCTCCTTTAACCAAGGTAGTTTTATATTAGATCATTTTTATTTCATTAGATAATTTTTATTTCACCAAGCCATAATATTACGAATAATTTTGACATCCAAAAAGTAATTTGAAGTTTTGCACAACTGCTTTAAATCTTTCCATTCGGGGTAATTTACCTTTTAAGCACTGGCGACAGTCCCCAGTGACATGGCAGCAAGTGAAGCAGTCTGTTCAGTCCCATATTCTGTTGTTGACTGAGATGTCACTGAAAACAGGCATGGCAAATTATTCAAAATATGACTGCACTAGGATTCCAGCTCTCATTMTTCTTCTAGCATTTTCCCTGTGGTATACTCCAGTCTTTATGCATCTGCATAATTTCTTTTTTACATCATTTTCTCGAGAAATCCATTAAAAAGAATATCATGAATCTGCACAGGTAGAGAAATCAGTCTGAATGCACCTATATTTTGAGGTTTAGTGTCTTTATTTCCCTTTAAGCCTTAATGTGGAAAACAGCCTTTGCCCAAGTGGACAGAATSAAAATTTGATATGCACTTTTTCTTTCTCTTTAGCAGCTGAATGTTCAAGAAGAACCATTCATTCTCAGCATATGATGAAGGAAAATAGCATTTGGTAAGAAAAATGTTTTGGTTTCAAGCATCCAAATGACATTTATATTCTCTGAGAAAGTGGAAGGGAGAAGCTTGTAAAGGAAACAGTTATCTCTTCATAATGGGTCAGCACTGGAAGTCACAATGCTATGGATAGGAACAATTGCTGATTGATTCTACCCATTATGTTCTGGTCATTTTTATAGATACTGCTCTAATTTCTTCCAGTTGCTATAAATAGAAACATTTTGTTAACAAGTGGCGTCCCGTCTTACAACATTTGTAATGCAGGTGTTTCCACTGTGAGTTTCTTGTGGAATATAATAGAAGATTGAATATAATTCAGTGCCTGCTGATTTAAAAATGACCAGATCAGGCCTGTAACTTAATAATCCTTTTTTTTTGCAAACGTGCTCCTTAAAAGTGGTGAAGACCTTGGCTTGAAATCAAACAATATAAGCCCAATAAAAAAACAAGGAAGACAGAAAGCAGAACATTTGGAGAGTGAAGCATTTATCAGATGTTTTACTCAGAAAAGAGACAAACCACGTGGGAGCTGAGGGTCCTTTGGTGATACAGAAGGAAGTGTACTCCGTTAGCTTCCTAAGTCAATACAGCAGTAGCAGAAAAGTGATGCTTTGTACCAACACAATAAAACTAACAGCACTTCTCTCCCACGTTGAAAAAAAACCACCATGCCTTTAGAAGTAAGAATACAGGTTTGCAGTATAAGTATGTCCTTAAAAAGGACTTTCACTTTCTCAACTGTGTTACAATTTACGTGTTGTCACATCCTTGGAAAACCTTGCTATGCCAGAAGTCATCTGTTGCGTAGGCAAAGCTTGAAATCAGGCTTTGCATTCCCAATGTTAGCCTAAATAGAAAAAGCAAACTATTAAGGAAATTAAACCAGTACTTTAGACAGCGTATTCATGGTACAGTTAATAACTTCTTATTTGCAATTATTTGTATTTTTCAAAGTATTCACTAGATAGCTTTTCCTTTCTGATGATAGACTAGCAGAATAACAGATTTGTGTTTCTAGTAATTATGCATGAAAGCATCTGAATAAATTAGCAATATTTCAGTACATACAGTGATGAAAATGCTAGAAATCTTGTGTTCTAGAATGTTTCACTGTTACAGAAATGTTAGATGTGCAAGAAACAGCTGTTACTTTTTATGATTGAAGTTTGGTTTCCTAATTAAAATATATTCTTGAGGAAAACCCCAATAAAATGTTATATGTTCACTCTGTTGATTTTATTACTGTAAATCCTTACAGATATTGAGGTCTTTACTAAAAGTGCAGTTGTATTCTTTTTAGCTCAAATTGATGATTGGGCTATGAATTTGTGTGATAGAATAGAGAAAAAGCAAAGTCCATATAGTTAGCCTGATGGATTTATTTAGAAAAAAAATTGGCCAGTGAATATAAGGGACTGTGTTTTCATTGTTCTTGTTATTTTGGACATAATTTGATAGCTTGCTTGGGTTTAATATATGTGGTATTAATTTTCAAGTTAGGTGTCAATTCTAAATTTAAGAGTAATGTATTTTCAGGTTTTTAATTACCAGATCAGACTGTGTTGTAAAACCTTCGAGTACATATTTACATAGTGAAATATAGAGGCACTGTTACTGCTGATGGAAGGAAAAGTTACTGCTGTTTACTAAGGAAAAGTGTGGCTGAAACAGGGAATGAAAGGTGAAAACCAGAGGGTTACAAAAAAGTATTCAGATGGCAAACTTTTATTTCTGCAACTTCTTTTAATGCAATTATTTCTATTGTAACCTCATGGAAATTCAAAGGGAAGGATGATGTTTTATCTTCTCATAGATAGCCAGTACAGATGTCAAAAATTTTAACAGGAAGGAGTGATTTTTTAGGGTTGTCCTAGGAGCATAGCTGATAACTAAGTTTTGTGTCTAAATTGTTTGCGGTTATTGTTTTTTTAACATTCGTAGGATAGCTAACAGAAAAGGATGTTTGGCTTTACACATGACAAGGTGATCTGTCCTAAGTTTTATCATGGAACTGAACTGTCTTAATATCTGTCCACAGTCTACTTCAGGTATTCCATTTGTTCTAGCAGAAGTTCTCTTCTGTGCCATAGCCCAGGGTAGCTTTGTGTGACATGTGCACACAATAAAGAACATACAATAAAGAACTCATTTGTCAAATTGACATTATCAAAAGTCAAGTAGACATTTCAAAGGAAGTGTATATTCCATGCTGGCGAGGTAAAACCATCAAGTAATGGTAGTGAAATAGCAAAATAAGAAAAAAATRACATTTATTACAAGAGTGCTGTAAGCAGTCATGGACTGACACCACTTTGGGGCATTTGAGTAATTTAAGCTTCTTCTGAAGATGGAAAAAGAAAAAGAAGTAGTTATTGCATTGACAGTTTTCTTCTTCAGGTAGGTGTCTTCATTCATTCTCCTTAATAGTTCATGAACAAGCAGTAATCAAATCCTACAGATAGTTGCACATTTAAATCCATTTAAGTCAGGAGCTGTACCCCACTGATTTTCTAGTTCCCTCTTTTCAGAGATAGGTGCTTTTGTTAGCCTGGAGGGGACTAAGAGCTCTTACRCATCAGAAAACAAGCATTTTTCTTTTATATATACATATATGCATTTTGCATACACACACACATATACCTGTATAAATGTATTTATATAAGGTAAAACTAGGAGACAGAAGAGGAGTAGGATCCAAGGCRCACCATCTCTCCTGTACATTCTGTTGGCTAGCTTAGGGGCCTTTTTTTTCACGCGTTGGAAAGGGGACCTAAATGCCTAAAGGGAGTGGGTATGGCTCTAAGAAGCATGCAAGACATGATTCATGTTGCTGCACCTAGTGTGACCTAGCAGGTTAACAAAAACTGGTGCTGAGTGGTCAAGATTTTCCAAAGTGGCCACGGTTTGGGGTTCTGCTTTCAAAGTAGCTTTAAGAGGCTTCATTTTTAAAAGTTCTTGAACACCTTTTGGAAAATTACACTGGTTTTCTTTATAAGGTGAGTTGAACGAAATGTGGAAACAGCAATTTTCAACGTGAAAAGGTATATGTCTGGTATACACTGGAGAGAAAATATAAATATTTGTAAGAACTTCTGAAATTCCCCAGTATTTGCTCTCTCTGTCGTTTCTCAAATCGAGATCTCTGTAACACCATTTATCCAGAATATCCTTCCTCTTCTCCAGCTTATTTAATCATCCCTAATCCAGATCAGTTGTATCCATCACCTTTGTATTGTGACTAAGCTTGATTAATTCACATTGGTAAGCAAAGGTAAAATTCCTAGGAAAAAAGTGATGCATAAAATCAAACATATATATGAATATATGTCACCAAGCAGATTAATTATTAAGGTTATATTTGTTGTTAATCTTTCATTCAGGTTTTCCCTTTTGCTGTTTGTCTGTTTCTGTTTAGTTTTTCAGCATACTAGAAAGGTTCTGATTCCAATTTCCAGTAATGAACAAGGAGATCTTATTTTGAGATGATAGTCTCAAAAAAACTTGCAGAAACAGTGCTTGAACTTTTCTGACAGGATAGTAAAATGTCACTGAAAATAGGTCTGCTAACATATTCTTCATTTGTCAGAAACGTTACATGTGTAGAAAGAGCTGGAATGCTGAATCTGTGATACTGATATAGATGCTGTTTAACGAGCCCRTGAGGTTTCTGTTACAATAGCTCATGGTACCTCTGCTCCGATTTCTCCTCCCTACAGCTCCACACACACTCCAATATGTTTGAGCAGGACTTGAATGAGCTTAGGACATGCATTCAGCAGATTGTGGTAATTTGTTTACATTTTTAATCATACGTGAAGTCCGTTATTTTCTATCATATAAAGAAATATTTTCTAGTACTTGTAATTTTTAACATAGAAAAAAACTAGCTGGCATATGCCTGGTTTCATAACTTATCTGTAAATACAAAAAAAAAATGCTCTGAATTTGAGTTTGCAAGGAACAGATGTCTTTCAGCAAGCTTGAGTGTTAATTCAGCAGGATTTCCAATTTAATCCAGGAAATGATGACACGGAAATTTATTGCAAGCAGAGAAATAACTTGTTCTTCATCACAGTTATGCGGACTATGCCTTTTCCATGAAGCAGTGCAAGGTGTTTTATCTCCTGGGTTTCCAGGGAGACAATCACAATCCAGTAGGGGTTACTGTTGTTCTTAATAAAGCTCTCTAGATTTTGTAGTTTTAGCAATTTTTCTGATCAAAATCACAGAGATAGCAGATAGGATTTGATAAATGACACTGAGTAATGTGAATTGAAGTGACCTATTTCAAACACACACAGATGATGCAGTGGTGCACCAGCTTAGAATAGACGGTACTAGTGCTTTCACCAGCTAGAACTGGCAGGAAAAGGCTCAAAACTGAGTATTAGCCACTGTAGAGAGGTATACAAACTATGCTTAGCATTTAGCCATTGATACAGAATATAGGGTATCCAAAAGGTTCAGATATAGGTGTGAAGCACCACGTCCACCCCAGTAATTCTAGTTTCTTTGTAAATGAGCTGTGTACTAATTCACAGAAATCTGTATGTCTACGCTCTGGTTTAGAAGGAAAATTGAATCAAACAAGAACTGGTTAATGTAAATCAAATTAATAGACAAAAATCTTATCTCTCAAAATAGCAATAGTTACTGACCTTATTATTGATGAGAATTCAAGAAATTTTGGTCACAGAAATATATTTGCCTGACATATTTCTTTGTTGTTATACATTTGACAGTGAAAACATAAATTTGCAGAAGGAATGTTCAGTACAAGGAGACCAATGGATCAGTGCTACTGAGGACCCTCCCAATTTTATTTTCCATTATTCTGCCATGTGAAACGGAGAAGTAGAAAAGAGAAAACCTTTGACAGAACAAGCTGTTTAAGAAAGGAAGGTGATAGAGCCAAAAATCTCCTGTAATGACTGTTCTTTTTGCACTTACTGAAGAAAGATGTGGCAGCAATAGTGATGCTGAAGTAAAAGATAGTATGGCTTCTTTCAGAAGTTTAAGGTTATTTAGGTTTATTCAGGATTTTGTGCTGTTGGAGCCAGAGCTAATTCATGCATTAAGATTTCATCTAGGTCACCAGAAAGTACCAATGCCAGAATGTGCTATACATTTTCTTCCCGTAGTTTTTACACAGCACTCTGTGCCTTCCAGTAATGCATGAAGCGCTTGTTGTTCTCTCCTTCCCTCCCGAGGGAAGTGTGTACACTGGCTCAGGGGTACTGTATGCACTGTCTTGCCTTATGTTTCTGAGAGAAGGCATAAGCAAAGTAAAGCACCTTGCACTTAAATATGGGTTTGCTTTATGATATTCCCTAATTCCCGGACAAATAAGTTCCTTTGGAAAGCCTGCTGCTTGGAGAAAGTTTTGTCTCCCTTGCAATAACCCTTTTATCTGCTTTAGAAGAAAATGTTAGGTACATTCTTCTCCTCTTTAATTTAGTCCTAGATATTCATCTTTCCGAAGGAATATAATTACTGTTAAAATCGTCTTTTGCATCAGGAAATAGAAGGTCAGCTGTGCATAAATTCAGTACCATGATGGAACCCACAGGAAAATTATTGCTTAGAAACAGTGAAAAAATAAGTAAAGATCCTACTAATTACATAAGTTTTTTAAGTACATTACAGTAAACTCCCTCCAGAAGTATCCTGCAAAGCTCTCAAATGTGGATGTCATAATACTATGTGAACTCTCTCACTTCTCCYGTCTCTCCTCTCCACTCTCCCTCTCTCCCCTCCTCTTTCTCTTTTCTCTCCTCTCTTCTCTCTCTCCTCTTCTGTAGCCTGTGTTGTTCTGACTGAGCAGTGTCCCACCATTCACCTAGAAGGACATGAATTTCATCCTCTTACCTTCCTGGACAAGCAGTATTTACACCTCAGGGTTATTTTTAATGTCTTGTCTTCATCAGCCAAAATTTAGCACATGCCGATCTGAGCTTTGCAGCTAAGTACATGAGGAATTCAAGGCAAACTGGAGATGCACATGCAATTTAGTTACCTTGTGAATTGCTCTCACTACCCTTAAAAGATGAGGGGAAACATCTCCATACCCTTTCGCTCTTCATATCTTCACCTCATAATATCACAAATAATAAAATACATTTTATGCGTTTTCAATATGTATATGTGCATGCATATATATATATGTATATGTGCATGCGTATATATGTATACATATACACAAACACATTCATATTTGTATAGTACATTTTAAAATCCTTGCGTATTTGATATGTATGAAAACACATTTCCTAATACAGGCAATGCAATTCTCCCAGGAATCTAACATTTCAGTTTTATCTCATGTGCAGRATTTTGCAAATAATGTTAACTGAAAGCTATTTATATTTTGTTCACTTTTTTAGATAAGAGAAATAGAGTCTACTAGTTTAGAACTAATTATTGCAGTAAGTTTTGCAATAAACACTTTTGATAACAGAAATAATAGTTCAGGTTAGTATGGCAGTTTTTAGCATCTATTAAGTCTTCTGAGTAGCAATTCTGTAACTTGTAAAACAGTCAGACAGAAGCCTATCCTGTGTGAATAGTTTAGCACAAAATACTCCCTTGCCTTCACTTTGTTTTCATTGCTCCTTTAGCATGAGGATGCTGCCAATATTTTGACACTTTTTTCCTCCTTAAAATCTGCATATCTCTGTCTCTGATGGTATGCCTTCAGAGAAAAAGAGCAAGGGACTGGGATATTCTTGAATTTTCTTGTCAAAATACCGACAGGATAATTACCAAGACATGGTACAATTTGTCAAGGGGAGAGTGGGTGTTTATGCGTTGTGAGAGAGTGTCAATATGGTAAGTACATTGTGCAGGTGTCACATCCTGCTCCTCTAATGTGAAAGGGTCTCCATGTTCAAATGCAATAGGGGAGCGAGGGCACTTCTGTGAAAGGTGGTGTAAGATCTAGTGTTGCTTTTGTCCTGGATTGCCCATTTGCTGGGCTATAAAGGAGAGAGGCCTCCACATTACCCCAATGCCTCGCAGGTCTCAAGAGCCATCGAAGTGAAGGAGGTCATGTGAGACATCATGCAGTGGTTCTTTGGTCTTCCTGCATCTGGTCTCTCTACACTGCCAGTGATTCTTTTGTGGCCAGTTTTCCTGGCTTAGTGGCTGTTTTGTACAGGCAAAGTGACACAAACCAGGCTGATTAGAGGAGGAGGACTAGACCTCCGTCCTTATTCAAAAATCACAGAAATGTGTGATCTGTGGTGTGACCTGGGGCACTCCAACAAGTAGACCAGGAGCTTCAGAGGTATTTCCTTAAGGTCTGGGGATAAATTCTTTTTGGCAGAGATTATTTAGGTTTGCCTGGGGAGGCAGAGCTCTAGCAGTGACAGAAAAAATGTTCTAGGGTGTAATTTGTGCTCAGCACTCAGGGAGCTCTCTTTAGCCCATCAGTTGCCAGTTTCCTGGTAGCACAAAGTAGTAACAGAGGGCTGCCTTTGAAAAAGGGAGGGAAAAAACAGGTTACTCACCCTGATTTCATTTGAAACTTTATTAGTGGATACTACAAAGCAGAACTTGTGAATAGTGCAAAAATGAGGACTTTGTGGAGGTCAGATCATTACTTTATGACTCAACAATTAAGTATTGTAAAGTAGGAATAGGTACGTGTTTTGCCTGCATTAGGAACAATATTTTTAGAAGCATACCATCAGAGAATCATAGAATCATAAAAGCTGGAAAAGACCTCCAAGGTCATCAAGCGCAGCTTTTGATCAAATGCCAACTAAACCGTAGCACTAAGTGGCACATCCAGTCATTTCTTGAACTCTTCCAGGGATGGTGACTCCATCACTTCTCTGGGCAGTCCATTCCAATGCTTGACAACCCTTGCAATGAAGRAATTCTTTCTCATGTCCAACCTGAATCTGCCCTGGCACAGCGTGAGGCCATTTCCTCTTGTCCTGTCACTGGTTGCCTGGGAGAAGAGGCTGACCCCCATCTGGATACAACCTCCTTTCAGATGGTTATACAGAATGATAAGGTCTCCCCTGAGCCTCCTTTTATCCAGGCTAAATACCCCCAGCTCCTCGCAGGACTTGTGCTCCAGACCCTTCACCAGCTCCATTGCGCTTCTCTGGACACACTCCAGTACCTCAATGCCTTTCTTGCAGTGAGGGGCCCAGAACTGCACACAGCAGTCAAGGTGTGGCCTCAGCAGTGCTGAGTACAGAGGGACAATCACTGCCCTGGTCCTGCTGGCCACACTACTGCTGATATAGGCCACCTTGGCCACGTGGACACACCTTTTATTGTGAACTTTTTGGGGTACGGAGTAGCTCTGTTCTGTATTTCCACATTGCCTGGCACACTGGGTCACTATTCTCTGTCAGGAGCATCCAAATGCTACTGCAAATAAATAATGGTAATGCTGTGCACACTGATACACTGAACTTTCTTTGTTAGTTCCCCAATAACACTTACTATTTTAACATCACCAGTGTTTTTGGTATAGTGTAACAAATCCCCCGAATGCCTGAGCCTCCTCCTTCAATACTTACCATAGAGTAAACAGTACCTTCTAGGTAAAAAGTACTTAGTATTATAAGATGGCTCTGCCAGGAAAGAGATTTTTAAACGAGGAAAGTTGAGACAGGGCTGAGAATTCTTCTTAAAACACCTAAATACTGCATGCTAAACTGGGGGAAAGCCTCCAGTTTAATGTAGAGATTCCCAAGTTGGCTTTAAATGCATTGCTTTGTGTATGAGAATTCTAGCTGAGGCAATATTCTTTGCAAGAGAATTTACTCTGCCAGACAGACTGCCTCTTAAGAGCAACAGCAACGAGAGCGGAAAGGTACCTTCTTTTTTGCCGTAAGAATTCTTATAAAAAACGATTAAAAAACTAATGCAGGACAGATCTCTGGTACAAAAATAATTCAAAAAGGATATCCTGTTTAGTGAACAAGAATGAGATTGTGAAAAAAACTGCAGTGAAAGAGAATGAAATAATCCCAGATGATTTAGATTATACCAGAAGCAGGTTTTCTGCTGGAATCCATGCTGCTTTGAATATCATCAGTGCCTGCCCAAGGCTCCTTGTCAAAGCCCAACCCAGCCATGCCATCTTTCCTGGGGACAGCCAGGTGTGCCCTGTCCCTCAACACAGCATCTGTTCTCATAGCAAATTCCCTGTGGAGGAGGACAGCACTGAAGCCTATTGTGAGCTTTCTTTTAATAAATAAATTGGTAAAAAAGGTCTGTGCAAGAGACTTTGAGAAACCTCTGAGGGCTGCTCTGGCCCAGTCAGTCATAGGACTGTGGCTAGTTTGCTTTGAAGTATCTGTATCAAAGTACCGTAAACACTGCACTGCTTCTCTTTCATTTATTTTCTTTCACATGCTTCCAAATGTGCTAATTTTATGCAAAGATGTCTGTTAGCTGTAACAAATATTTATCCTCTGCTGGAACTGAGCTCTTTTGAGTACACAGCAGCACTTGTAAGCAGGCATTTGAGCAAGGCAGGTGCACAGCTGCTTCATTCCTGCCCTTTTTTTCCAGCTGGCCACTTTACATTACCCTTCTCAAAAGAGCTGAATTTCCCAAGGTCTGAGTCTGTGTATGGAGTTGTAATTAATCAGCTTCGGTGGGAGCTGCATATGTAGTATCTGAAAGTAGCTCAGAAAGGTGTATCCAAATACTTCAAGCAGGTGATTTCCCTAAGCTAACTCTTCATATTCCTGGCCAGAAAAATAAGCTTGTCCTGAACTTCTGAGCAACTCATTCACAAAGTAATGCATTGTTTTTACAAGTAAAAGAGCCTTAAAACACTGCAGCAGGAGGTATAGTTTTCCCAAGTGTTTTGTGTCTTGTAAAATTTGACTCTGCTCTGAAAGAAAACAAGTAGACATGCTTTCTTTGGACACTGTGCCTCTGATACCTTGAAATAGCTCAAGTACATTCTGCTTTTGATCACATTGCATCAATGATACTTTTTAATTCATGAGCAGGGAGAAAGGTTTGGAGAGAGCGGGTTATTGACTTACATCAGTTCTGTGAGAGGAGACTGTGATTTGTCTAGTAACTTCTCTGACTCATCACTAGAAAAGATGTCTAATAAAATGAGCTGCTAAACCCAATTGTTAGTACTTTATTTAAAAAATGAGACTAGCACACTCCTCAAATGGTGTGAGTTATATCAGATTATTAGACTTCTTTATCACCCAAAGGCCCCAGTATGTCCTAAGGCTCATCTTTCATTTCAGCTAAATACCCTTAAAACTTCCATCACCAAGGTGAATATGACTTGCTCATCAAATTATGACACAAATTTCCTTCCATATATGTTTCAAATTTATGTGCCAGATATATGTCAGAGCAGCTTCTCACGACATTTCAGAGCAGAAGTCTAGAACAAATAGCAATTTCAGTTCCAAAATACCATACTAAAATCTTTCTTAAGTAGTGGAATAGGTGATGGACAGAAGTCATCAGTTCACTTTCTTCTGGTCATACCACCCTATGGAAAAATTTGATTTTATGAATAGTGGTACGGATGCTGTTAAACTAATGACGACCTAAGTATCGCGAATCACAGAATATGCTGAGTTGGAAGGGACACACAAGGGTAATTGAGTCCAGCTCCTGGCCCTGCACGGCACCATGCCCCAGAGTCATACCATATGCCTGAGAGCATTGTCCAAATGCTTCTTGAACTCTGTCGGGCTGGTGCTGGGACCACTTCCCTGGGGAGCCTGTTCTAGTGCCCAACCATGCTCTGGGTGAAGAACTTTTTCCTAATATCCAACCTAAAGCTGCCCTGACACAACTTCAGGTCATTCCCTTGGGTCCTGCCACTGATCATAACAGAGAAGAGATTAGTGTCTGCCCCTCCTCTTCCCCTCATGAGGAAGTTGTAACTGCAATGAGGTCTCCCCTCAGCCTCCTCTTCTCCAGGCTGAACAGACCAAGTGACCTTAGCCACTCCTCGTATGGCTTCCCCTCAAGGCCCTTCACCATCTTTGTTGCCTTCCTTTGGACACTCTCTAATAGTTTAATATCTTTGTTATATTGTGGTGCCCAGAACTGCACACAGGACTCGAGGTGAGGCTGCCCCAGCGCAGAGCAGAGCGGGACAATCCCCTCCCTTGCCTGGCTGGCGATGCTGTCTGTGCCTGATGCCCCCCAGGACACAGGTGGCCCTCCTGGCTGCCAGGGCACTGTTGACTCATATTCAACTTTCCATTGACCAGGACCCTCGGGTCCCTTTCCCTGGCACTGCTTTCCAACATCTCATTCCCCRGTCTGTGCACGTGTCCAGGGTTGCCTGATTCCAGGTGCAGAATCCAGCCCTTTCCCTTCTTGAATTTCATCTGGTTGGTGATTGCTTAGCCCTCTAGTTTGTTGAGGTCTCTCTGCAGGGCCTTCCTGCCCTCTAGGGAGTCAACAGCTCCTCCCAGTTTTGTATCATCTGTGAGCTTGCTTAGTATCCCTTCCAGTCCTGCCTCCAAGTCATTTGTGAAGATGTTGAAGAGCACAGGGCCGAGGACGGAGGCCTGCGGAACCCCACTAGTGACAGGTCACCAGCCTGATGTCACCCCATTCACTATAACCCTTTGTGCCCAGCCTGTGAGCCAGTTGCTCACCCATCCCATGGTGTGTTTATCCCACTGTGTGCTGGACATCTTGTCCAGGAGGATCCTGTGAGAGACACTATCAAAAGCTCTACTGAAATCCAAAACGATTACATCAGCTGGCTTCCCTTGATTAGCTAGGTGGGTTATCTTCTCATGAAAGGAAATGAGGTTTGATAAGCAGGACTTTTCTCTCATGAAGCCGTGCTGGCTGTGCCCAATGACTGTGTTGTCTTTCARGTGTTTTTCAATACCTCCCAGAATAGTCTTCTCCAGAACTTTACCAGGCACTGACATGAGACTGACCGGCCTGTAGTTTCCGGGGTCCTGCTTCTTGGCCTTCTTGAAAACTGGGACAACATTTGTCAGCTTCCAGTCGGCTAGGACCTCTCCAGATTCCCAAGACTGCTCAAAAATCTTCAAGAGCTTTAGCTTTTTGAGGATTCTTGGATGAATCCCATCAGGCCCCATAGATTTGTAGGGATCCGGCTGAAGCAGCAGATCCCACACAATTTCAGGATTGATGGGGAGTTGATCATTCTCACAGTCATGGTCCTGCAGCTCAGGGCACTGGGACCCGCTTGGTCCATCACCCGTGTTGAAGACAGAAGCAAAGAATGTCTTAAACACGTCTGCCTTTTCCATGTCCCTGTTAGTGAGGTGACCATCCTTATCCTGTAATGGGCTGATGTTATTTTTACACTGCCTATTGCCATTAATATATCTGAAAAATCTCTTTTATTGTCCCCCACAGTTCTGGCCAGCTTCAACTCCAGGTGATCTTTGGCAATCAGCACAATTTTCAGTATAGTTATTTAGTAACCCTAAAGTTGTCCTTCTTCATTAAAATGATCACACCAGTTCCAAATTGTTTATTATCCAATGAAAACACGCTTTTACAAAGTTACGTGAAACAGTAGTTCATGCTGTAAAATACAGTTCATTAAATTGCATTCTCGTGTTTTTCACTGGTAGTGTTTGCAAAGTAATTATTAAAGGAAACTGTAAAAGCTATATTTTTGTTTATATAATATGAAACTTATTAATCATCTATATATTTTGTTTTAGACAAGGTTTGTTCATTAAACCTCACCTTATTAAAGAAATTATACTGGGATGGAGAAATTTATCACATTTCACTTTTCATCAACAAGAGCTGCCTATAGTCTGGTGACCCAAGCTTGTTTACACAAGTCACAGCTCAATGTTTAATGCAGTAATACAACCACAATATGTAGTTCCACAACTCCTTTTAAGCGCTGGCATAATTAGCTTCCGTGAATTAGTTAATGAATTAGCTTTCATTAATACCTCACCTCTACAGTTACAGAGGTCACCTTCAAATGCAGACAGAGGAGTTTCTGATGGTAATTCTAAGAGATGAGAACTGTCCTCATTAATAGCTGTAGATGTTAACTCTGAAGTTTAACAAATACTATTAAAATTTGAACAGTAATATCAAATTACTTTTCACCTGTCACTTTCCAAGCAGTGAAGGTTCTCCCTACCACGATCACAGCTGTATCCATGATGTATTTAAAGCCTTTCAGTTCCTTATGGACTGCCATGGTTTGTAAATATCATGGCCAAAATCTGTGCTAGCCCTCTGCAATGTAATTGTTTGGGGATTTTTTTGATGATAGAAATACCAGCACAGAACCTAATGCACCAAAAGTGAGAGGGAATGATGTCTGGGGGCTGTGCTGTAAAATTAGGTCTTACATGAAGTGGAGAACTGCTGATTGGGATCACATGGAGCCAGGGCCATCCTGGGTTTTCCAGATGTAATTTTTAGGCGGACACAGGACTTCCCTCCTCTGCTACACATGCCTCTGGTTGCATGGTGGACATCACTCATAAGCTCTGTAGGCTCACTCAGAATTCTCTTTTTGCTCAAGAAAGAGCTATGGTGTCACTCTCTAGTGTAACCAGAGATAAAATGTTAAAAAAAAAAACCAGAAGAAGAAGGTTTTTAAAAATAATTTTCTTCTAATGCTTGACCAATGCCTAATGTGCTTGGCCATTTTGATGAAAAACTACTAGAATTTTTGTGGCTGTAAAGAGAGAAGGTGAATGATGGACCTTTAAGGAAAAGAGGAGGCTCACAAGTTCATAAAATTGTTTCTTTTTCAAATAAAATAACACTGGAAAAAGACCCCTTAAGATGGAAATGGGAGTTCTTTGTAAAGGCTCTTCATGCTGATCAGCGGTGACGAGATGTAAAACAAATACCAGTGACAGAAAGATCACTTAATTTGCAAATATAATAGTCTCCAAGAGAGGTGTTCATACAGCTGAAGACATTACTCTCCTTGCCACTCATTACTGCATGGTTAGTGTAAGGGATGTCATGATCGTGCAGGTAAATGAGGAAGCAGGTAACTAACCTACAGCACTTTGAGGGTTGCCTATTGAAGACTTGACCTCCTGGGGAAGCAGCATAATACCCTGAGATGCAATATAAAACATTTATAGCCTCCCTTTTAAAAGGTTTCTAGAGGGGAAGTTTCAACTTTTCCATTTTGTGGCAGAATGTTTTGATGGAAGAAATACACTGTGAAGAAAGGGACAAGCAGAGAAAGTTAGCAGTAATTGTCATGCTCTAGGGCTTTTTGTTAGCAACTTCCTTGGTCATTTCCACAAACTAAAATATTTCAAAGCAATAACATAGGTAGAAACAATCATTCCCATTTAAAACAGGAATGGATGATATGTTAAAAATATTTTTCAAACTTCATCATATGCAGTCATCTCTGAGTTTCAGACAGGGTAGTGCAACCAGCAGACAGACAAAGCCTTTTGTTTCAAGTGTAGAGCCTAATGACATATAAACAAGCATTTATAGTATCTGATATACCTTAGTAGCCATGAAAATATTTTCATTTATTTGCCAGTAAGATCTGTACTTAAACTGTTAAAAAACATATGTAGTGCATGATTTTCCTCACTTGTTATGGAAGGCTGTGACGTGACAGGATACCCACTTTATTTAATTTTATTAGGAAAAGTTAATCAAATCTAGTAATCTTTTGCTTTTTAAAAGCAAAAAAAAAAAATAGCCTAATAGAAAATTGAATTATTTACATTTGTACATTATTTACATTATTTACATTTAGTTCCACCTCTTAATCCAGCATCCTGAGCAGAAAATTTTATAACCCGTCCAAATTTATGCTGAATTTTATCATCTGAAGACACATATTTAAAAGAAACATTTTTAAAAGAGAAATCCCATTTTAATTGCATTTTAATCCACCCACAGAGATGCTGCATTTTACCGATTTGATTAGCTTAGGGACATTTCTCTTGTGTACTCACATATGCAAATTTTTGAGCATCGTCAGGCAATTTCACTTATGCAAGTCAAGTATGTAGAAACATACATTGAATAGAGCAAAATCCAAAAATCTTTTCCCTGCCTCCAGCCTGTGCTCCTTCTTTCTAACAAGTTATCATTACTCTGAGCCATGTTTGCACATCCTACCGCCTCAGGGAGAAGAAGGGTCACCACAAGGATATGTTCTAAGTGCCACTTGTCTCCATTTTGTACCAGAAACCATTTTTAATGAGCACGTTCACTCGTTTCAGGGCAATGCCCACCATATCACATCCCTCTGAGCCAGAACACCTGGGAGTCTTTAGTAAGAGTGCGTGTCCTGTGAGCAGACCAAAAAAAGGCCTGTGAAAGATCTCATGATAAATTGCTACCTGGTGTGAGTTGCATTTGAAACATGAGCTGGTGTGCTTCTTATTCTGTTTGCAGCATTTGTATGGGAAAGTTCAGTAAACTAGCCTATAAAAATTTATGACCAGTTTGAATGTGGACAAAAATAGTGAGTTCATGTGTTTCCTGATGCAGACAGTAATGGACAGTAAGAGCATATAGAAACCCACTGAGCTTAATTTAGTGTGACCTGTCACTGTGCCCCTACACATTTCTAACAAGGCAGCAACATTGGCCAATGCACTGCAGAGTGAACTGCTTCAGCTTAAAAAATTGCATAGAGGGTATTTCTTATATGCATGAACACAAACTATGGTACTGGGTGCTGCAGGGAATTTAAGTAAGAAAATAATTTARGTTAGAAAAATTTAAGTTAGTTTTGTTGCAAAAACTCAACAAAAAGTTAGGAAGATTTAATAATGTTCTCCCTATAATGTAGGCTGAAGACCCACATTTCCCCATTCACCCTTCAATTCTGTGTCCTTTTATACCCAAAAACCCACCTTTAATTTCCTCCACAAGTTTGTAGAATCCAGCTGTCCTGGGTTAACCATAAAAGGATGTATTCTATCACCACCCACATATTTCCTGGATAAGCTGGATCATTCACAGTTACACACCTGGTCTCTGAGGCCATGCTCATGTGAGGTGGGGTGGTACTCCTTATCTCAACTGGGATAACCATTCCCACCGACAGCAAGCACCACCCATCCTGAGTAGATCAACTCGCTTAATGGCCCATTACCGAACCAGATAAAACACCAACCAATAGAATGCCAGAAACCAGAGAGGTCTCATGTAGCTCATTGCCRAAGCAAACAACAGAACGTCGGGAAAATCCTTTTCCATTGTGGAAGTCCCCGCCCCTTGGGGAGGTACCAGCCAAGAAATACAACATAAAAGCAGGCTTTGAGCTGGGAGAAATCACTCCACTCAACTCCATTCCTCTGGACTTGACTGGTAGACTTGACTGGTCTACCAGGACTACTCCACTTGACTGGACTCCACTCCGCTGGACTGGACTAGACTCGACTGGTCTACTGGACGGGACTACCAGACCACTGGAAAGCCAGAGGACTCTGGACCACCACCATCACTGGATACTCAGCAGACAAGATCTTCTACAAGACCAGTGCCTAACTGGACTACACAGCTACCACCCTGGTCAACGGGGTGCCAGGTTGTACCGTGACTCTGTCAGTTTGTTTAGGCCGGTGTTTCTGTATTCCTGCATTTATTTTAACCTTTTTATTAACATTGTAATTTCTCGAGGTATTTTGTGTGGGGTTAATTTCCCCTGCTGGTTCACATTCAAACCAGTACATCAGCACAGGTTTGGTTCAGTCAGCATAACAGTGGGAAGACTTGATCCTAGTCCAGGTGATCCCTGCTGCCAGTGACGCAGTGGAGACCGACTGGTGCTGGTGCAACGGCGGGAGATTTCCTGTGCAATATTAGTCTCACTCTTTTGGAACCACACAGAGCCAATTAGCCCTGTAGCATGGATTTTCCTTTTATGTCCTCTAACTCTCTTCTGTATTCATCACAGGAGTGAGGTGATCCTGCTGCTGCAGTGTAAAGCCCATATATTGTGTTCCTCAAAAAAAAAGAAAAAAAAAAAGCATTTTATCTTTCCTGTGAAGTCATGTATGTTTTACTATCACCACTTACAATTAGGCCAATGCAGTAGTCTTCAATATCAAGAATAAACCTCCCTTCTGGATGACATTACTTCTATCTGAAGAAATGGAGTTTGGAGACTTATGTTTCTTCTCCAAACTCAGATGTGATACTGCAGTCATTTTCATTAAAAAGTGGCATGTCAGTAGAGGACTTTGAGAGCATCTTAGGACAGCCCTGGGCTCTGCTTACTGCACTATTTTTCTGTCAGATGATGAGTTCCCTTCCACTGGTTATTTTGAACATATTTTGATATTAATCCATTTTACATAAGGTAAAGTACTATATTCCTCAAAAGAACCAATAAGAGTAGCAAAGCTAGTACTGGTGTGAGAGAAATCACAAACTCAGATTCATAATGAGAAATTTATTGCTACCTGATAATTGCTCACTCTCTCCTCACCTAGTCTGAGGACAATCTAGTTACCCTGTTCCTTTGGTTTTATGAACAGCCTATCAATAAAAAGACTAACCAAATAAAATATCAAAGCAAAGGTAAAGCAGCTGGAGGGTAAAAGTTACAATATAACTAAAACAAGTCTGAAAAAGCCATAGTAAAAAAAACAAACAACAAAACACCATTGCTGGGAATTCAATAGTAAGTATTAAAAAACTTGATCCTTCTAAATTTGAAGATAGTATTGCCTATGCAATAATTTTCTACAATCTTTATATCATTAATGTATTAAGTTTAAGGGTGGAGATGTTAAAGGAGAGTAAATCTGAGAGAGTTCTTTGGGTTGTTCTGGGAATTTGAGAGAGAACTTCTGAACTCCTCTGGGAGCTTAATGCTCTGTAATAAATGTAATTCCTGAATTATTAATCAAAAGAGCATATACTCATAAATTATAAGAGAGTGAGGAAGTGACCGGAAGACTATTTCCTAGGACACTAGTTGAGTGATGCTCAGAATTTCATTGTTTGAACTGAGATACAGCTGCTCTGATTTAGTAGCCTTAGGTCAATTTACTCAACTCCAAGTACTCTCCTGCACTCAAATAGGCTGTATCCGCTATACCCATGCTCAGAGATGGGTGAAGGGTACCAAATACCACCCTGTCTCATTTTTTTAGCCAAAGAGTAACATTTGGAACAAGCAGCCTGCTCCAGGAGGCATTGCACTGAGGCAAGGCACAGCTAACAGACCATGCCAAGCAGGGCAATGCTTCTCAGCAGGTTCCTCCAATCCTGCTGCAGATGGCTGGGGTGTGAGCCATCAGCCCAGCAAGGCAAGCTCCTGTGGTGCCTTGCCAGAGCACCTGCAGGAAGGCAGCAGGAGCCAGGAACCGCTGCTTTGCTCAGATCTGCTGATGGGTAGAACGTTATCCAAAGGGAAGCAACAGCTTCCAGCCTTGACTCTGGTTTCTAACTTCTTTTAATCCTCCTTTGAGCACTCTCCAGCTGTAACCGAGAAATTGCTACCTGGAGCGCTGAGGGCCTGGCTGCCATGTTAAGGAAAATGTCAAATCCTGAATGCAGTGTCTCTTTCTGCAGGTATTGAGAAATGCCTAAAATCATTACCGTGGTCCTGAAAAACATTTCAACGTTTTACTTGTGTTTCAAAGATAGGAACAGAAGAACCGGGGCTTGTACTGATATGCAAGAAAATTGAAGAAGAGTGGTATAGTAACCAGATCAGTCTCCAGAAGGTAGGGAAGCAGTTATTTTTACTTGACTTGTGATTGTGCAGAGGGATAAGGTCTTGCTGTTTCTGACATCTAGAGAAACAGAAGGGAGAGATCAGAACAGACATGCCAAATTACAGTATCTTTATGAGGAACTGCACACCTTGTAGATATGCGTAACTAATCTCTTACAGCAAGTAAGTGGTGGGAAAGAGGTGACCAGAGGCAGCACAGCTTTGATTAATCTCTCTAGAAAATAAGTGCCTATAATACCAGAAGAAATGTGCCACAGGAAGGAACAGTCAAAAGCTATTTAGTTAGTTGCCTGATTAATTACTTTAATAATAAACAACCTTAGGTAGATTATTCTGAAAATCCAGCACAACTGCCTAGAAATTTCCCATTGTGAGTCAAAAAATGAAAAGGCAATTTCTGCTCTGTTTCTATCACTCTTTTTGGAATGATTTTGTCTGCTTTTCTATGCAAACAGTGCACAGAGAAGGGAGGTGAGACCTGATGTTTCTTCAACCACTTGTGTTGTCCTCGTTATCCTCTGGCTATTCTATACTTCCCGTCATATGAACAGGGTTGGACACCTTCAGAGGACAGTTCTGCACATCTGAGCTATTTCTCTCTGTGGCTACATGTGCACTGCTAAAGGTTTTTGTCCAAGAGAGCAATGCTTGTTCTCAAGCCAAATGAGGGTACAAGGTGGCTGGTGTCCTGACTGCTTGGGACTGGTTGCTGCTAGAACAGAGTGGCCATACCCACTCTGCACACCCATTTCACCAAGTTTCCCCTGGGTGCCCCACTAACACTGAGCCCTAACAGCTGTTTTCAATGGAAAACACCTGAAATATAGCAACACCAAGTCCTGTGATCACTGGTCCAAGCACAAGCAACAGTTTCAAGGCCTGACCATCCGTCTGTTAATCAGTGAAGCAGACAGATGGAGTGACCAGCAATTGCTCTCTGTATATAATGCAATAGCAGGAGAAGAGCTGAGGAGGAAGCAGCTGCTGCCCATGTCTCAGACCCCTGTTTTGAAACAGCACCACAGTGCCCAGTTTTTTTAGTACAGCCTTACTGCAAACATGGATCTCTTCATCATGTAAATGGAAAATAGTGCTTGACATACAGCCCCCTCCTAAAAACCAGCTGCTTACGCCTGTGGCCATATATGTACACACATACACAGAACTCTCTATATCTCTGTATSTATAGATATAGTTATACATCTCTAATGTGGAATTAAATTTTCCATGCTACTGTCCTGTCTGGTTGTCCTTTGGTCCCGCACAATGATGATTTCCACGTCAGCAGCAACTGCTGCAGGGCATGGGAAAGGTACGTGTATAACATGGTGCCAATGGTATGTGTTACACTGCCCAGATGTGGAAAGGGGGTTGACCAGCATTCCCAGTGCTTGCTGGGATGATGTTAGAAGACTACTACGCGTGAATGGAGCCAAACTTGGTGTGATTTACACCCAAACGCTCTGGCCTGGAGTAGACTGTGGACTTAAATGGTCTGTTCCTGGGTTTTCTTTTAGAGAGAACTAACTTTTTTGATTCAGAAATGAGCTCAAAATTAGAAAAATGCAAAACCCAAAATCCTAGTTTATATGTACTGTGGCTGCAAGCACCCAGGAATGAACTGAGGAGCTAAATGATTTGACAGCTCAGCATTCCTCACATGCCTCTCCATCTTCAGCTCATTTTGAAGCAAAGACGTGGTCCCTCAGAGTGACTGAGGAGGACAGGTTTTGGGAACAGAAACCCCAGCTACAGCAGCTTCCAAATCTGAATGCCAGAGTTTGTTTCAGTGCTTAACAAGTGACATACATGTGACATACACTAAAAATGATCGATGGTCTCAGTGAGGCAGAGAAGCCTGAAAGGCAAATCTCGAGTCCTTCAAGGCATAAAAGCAGCACAGGTTTGCTCTGCTTCTGGCAGGGGAGGAAGGGGAAATTTCTCCATCTAATGGTACTCCTGCTGTTCCTTGTAGGGCAATTCCTCCCGAGTAGGTATCCGAAATGCAGAAGTGTAATTGTCAGTTCTCTACGCTGAGCTAAGGAGCAGTACTTCTGGTACTAAAATCATGGAGTGCACTGTCCCAGAACAGCAGGCATCCATTCCGTGTCCCAGAACATAGTGACTCTGAATCCCAGTGTACAGCAGAGAGCAAGGAGAGCTCAAGAGCTTCAGAGAGACTTGGGAAGGGATTCAAAGTCCCTGGGGCCATGAAAATATAGACATGAGGTGGCCTGATGCCATGGCTGATAGAAAGCTAGGTACTCTCCCTAGGCTTTCCCACTAATTGTGTGCAAAACCCATCATGCTGAGTGTTCACCATTTCCATATAGAGCTCAGTGCACAGCCCTGTGCCTCACCCACGCTCCAGCCTCTGCCTGCTGCAGAAGAGGTAGGAGTTAACCAGCGCTGAGGCTGAGTACTGTGCCTGCAGCCACCTGCTAGGAAAGGAAGGTCTGTCGTGTGTGAATTCCCAGTGAAGCTACATTTTTCTCCACAGGCATTTTTCTGAGTCAGGCATGGGAGCTCCAAAAAGTGGAGATGCTCTCCTTCCCTGTTTTCTTATCAGGCAGGTTTATTGCTCAGTAGGTAAGCTGTTTTTGAAAATGACTGTGAAGCTCTTCACTCCCTCACTAAATGCAGCCTAAGGTTTCCTCCTGCAGTCAAGCAAGGAGGCAGTTATGTAGTTCTGATTCTAGGACAAGGGGTTTTGGATCCTTCTCTGTATTCCTAAATTAGGCAAAGGTAGATCTTTTGACTGCTTCAAACCATTATCTTCTTTCTCATAGCCAGTAAGAAAGAGATTTTTTTCCCTTCTCCAATGTTCCTGTGTGTTTGTGGCAGCTTGAGTCCGAGGTTGCACTCTTCCAAACACGCAGGGGGAAGAAAAATCACCTTCTTAAAGAAATTGTCTACTTTGCACCAGAAAGACAATATTTTAACATTAAGCTGTGCAGCATCTACTTACAATTTGCAAGTTTAATTCACAAAATGGTTCACAAAAGCATGTGTATGGTCTTTTTTTCCCTTTTTTTAGGAACAAAGAATACATTGATTTAATTGCAAAATCAAATACAAGAATTAAAGAAATAATAGTGTTCTAATTCAGACTAGCATTCACATTCAAATATAATATATGCGATATTCAATTAATCTTTTTTTTAATTTCACAAAAAAAGAAGGAATTCATCTGTTGTTTTCTTTATTTTTTAATGTAATAGAAGTAAAACTACCTTCAAAGAAATGAGGTAATGTCCATCAATAATTTACTTTCAATGGCTGTAGTATTTAAAGATAATCATCCTCCGAGCCATTTATTAGCCCTGACAGAGTGAATACAGTGTCAGATATCATTGAAAGGCCTGGAGGATTAAGGCACCACCTCTGCAAACTCTGACACGCTTGCCAGTCAAACTAGTCTCCAGGATATAGTTAAACCAGGTCATAACCCTTTGCTAGAAGTAAATGCATTTAAGTCTGTTCATGCTTTGGATCATTGCCTCTCTGGCTGCAGGGAAAGTATAAGAGTTAGCTCAGCACTGGAAGAAGAATTTTATATAAATGTAATATACCTTTTTTTTCTTGAGACATCTTGATACATAGGTACAGTCTGTATCATTCGTCTATAAAACTGTAATTATATACTCTGTAAAATACTGTAAAAACTAGAAGTAAAAAAAAAAAATCAGACTGTGGGATCTTTCAGTGAGGTTAGGAATTCAGTAAGTAGACACCTCTCAGCAATTATTTTAAATCCTTACTTACGTACAAGGAAGAAAAAACTTTTCCTTCAGAGACTTGAATCATATTTGCTTATATAAAAACACTCCACTTCTTTTCTAGTTTAAAGAGTGTCATAAAATCAGATCGTGCTGCTATAGCATCACGATGCATTTTATTCACATAATATCTATGATGTCCATGATTTTTTGTGCATCCAAGGAAATAAAAAAAAACAGCTCACCAACATTGTTTTTTTCCCTAATTTAACACTTTGTCATATTGGGCTAACTGATAATATATTATGATTAGAAGCAATGATGCTAAAGGAGGAGAAAAGTGAAAGACTGAACATTAAATCTGATCCACGTGTCCAAGTCAATGTTGCTGCCTCATGTAGCAAATACTCTTTTATTGGCATTACCCGCCCTTTCTCTGATCTGCCATATCGAACCAAGCACTGGTTGAGAAGTGTACATTAGTCTCATTTAACATTCCTTGTCCTGGAACAGCAAACAGGACAATAACTGGGTTGGGCTGTGTTTGGAGAGGAGCCCCTTACTGCCCATGCTCTGCCAATGACTTCTTGAAGCTGCCCGTGCTCCTGATGGGACCAAACAGCTTGTCAGCAGCAGCATCATTCCTGACCCAATGCCCAACTTCCCCATGCCCAACACCCCAGCCAGGAGGAGGAGACTGTCACACATCTCCTGAGCAGCAGGTGCTCCACCAGCTGCCCCGCTGTGCCCTGTGGAGCCATCTCCCAGATGCCTCTGCCACAGCATGGCTTTATCTTCCCTTTGCAGCCACCAGCTCCCTGCTCCCTGGAGGGCCAGAGGTTCCTGCCACCAGCAGGACAGCCATTTTATTAACATATCAATGCCATGAACTGCTGGAGCAGAGCCATGGAAACTTCTTCTAAATGGAAAATTAAACTTTTTTTTGAGCAAACTGCGGAAAACTAGTTATGTTCTTTGCTGCAGCAGTGTGCGTAGAGCAAACTGTGGCCTGCAGTGATTCACTGTGTGAGTAGAACAAGCTCAGGCTTAAAGAGGCTGGGCTTTCCTTGCTTAGGTCATACTTAGCTTAAACTCATCCATTTAGTTATTAAAATGCTCATACTTAGTCCTAGAAAATCCTTTCTACCTTGGAAGTAAGTTCTCAGTAAGTTTTTCTTCTTGCCGATTTTCACACTCTTCCCAGAGCAAAGAATCTGATTTTTCTTTATCCTCTGGATCTAATTTACATTTAACTTAGAGCTACAGCTTCTCATATACAAGAAGCATTTGTTGCTTCCTTATAAAATACAGAATCTGGGAGCTCTGCTGGAGCTGAAAGAAAGCATGGATAGTACCTAATATTCGAGAAGAATTGAAAAGAGAGAAGGGGAACATTTGTTCTCATTAATTTTTTGTAGAAAGCCCATAATGTCAGACTATGACAGAATGTCCAGTATTATGAACTAATAAAACCCAGCCCGTTATTACATAACTTTTGCTGAAAGCAATTAATGTGCTGGGTGCCTTCTTATATTTTAAATAAATGAGCTTATTAATTAAAGATAAAGAAATTTTTGCACACTGTAACTGATTTGAGTGTTATTGTTTTGCTGTCAAGACCAAAAATATCTTAAAATTCAGTGAAAAAAATGCTGAAAACTAATACAAATCCTAAGTTTTACCAGGAAAGCTGAAGTAGCATCTAGTTCTAGAAAGTGGCAGATCCATGTATTGCAGCACTTCAGAGGTCCTGTTTCCAGAGGCTGTCTCCCAGGTGGACTCTCTGCTGTCTAACAACGCAGCCCAGCATTGCATCCTTTTCCTCAGTGGAGGAACTAATCTGGGTATTTCATGGGGGGGAAAAGGAGCCAGGGAGAATTAGTTTGTAGGCATGTAATACCTTTGAGATCTCTACCCTTTTGGTCAAATACAGCTGAAATTAGCTGACAAATGAACAACTGTAAAACAAGACCTGAAAACAGATCACATAAGCCCAGCTTCTTTTGGAAAGTAGGCTATGAAGGCAGAATGGGCCAAGGCAGTTTTTCACCTCTCCTATACACTTAGAAAAGCAAACACACACTAACAAACAAATCAAAAAAAACCAGCTGGGATGTCTGGCAGAGGGTGGCAGGGAAAAAAACATATATAAATGATGTAAAATTTGCAAAACAATATCCCTTACTGTCACATTTTAACCATAAGGGTTTAAGCCAAATAGCATTATTTTCAATCACAGAAACAGAGATTTCAGTGCAGAAGAGGAAATCCTTCAATAAAGGCAAAGTTTGAAAGGCCAAGATGCTGCTACTCTGCTTCTGTGTCAGAAGGAAAGACTTCAGTAGAAAAACAGTAAGTTAAATTTATCTTTGGTGCAGCTTTCAGGTAATTTCATCAGCCTTAATGATATCTATCACCCAGTATGTTTTCTATTTTTGGTGAAAGTGCAGAATACAGAGGGATTTGCTGTCTCTGCCTCTGGGTTCCCACACTGGAGCCCAATTTACCCATTCGATACCATGCCTAATTGCACTCTGTGTCAGGTGTGCTTTAAAGTCTTTTGCTGAGACTGCACCACTGACTGTCTCAGCTTTTGGCTAGGTGGCCATTGCGCCAATAGTAGGTAGAGGATGAATATGTAGAGTTAACAGCTGTTTTCAAACATGTTTCCAAATTTGTAGCTTGATTCATATGTCGAGCCATTGTCAGATTGCTGTGCTGAGCAGAATCAGTACAGCGTGCTTTAAATATCTAGGCCGAGACAACTACAGAAAGTGATCAGCAAATGGCATGAAGCAGATGTACAGTAGCTATAGAAACCACAGCTTACACAAAACAAATAAGCATGGACCATTACCTACAATTTGGTTCACGTTCCTTCAACTGCATCATAACATCTGTTGTAAGGCATCTTGTAGGGTAGGCTGAGAAAATATGTTAAACACAAATACTGCTGAACAAAGAATAAAGCCATTTCAGACTTAATGGTGCTACAAGGGTATTTAAGTGTACTAATAAAGAAACTAATGAGGGATGCTGTCAGTGCCAAAGAAAAACACTAGAGAAAATTAGCTACAGCAACCTGCCTGCGGAGCAGCCCACATTACATCACATGGGTGCAGGCTATAGCAAGACAGTGTTGTAATAGCTTTAAGCATCAATTTTAAAAAAGCTATCAAGAAGTTCGCCCTATTTTTATTATTTGATGGTGTAAAATATCACCCTTGAAGATTTTGGGGTTTCCTGCCAAAAATGGAACTCTTGCTTCAAAAGTAGGTTTGAAATGAAGATTGGATTGTAGCAGACAGCAGTGACTACAACCTTCTTTGCCTTCTTCTAGGCCTCTAAGGGTACACCAAGACAAAATCTGTCTGGTTTAAAGCAAGAAAAGTTTTAAAAGAAAAAAATAAGAGAAGGAAATGTAGAAACAGACATCAGAAGTAGTGAGGTATTATGTCTCTAACCTAAGGAACAAAGTAAATTCTTACAGGTCACCCCTTTGGGTTCTCTTTGCTTTAACTGTACATCCTGCGTGCTGATGGCCTAGAAAGCACTCTGATGTCTGGAAGGTGCTTTCGAACTCTAAGTCAAGATGCTGGGTTTGAAAAAAGGCATGAGAAAGCAAAGAGAATATTGGGGGATTAACTAATTTCATAGAATCATTTAGGTCGGACAAGACCTTTAGAATCATCGAGTCCAGCTGTTAACCCAGCACTGCCAAGTCCACCACTAAACCGTGTCTTTAAATGCCGTAAGAGTGCCTAAGAGCAGGGCACACCCAGCTGCTGAAAACTGAGTGGCAGCAAGTTTACCCTAGAGCTGTGTCTGGGCAGCTGTGTCAGTCGTGGTGGGTGTGTGGCACTTAGAGAAGCCGTGGCTTTCTGCTGGGTGGGTGCCATGGCTCCCTGGTTGAACTGGCAGGGCTTCAGCACCCTTCCTGCATGCTCTTCCTCACGAACTGCTGCCCAAACTGGCATGCCATTCCCTGTTTGCGCACTCTGCTTGTGGTACTCCTGGTTGCTAGCACTCCATTGTACTAGGAGATACATAAATATATCCAAAAGAGACAATCCTTGTCCTTGAATTGTTGCAGTTTTAATAGACAAGAGACAAGGACTGCAGAAAGGAAGGGCGGTTGAGCATGTTTTATAGGTAAAAAACTGACATATAGGGAGATGAGGCTTCAAGATACAGAACCTGCAAGTGCACTTAAAGGAGTATTCCTGCTCCTTCTAGCTCCAGAAAATGTGTCCTCAGTCTGCAAATAGCTCATACGCTGAATTAAAAAGAATCAGCATTTTCCAGGTTTTGAGACCAAGGTCATTTCACAAGTATCCTGGGAACAGAGGTAGGAGTGACCACTTTCATGCTCTGTCGGTATGCAAGATGCAAAGAARTGAAATAATTTCCCTCAAGGAGCATGGGCCATTTTTTAATTAGAACATCCCCTGTAATTGCTGTTACCAACCTATCTTTTTGTTCTTTGAGGTATTCTGCAACAACAATCTCAAATGCTATCTAAAGATTTGATTAGTATATGGAAAACCGGTGTATGTCCACTTAGAAGCATGACATGCAGGACATTTATTTTCCCAAAGGATTATTGAATAATATTCCTGAAACAATTCATTCAATGCATTTAATGATATTTTTCCACACATTGTTCATTTTTCATTACTTTCACATCTTACAGAAGGAAAATTTTCCCCAGAAGTTTAAATAAAATATTTGCAATTTAGTTCATTTCATTATTCATTGAATTCTAGCTTTCACTTTCTTTTTTACAAACACAGTTCACCAAAAGCAAGAGTTTAAGCAGAATATAGTGGGCAGCAATAGACATAATATGAAATTAAGAAAAAATTTCCAGATTTTTATGTTTTACTCCCTGGAAGGTAGGACTCAGAAGCGGAATGACATGAGTTTCTCTGTGAACAAATATCAAGTTTGCTACGGAAGGGAATGATGGAGAGTGCTCCCAGGGCTGCCACAAGAAAGGTGAAAGTAGCCTTTTTCCATGAGAGGGAATTATATGTTCCTCTCTGACAGAGCAGGACATGCTGAACTATGCAGGCTTGCTAATCCTTTTTAAATTATTTGGTATTGGGTTTGTACCAGTTTGTATTCATTTCCAGTGAGTGACTGGAAAAGGTCACTCGTGCATTGTGAAGAAGTGGAGGCACCTGAGCACAGCCTGTCATCAGAATTTAATGAGATGATCCACGTGCTGTGCACTGTGCATGTGCTTGGAACATGTCACAGCCATCCTAATGAAAAGCATATGTCTAGTGGTTGTTTCTTTTTCTTCTTTCCTTGATAGATATAGGAGTTAAAAATGGGATAGATAAGCTAAGAGGAGAAGGAGGAGGGAAAGCTAGTAGTTCATCCCCTGTTTCCCATTCTGTAATAAGATGCCATTTTTAGGATATCTTGTCTCTGGTTAGCTGAATGCATACACTGAATCACTGACCTGCTGGGAATTTGACTAGAGAACTCCAAGTTTAAACTGCAGCTCTAAGCCCAATTTCCATATTTTCCCAAGGGTGAGCTGTCAGCTCCTACTCATTGGCACTTTTTACATTAAAAGTGTTGCATTAGGCCTAATGTATCTTCTCTTCCTGAAACATGTGTAATTGGTGTTGACTAGAAAGTTCCACATAAAAATGTGTGGTGAAAAAATTAGAGGGAAATTATGTTAAAAACAAACAGAAATTTACTTAAACCATATTTCACATTTTTTATTATGGAACATTAAAAATGTGCCAGGAGGCAAAACGGTGGTCATCCACCAGCCAGTCCACACAGAAGCCTCCAGAGTAGGAATCACACGGTCATCCAACCACCCTGCTCAAGCAGGGTCACCTAGAGCATGTTTGCCCAGGGTCAGGAGCACTCAGGTTTTGGGTGCCTCCAAGGATGGAGACTCCACAAGCCGTTTAGACAAACCGTTTCAGTGTTTGACCACATTCACAGTAAAAAACCCCTTTTTCTTACACTTAAATAGAATTTCCTGTATTTCAGTTTTTATCCATTGTCCGTCTTGTCATAGGGCACCGCTGAGAAAAGCCACCATTTCTAATGCCTCCCATGAGGTATTTAGGCACACTGTTAAGATCCCCTTGAACCTTTTCTTCTCCAAACTGAAGAGGCCTGGCTCTCTTAGCCTCTCTTTGCACATCAGATGCTCCAGGCCCTTCACCATCTTCATGGCCYTTCTTTGGATTATCTCCAGTATGTCCATGCATTGTGCTGGGGAGCCCAGAACTCAAACCAGCTCTCCGGATGTATCTCAGTGTTGGAAATGCTTCTTCTAATGTAATGCAGGAGGCTGATGGCAGTCCTTGCTGTGAGGACACATTGCTGCCCACCGGGACACCCAGGTCTTTTTATGTCAAGATGCCTTCAAGCCAGTTGTCCCCAGCTGGTACTCATATACAGTACGGGGTGATTTCTCCCCAGGAGCAGGACTTGGCATGTGTCCTTGCAGAACTTCATGAGATTCTTCTTAGCCCATTTTTCTAGCCTAGCAAGGTCCCTCTGAATGGCAGCGTACCTGGCAATTAAGAAGCAGTTTGCCAAGGCATCAAGTCTGTAACTCCTACTTAGTTTTTGAATGAGAGCTAAAAACCTAAGTATTTTGGTGTATCTGGTTTCAAATTCCTGCAGTGTTTCCCAAACAGGTTAACAGGGAAAAACATCCCAGTCATTTGAAGGTGCTCTTGGGATGTGAGCCAAGAATTTCCAGTCCCAAGAACTTCCTCTGCTTTGCTCATAAGGAATGGCTTCAAGCTCCTGTTGGTGCTGTTTGTGTTCGTGCAGGCTATTGTCACAGGTCTGCTTTATCCCAAATGAACAAATCCATCATTCAGTTTTCACTAATTCTTCTACAGTTGTATCAAGATCCTTTAAACTCTCATTATTCTTCTCAGAAGAGCCATGAGCATGTCTGTTTACATCCTTTAGATTCAGTCTGACTTTGTAGAAGATTCTTGGGAGATGATTGTTTCAACATTTGTGTTTTGT
Source organism: Amblyornis subalaris (assembly GCA_018881555.1). Classification (NCBI taxonomy): domain Eukaryota; kingdom Metazoa; phylum Chordata; class Aves; order Passeriformes; family Ptilonorhynchidae; genus Amblyornis; species Amblyornis subalaris. The sequence continues at coordinate 6,588,082 of JACAXG010000002.1, forward strand.
GTCTATTTAGAAATGAGAAAGAACTAATAAGTTTCTATTCGCTTGGGAGTAGAGTATCTCAAAGTTCAGCTATATCTACTCTTTATTCCTTATTTTAGCCCCAAACTCAGCCACCAAAAGCAACTGCAACCAAAGTAACTTTTTTCTCTCTAAATACTTTAAATAAAGAGGATCAGGTAAGCACTGAAAAAGCCAAAACTCCTCAGTGTGTGCAAGATAGAAAACATCTATCCAATTTAAAAAAAAATCTGATTTTGTCCTCAGAGGGCGTCATTTTCTCAGGAAAACATCATCTAAGATGCCAGCTTTTTTAGACATACTACCTGTCATCTCTAGTATGAAATACTTTTGTCCTCCTATCTGACATTGAGTCTGGCAGAGAAAAAAAGTGGTTAATGAGCAGAGAGAAACCAATTCTAGTTTGAAAGATTGCCTGTGGAAAAAAATCAAATAAAAAGGGGGAATAAATTTTCATTTCCATGTCAGTAGTTCTTTAAAAAGTACAACCATGTAAAAATATGGAAGTGAATATGAAATACCAAAAATAAATTAGTTGGCCCCACATAGTTTTGCATGCGAGTTAGTCACATGTAGGAAACTGGAAAGTTGGCATATTTATACACAGTGTAATTATTTCTTATCAGTACAAATCCAAGTTATGTTTAAATCTGGATTTTCTAGGATCTACTTTGTAATACCTTCTTCCAAGAGCCTCAAGGAATAGGGGCTTAATTAAGAGTGTTTAGAAGTGGACTTCAGATTGATGTTCATTATGTTTACTTTAATACCTTTAGCAATCATTTTACATGGAAATCTGCAAACATTGGCCTACCAGAAAGGATTTCCACCATGTAAAGTTGTTCTTCGTGTAGCCTCAGACTTTCATGTCTTTGACTTTTGTCATTGTTTGCATTCTTAATACTTTAAAGAATATAGAAGCAATTATTAACTCAGTGCAATTGTAACAATTAATTTAGAGTTTATTTGAATGAGTTTACTAAGGGAAGCACAGATTCCTGTTGCCTCCATTTCTTGTTTTTAAACTAGAAACTAGCAGTACGGCATATTTAACATCTGGTCTTATAAATTGTTCCATGGTGTTACCTTCATAGGACCTGCTGATGACAATAACATAGACATGATACTCAGGAAAAATACATGTAGAGAAATAATAGATTTCATGTAACTCTACACTTAGCTTAGACTTTTCAGCTTTTTGAAGGAGAAGTTGTTAATATTTTCCAGTCTATAAATGGTAGAGAAATGAAGCTTCTGAAATCCATTTGAATATTTCTAGAAAATTCTAACAGTAATCTATTACTCAAAGAAAATATCAAGATGGTACTTGTTTGTGTAAAGAAGCAGATTTTTTTTTCTGGAAATACAAACACTCAGTGTATCATCCTCATCTGCAGTTCACTTTGTTTGCTTCTCACTAACTTGCATATCTCCCATCAAAAACTTATAGTTGAAACACATTTTCAGGCCAAAAAAGTTAATCCAGTGTGTTCTGTAATACATACCTTATGAGTTTTCAATTTGGTTTCCCAGGGGAATGCAGCTTACATGATCTTGCTCTGTCCGTCTGTCTATCACGTAACAACTACAAGCCCAGCTGACAGAAAGGCAAGATATCAATAACGAATCATTTCCTACAAATTTCATTAAAGTCTGTGGCCAGGCAGATGAGAGAGATCTAAATAATGTCCTGTGCTGAGAGAAAGGTGGCAGAGGGAGCCTAATCTGGTCAGAGCAAATTCCTCACATTGGCTGGCTGATGGGTTGGCACATGGGCTACTGTGACCCACACACAACCCCTGGCCTTGACATGGGGAAAGAGGGACACAACCAACACCTATGATGGCATTTGCATTAGCTTCATTGGTTCCAAAGAGATTTTTTGCAATTTCTTTGCCTGGAAGAATAATGGAAATTACTTTTGTGTTTGCTGTTTTAACATGACATTCTTGAGCATTTCACTGCAGTAGAGGCAGAATGCAAAACTCAATATTGGATCTATTAGCATGAATTTTGCTGAAGGACTTGAAGGACTTGAAATGCTGAGATTGGAGTGAATATTAGATTCAAACCTCTTGAGGTGACGTAGAGCCACGTTTGAAAATGCATTTAATATGTGGTATTTATTTATTTATTATACTGTAGTTTCTCAGTATTTTCTCCCACAGTTACTGTTAAAAAACCCCCAACAAAACAAAACCAAAACAAAAAAACCTTCCAAACAATAAAATTGCATTTAGTAATATAGAAAAAGAAATGGGAATAAGGTCTGTATATAGTGTATCATTCTGGAACCTTAGTGACTGAAAAGAATTAATACTTCTATTAAAAACAATAAATAAGCAGTGATTGAGTATATGAGGCCAAATAGCTTGTGTTCTGTTAAAGTATATCTTCCATCCAGTCATAATTTGAAGTTATCTAAAAATTAAGAATCTGCTACCAACACTGGTAATTTGTTTCTCATTGATTACAAATAATGAATGTTCCTCATTTTTCATTTGTATTTAACGAGCTTGAGCTTACAGCCATTAGTTCTTTCTACCATAGGATCATGGAATTACAGAATCATTTAGGCTGGAAAAGACCTTCAAGATCACCARGTCCAGCTCTTAACCCAGAACTGACAAGTCCACCACTAAACCATGTCCTTAAGTGTCACATCTACATATCTGTTGAATACTTCCAGGGATGGTGACACCACTTCCCTGGCCAATCTCTTCCAAAATCTGACCACCCTTTCAGTGAAGAAATTTTTTCTAATGATTAATTTAAACCTTCCCTGGCACAATTTAGGTCATTTCTTCCTATCCTCCTATCACTTGTTACCCGGGAGAAGAGACCAACCCTCACCTGGCCTCACCCTCCTTTCAGGCATTTCTAGAGAGCATTAAGGTCTCCCCACAGCCTCTTTTTCTCCAGGCTAAACAATCCCGGGTCCCTCAGCTGCTCCTTGTAGGACTTGTGCTCCAGACCCTTGTCCAGCTCTGTTGCTGTTCTCAGGACTCGCTCCAGCACCTCAATATCTTTCTTGTAGTGAGGAGTCCAGAATTGCACACAGCACTCGAGGTGTGGCCTCACCAGTGCCGAGTACAGGGGGACAATCACTGCCCTGGTCCTGCTGGCCACACTATTGCTGATATAGGCCAGGATGCCATTGGCCTTCTTGGCTACCTGGGGTCATGTCCAGCCACTGTCAACCAGCAGGCCCAGGTCCTTTGCCACCAAGCAACTTTCCAGCCACTCTGCCCCCAGCCTGTAGCCCTGCAGGGCATTGTTGTGACCCAGCACTTGGCCTTGTTCAACCTCATGTAGTTGGCCCCATCAATCCAGCCTTTCCAGATCCCTCTGTAGAGACTTCCTGTCCTCCAGCAGATCAATACTCAAGCCCAACTTGGTTTCAACTACAAACTGAGGGAGGGTGCCCTCAATCACCTCATCCAGATCATTGATAAAGATATTAAACAGGGCTTGGCCCAATACTGAGCCCTGGGGAACGCTGCTTGTGACTGGATGCCAGGTGGATGTAGCTCTGTTCACCTCCACTCCAGGCTCAGCCAAACACAGGTGGTAAACACAGGCAGGCACCTGTTCATATTAGGAGCATTCGTAAGAATTATCTCACTGACTTCAGCATACATAGGTAGACGTATTCTGCTGCAGAAGAACCCTCCGTGAGAGTAAAAGTGCACATGAGATCTGGGAAGGTGAAATTCCATCCTTGCGGATATTTGAAAAAGCTACAAATTCATCAGGCTTGAAATAAGATTGTATTTTGACATATTTTTAAGCACCTGGTAGCACTTGTGTAACAGAAAGTCTGTCAGCCTTTTCAACGTGAAACTATAAACACTTGATGAGATCTAGGAGCTCACACAGTGTACACAGTGTCAAGATAGCAAGCCTGGCTCGTTTTTTTTTTGGTTTGTTTTGTTTTTTTTCCTTTTGGAGTTGCTCCAAAAGCAGTTGTCCTTCTATAAAAGAATTGGGACATTTAATTTCTTTCGTTATGACAGGCTAACTAATCCTTAAAATGTCTAATTATGTTTGAAAATATATTTAATAAATAACCATTTTGCTGAAATGAATCCTGTGCTACATACTAGTTTCGACTGTGCAGTTTTCCACTTTCATTTAATATTCTTAAATGTTGTTTAAAACAACATGGGTTTTTTTCTCTCTCTTCTTGAGATATAGTTTGTGTCTCAGTTTTGAGACAAATTTAAGAGAGGACTCTCTGGGCTGAGTCCTTCTTTCCAAAGGCGTTCCAAAAATCCCTTTCCACCAATAGGAAATGAATACTAATAGATGAAAGTGAAAAAAACCTGGTTTATTAACAGAGTGCCCACCTAGAAGGCAAAGGAGAAAAAGGTAAATAACTGTTAAACACTAAACTATCAGAACTCACTTCCCCACACACATGCAGACAGGACAGGAACTCCAGAAAATGTCTGGAGAAATGGGGCCAGTGTTGGAGGAATACCGCTTTCCCGACATGTGGTCCAAGATGGTTCTGGCTCTCACGCTGAGGGGAGTAGAACTTCCATGGGGCAGTTCCAGGGTGGGGTGGAAACCCAGTGGCTACCTGGTGTCGACCTCTTCTACCACGGCAGTCACGGCAGACGAAATAGCTGGGCTGGAGCCTTTTGGTGTTCTCTCTCTCCCTGGCTTGGCTTCCCGAAGCTTGGGGAATGAAGCGGCTCCACTCCTGCCAGTCCCACTGGTCTCAGAGCGGCAGCCTGTTCATGTCAGCTCAAAGCAGCCAAAAAAGAAAATCGCTGCTCCAGTTTCTCCAAGCCAGGGAAGGAAAAGTTTTTTTGCCTGGGCCAAAAACCAAGTCAGCTGAGCAGAGAAACCATGCTGCACAGAGCCACGGGAAGCCTGGGCAGCGAGACTTCAAAGCACCCACACAGCTGCAGCAAGAAGCCTCCCCTCCACTCAGCCCCGTTCCACCTCAGTCTCTAGACTTAAAGGTACAGGAACCATTTTTGGGTGTAAGCAGAGGATCATGGAATAGACTATCATAATAAATCACTCCAAGACAATTTGGTATCTGTAAAACATGAACACTAGGTCGTTTCAAAGTGACATCTTGCCTGTTGCAGCTCTCCTGGCAGCTCTCTCTAGGTGCTCATCTCCACTCCTGCTCCAGACCCTGTTGCTGCCCAGTGCCCAAAGTGCCCATGAGCCTTAGCCCTAGCAATGCTGAGGCCCTGGTAGTGGCAACAGCAAATGTGCAGAAGCTTAACAACTAACTTGTGCAAAATTTCCATCTGATAAACACACTCCAATCAGCACTAGTAACATCACTCATAACAACAACCAGTAGGGCTCTTGGGCTGGTTGTGATGAAAGACATGTAGTTCTAGGGAAATAGCATGGCAAAAGTCCTTCTCCTGCTCCTTGTCATCTTCATCCTTGATACTGGCTGCATTGGAGACAGTCTGCATAGAGGAATGTCAACTGAAACCTCATCACTGGTCTTCATGGTTGGGCACTGGGGAAATTTTTTTCTGTTCCTTTCTCTCTTCTGATTTTTTTTTTTCATTTTTCACACAACTTGATTTGTACCTGTAAAATCAACATATTCCATCAGCTTCAGATGCTCCTAATCAATCATTGTGGATGTGGACCAGCCCCAGCACCCTCTGTGCAGCTATTCCTCCCACTATCTGCCTTCAACAGTAGACGTTAGCAAATGCAGAGAAGAGTGTAACAACAGATAACTCCACAGCAATGTTTCCCCAGAATACCTTCCTAGACCAAGTAACTTGTGACGTAGGAACTTTCCTGACCCAGAAATTCTCAAGTCATATGTTTGCAATTTGGAGTCCTAGTTGGAATTTTCTAACACGATTTTTTCCCATTGCTTTATAGACCCATGCAACCTTTTAGCACCTCCAATATACATTGTCAGGGATTTCCCTGTCCTTCTACACTGTGTGTGTGACTCCTCTCTGATCCATTTCAACCTGCAATTTTCCAGCTACACCTGGTGCCCCTCATTCTTTTATTAGAGAGAACCATAAACGGTTTCCAGCCTTCTCCATGCCACTGTATTCTTCAGCATGACTTCTTGGCTGTTTTTTTTCCAGGCTATGAAGACCCAGTCATGTATGGCTAAAGGTTCACGGCTCATGGAAGAAGAAGGAGAGGAGTGGAAGAGTTCTGCTCAAGTCACAATATTAATGGGCACATTTCTGAAGGGCTGGGAAATTCCATGGACAGAACAATGTGCAGTCTATCCCAGTACAGTGCAGGACTGTAAAAAACGCCATGATGRATGTCATACCACTATGCACAGGACACTGAGTAGCTGTACATGAATTTTCAAAGGAATGCACATGGTGGGATTTAAATCTCCATCATCTTCTTTCCCAACTTATAGAGAAATCCAGTTTCATTTCCAAGAATAAGGAACAAGGTACTAGAAATAAGATTTGATTAGCAAAGACCTCTATAAGCAGTCTCTTCTGGAGAAAAATTCAGTGAGTACAAACAGTATTCTTCCAAATGTATAGATTGTTCTTKTTTGGTGTGCAAGACAGGCACAAGATCGAGACCACTGGTGGGAGCATCTGCACATGCAAATTCTTGATATGTATCTGCAAGAGAGACAATGTACACAGAAGTCTCATCTTGATGAAGAGACCTTGCCTAGATAGGAAAGGAAGATTACCCATTGCAGAAGACTGTCACTTGCACACAGTTCCAAATTGAAAAGTGTATTATATTTCCATGTGTAGTCACACAAAGAACTCTAAACAAGCCAAAATCTCCAGCAAGAGAGACGGATCTTCCCCTTGAAAAAGAAAAAAGAGACATAAAAAAAATTAATTATAAGGAGACTGTAAAGTGTAATTTTTGTTATGGCATAGTAGCCGAACAATAAAAGGTGATTAACTTACATCATAACATCTCATAATTGCATCTCAGATGTTGTAGGTGTGGGACTTAACAGATGAGTTAAAATGCAAGTTTTGCTTTTAATTTGGCCTCTTTTTTTAAACCTGCTTTGCAGCAACTCTTAAATCTATATTTCTGGTTTAATTAACAAAAGATATAATATATCACCTTCTACATGATGGCATGGAAATTAATTTTACAAACTATAGTCATAAGTAGTTTTGTTAAGTTCATACCAATCTCATGAATAAAAATAGCATATGTGCACAGTGAGCTTTACATACTGGCAAAAGAATAGAAATAGGCAAAGAAACATTTACTGTCATTTAGTCTTGTCAGAGCAAAATGGATTAAAACCTTGTTTGAAGAAGGTCAACTCAGCCACCAGTGCCTCTCAGAATCAGGCCCCTAAATTTCTGCCCGGTTGATAAATATGTCAGTCTAGGGGACTTACACACCGAGGAGCAGCTGAATCAAAATATTCTCTCTTTGTAAATTGTGCAGTAAACAGATTCCAGGAGTACTCACATATTTTAAAATTAGTGTTGTAAGCAGATCCCACAAGCAACAAGCAAATGGAAATTGTTCAGTTAAGATAATGCAGTGCAAACTTTTGCTACATGTTGGGCTAATTCTTCCACATCCACTCACCTACTACACTGTCTCAGATCCTTGGCCGGCCTTGATTTTCATTCTGAACTATGCATCCAGACCATCAAAAAAAAATCTCATCCTACATGTCTTAACTGACACACAAACCAACTAGCACCAAGCTAAAAATTAACCTCTTCCTTGGTCTTTCCTTTGTGGACTTCCCAAATGCAGTTGGATGGCTGGAGAACAAATGGCAAAACTACACAAAAAGCATATCCCTCTGTGAGTCATTGCTCAGTAACAGGTTTCTGCTTGGAATGAGCACTCAATAGTCACAAGCACCCTATCTTTTCTGTTCTGAGAGGGCTGAATGCAGTGCTTTTCACCAGCCCAAGGTTCTGTCCTTTCAACGACTGGAGGTTACAGCTGTTTAGGCACAGTAGAGAAAACAAAAAAGCCATCGCAAAAACCTGAGAGCCAACAGTTTATATGAGCAAGGGCTTAAGTCACCGAGGTGTTTTTGTATGCATTTCTAATGCGTTCATTACCATAATAGCAACAAAATAATTCCTTTTCTTCCTTTCATTTTACTGTTACGGTAATAATTTATATTAAATAGTAGTTACATCAGCCAATTTCATATAAGATATTACCCCTGTTTACAAATGTTTCCTGTATTGGGCAAGCAAGATCTGTAATTCAGAAAAGATTGATCTCCAGAGGGTCACGGCTCCAACCACAATGTTACTACACACAGAGAAACACAACCCAGGTATTTTCTGCAATAAGAAGCTGTACACTATGGCAGTACACTATGCTCAACGCGCATTAACTGAAACTCCTGAGAACACATTTTCTGGGATTTCCCCCAGGATGAACTTTTTGAACCAGTACTACATGCCCAGGTCAATACTTTCTGACTTTGTGTGGAAACATTTTCCTACCACGATCAGATAAACGTCTAGTGAGAAAGGAGGGACATACTTTGTCTTGAAAATATATCTGAGCTCAGTGGAGGACCCGAGCACTGTCTTGCACACCATTCCCACAGTTACCTAAGGAAATCAGGACTAGCTTAAAATGTCATAAAAACCAGTCCACAAATGATTGTTAAATTACACTGAGAGAAACAGAATGGGAAGGCATTTCAAGTGAGTTGCCTTCTGAGTCTCTCCTTTGTTCATTCTACTCAATATTTTCATTTATATAGGACTAAATGGTTAATGAGAAGTTATAGAGGTGACAAAAGTTGTGGAAGACCAGAACAAATTTTAAAATGAGCTGGTGATGTAGCTGTCCAGAATCAACAAGATTAATTTAGCCTGTCTTTGTCTCAAATGGATTGCGAAGGGTTTATTCCTGGCAAGCTATTACAGAACAAATCAATGGGGATAACAATCAGCTAGACAGCTGTGTTTTGGTGAAAGGGCTGGGTTCATAGGGGTCACAAAACTGGTATGGATGCAGCAATCTAGCTCTGCAGAAGGAAGACAACATTCGTTTTGGAAAACATTACAGAAGAGGGGTGTGCAATAAGACAAAGACATTTCTTCTGTCACGCAGAGTGCCACTGAAGAGTTTCCTGGAGCACTGCATCCCGGCCTGGATTCTTGAACACAAGACACAGAAAATGCGAGGAAATATGAGCAGTAAGAGTGGCAAGAGATCCAAAAGATAAAATCTGCAGAGAAAAAAAACCACAAAAAACACTACAGTTGTTCAGTTTGGAAAGTGATGACAGAGAAAGAAGTGGAAATCTTCCATCATCATAAAGATTGTTACAAGTTCTTTTTGCTGACCGTACTGTATTCAAGACAGATACTAGGGAAGACTTCTTAGTGGGATAAAGAGAGGGTAGTATGGTGACCACAGAAGATTATGAGCTCTGCATCAATGTAGAACACTCAGGTTATGTCAATATTAGCAATTAGCAATACTAGAAAGTAGACCTGGGCACTCAGTCATCTTCCCTGCAAAACCGTCAGTTGTTCTGTGTCCACAAGCACTTCCTGTACAGGGCTGGTAGTTCACATGGGCCAGGGATCATTCCCAAGAGAGAGGCTTAATGAGAGCATTCTTCAAGCAAGATAGGAGAGCTTAAAAATACATTGCCCTGGGCCATTTGGTCCCACGGCCAGAGAACTGTCAGGCATATTTAAGTAGAAGTCTGTAGGAAGGTAAATGCACCTCCACAGAGGAGGGGTTAGGAAATATTGTAATGCCTTATCTAGCCCTATATGCATGCAGTTCTGTGTTAATTTTACTAATGACCTTCGTTGGAAAATATGGAAAACTTTGGGCTACAGCACAATCCCAATTAAATCCATTCTCCAGGATCCTTATAAAGAGGTAATGAGGCTGACCTTCATACAAAAGAAAACTCAGTGTAATATAAATGAAGTCCAACCTCTCAGCTGGAGATAAAAACTTTTATCAACTAGGAGGTGCAGAACTAGATTTATTGTTATATAGCATCACAGGAACAAGCATTACCAAAAGTGCAAGGATGTTGAGCTTCCATGATTTTGGAATTCAGAGTAGGATGGAGGCTCCCCACTGCATCACAGCTCTCAAACAGGCTCTCAGCACCAGCTGTGGGTCCAACTTTATCATGCTTTAGAAAAAGAGACAATGTCTACAACACAATCACTGCTCCAACTGTGCCGTGATTGATGGTGGCTTAGCTGCCATAGCAAGGAGCTCAGTATGGGCTCAGTCTGCATAAGCACATTGTTGCCCTGGATGGATTCCTGCTGTTGTGGGAGGCACTTAACCTAATCCTGGCTCAGATAGGTCTTTGCTGCAACTCCAGTGTAGATACAGCAAAAGAGGCATCTCTGTTGGCCAGCTAAGCCACTGGAGACAGTCCCTGTGACTCCTGCAGGGCTCTGTTCATGAAGGCTTAGCATCAAGAAGCACCTTTTATATATACACTGGCTAATATTTCAGCACGAAGTCAAAGTTTTATTGGGATATACTCCTCACTGTCACCACTCTTCCCTCATACATGGAAGTCCTGCTTCATTTCTCCTCTTGGCATCTTGTTTTTTTGGGAGTGGAAAGAATGAGAATATGTAGTCACCCTGGAGTCTGGAAGGTGTCACCGACCCAGAAAGTGGAAGGTAGGGTTATGAATTTGTCCCCTAATAAGGAGCAAAACAGTCTTCACCTTGCTGTGAGAAAAGAAGCAGAATGCTGAATGACATGGGTCAGCCCATCAAAATGGGGAAATCCTGAAGAAAGTGCCTATTTTACTGCTGCGAATTTCCTGCCCCTGCTCCTTTCCATATCCTTAGACAGGGTCAGTTTAGGCGCATTCAAGTAAGATATTTGGTTTGATTGGTGCAAAAAAACACAGATGAAAACACTGGCTTTAGTGGGGGTAAAAAGAGATGATGAGGAGCCCCAAATTCCTGAAATCTATCAGTAGCAAGAGAGTAAGAAAGGCGGATCAGTAAAATGTGTTTTCCTAACCCAAGATACAGTTTAAAAATAAAGAGGAGAGAATTTGGGATACTTGAAGTGAGGTAGCTTTAAAATAAATCTAGGTATTCAAACCTGCTTCTGAGGTGGAAGGTGACTTTGAGGAATGCTTGAAGGACCTCACCCATTGTAAAGCCTCAGTCTATTCCTTTGTAATCACACACCATTTAGTCTAAATCACCTGAGAGGAAAGAAAAAGGTGAGTGTATAAAGTTTTTTCCTATTCCTCCTGGGCAGTCTGCTGCATAGCTTGAAATCTGTATTTTTGTAGCAAATAATGAAATAAATTGACCCCCTTGAGCCTCAGTGTATATGTGGAACATTCAGTATGCTGCAGAACTAGAAGTCACCTCTGAGTCATCAAGTCACCAGACCCCTGCTATCTCCAGCAATCATGCCACATAAACCAATTCATAAATCTATCTTGTTCCATATTAAAAATTCTGTGGATGGTTGCCCAATTTATAAGACTTTTAAAGCTCTGTTCTGAAGGATGGAAACTTTCTTCAATCTTGCATTTAACATTTATTCAGAGAGCTGTACCCTTTGGTTTTCTGCCAGGGAACCATTTTCCTAGCTCTTCATTCTATACAGCACCAACCCACAACACCAGTCAGCTTGAAAACAGCCTTTGCAGCCTCACACAAACTTTGCTTCGCCAGAGAGAGTAAGCCAAGCTCTTTCCAGTCTCCCCCAGCATGATAAAAAATCTCTGCCCCTGTGACTTTTCTCTGCACTTATGGCAGCTGGAATCCACTTTTTTGTCGTTTTGTTTGGGTTTTTTAGTTGTTTTGGGGGGTTTTTTTAACTGCATGTCCAAGGTTGCTATCACTGTTCTGGAGAGGCTATAACAGCAGCTTGTACAATGGGTTCTTACTTGCCTATCTGCAGTAGAAATATTTAATCCTGGAGGTTTCAGCCTTGTTTTTCCTTTCTTCATTAGACCATCTTATTGAGTATGATTGACCATCACATGCGTGTTTCTTTTGCTTTCTTCTCTTAATGGTAAATCTCAGGTTTATAACGGTAGTTATTGCTGTAAGTTCCTATTAAATTTTCTCCCATTTCTGTAATTCCAATTTAAAGGTTCAGCCAAGTTCTTTATTTGATATTCAAATCCTTGTTTGCAGTGCTGGCACTGTTAACTTTTTCATTAGCAGCCGTTTTCATTTCCCCACGATTTTCTTTTCCTGCTGAATTCATTGATAAAACCAATACATACTCAAACTTCATCATATTTGATATATTTTCAAATCCAAGATACACTACTGCATATTTTTTGTTTAAAAAAAATTTATTCTATACAGCTACAATACAACGCATCATACTTAAACTGTCTTATTCTATTTTTCACTTGCCCCCATATCTGATTATTTTAATAAATATCTTGTTTTCTGATGCACACAGTATTCACGAATGACAACAGCATGTAAACCTTTGGGGAAAAAAAAATAAGGAAGTTCAGTATCTTCATAAACCTTTCTACCCTAGATTGATTTGGGAATATTTTTAGCCTGGTGTATTGAACTGTTCAGTAGAATTAGAGTTACTGTTTTATTGAGGTTTTATTTATAAATGTAGAACCAAGCATAGCCTCTATCATAAGGCTGCTGCTTTAATAAAAAAATTAGTTGAAGCTTGCTTGTGATCTGAGCTTTGCCTTGATGCCTGAGGTTAGGCACCTAGTTTCATAAGGAAATCCCTAAATAAGTGTGGCCTGAAGCACTGTATAACACCATTCACTGTTGATTTGACTATAAGTCCAAGTTATTAGGCTTGCTGTCCTTTTACAGGACAGAAAGACTTAATTTTGGCAAGAGATGAACATCAGTGGGGTTTCCATGCTCAGAGCCTGCCTACAAAACATTTTATCACTCTTCACTTTTCACTCTCTCTTGGAGATAGGTTAGGGAAGAGAGCGACAGCATTTTGCTGCCCAGTGCTGAGACAGGCAGCCAGATATGGGCTGTTCTGAGCTTGGATGATTCATGCATACTGAAGAGAAAAAGGCTAGAGACAGTGCACTGTCCTCGAAATTAACCCCCTATCAGCAGACCAAAGTGCTTGTTCATGCCTCCTCCTTCTCTGAGGTCATAAATATTTGCCTGTTCATTTTGAATTAGTTACAGTTTTGTGTTTAACAGCAGAGATGTGCTAGGATTTGGCAGCTTCATCTTTTGGAATACTTCTCTGGTCTGTTCCCAGGAGAACCTCTGAGAGAAACTTTTTCAAGCAGGACAGTAAACATGGAGATCTCACCCCATAAGATCAGCTTCCAGCCAAACCAGAAGCTAGCCTGGGACTTCCTGACTAATGTGAAGCCTCCATAAATTTCTTCTGCTAATTTGCTCCTTCAGTTTTGAGCAGCATTTTAATATTGAGCTCAGCCAGAACCAGGTGGGTGGTAGACACAGCAACATGTTTTTTCCCTCTCTGCTCCAAGGCTCCCTGAATCTGCTGACTAAAAATTTTATTGTGAAGTACTTTGGGTTTCACTATAAAGTAGAAGCAGCAAAGTTTAGGAGCATATAGAAAGCAAAGGCAGCAGCAGATATTAACAGGCTGAATGTGGAAGAAAATTTTGTATCAACTATTGTGTACATCACCTGAAGGGGTGTACAAAACCATATGAAGTCAAAAGAGAAATCAGTGTAAATGACAGGAAAGGGAAAAGAGAGGCTGGAAGTGAAACAGTGAAACCCTGGAAGATTAGTGCATTTAATTATGAAGAGACAAGTGACTCTCAAATAAGGAGTCTCCACAGACGTAATCCAAGTCCACCTTTAGCCTCTCTTGTCCTTGCAAGATTAAGCAAGGACATGGAAGCAACTGGACRGGAAACCAGTAGGAATCCCTCTGCAATGCACTAGAATACAATCAGTCAAACAGTTTTGGAGCTAAGTACCACAAACAATGTGCCCGCTGCACTGTGGTGGCACTGCATAATGGTGTGCACAATGTGACAGCCAACACAAGGAGCGAGGACTGCCTCCCCAGGCACATTAACTGAGCAGAGCCCTGAGAACTGGAAAAGCCTGAAGACCTCTGGGACCTGAGTGTTGCAGCCGTATGAAGGACCAGAGGAAAAGAAAGACAAGAAAACATTACATGCCATTTCACCTTATGGTTGTTCTGCACAAGCTGCACTGAATACACCACATCTAAGTCTCAGCATTAAAAAAGAACTAGGATAAGAAGAGTAAAGTTCTGTTTACCAGTAAAAAGAGAAAAAAGTCCCCAAAATCATAAGCTGACAAGAAGGCTCTCTGCAGTGTGGTTTGAGGTATATTTCGCAGCATCTAACGTGTCCAAACTCTGACAATCTATTATCAGCCATGGGCAATGTTCTCAGGTTGTGCTGCTCAGAGCCTGTTTTTCAGCAGCAAATCTCACCTCTCCTAGCTGCTTTCAGTGGTGTCTGCATTGGGAGGAATAAAACGCTCTGCAGAGAAGCATTATTTTAGCTTTGTTCTTTTTCGATTACAGAATAAACAGCTTTATGAATCTTTTAACTAAAACTAACTTTAGAGGAGAGAAAAATGTATACACACATGGAGAGAGACAAGAATGTGTATATATATGTATTTGTTTTGTTTTGGGGTTTTTAATCTTACATATTAGAATATGTTATGGCTGACTAACAGACTAAAACTCTGAACATGGAACAGAAATAATTCCATCTGTCTGTTAAAGGTATGAGCCTGTAAACTTAATTACAGAAATAGTGTAGGTTTATGCAAGAAGTAAAAAACTAACAAAACTAACAAAAACATGCTGAAAAGCCAAAAATTTCTCCAGCAAAATAATGACATCAGATTTTCTCAGTGTGCATGTCTGTGTACCACATCTTGTTCTCCTTTTTTCTGGCTGAATTCATAACTTCTTGCTAACAAAGTAATCCAAACACCAAGGGAATTAGAGCATCAGGACTTCCTGGTGTTATGAGAAATTTAAAACTAAAAGCATCCTACCTGGTGCTTTTCTTTTCCTTTATTTTTTTCTTCTTCCTGGTCTGCCAACCTGGAACGCCATGTATTCAGTGCCTCTGCAATGTCTTCTTGAATGGCTTCCCACAGCCTCGGCCCCGACACATGCTGCTCTTCCTTGGCTCTGACCTGCAAGGGTGCATCTCAGCTAACAGCCATGGCATTGCTCCTTCAGCACTGCTGGTGACAAAGCCCCTTTGCTTTCGAATCAGAGCTGATGTGCCAAGGCTGCTTCTAAAAAGCAAAGTATGTGCATCTCACTTGATATCCCTTCTCTTCCTACCTCTCCACTGCCTCTGGAGCTGGGCAAGGACTGGAGTTTGCTGGAGCACCAGTGAGGCACCACACTGGAGACCTCGTTCTTGGCTGAGCAGTTGTGTGCTGCTGTAGAACAAATATTTGGCAAGTGGTAGGTATACTCAAAAGCTAAGCTAACAGCTCTGGTTTCTTCACTGAGTAGTTAGGCTGGATGTTTTACCATAAAAAAAGGACATGCCATTTATGTATGCTATATAGTACATAGAATTATAAAAATCACACAAGTTACTGGGTAGTTTCTGGGGATTCAATGTTTCAGCAGGTGAACAGAATTTAATCCAGAATGAAAATTCAGGAAAAAGTGTGAAACCAAAGTCACATAGCCAAGTGTCACCTTACAGGAGAGGTTTGGGCATGAGAGAAACTAAGATGTATCAAGAGCTATCATAAATATTTATACAGTTTTGCAGAACTAACAGGTGTCTCATGATGAGCAGAATGTGTAAAACAGATAGAAGCTCTGAAGAGGTAACCTCCAAACAGTGTAAAACAGAGCAACATTAACTCTGGAGATGGGATATGACACCTGTCTCCCTGAAGTGGAAGTTAGTGCATGGGGCAGGATAAGTCAATGTACTGGAATCTCATGTTAGAAACCACATACGTACCTCAGACAGAGCCTGCTGGAAAAATAAGCTTTGGATCCAAAGCATCAAGCCAGGAACAAGATCATCTTCATAAGATATAAGGTTGCACTCATTTTGTGTTCAGCATTTTCCAGGTGAAGGTTTAATGCACATTCAGAGATACACATAAACAAAGCATCTCTGAACCATGCTGGGGATCTACCTCTCCTTAAACTTTCTTCCCTCTCTTTAGCTAAACTGAATTTAATGCTTCCTTTCAATGAGACAATCTGTTATGAAGACATTAAGAGTTTAGATAGCCTTTTTTTTTTTAAGAAGAAAAATTATGAAAAGTATTCCATCAGAACCAAGAGAAATGCTTTGAAACCTAGCAATTCATCAGCATGCTGACCTGTTAAAGGGAACCTAATTCAAGAAGCAGATACTTTGGAAACACATAGGTAATGGTACCCAGGAACTATTTTTTCCCTTACGGTTTCATAGTAAAGCATAGCAGGCACCTCTTAAGTTAAAAAGCTGCAGAGATTTTGTTGATGGAAGTTTTGATAGGGCTTAAAGCTGACTGTAGCTCACCCACAAGCCTGGGAGGTTTAGTCTTTTTTTTTTTTAAATACAAAATTTAGTTCAAACAATTTTATTCCCTTATTTTTACCTATTTCATCTGCAGAGTGATTAAAACCAGCTTGTTATGCATATGCCGTCAGTACTGTGCAAGTGTGACACACTGCTGTGCCACTGCCTTGAGATAATGTGCTGCTAACTGGGTACCTCTGTGTTACTGTCATACCTTGTTACTCACCAGCAGCAGAGTCACCTGAGCTGAAGCAGCTGTGCCTGATAGTAAATTTGTCTGTATTCTTGTATAATTTCAATTACATACAACCAGTTTATCATAACCTCCTTACACTAGTGCTACGTGACATTTACTGGTTGTAAATTCTAGAACCTTAGAGGAAACAACAGTAACTACTTTAAATAGCAGTTGGATCTTAATTCCCCAGAGAAGATCGTGGAATCATAGAATAGTTTAGGTTGGAAGGGATCTTTCCAGGTTGTCTAGGCCAAAACCTCTGACTTTTACAGGTCGTCTAGTCCAACTCCCCTGCAGAGATGTATTCAACTAGATCAGGTTTCTCAGAGCCCCATCCAACCTGGCCTTGAATAGTTCCAGAAATGGGCCATCCACCACCTCTCTGGGCAATCTGTTCCAATGTTTAGCCACCCATGTTGTCAAAAAATTCTTCCTTATATCTAATCTGAATCTATACTCTTTTATTTTAAAACCATAATCCCCTGTTATATCGCAATGGGCCCTGCAAAAAAATCTGTCCCCATCTTTCTTATAGGACCCTTTAAATATTCAAAGGTCTCAGTAAGATCTCCCCTTTGATGTATTTGCATAACAGACATTCAGTTTTTTCAGTAAAATTGGGTCAGCTATTTTATTTTCTCTGTGCTGGGTATACCTTTCCTATCACATTGTCACCAGGGTGAGTAGATGTGATGCTATCCAGCCTTTCCACTTCAGCTATCTCTAGGTTTCACCAGAAAGTAAACTATGGAAATACCTAAGTGGAAAAGTTGGGTAGTTTATCTATGCACTCACCAGGAAGAGTCTGTGGTACACTGTGGATGTAACCCATACCAACTCAGCTAAAGGTAGTTTCATTATTCAGACTCATGAGAAACTCATGAGAACATACTCATTTCTTTACACAACTTAGCTCAAGTGTTTATAAGTCATGGAGGAACTCTTCTTAGACCACAGATGGGATCTATCTCACTTAGGTCTCAAGAAGTTAGTTTCCAAACTCTTAGCTATTTACACTGCTTCCAGTTATAGGCAGCTGGGAGAAGCAGGCACATCCAGGGAGAAATTCATCTCATCTGAAGGTAGTTAGATAAAATAGGTCAGAGAGACTGCATGTGTGGGTTGCTCTCCAATGAATGTAGTGGAAGCTTAGAGCAATCAGTAGAGAATTAGACAAGTAAGCCTTAAATATCTGTACTAAGATGGTAATAAATTTGCCCAATATTTTTCTGTCAACAATAAGTAGCTACTACAAGG
Source organism: Amblyornis subalaris (assembly GCA_018881555.1). Lineage (NCBI taxonomy): Eukaryota > Metazoa > Chordata > Aves > Passeriformes > Ptilonorhynchidae > Amblyornis > Amblyornis subalaris. Next base: position 6,606,042 of record JACAXG010000002.1, read on the forward strand.
AAAGCTGTGCTCTTGGTCATAGTTTCACGACTTGGCTTGTAAAACATGCCCTGCTCCAGGGTCTCCCATCTCCCCAGATGCTCCTCAGAGTGTTATGGTGTGTAAGTAGGTCAGGACTCCTATTAGTGTTATACCACTCCAGTGATAAACCTTTTGTTTCTGCAAAAACAATGTCTAAATGCTCCTTCTCTAGCATCTGTTTGGCCATGATAGCATGGGTATGGCTTGCAGTGTAATATTTGTCCTTTTTAAATAGATCCATTAATTTATTCCCTGTGCAAGAAACCTTTGTACAGATTCATTACTGGAAGAAAATAATAGTTGTGTAGAGGACAAATGCCTCTGAAAGGGCAGCTTATTTTAATCCACATGCTGTCCACAATACCTGTGTTTCTTTTCTGTTTTATAGCAGAAGCATCATATAAAATAGATGTAAACTGTGGGGATTGATGAGACTTTTTAGTGTTGTTTATATAGTATTTCCCCAAATGAGACTGTGATTTTATGTTTGGTAAATTAAATTAAGTAGAAGGGTGAGACAGAAACAATTGGGAGTCTTGAAGGATCAAAAAATAGTTTTACACCACTTTCTCTACCTACCTGCTCCATATATTTGGTTACAACAATCCTAATTATGGCTTTGTCTTTATGTACTATCCTTATTTGAAGGTAATGGCAAATGACATTGTTGTAGCCAAGTATGAGAAGTTGGTTAATACAATAATGGAGCTCTACTCAATAGATAGGAAGCAGGAATGTATAGCTCATCCACCAAGGAAAGCTTGATATTGTAATTATTAAACTTTTGTCTAATTTTCACCTTACAGTACATTAAAAGATCAGCCACGTTTTCTTCTTTGCAAAATAAATTCTGAGAATAGGTATGTGTTTTGACCACACCTTGAAACTACTTCTTTCTAACATCTCAATCAGAATTAGAAGAGCCAATCATTTATGGAAATATCTGTGGAAAAGTACAGAATAGTTCAAGTAATTTTGAAAAGTTACATTTTCAAGAACAGTGTTTTTCCTGAGCTTAATGGCAAGGGAGCACAGCTTGCTATCTTCAGTTCAACARGACCAGCTGGCCATTTTCTCTCATATTGAGTGAATTGTGGGCATATTGCAGGCATGAAGACTGCACACAGCAGTTATCACCAGTTCCTTGCTGTGTGTCAGTAGACATTTCTAGATTTCACTGCATCGACAACATTGTTCTCTCAGGTTGTTTTTTTAAGCTCAGAATTTAAAAGCCTGTGTTGATCTAGCAAAATTTGGCAGCATTAGCTAACTTGGAAACTTGAGCCTCTTTAACTGAGACTTTGAAGTTAAATGGCACTTTATTTTTTCTAAGTACATTATATTCAAGTTCTTAATTTCAAAAGACAATGTTAATGTTTTTTCTTCTCATGATAGTGTCAGTAAAATGGATTTCAAAATGTATTTGAAGAAATTCTCTAAGTGTATCCAAGAATATGGGTAACAGTCCAAACCTAATAAATCACTCTTTCTGGTATGTTGGAGACCAGCTAAGTAGCATATTCCAAGACTGGATAAGATTTTGTTTAAAGTAGTATCTTTATCACGAAGGACATGTTACAGTATGAAGGTATATGAAGGAGACCAGATGTTCACCTGATACCACAGACCAAGCAAGTACTCCTCACAGAAAGACAATTGGTGGATATTATTCTATAATAAAGGTTAATTTGAACCTAAGTATTTTTACCATATATCACTCTTTTTAAAAGGGAAGAGTCTGAAATTGCTGAAATTATTTATCATTAAAAGAAAATATGACTTTTGTGTTGTTTTATTTATTGTGCTCCTTGGGCATAAAAAAAAGTTATATTTGAAAGATCGCCTTGATATAGATGATATCTAGATATAGATATATCAAAACTTGTTTTGAAATTAATGAGTACATTATTTTTCATGGCCATGAACTTCATACTAGATACCAAAGTGCCTGAACTTCACTGGAAAGTGAGAATCAGTGCTCACTTCCCTTAATCTACTTTTGTATGTTCATGTCCCGTAAAGCTACCTCCATGGGGCAGAACTGGGGTTGTGTGTCAACAGCCAGAGGGGGGGATTGCAAACAGACCCTGGACAGTCATATAATTACAGACAAGCTGTATCTTCAATCTCTCTGCTTCGCTTCATGTCCAAATTGCAAGCTCCTGGCTGTCAGAGCGCAAGCCTTGGACACCTGGCCAGACAGAAACCCTGTTAACCAGTTTGTCTCTACCATGGTCCAACCCATGGCTGTCTCTTGTGGCATTTCCCTGTGACTCTGACAATCTGTGACTCTCCTCCCCTCTCCCTGTGCTAAGCCGTGTTTTTGATTCCACACCAGCAAAGGCTTCTTTCCAGGAGATCTTTGGCTGAACACATAACAAAGTTGTAGCCATTGAGCTTTAACACGAGCACCAAAGCAAACAATGATGTAAGATTTTCTTGGCACTACAATACTCAAATCCGTTGATAGATACCTCCAAAGTTCTCCACACATAAAGCCATGTTCTAACAACCCCATAGTTCACAGTATCCACCTTCTAGAGAAATCCTAATTCTGGTAAAACCTTATTATTATTGGCTAATTAAAATCTTTCACTAAAGCAGAAAATTTTTTCAGATCTCTTCTACACGTCTTTAAATCATCCAGACCTTTCTCCACCTTCCCAGTTTGATCTTCAGCTCAAAATGATTTATGGTGTTATTCTGATGACAAATACTACAGCAATGAGCCAGGACATGGATATTTTTCAAGTTGAAAACCAGAAAAGCATCATTAGATACACGATAAATCAATTATTTGAACAAAAACAAAATCGTGAATGAAAAGAAAGAAACAGAAGACAGTCAATCAATTTTAGTGACTGGCAGAAGAAGTAGGATGTAGGTACAAACTATTCTTTTTTTCTATTTTGTTTTCTTCTGAGAATGCAATATGCTTAAGCAATGCACCATTATATTTCAGCGATATACTGCAGCAAACCATCACGCAGAAGAGGAATCCATCAGCAAACATGAGATAGGAAATAGCAGATAGGGGAATATAGTCTCAGTGTTTCAGATCAAATGTGATGGAAGCTCATGTGAGTAACAGAACTGGCCTATTACGGTGTTTGTTCATATTTGAAGCAGCTGTTGTTCAGCTCAACCAGCATTCTTATTTACAACCATTCACAAAAGCTAATGTCTGTCTGAACAGATATGTGGAGTATGGCTGGTCTACATACAAGTACTCTTCTTCACCCATGAGTAACAGTAATGTTTATTTGCTACTCAGGATCTGAGCTTCTGTTTATACTGCTCTGATTCTCTGACTAGGGGCAAAAGCAGGTTCTGGATGATACAAGTGATCAGAGATGATGGTGAAGACACAGGGATTGTGTCACTAATGACTTGTCTCCTTTAGGGAAATTGGCACAAGAAACATTTCCTGTGCATGGAAATAGAATTATGTTTTTCTATCAGTCATAACACCTGTGATACAAAGTTATGTGAATAAAAGGAAGGACAGAAGTTGAAGGATAAATCAATAACCCACACGCATCTATTACATAGCTGTCTGTATAACACCAAGAGAGGGTTATATTGGATTTTCAAAGGCAACTGAGCTTCTTACTTTCTGCAGCCAAGGCTAACATTCCCTCTGGCAGGGCTTTTGTCCAGGATTGGATACTGAGCTCTCAGTCCCATAAAGGACACCTCCATCACTTGAGCTGAAGGACTGACTTCTTCACTTATGAATGCTGACAGCAGGCACACTAAAGGCTCTAGCAGAAATTCAGTGCCAAATCTGGCTAGAGCAATTGAAGGTGACATCACACCCAGACATTCTCCCCTTCCATCAGCAAACCTTCCTGGTCCACTGCAACTGAGGGCCAGGGTATGCATCCTTAGTTCAGTCACCAGAGATTAAAGCCTGGAAATTTAGAATGGACTGCTGCTTTGGATGTTTCAGCTAAGGTACTAGATGAAGCAACACCTGAGGCTCCGAGTGCAGATACCCTTCTACCCTTGCCTGAAGAGCAACAGTCTGCAGCCAAGGGGCACAGTAGGTGACACCTACTGTAATAGCTGATCTCCATCATGGCTTACCTCAGCAGGGGACACGTGACATCCTCTACTCTTATCTTACTTCTCCCTCCTTTTGATTCCTCAGTAAGCCCCCAGGGGTCATGGAATTAAGTGGAGTAATCAATATTGCTTCCACCTTAAACCAAAGTATACAAAAGGTGAGAGGACATAGTAGTTGAGCAAAGGATGGCTGAAAGCTTCCAGTTTGGTACAGTCTCACAATACATCTGCAATATGGAACAGTTATATTGATGCATCAAGCACAACATGAAATATTAATGGACCTGAAAAGAACAGGCGATGACTGACAGGGAATGTAGCAAACAGTGCTAGTCATTTCTGCCCTAGCAAGAGAATCTCAACCTGTAGAAGGCACAAAAAGCAGCTACTGCAGGGTAAAGAATTGTGGAAAGTCTTCATAGGAGAAGACCCTAAAACCGCTTGCCTTGCTTGCACTAGAAGAACAAAACCTGAGAGAACAGGCGTCTGCTGCCTATAAATACCTGGTTGTAAACATCAAGGAGGCAAGAGGGCTGTCTAGGTGAAAGAACAAGTACAAACTGATCCCAAAGGAATGCAGCCTGAAAATTAAATATTGTTGCAAATTGCAAGCACTTTAGACATCAGCAGTGTGCTCAGTCTCCATACCCGATACATCAGATGGCAAGTCGTCGCTTATGCTACAGATATCCATGTGCAGCTGAGCACTGAAGGGAGTTCTGCAGTCCAGAATCAGCGCAGTTATCTTTAGGCTTCTGGAAAGACTCCAAAGCTTATAATGAGTGTGAGCAATGCCATATCACTGGGGGATACCTGTTCTTGTAAGGTCTTTTTAAAGCCTCTTTTACAGCCCTGCTTTTTGGTGAACACTGTGTGCCAAACTTACAGTAACCCAGTAGTTGCCTCATAACATTTTCCAGTGCACTGAGAAGTTTAAGACAATGGTTAAGAACTAAGCAGTGGGGTGGCAAATTTGGGTCTGATATTATTGCAGAATTAGGATCCCCCAACAGGTATCTGCGTAATCACCCCAGATTACCGTCAGTGGAAAAGGAACTGAATTCTGTGTGTGTACAGCTGCAACCATTTCACTTATTTTCATGCAAGAAATACATGTGTGCTGGTTTGGCTGTAAACCAGCAGGGGAAATTAACCTCACACAAAATACCTCGAGAGATTTTAGGTCAAAATTACAATTTTAATAAAAAAGGTTAAAATAAATGCAGTAATACAGAAACACAGGCTTAAACAAACCGACAGAGTCGTGGTACAACATGACACCCTGTTGACCAAAGTGGTAGCTGTGCAGTCCAGTTAGGCACTGGTCCTGCAGAAAGGCCTGCTGGTCCAGTCCCTGTAGTGGAGTAGCTGAGTCCAATTCCAAGGAGTGGAGTCGAGTCGAGAGTCCTGTCGAGTCAAGGATGCTTTCTCCCATCCAAAACCCTTGTTTTATGCTGTGTTGCTTGGCTGGCACCTCCCCCAGGGGTGGGGACTTTCACAATGGAAGAGGATCTTCCCGATGTTCTATTGGTTGCTTTGGTAATGAGCTTGGATGAGATGATCCCCAGGGTCCTCCGATGATTCGGGGTTCAGGCTAATTAGTCAGGCTGGGTGGTGCTAATGGGCCATTAGCTGAGATCAGATAATCAGGATGGGTGGTGCTTGCTGTCAGCCGGAGTGCTTATCTCAGTTGAGATACGGAGTCCCAGGTGTGTAATTATTAAATTTATCCAGCTTTGTGGGTGGTAATAGAATATATGACTAACCTAGGACAACATACAAGTGTCAAGTAACAAAGACATCATGTTCCAAATTATGGTCTCTGTAGCGCTTCAGTGACCAGTGGACAAGGGAAGGGTACAACAAAATAATGTTTGCTCCTGATTTTGATCTTGAATGAGAAGGTATGTATAGCTACCAAAGAGGAATTTAAAATTCCCTCATAAATTTCCCAACAACAGCATTTTGGAAAAGTCTTCTTGTCTTATAGCCATTTCTTCATGAAGGATTTAATTCTGGTTTTTAAGCTATCCCTTGTATCTATAGCTAGGAGTCACTTAGAATCTGTGCTCTGCAGCACTCACCTGTCATTTTAATGGCCTACTTTTCAAATGTAAAACTGAAAATTGAAAAGAGCTGAATTTTCTGGTAATAAGCTTAGTTTTCCCAAATGGTATTATGATAGATAGAATTATTTTATGGAATTAACAATACCCGGTTCAGCACAGACACTGAAATTTACATTTATAGGAAGATTTGCCCAAGAACCCTAATTTAAGGAGGGAGCTTGCTGTACTGAACTTGTAAGTAACTAAGATACAGTAAGCCAATGAAATCATGCTCCAGAATTGGCCAAATTCACTACTGAAGCTGGTATACTGATAAACAACAATATTAATACACTGGGGTGATATATTAATATACTCCACAACATAAGAAAAGTAGTCCACTAATTTCTGTATAGTTCACTGGTGTGTTTAAAGTGGTAATTGGGAAAGATAACAAAATACGGCAGAATTAGACCACTTCTATGACAGCATTGTGTTTTGCAATGTTGTTCTCCAAGGCAATTCTGTTTTGTTAATTTTGAACCAGTCTCAGAGCCAGAAGGCCCAAGTTGTGCTGTTAAGTCCACAACTGTCCTTGACAGTAAAACTCATTTTACTTTGCATGAATACTCTTTCCTCCATCTTAAAAGAAAGGCTGCCAGTCGTATTCCATGAATAAACTCATCTTGATCTCTGCATACATAATTTTTGACTATTCAGAGACATTACAAAGAAACAAGCAAATTGCAGCAGAATGGCAAAATTATTTAAAGAGGAATGGCAGATCCATAAAAACAGGCTTAACCCGTACTTGGATACCTTTGATATTGCTGTTATCCAGGAAAATGTTATTCAATAAGCCTCCTACCTGAGCACTACCTTGCAGGGCCGTGTACTAAGAAAAGCAGTAAAAACTATTTGAAAATCATATTTAGGCACTGAATCTTCTAAAACTGCTTTTCTGGGTAGTGTGGTAATACTGTCAAGTTGCATTGTTCTTTTGCTTTAAAAAGGAGGTCAGAAGTAATCCCAGGACTGCAGGTGACTTTTTCAACTGGCACCTGCACTAAATTCTTTTCAAGTCTCTTACCAGATGTGCAAAGGTCTCAGGACCTGTGCAGTGTCTCAGGAGAGAACATTTCTCCAGGCAAAAAACAGGAAAAAAAAAGGAGGAGTTCCTTTTTGTGGACTACATTCTACCATTCTTTTAAGATGCATTTTCATATCTTCTTTAGAAGCCTGTGGCTTCAGTATTACCGTGCAATGTGCTGCAAGTCTCTGTGTGGTAGTTCCACACAGTGAATGCCAATGAAATTTAAACTAAGTTCTGCTGTATCTGGTTTGAAAGCAGATATGATATGCATTTGCCACCATTTAAAATTATTTCCTTCTTATATTTGCCAGCACGTTTACCATCATATTTCCATTTTGATCACAAAGGAACACTTTGCATCCCATGGCCAAACCCTCAGCTGAGMTAGTCACTCAGCGGTAAATATTGGCAAGCGCTGACGTTTGAAGTACCACTGCTGGAACACTTATTTGTCCAATAGAGGTGAAACCTAACACCTTGTACTGAGTGCTATAGTTCAGGAACCTTTCAATTATTTTAATCCCTGTTTGTCAGGGCTTCTTTGGAAGCAGCTTTCTCTGGTTTGATCTGATCAGCACACCTGCTATTTCCGTCCTTGAACATAGTCTGCAGCCCACTCCTTTTTTCCAAAATCCCTTAGGCATCTCTTCTTTGCTTGGCTCAGCAACAGGCTTGTCCCCTTCTTCACCCATCAGTCATTTCAGTAGTCCTCACTAGGTTCCCATTCCTCAGGTTATTCCCCTCCTCCTGAGGATCTTCTCTCAAAGCAGAGGATATTGAAACAATAGTGATTCTGTGTGTGTGACCTTAGTTAAGATCTCTGACCTCTGGGTTTTCCACTCTGAAAAAGGAATCTCTCATACTCTTTGAAGGTTAATTAATATTTGCACAATACCTTTTCCTTAACTAGCACACTATAAGTGCCAAGTAGTATTAAATAGTGAGGATTCCAGCCCTGGTGAGGCACAGAGTAAACATCTGTTAGATCTTTTCCAGACATGAAACGTTAAGTCTCTCTTTTATCTAGTGAACTGAAGTGCCCTCTTAAAACTGTTTCTCCTAGGAGAAAACCAGCTAGCAATTAAAATCCCCTTTATCCTTCCCCTCACAGCAAGTTGGTAGGGGAAGAGGAGCAAGTCTTCTCCAGCCCATCTCCAAGTTGTGTGGTGGCACAGTGGACTCAATGCCCAAGGAGCTGGGCCTGAAACTCCTGCTTGGAGCAAGTGCTGCATGTGAAACACACTGAGTACAGAGCTGAGGCCTGCCTGGGATGTACCCTACAGCACGAGCAGCTGCCCCAAGGAGACCTGCCAAACTACACTCCCCTGCAATCCTTACACTAACCTCCTTAGCAGAGAAATCTTGTGTTCCTCATGTTAGAGCCAACTCACAACACCTTCATTTACCTGATGCCTGTTTCTGCAGGTACCTGACTCCAGCTTCTTGCTCAGCAGCCATCTAATCCTGCAGACATCTGACATCTGCAAATGCAATGTTGTTGTTTACCTGTTTCCCCAAGCACTTCTGGAGTTGACACCAGAATTACTTCTGCCTTATTTAACGACTACTTGGCACTGGTAAAGAGACGAGAAGCCCCTCACTAGCTCCATTCCTTGTCACTGGTGTCAGCATCCAAATCCATGAGTGTTTGGAAAACTATATCTTTATTAGGGCTTGCTACAGCATTGCAGCCTGCTGTAAGGGAATTACACTCCCAAAAGGAACATGAGTTCAGATTTGCCTCCTTACACATTTCCTACTTATTACATTTGGCTCTCTTCTCTGAGCAGGCTGGCTTCTCTCCATCCCATTATGAGCAGCCTTGTTCTCCCACTGAATTTGATCAAAACCCTGGACACCTGCACAGTGGAAAAGCCAAACGACACTGTGTTGCTGTAAGATGTTGTGATTGAGCTAGAACATTTCCTGCTTCCGTGCTAGCATTTACACAGCTAGGCTGTATCACACCCACAGCCTGGTTGGATAACTCACCTCTGGAGCCACACAATGCCTCGGAGGTGAGCAGGCTTAGAAGACCTCATGCCGTGGGACCTCAGCTCACAGCCGTACAGCTCTGTTCAGCCTGGTAGTACCTTGTAAGCAGCAGGAGGAAACTGCAGACACGTGTTAGTGGCTGGCTGACTACCACAGCCACTGAACATCAAAGGATTTTTCCAAAGAAAGGCATCTCTGATGGTGGCAGTTGTGTTTGCTCAAACACTTGGAGAAAGCTGGCACTAATTCTGGACAGGAGCCCAGTAAGAATCTTTTTAATGAGTTGCAACTTGCAATATGTCTGATCTGTGGATGAAAGCACATCCTTTACAGGGAGTAATTGTTAACAATTTTTTTCCAAGAGAGGTGTTTGTTAAAGTAGAGTCTGTCAAAAAACCAGGACCTTTCAAACTCTGAAGCTTTGAGCCTCATTATCAAGGGGAGATTTGCTCAAGGGCCTCCTCAAGAACTAAGGCACACCAGCCTACACTTGTCCCAAGAATTATATTCAATCATCTCTGCTCTTCGTTCAGTTTTATACTTGGCTGCTGTCCTGGAGTACTTCTCCTTCCTTCTCCCTCTTACATTTTCTAAATCCTCTGTCCAAACACATTTAAGCAAACCTTTTGCTTTGAGCAAAAGCAACTGGCTGCAAATCAACTTGGAGGTCACTGTGCAACCAGCTCTGTGCCAGCTGAATGTCCGACATGGTGTAGGGCTTTGCATGATCCGTTTTACTCCCTGAACTCTATCAGGTGACTTTGGGGCATGCCAAGACTGCTGCTTTGTACAAATTTGTGGCACTGATACTCGCAGCTGGAGGCCACCAGCTCAGAGGTTTAATGGGAGTACAGTGTCATTGCCCAGTCTTGCCTGCGATATTGTAGCAGGGATAGTCCCGAGGGATCTGGTCCCACGGTCAGGGTGAGCCATCCTGTTCTTTCCCTGGACCCACCTCACTGCCTTGGAATGCACGGGAAGCCTCTCAAACCATGGAAAGTGCAGCCATGCTGGTACAGTCCTGTATATTTCTTTGGTGTATGAAACAATACCATTGCATTATCTCCTCTAATTTTCAAGCTTCTTGGATATAAATATCTGCTGAAGATCGTATTGTGCAAGCTATTTCTCCTTTACTGTTCTTTCCAGTAAGATCTGCAAAAAGCCTTTTTTGTGTGCATTTCTTGCCAATCTTTACAAAGCGTCAATCATCCTTACTACACATCTGTCTTGTCTTTTATTCCTCCACCTTCACCTATGCCCCCAGGAGAGCTGTATGTATTTGACAGACAACCAGGAGATCAGCACACAGCGTGGAGGCCACCAGAGAAAACAAGAGAACAGGTTTACTTTCGCCTCTACTTTTAAACAAGATTTTACCAGAGTAAATGGCCGCTCATGCAGCTGCACTCCAAGAAAACATCTTCAATGCATCCGGTCTTCTCCTGTTTAACTAAGCGGGAACAGCCATTTCTATTACAGGTGATAATGATCTTAGCCCTTGGCCAGGTATCCTGAGTCGTTTGCTAGTTTCTATTATCTGCATACAAACAGTGAAAAGCACTTGAATCAAAGAACACTGGACAGTTCTCTTCAAAACAAAGTTTTGTGTCTGTCCTCTCCTCTACAGTAGCTTTTCCTCAGATTTACCCTTTTTCCCTGAATCAGACATCTGCACTGCACATTTTTGAGCTATTAGTAGTTACCCACATTCTAGTGTAGTACAGGGATACTTACTAATCCAAAAACTTGTCTAATGGCAAACAATTATTTTTTTATCCTACACATAAGCACACATACAAGAAAATATATTGAAAAGAATGTCCTGGTAGATTCACAAATTGCATGGACAAGCAGCCATTAGGAAAAAAAACAAAACAGGCAAACAAAACCAGAGTAAGGTCTTGGTCTAGAATATACTTTTGTTTGTAAATGTTGAAGTCATTGACTACCTTCCAACAATTCTGTTTGATAGAATAGTATCTGGCAAGAGTCTTTCTCTGAGTTACAACAGTGTCTGACCCGGTTCATTTATTATGAAAATTGAGAACTAATGCTTTGGCTGTTCTATGGTGCTCTAGATAAAACATTTTGGCCACTGAATAAAAACCATTCCTTCTGTGGACATAAGTTCATATTTGACTTTGCACACAGAAACCTGAACCTGATGGAGCTCTTCATATGCAAAGCAGTTAAGAGTCTTTCATAGACTGGAATAAATCTGCATGTACACAAAGACCCAGACAGATCCCATTTAAAAAAGAAAAAAAGAAAAAAAGAAAAAAAGGAAAAAAAAAAAAAAAGAAGAAGAAAAAAGAAGAGCTGTAGGAACCCTGTTTTTAAGGGTACTTTATTTTCATTTGTTAAAAGTCAGTGAGACTGGAAGAGGACACATTGATCCGGAAATCATCTTGCTGGCAATCTCTACTATAAAGATGAAAACCAGCATGATTTTCATTAAATTTCATTCCCTGTTGAACAGCAAGACCTGTTCAGTGGACATTGCTGCAGGAACCTGATGGACACATAATGCAACACTGACCTCAATTCATCTATTTTCCACCTCCACTTTCTTTTCAATGAAGCATGACCCGTGTTTAACTGTGCTACCCATACAGTGCCTTATTTGAAACTTTTTACTACGTATTACCATGTATTGTAATCTATAGCTAGGTATGTGTAAGGGGTTTCATTGCAATCACTGGTGATGATACAAAAATTTGTGCCAAATACAAAGAGGGGTTTCTTCCGAATTGGTTGAGACATTTCTAATAATGATAGTAGTACTGATATCCTGACCTCCCATTTCCTAGGCTTGTGGTTTATGGCACATCAACATTCTTAGGGAATTGTTAAATGCCATGAGATAGCTTCTTCCAGTCTCATACAAGAAACAGCTACTACCTCTCTTGTTGCCATGGGAGTGGAAATTTCTTTTGTTCTGTCTGGATTTATGTTCTGTCCCCTTACGCTAATCTCTCTGAAAATCCCTGACTTTAAGATCCACAGAATGATGTCAATGGAGAATCTACAAAACCAGAAAAAAAGCTTCCAATCTCCACTGAGAAATCAGGATTTGTTTTAGGACGTATTTGTCTCTGGTTTACAAAAAAACAAATTGAATGGTAACATCTTTTCCATGGTCATGGAAACAGAAATGCACACTGAAGGAGGGGCAGAGAAAAGTGAAACAAATGTTTGTTTCAGTAGTAAGGCATTCAGCTGGGTGAACTAAGCAGGCAGCAGGAACTCCCATCCAGGGAGCTAGCAGCATCATCCATCTCTTAATGTCATCCCGGAGCACAGAACAACCTTCCTTGCCCAGCTGAGACCAAGGAAAGAAAAGAGCTGGGTTTTTTCTCTCTTGTGGTCCTGGATCGTAGGCTCCGCTCAGTGCAGTGGCTTTGCATCCTCATCTCTCCTGCCATGGGATGGTCTGAAAAGCTGCCATGGCTGAGCAAAGCCTATTTGGTGTCAGCCTGGCAGGCACTCATGGCCAGCATGGACCAACACATTAATTATGATTCCGTGAGTGCAGTCACTCTCCATGCAATCCCCACTGCTCCCTGTGTAGCCTGTGTACCTACAGCTGGAGCAGTGCATGAGGAATGTCAGGGTAGACCCAATGGCCACATTCTCGCCTGAAATTCCTTATCAACTTTTTCAAGGAATCAACATTATTTATAAACATAAAAAATGTTATTTTACTGGTGATGGGGAAAAAGGATGGGACAGCCAGAATTGTCCCTGAATTGCCTTATTTTTAAGGAGTTTTTCTGGCTCTGATTCAACCATCAAGTGTCTTTCTTCATTTTAAATTAAGCTTATGTGGTAAAGACTGGATGAATTAGGATTCCAGGACACCCAGCATCACCACCACTGAATCCTTTACCCACTGATAGAAAATCAACAGATATCAACTGAAAATAAGAACATTTCATGATGGCAATGTAGACAGTATACTCTACAGCATATTTAATAATATGTTTCTCTGTCTCTAAAAATATCTTTTGAAATGAAACAGTGTTGTGCAAATATGCATAAGCACATCTTCTACTTTCAGGTCCTAGGTACTTATTTAGGATTGAATACATATCATAGGAGGGCACAGAAAGGAAAACCGAGAAGAAATTCTTCAAATACATTTAAAAATTTACTGAGATACTGACACTGATATAATGAGACAGAAAATGTTAACATCTTGTCTTTTCAAATTAAGAACTTGATATTTATAGGTTTTAAACCTAAAAATAAAGTCACATCTAGCTTCAAACTTTCAGTTAGAAGAAATGCTTAAGCTGACAAGTTAGTTAACGCTGCAAAACTTTGCCAGATCAACACAGGCTTCTCCAATCTACTTCACCCTCCAAAGAAAAGGGAAGCAGTCAGAGAGATTGTGAACAGAGAGAAAAGTTTAGGAGGAAATTATTATTTGCTTATATTAGGATCTCTTCAGGTTGATAGAGATATTATTTTTAAGTATTTTAACATTGGGAATTGTAGAAAGATAACTTTTCTGAAGCCTTTTTCTAGACAAAAGTCAGACAGAATAATTTCTGGCAAGGTCTTGAACAAAATGGGATTAAGGTACATAAGCATTAGGTAAACATATCCTTTAAAATTGCTTAGGAAGGAAAAAAACTTTTTTATCTTTTCTTCCTGCAGCATCTCAGCTTTGATCATGCACAGAGCTGCTTTATATCAGAAAGGGAGGGGTTATGATTGATTATGTGCAATACTTGGAATTTTCCAGAACAAAAAAGTCTTATCAGATTTATTAGAGACTCCACAGCTAGTACAATAATTTCTGTTATCATCCTACTGACTGAACTGCCAGGCCACAATCCTACAGAAGCAAAATTATGATCAAAATCAAAAGTTAAATCTGTGCCAGCTTTTTTATTGTTTCAGAATGATATTTTTCCTCGGCTGGAAGAATGAGGTTTTTTTGTTTTGTTTTGTTTTTTTCCTTTAAAAAGCATCTATGAGAAAAACAAGATGTATCCTCAAATGTCTCTTATCCCTGTTGAACTGACCTTGCTGTTTCTACTCTACAAACAAGCACAATCAAGTAGCTCTTCTGCGGCGTATCAGAAAACCCCTGGCAGATAGTGAAGATCTTTGTACCCTTTATGCTGCTAAAGCCACAACATGGTCAGCCCCTGAGGTCCTTAGAAAAATGATAGTTTCTCCTTGTTCTTTCTATGACTTTTGGCCTCTGCTTTGTTTTTTGTTTCACTTTGCATTTTTGCCCATTATCACAAGAAACCCCACTGACTGAAAAATTGTGTCAACAGGGTGTAGACTATTGCAACCTCTGTTAACAAGCCAGGTCATATATATAATAAACGTGTTTATGCTCACAGGTGTTGTATATTGTAAAAAAATTTAATGTTCAACTTCTCTGCTGTATAATCTAGTGCAAGAGCTATTTTTACATTAAGGAATTGAAAGCCAAATTATGTTTTTCTTTGTTATTCATAAAAAACCAAAAACCTTTGCAGTGTAATTGAAGCTGGTGAAACAGAGCACAACTGATTGCAATCATTCAAGCTCCATCTATAAATATATCTCCATAAATTTCTTTAAATTTTGTTAAAACATTTAGACCATATATTTACCCCATTGAAGTTAGTTGCAGTCTCCAGGAGGGCTGACATTTCCATTTGGGTCTCCCTGAGGTCCTAATTTCTTCCTCCCTCCCTAGTGTCCTCCCACAACATTCACCATTGAGTCATCTCAAGGAAAGTCTACAAGTCACTTTTTTTTCCTCTTCTATGAGCATATTTTTTCCTTGCATATAGTCATAACAGATTATCAAGCAGTACTTAGTGATGACTTAAAGTTCCTCACCTTGGAAGACTTTTTTTTTTCTGCTGAGAAGAAATCACTTTTCTCCATCACAGCATCCAAGGATGTGGAATGTGTCCTTCGAACACTTTCTGAGAAAGTGCCTTAGGTACCAG
Organism: Amblyornis subalaris; assembly: GCA_018881555.1. NCBI lineage: Eukaryota > Metazoa > Chordata > Aves > Passeriformes > Ptilonorhynchidae > Amblyornis > Amblyornis subalaris. The sequence goes on from JACAXG010000002.1 coordinate 6,621,233, forward strand.
TAGCAAAGAGATGGGTAAGCAGTGAAAATCACAGCATCACTTCCAAATCTTTGGTATGAAATGATTCATGTCCATCTAAAGCTGACTTGTTACCATCTGTCTCTCTGATGGTGCTTTTCTACTTTATGTGTGATATAAAGGCTTGAATCAATGAAAAGACTCAACTGCTGAGCGACTTTAAAACTGCTTTTTCTCTTCATGTCTCTTGACACAATACTGGCACACAGCAATGAGAAGAGCGCAACATCTCTCCTATGTGACATAAATTGCACCTCTGCTGTCACAGTAGCTTCTGCATGGTGTACATTATACATCTCCTTATTTAGGCTCAGCCCTGAGTTTGTATGCAAGTCTGGAGTCACTGCTTGCTCACACAGTCTCCACTGCAGCTTGTGTTTCAGCCCACCCTTACAGACTGTATAGACCCAACTGGCTGGAGCTGGCTCTGCCTCAGCCTTCCGCAAACCTCACAAGCTCCTCCATGCCTCAGACCACCAAATTCTCACTGGCATCCCCCAGCCACTTGTTATCAAGTCCGAGCACTGCAACAGGTATTTTGAAGCCATTCTGCCTACGACGCCTAGACAAGTGAAGGACTACCCAACAACTGACATGACTTTGCAAATGAAAAAAAAAATTAATCCAGCTGTCAGCCAGCAGAGGTGAAATTGGGCCGAGAAACATATTTAACAGGGTACCTGAATGGTGAAAAAAAACAAGGAAAGGGAAGGGAAGGGAAGGGAAGGGAAGGGAAGGGAAGGGAAGGGAAGGGAAGGGAAGGGAAGGGAAGGGAAGGGAAGGGAAGGGAAGGGAAGGGAAGGAAACTGTATCCATCCTGACGAACACTCGCAAAGCCAGTAACTGGCTGTTATTTGGGGTTTGAGAAGAGCTGTGTGTGAATGTTCTTCTCACTCTCTAGGGTAGCAAAGGCTGGTTGTGTTCCCATATAACAAGGACCAGATATTAGGACAGCCACAGACACCCTGACCCAAATAAACCTTTCTGCTCGTCTCTCTCTGGGCTTTTCTAGGCCCTCTGGCCCTAGTTGTTTGCTCACAGCCCAGCAGACTCAGAGATGCAAGATGAACTTCAGTGATTTCTGTGTTGAATCACAGCTAAAAGGAACTCCAGGGGGTCCCAGACCAACCTGGCTCATGGCTGAGTGGTTAAAATTGCTACATTAATGTCATGGCCTCTCTCCTGGATTTTTTATGGCATCATAACATATGAAATAAGTCTTTAGCAAATGTGGCCAGAGAAGTCATGCTCAAATGTCTGCTCTACTTTCCAGATAGGGACCTGAATAAGCAGAAGTTTCTTGAACCTCTTGTCACTCACTAAAGRCTAGAAATAGGTACAGCAGGGACATACCCATAACAGGTCATCTCATGCAGCAGAGTCTGATCAGCATCTCTCCCTGCTTCCATCTCTTGCTTGATGCTAGTCTCCCACTTGTGTCTTCAGCAGCTTCACTAACAGCCAGGACAAGGACCAAATAACTAGGCTGGATGATTTGGGGCTCCCTCACTGAAGATACATTCCTGTGAGCCTGAAGGATTCACATAAGGAGATGAGAGCACTGCTACTCTCCTGTGGGTAGTTTCTTCACTAGTATCAACCCCGGAAGAGGCTTCTTCCACTCAGTCTTCCCATTTTAGCAATTACCATATTGGGCAGTGTACCTTAGTGGAAATACACCCTGCTACCCTCTGCGTGCCCTGGAGCAGTACTCTGAAAAATACTGTGCTGAGCACTGCAAGACCGCCTGGCCTTTATGAGTGGCCAAGCTGGCAGTAGCACAGTGCCATGCTGCACACCAGCTCGCCTGTGGGTAGCTTTATTCCTAGGCAGAATGCAAAAATAAGGCAGTACATTCATATAAGGACACAGAAGAGCACAGTGGTAATGTAAGGCTACAAAAAAAAAATTCAAAACAACAACATAAAAGCAAGGAAACCTATTGCCAAAATTAAAGACATTTTAGAAAAAGTAATGGCATTCCTTAGTTGTTTCAGTACCTGAGCTGTGATGGGAGGTTCACTAACTGGTTTTTTATGGCTTACCCTGTGCAAACACCTCTCAGAAAGGCTTTTAGAGCAAAAACATTTTTTTTTTCATGTTAAGATGAATAGCAGATACAGAGCAGGTGCTCTGGGCAAGTTGCCTCTTCCCTTGTGTACAGTGAAGCAACCCCCGGCCTTTGTCTTCCTGCAGGTGTGCCAATCCTCTCTGGTGACAGTGCTCTGCAGCATTATGTGGTGCTAAGGCTGGGCACCAGCTTATTTTGCTCTTAAAAGATTTTAATATACTTTTTTTTGTGTATTTGAATTAACCAATTTCTGGGTTAAGTTCTTTTAAACCAAATTCACTACAAAATTCATTAATTAAATGCATCTTTTCATAATAAAACCAAAATTAGCCTACTCTCAACATGTAGGATTTTTAGCACAATATTTGAGTAATAAAACTGAGATACGGAGTGTTTGAATTAGTTGGTATGCCTGCTGTTGGCTCTGGACAAAACTTTAAAGCTGATTGTCTATGGCTGAAGAAACCATCCGGACACCCAGGGCACTTAATAAGTGGGGTTGCATGTAGTGGGCAGGAGCAGAGAGGTGATGCAGGGTGGTCAGCAGAACAGGTCCTTGTACTCTCCTACAGACACCACTCCATTACCTGATGATGGTGCATCAGCCCAAGGTGTAGCAATTGTTTGTCTGTGATGTGCTGATAGCAACCATTCTGTCACAGGAAGAGCAAGGAGAGACGTGGAGACCGGGACTTGTGTTTTTCCCTGCTGCAAACAAGCAGCCAGGCCCAGGGCACTAAAGCCCTTGGTTCTTCCACTGATGTGATACAGCCAGAGCAGTCCACAGGAGCAAAGGGGCTGTTTGACATGGCACAGCTGCAAAAAGGGCTCATTTTCCCTAGCCACCCCATTACCAGCTTGGGAATCAAAGGATTTTGCTCTCCCCAGCAGCTAAGCAGGCAAGGTTTACACACAGCTTTCCCTTACCACTGTGTTTTAATCTCTACTGCAGCAAGGTCCCCGAATAGGTCCTCAGGTAGCTACCGTGCCTTATTCCCAGGGCTGTTCATTCCTGCCATCATTCACTTTGATGGCCTCAGCACACAGAAACAGAAATGACCAGAAACCTTTGCATCAAATCCAGTGCCATCAGGAGCTTCCCTTGCATTTTAGAAAAACCCAGATTGGTATAGAAAGTTCCCCATTGCTACAGACAAACAGGAGGGCTTGAACGAGGGCAGTACTTCTTCGCCATCAGCCAGTTTTGTGATGCCCTCAGACAGGAGAGCTAAAAGTCCACAGATGCTGACGACCCACTTGTTTTGTTTTTCTGGTCACTGCAAGCAGCAGCAAGAAGTTAACTTATCCTGCCACACGGGACCACAGGCAGAATGCTGCAGACCTACTTTCAAGTTTTACAAGAGTGATTCAGTGATCCAAAGGGCAGGGGGAGCAAAGGAAATAGTAGAAATGAAGCCTACTTTTATTTCTGCTTCAAAACTGTGAGACCAAAGAGCAAAGCAGGGTCTGAACGACTGGTACTGACATGGGAATGTGGTGAGATCTTGAAATCCATCAAGGAAGTGTTTTCCAGAGGTATTTGGCAGTGATTTGTCAATAAGTAAGACGTTGCACATAGTGAAGGTGGCTGACATCTATGGTGGAGGAGGTAGGAAGGAAAAGAGTTCAGAATATGATTGTGATAACCTATAATGAGATCACCAAGGGATGGCAGAGAGGAGGATTGCGCTCATCAGCAGGAACTGGAACAACTACGTGTTCCTGAGCGTGGAGCATAAATTAGGAACCTGGCTGCAAGGAGTCAGGTGTCAAGGACAGGGTGATACTTTTAGCACTTGGCTTTTTTACTCTTGAAGCCACAAAAAAAGTAAAGCTTATTACACAGCAGCTGTGAATGCTTTAAAAGTATCTGTGAAACCAAGAAGAAAAAACATGAAACAACTCCTCTGTAGATTTGCTTCCACCAGCTCCCATATGGTGGGAGGACTATTCAAGGAGATCTTCCAGCTCTCTCCCATGATTATTCCATAATGTAAAATATTAATATTGTGTGGAGGAGGTTAGGGAAAGGATTTTCTTCTGTTTCCTATGTTTAAAACTCTCTTTTTCCTCACAGTTGTTCTTTTATCTTAAAAAAAGAAAGGTTTACTGAATTATGCCAGGTGGCTAATTAAAAGTTATTCTAGAGAAAATAAAGACCCTTCCTAGCATATAGAACTGTTACGACAATAACTTCTATAAAGAAAAACTTTGAAAACTTTTTCTAACCAGGAAGTCATAAACAGGATTTGCGTGCAAAATTAATAAACTTGTGTAGAGATTATAAATTCCACAGGGACTCTCAGCTACCACTGGAAGGAGAAAAATTGGGCCTAGGATACAGCTACTCCCTCCCTTTCTTTGTTCCATTTGTGAGTTTTCGTGCATTACGGCTATTTTGAGTTCCATGATCAAACAAAAGAAACAAACCACAAACAATATCCCTAATAAAAATCTTCCCTCTACAGTGACAACAGGAGTTATGTAAGACACTTAAATAATGTAACTCTTAAATGGGAGAATTGAAAATGTCAGGCTGTAACCATAAGAAGAAATAAGCAATGTGAATTTAAATATACTCATAAATCTTAGAAATAGTCCCAGCACCAGTTCTCAATCTGCAGACAAGTGGTGGCCACAGCTACTCTTTAGCCACCAGCCACGAACTCCAGAAAAAAAATTTTACAGACTAACATCTCCTATTGTTTGAATTTGGAGACCAAGTCCAGAAAAAATCTTCAAAGAAGTGTTCAGAAATCACAATGCAGACTCCTTTCCATGTCTCCAAGACAGGTTCCCCCGGCATACTGTGGACTGTAAGAGAGCCCAGATCCTGCCTTCCACCCTATTTTCACCTTTTTACAGGTATCTCCCTGATACAGTGAGAGCTCCTGTGCCCTATAAGCCAAAGTGAACTTTCTTAGCCAGACATTGGAGAGGGAAAGCAGGCAGAAAATTCAGGTATGCAGGACAAGCAATGCAATTTACATTTTCTGATCACCCTTACATAAAAAGAGGCTCGTGTGCAGTATTTCAAGCTGGGTTAAATTAACTTCACCTTTGAAGTTATGTGTGCTGTTGCTTTGGGGTTTCATTCCCATTTTCTGGATTGGTTTAGTTATGTTCAAGTGAAAACAATAGTTGTCAAATGAAAGGACATTGTCATTAAAGGAAACAATGTAGAATAACAGTTGGAAATGGCAATAGCAACAGAAAAAGCAAAGCACTGGATCTTGGCTCAGGCATTGGATCAAGTGAGGTAAATTCACTTAGGTTTGTGTTGCTCTTTTTAGTTGAATCCATCTCCAAACAACAGCTGGTGCGCAGCAAGTTTTTGTTATTGAATCACTTTTTCATCTCATGGTCATTAATAATTTTCCTAAAAAGGAAACAGGCCCCTTAATGCCCGTGGTTGCTCCTTGCAGGCGCTGCAACCAGCACAGAACTGATGCCTTCCACCCACCTCTGCCTTCCAGCGCCGTCTGTGCTGGGAGCTGGGGGTCCTCACACCTGCTTATGCAGCTTCCTCTCTGCCAACACTTTAAAAAATGGTGAAAGAAATATGATTTAAAATGCCAGTCCAAATCAGTTGGCATCTGCTGGGCTTTCTTGTAGGAAAGAGAAAAAGCAGAGGTATTCCTCATGACCACCTTTCTGCACTGCCCTGTGTGTCCTCTCTGGGGGATTGTGCATCTGGAGAGCATTTCACTGGCTTCAGGATTTTTGGGAGGTGCCTGTGGAGTTCAGAGTCTAACACAAATTCCTATAGGTCAAATAATTTAATAAAACTTGGGTAAAAGTATTGCATGGTAAATGAAACACACAGCATAACCTAAATATCCCATCATCATGCAACCCTGGAGGGAGGGTACCCTTCTCTGACATCCACTGACAGCCTGCCGAGACCAGTGGCAGGCGTGAGCAGACAGTGGTTGCTGCCTGGTGCTGATAGTTGTTCATGCTGTGGAACAGAAAGAAGGTGTCATTATTCCTGCTAACACAGAGTGAAGTGTTTCAGTAATAACTCTGAAACAGAGATGCTGGTAAGGAGTGACTTGTGTGCCTGAACATGCCCCTCACATGACATTTCATGTGCTTTAGGGTACCTGAGCCCTCCTTGCAGGGTTGTCAGATCTGACACTGGACTTCTGGGAAAGCAATTACCCTCCTGGATCAGCCTCTGGAAGTCAGACAGAAAAGCAAGGGCATCTCAAATAATGCTAGACACGCATGTTCAGGAACCTTAATCATTCCCAGAGGATCCAAAGACATGTCCTTCATTTGCTGTATTGTTTGAGCAATGTTCTCTGTAGCAAAAATAGACACAAAGGACATGTAAAACAAAAGCTAAAAGCTATTTAACAGCAAAGAACAATTTTCACCTGAGCACTATGTGGTTTCTGGACTAGGAAAAAGTCACCTACTTTTCTCTCAATGTTAATACACCTTTTTATTAGTGTTAGTCTTTCTAACTCTACAGGCTCTTTCTCTAGCTCTTGAGGCACTTTCAGGATAGTTAATCCTGTCCTCTTGCAGAACAGGTAGCTATAATCTTACTTGGCATGTGGGTTGCCAGCACCATTAAATGTACCATTATGTTACCGGGTAAAAGAGACCAACCCCACCTGGCTACAACCTCCTTTCAGGCAGTTGTAGAGAGCAATAAGGTCTCCCCTGGGCCTCCTTTTTCTCCAGGATAAACAACCCCAGCTCCCATCAGCCATTCCTCATGAGACTTGTGCTCCAGATCCTTCACCGGCTCTGTTGCCCTTCTCTGGACATGCTCCAGCACCTCAAAGTCCTTCTTGTAGTAAGGGGCCCAAAACTGAACAGAGGGTTCACGGTGCGGCCTCACCGGTGCCGAGTACAAGGGAATGATCACTGCYTGAGTTTTGCTGGCCACACTTTTTCTCATACAATTCTATATTTAAGGGACTCTGATGTGTCCGTTGTTGCCCTGCCCATCCAGCCCATCCATCAAACTTTCCTTAGTTCACTCCTCCTTGTTCAAGAAACTCAGAAACCCAAGCCCAACACTGTACCTTCATTTAATTTTTCTCTTCATTAGAGCCCTTTCTCCTCCACTCTCAGATGACCTTCTGGACCCTGTCACTTTTCTTATGGAATATGGTTTCCACATAGTTTTGCACGTTACCTAAGAATCTGTTTTGAACACAATGTTCTTTTTATGAAGAAGAAATGCTCCATCTAGATTTCCCATCTCAAATCTTGTTCAGTCCATTAGTGAGATGTGTGGATATATCTGCATGATCCTCATGTCCAGCAGCAAAACCCTGGAAAGCTTTGGTCACCCAAGCTTAAGTTGTACTTCTGGAGTTTCCATGTGATGGAGTCACTGTCTTCACAGTTCACTCAGTGCTCCTATTTCTGCAGTAAATATCCTCATTCTTCAGTTATTTTCTATCAAATACAGTATCTGTGAAACTGGGATTTTGCAGGTTGGCAACTTTTGTGTTTGTAACTATTGCTTTTGAAAGATAGTGGTAGGTCTCAGCAGATTCACCTTTCCTCCTACTTTTTAAAATGTAAATAATTAATTGAATGGAGAAAAAACCTTCAGACATTTGTGGATGGAAAAAGAAATGTCTGGTTCCCAAAACATGTGTTCAACAGATGGTTGTAAAAATGCACTACTCTTTTTCTGTTTGAAAAATAGTTTTTAAATCCTCATTTTTTAAGAAATCAAACAAGGAGCCAATTTTCTACTGTTGTAAAGCTTGTGCTATTAAAAATAATTGTTCCAAAGTCGATTCTAATTAATTTTCTAATCCTACAGTGTTTTCAACACTTAAAACCTTTTGGAACTTTTTCTCAAAGTGAAAAATTTAAGTGAATATGAGTGATCACTTGAGCGATCGCTTGCAGGGTGATCTAAATGGTGATGCAGTGTTAGCTGTAGAGGCTCTCTGCAGAGAACAGTTAGATCTGCTGGCTCTTTCCTTAATGTTACAGTAGTAGAACAAAGATGTTTCATAATGGCATACTGTCCTGGGTTAGTTAAATATTCTATTACCACCCACAAAAGCTGGATAAATTTCATAATTACACACCTGGGACTCCGTATCTCAACTGAGATAAGCACTCCAACCGACAGGAAGTACTACCCACCCTGGTTATCTGATCTCAGGTAATGGCCCATTAGCACCACCCAGCCTGACTACTTAGCCTGAACCCTTCCGGAACATTGTGAAGGACCCTAGGACTCCTCCAAGCTCATTACTGAAACAATCAATAGAACACCCRGAAGATYCTCTTCCATTGTGAAAGTCCCCGCCCCTGGGGGAGGTGCCAGCCAAGAAGCATAGCATAAAACAAGGGTTTTTGGATGGGAGAGGAGACCCTCGATTCGACAGGACTCCGCTCTCAACGGGATTCTCGACTCGGCTCGACGTGACTGGACTCCGCTCCCCGGAATTGGACTCAGCTACTCCACTCCACTACCAGGACTGGGCAACCAGGCCTTCCTGCAGGATCAGTGCCTAACTGGACTGCACAGCTACCACCCTGGTCAACAGGGTGTCAGGTTGTACCGTGACTCTGTCGGTTTGTTTAAGCCCGTGTTTCTGTATTACTGCATTTATTTTAACCTTTTTTTATTAAAATTGTAATTTTGACCTAAAATCTCTCGAGGTATTCTGTGTGGGGTTAATTTCCCCTGCTGGTTTACAGCCAAACCAGCACACATACCTACATCCTCCCAACAGGGGTTTGCATCTGGTTTTTGAACACTGTGTACATACACATGCATATAGTCATACCCATGCACATTTGTATGAAATACTTATGCACAAAACTAGTTCACAGCTCCTCTCTTACTTGTCCTAGCCTTCACAGTCAGTATTGCCCAGAATTTGGCCCAAGGAAAACCCACCTGTAACTTGGAGAGCAATGCCACTTGTTGCATTGAAAGCCTCATCGCTGCCATTCTCTAAGTCCTACTTACTGGCATAGAAGCTGCTCAAAGAGTGATGGTCAGAGAGTCACAAAAGCAGCGAGCACTCCCTGGTGCTCTCACTGGCCTTACATGAAACCCTTCCATTCTCTAGCGCCGTTAAAGCTGATCTGCAGTATTCAGACACCCTCTTTGGAGCGGATGTATTTCTCATTATTTATTTACTTAAAAACAGAAAGGCCTCCTTCTCAGAGGGAGCATATGCTGATCTACTACCATCCTGCTGATCAGATACATTCACATAAAATTCTCCCCAACGCAGTACCCACTGTGTTCCCTGATTTTGCTCATAAACCTAAAGTTATTTCTAATTTCAGAGTGAGCACCTCTCCTGCTTGACTTGCCCAACTTATCTGAGGCATCTCAGTAAAGGTGATTTTGTACCTGGCTGAGATAATTAAGTTGTTGCACTCTGGGTAATCTTGGCAGGCTGTGCAGCAAGTCTGCCATTGACATGGGTGATTTTCTCCCTAAAATTAGGCAGACCTTCCAAAAACGGAAGAGGTGTATGTTCTTACAGCAAAAAGAGAACATGACACAGTATATGACAGCTTTATGCTGAACCAGMGACAAGGGGGTGTGAAGCACAGCTCCTGGCCTCAGTGGCATGTGCCTTAACACAACTGTAGGAAGGCAGCTGCGTGCATGCATAAAAAATCCTTGTAAATGTACACAAGCATGTAAAAGAGGATGGACAGAAAACAGAGCATATCCCTAGTAGGCAAAACTTTTCTCCTGAAGAAGCCTCTTACCACAAGCTCAAGTCTCTCCTCCCAGCATTGCAAGAAGATGTGGAAAGGTCCCTTGCACCTCCCTTCTCCCCTCCTCACCTAATGGTGTTCATTTTATTAGAGCAGATTGGTTTTCAGGTTGAGTATCACCAGAAATCCCTCCCTAACAGAAACACAGCAGACAAGCAGTTGTCATGGGGAAATGCCGGCTCCCTGCTGATAACTTTGTGGTGGCTCAGGCAATTCCCTCTTTATGTTTCCACTGAGATGGAATGATAAAACACCTTAGTACCAAAGGGATATGAACACGTGCACTGATTACAGTACTTGCTTCAGTTCCCTGAAGCTGTGCTATCAGTAGTACTTTTGGACCTGGTTTGCCCCACCCTTGTGCGTACTTCAGTTGCAAGTAGTGGGAAGCCCAGAGAGTGCTGGAGGCAGGAGGAGCAGAGAAGAGGAAACAGAGGCTGCCCCTCATGAAAGCACCCTGGGGATCATAGCCAAGTAGGAGGAATAGCCAGGCAGAAATCACAGGGTTTCTGCCAGTGCCCTCTCCATTGTGACACTGTCCTTTGAAGGATTGTGAATATAAGGGAAAGAAAGTGCCGTGTTCCACCTTTGTTTAATGCAAAACTGCAGATTGAATTCATTGTGTGTGTCTGATGAGAAAATGATGAAAGAAACCTCAAGTCCTTTCTATTGGAAGCTTCTGCAATGCGGTGCACAAGTTATCCACACCTTTTACTGAACCAGTACCATAGAGGAAAGACTGAATAGTCATGAATGGTGAAAGAGAAAAGGAACTGCTTTTAATTAAAATATTCAAATATTCCTTTCAGTATCAACTATTCCTTTTAAGATTCTGAAAAGATCAACTGTTTGTTACTGCAGCACACTCAGCCATGAACTCTTCCTAGGTAGCATGACTGGGGGTATATTTAAAACATAAATGCATCTAAGAGAATGTTGAAGCCAGAAATTTCCAAATTAATGCTTTTTCTTCCACCCCCCCCCTCTGTCTTGTCTGCCTGCATCACAAGCAGCCTACTTTCCTGTTTGCCTAATGCATCAGGGTGATGTCTTGTGAGGATTTTAGCTATTTCATCACTTTATACCTATGGTTCAACAGTAACATTCCAAAGTCCTCAGGAGGCAGTTTTCTCTCAACATTATACATCCCCTCGATTGCCTATACATGGAAAGAGATTCATAACTAACATAGTTGGCGTCACAAGATTCCAGCAGCACAGCAGTCAATACGGAATGCGGCACTAATTGCAAACAGCACCTATCTGCTCAAATTACTGTCGGAATGCTAACCTTGGGAAAAGATATTTTTATGCATAAGCTTTTCTGGAAAAGAAATATTACTGAAACAGCCAGGCTTTCAGTTATGAGAATGAGCTCCACTTTTGCCCTTGTTACTGCTGCTTTCACAAAGGAAGAAAATATACCTTCAGACCAATTTCCCACTGAGGTTAATAAAAAACACCCCAAAAAACAAGTGGCCACAGTGATATTGAAAGGGAAAAATATCTAGATCCTGTTATTTTACAGAGATAATGTTGTTTGTTTTAGAAAACATAGAAATTTCTCAGATGACTTGTAGGTACAAAATGTAATGTGAAAAATATTCTCATTTGCAGTACAGCAAGTCTTTTTAATGGGGTGTCTATATTTTATGTGGCATAGCACACAGAAAACGTTTTAGCATGCAGAGAGAAGTATTTTTCAGACACATGTTATAAGGGTCTGATTTTAGGATAGTTTTGTGCCACTTGCTTCTACCAAAATCTGTATGTGTTTTGCAAGAGCGTCTGGCTTTCATGGGTGAGGATCCCTTGGCCTAATGAACAGCCACCCTGGGCAGCAGTTCAGGTTCAGGATGACGAGGAAGGTTTATCACTTGCCAGCATGAAGCTCAGCACAAAATAATTCCCTGGGAACAAAACAACAGCAGAGAAGAGGACCTGTTTCAGGATTTGGGGAGAGAAAGAACAGAGAAAGGATGCCACTGGCAAACTAATTAGTACAAACTAATGATCTTGATGACCACAGTATGGTCTCAGACCCAAGCAAAATATTCCTTTCCCAGAATAATCAGTCCCTTACAGCCTGAAGATTGTTTAAGTTTTCAGAGGGAGAAAAAAAAAAAGGAAAAGAATAAGAAAAAAAGGATTAAAACAAAGAATTGTCAACTCTGGGGAAATAATTTTCATGGTTTTTTATCTCCATCTTTCCATAACAGACTGTTTGTTTTAGAGACTGACACCATTTACTTCAGCAAACTGTTGACTTGGATTTATTTCTTCTCTCACAAAAACCTCCCACCTGGAGTGGAGGAAGTGTTTTCGAATCATACTGCTGACCAGAATAGCTCCTTATTTCTCAGCATGCCATTTCTATCATAGGTACATGTTTTCCCACTGCACTTGAGAACTATTCAGTATCAAAACCCATCATGAATTATACACTGAGATCTCACATACAAAATGTTCTCATGTTTACTCACCCTGCTGTTTACTTCTCCAAAAGCCAGTTAAATTCCCTCCAATGCAGACAGACTCCTCAAAGGGACATGGATCCTGTGTTAATTTTCCAAAAACAGACAATCAGCTCAATCCAGGGGTTTTGTTCTCATGCTTCCTGAATACCCTGAACTGCACTTTTAGGTAACTGCTCATCTTTTGCTAAAAGGACCAGCAGCAAAGTAAATAAGGTGATGCACTGTGATGCCTGAGACATATTCATCCTGCTTCGCATTCATCTTAAAACCTGCTCCCTATTGTCCTGGCTTAAAATAGGTGCCTGACCAAAGGCACTGGCAAGTGAAAAATTGTCAAATATTATGTAAACTTTTTATACGTATGCTCCAAAAATGATAATTGTTCAAAAAGTCATGAAAAGTCTACCGCTATCTTTAAGACAAAAATACATGCCACAGAGAAGAAAATTTGAATTACTGGAAGCTGAAAGAAAACCCCTTTCCCAGAATGGATAAGGTTACAATGGATCACTGGAGGCCATCTAGTCCAACCTCCTTGCTCAAGCAGGATCCCCTAGAGCATGCTACTCATGATTCTATCCAAACGGCTTTAGAATATCTCCTTCCCTGGAGATATTCACAATGCATGCAAATGAAATAATGAGGTGTTTTAATATCACTTCTATTCTTTCACATGCTATTCATTACCTGAGCAATCCAGGTTGAAAATGAAACCTTTACATTCACACTCATACAAGTAAAAAGCTGAGGCAGCAAAACCAAAGTTCAATTAGCAGTTACCTGGCAGCTCAATTAGCAGTTACCTCCAATGAGCTCCACCTGGGCTGTTATAGCCCACTGGCTCTGGGATAGCTCAGCAGCAGCTAGCTAGCTTATTTGGCTCTGTGCTGTTATCATGAGAAATGGAAACAGTGCTAAAGTAATTATTCTTCAAGACACAAGAAAAATTAGTGTTTTGACTAATGAAACATGGTAAGTGATGAAGCCTCCATTAATATTATCCATTTTTTTAATGTGTTGAATGATGAAGCATTAAGGTTTCTATAGCATTTGCTGATTTCAGCTCTTAGGAATACCGACCTTTTAAATCTCATTGTTCAAGTGACTGTATCCTAAATTGCAGTTCTTGAGAGTTTTTCATAGGTTTTAATACAGTTTTCTTTAAATTAGGCAAACAAATTCTTTGAACTTGACCCTTTGAAAAACTGAGGGATATCAATAACCCTGTAAGTACTTCTATTACCATTTGCTGAGTGCATTTTTTCTTTTTTTTTTTTTTTTGCCAGGGAATAAGGATTAGATGTGTGACAAACATTAATTTGTTCAAAGCAGCATCCAGTCAGTGGCATGACCATCCAAAGAAAGTATTGCCAAAGCAGCTGGTCCACAGATCCTCTGTAACTTTGAAAGTAGCTGTATTTGAGCTCTTTCATATCTCCATCTGGTTCCCTCATTGTCAGAAAAGCGACTGCACATAAATAAATCTTCAATGAATGATGTAGGAAGTTTTTTCTTTTGACAGACCAATATTCAGTCAGATTTTTTTGTTTTTACAGAGGATTCTTCTTTTAACAGCCGGATAAATCTGAAGAAACTGTTTCAGTCTCCCTATGCAGAAGCCCTCACCAAAACCTGCATTGATTTTGCATGGCTTAATCCTGTTAATCTACAGGTCACCTCTGTCATTTCATGATTTTTCAGGACAGGAAAATGAGCTGATTGAAAACATGTAGGGAAATGACCTTCCTCTTTTCCTCGGACTGAAAAGAAACATTGAAAATATTCTTCAATCCAGAATCCAAAATGTGTAGCAAAACGCAATTTTCTTCTTGCAAAGTACAGGAAAGTCAGTCAACCAAGTCAAAACAAAATTTCTTTTGCTTTATTTTCATTTCTACCATTTCAGTCTCTCTAGTCCCTTTCTCTGTGCTCAAGGATGGAGGCAAAATAGGGGGACAAAAGATATGGAGCATTCACTGATATTACCTGAAGTTGTTTCCCAAGCCACACCAGCACAGAGGGGGATGCTGACCACTGTCCAGTCAGGCTAGTGTGAATTTCTTTGTCCGTGCTTGGACTGACACTGACCACTCAAGTCAACAACTAGAAAGCACATAACCTGGGAGACCATTCAGAGCTTTACTGGGAAAATTTGCACCGGGAACATTTTCATTTTTCATGGAATGCTGTGGAAATGCCCACATAGCAGTCAGGATACAATGCCATGCACAGCCAGAGGACCCCTCCACTGCCTTGTGTGACAGAAATGACACAGCTCTTCCAGAGCAGTGGTCTCAGCTAAAATACACGTCAGTGTTCACAGAGAGCATCCCTCTTCACAAAACTCTTAGGGTGACCCATGTCTCACATCAGTCCATGGTGACAGCTCAGATTAGCTGACACAAGACACAGTGAAAACCCTGCTAGGATTAAAAATGTTATAACAGTAACCACAGAGATATTTTCCATCTGTATTTCTCTGAGATTAGGTATTACAATAATTTCTTACTGAATCAAGAGCATATGGTACCTTCCCCCAGGTAACAGATGACAGGACCTGAGGAAATGGTCTCACATTTCACCAGAGGAGGTTTAGATTGGATGTTAGGAAAAAATTTTTCATGGAAAGGGTTGTAAATCATTGGAACAGACTGCCCAGGGAGTGCTGGGGTCACCATCCTTGGAAGCGGTCAAAAAACATGTGGATACGGCACTTGAGGACATGGCTTGATGGTGAGCATGGTGGTGTTGCTGGGTTGACAGCTGGACTTGATAAGAATAGAGGTCTTTTCCACCCTCARTGATTCTATGATTCTATAATAGCAGTGTCATGTTAGATTGAGTAAGATTGGGTTAATTAGTAGACCAAAAGTAGCTGTCATTAGAGAAAGCAGCAATCAGCAGAGGTGTTGTTATAAGCTCCAGTTGGTTCAGAACCTTTTCTGATGGTATGAAAGCCCAAATGGTCCCAAAGTTTGCTGCAACAATAGCAAACTGAGGCCACCTCTTCCAAAACACTGGATTATCCCTTCTCCCCAGTCTGTTTTATAATACTGTCAATACCAGATTGCTGTGCACAGCTGTTTTGGCTGCATGTTTGAGTTTCTTCCTTCACTAAATATTTCCCTGTTTCTCGGTGCAACAATACATAGCAGGGCTTCTGGTATGGGCTTTTCCTTCTGCGATCTGTCTCTCTGGCATCTCCATGATGTTTCTTTCCAGCATAGGCTCTCCAAAATCTGCTGCTCCAGAATCTGTTTCTAATCCATTCTCTTCCAAACAAGCTGGACTTCATCCTTGCTCAGCTGCATAGCTTTACATGACATAGCATTTGGCCCTTTTTTAGTCCAATTTACAAGAATAGCCATTATTACACTGTCTCAGTAGTCAGAGATGACGCATGCTAGAGAAGAGCCCAACTGGTCAGTGGCTTGGATCCAAAATCCTTGAGCTTCATCTCATCTATACTATATTTAATTGGTTCCATCTAAGTTCYCTAGTATATAATTTTCCATCATTAACAGTCTCAAGGTCTTCACTATGTCAGTGGCTCCACTAAAATAAACAGTTCATATTCTTTATTCTTTCATACCTGTGCTTTAGGCTAAAGCAAACRGAGGGTTTTTTAATTACAGACCACAAGTGGCTGCACACCAGGATGTTTCTCTGTTCAACAAGGTCACCATTACCCAGGTATCTACTGAAAATTTGATCCATAGTTTCACACAGTAGTGCTTGACACGTTGCATAGCGCTGCTATGGATTTAGTTGTAAAGACATTTATAAAAAAACCAAAACCATACTGTGTCTATTGTACCCTCAAGCTGCATCTGAAAGCAGCCAGGATCTCCTTCCACATAAATGTAGGCCTTTATTTTCCAGGGGCTTTTTGGGGCAAGGAATTGACCATCATACGCTGATCTGATCTAGCTCTGTTTTAACACCCATGTGAAGAACTGGGTGGGTGTGGGCATGAAAGGCATTAAAATATTTGCATTTATATGTGGTGTACATTTTTAACTCTCTTATTTTTAAACACAGAGTACAGTATAATATCAAATGCAATAGGACTTTCCCTCCTCCCAATGTAGTATATCTGCAGAGAGCTGAATCTCCTGCTAACACAGCACTGCTCTACCATTTAGAGTGCACTCGGAGCCAACAGCAGTGGCTTTCGTTCCTGTAGCGTAATTCTCAGCTGTCATACATACAGCACAGAATTGGGGTTTCTGCCTTTTTAACTGATTGTTCATCAAATTACTGAGTTATTGCATGGTAAGCAACCACTCCAAGCAGGAGTAACATAACTGTCTGGAGAACTCCTGGACTGTATGATAAGAGGTGATATAAGCAGGACACCAGGATTTTGGCAGAGAGGTATGAGTATGACACACCCATGAGCATTGACACAGTACTGCCTAAGCTGTCAAAACACAGTCACGTTTAAGAAAGAGCAGTCTGAAACCTGAGGTTCAGCCACTTGAAATTTTAATGTTAAATAGAGGAGACCTCTGATACTTGTATGAAACAGAAATGGTCATCACTGGCTGAGGTGCAGCAGGTRGAACTATGACTGGAGAACCATTTTGCTGAGGTGCAAATACCATTAGAGAGCAATGGCTGGGGCCACCCTGGWGCTAAGTGTATGCAATTTTTTGTCTTCTGTAACGGTTTTGTCCGGCGTCCCTGTCCATGCTCCTTTCTCCACCACACCTCCATCAATGGATTCCACTGCTTGAAATATCTCTGCAATGAGCAAGGTCTGTCCTTTCAGTCACTAGCCTGCTTGAATGTTATTGATAACCACGAAGAAATCGTCCCCAGAGGTTGTCTTTGTTTATTTTTAATGGGCAAATAATATACTTAATTTGTTCTATGAATCAGAAGAAGGACTCCCTTCTTCTACCATGGTAGGATTTATGCAGCATGGTGTGACACTGTCCTTTTTGGCCACACAGTCTCTTCTAGAAACATATCTGCTATTATTTCAAACTCTTCTTTCATATTAATAACTTACCATGTACTTATTAATCTCAACTTAACCTTATTTGCAATACAGTAATCATAATCTGTGATTTTACACATGGAAGAAATTGAAATAACTATGCCTTGTTCCCACTTTCTCCACACTCATATCATCTTGGTCTCTTTCTTCCTTACACGAATCACACACAGATACAAGGATTAAAGCGACCACAACCAAAGCAATTGTAAAGCCCCCTGAAGTCTCTCTTGCCTTTTGTGGGGACACATCTCACACAGTCACTTGTCTCGGCATTTTCCATACAGAGCAGTGGTGGTATTTTGGGACTCTCTTTCCATCTACCCCATCAGCCTCTCTGAGGTGCATCAAAGAAGATCACCTTGGTATGCAGGCTGCTCCTTGGCCAGTGAAAAGAGAAATCTGATGCATGTTCTGTCATGCTTCACAGAAATTAAATTTGCCAGACATCTTAATGAACAGCAAATTTAGACAGAGAAAGTAAACTGTAATTTTTTCTCACCATAATTTTTTATCTAAGTGCATGACCATGCATCTTCTAAAAACCATTTGAAAGTGGTAAAGATAGATCTTTGGTTACTAATTTTAGAGGGATCATCATGATTTTAGTAGTCTGTCTCACTCACACTCTGTCAGGAATGCTAATTTCCCACTTGGCACTCTCACTGCTGATGGCTTGATTTATGGAAAGATTTGCAATTGTGAAGGACTTGGGCATTATTTCCACTCCAAGACTGGCTGTTGGATGCCAGTTTCTGAGGTTGGYGGACCAGCCATACCCCAGCCTAACTCTGCAGCTGCTGACCTCAGGGCCAGTTGCAGTGATTGTCAGCTGCAAACCACTGCCACCAAGTTTGCCTTGATTTACAAGCATGCATGGCTTTTCTGGGGCAGGTAGTTATTCCTACTCCCCTGCAACCTTAACTCCTTCAACTCCACAGACTAAGAGCACTGCAAATTAACTTCAGTGTTAATTGAAGCAAATTTGTTCTCTCACAAGGTGAGAAGGTGGAAGTGAAATGCCAGCTGTGAAGGAGGTGAGTGTCTCAAAAGGGAGATCCGATGGTTATTTGTGAAGCAGTGGGGACCTTGGTGGCTGTGAAAGTAACTCAGTTACATTTAAATGACATTTCACACTCAGAAAAGAAGACCTTTTCCTTAACCTTGAGGAGTGATCATTCTGTGACAGTGTTGAAAACACTCAACAGTCTGTAAATGGTCTCGCCTGTGACCCGTGCCATAGCTTCTTAGAGGATTAAAATCATTTAGTGCTTGTCACTCTCAGATTATACTCASAAACATTTTTTTAATCTCTCTCTCTCCATATTCTTATTGTGTGAATGGAAAGACAAATGTAAGAACACGGAAATACGATGTTTTGAGAACATGGATCTGGACTTGTGCCTTGTGTCACTTCAACTTCTCTGCCTCCAGATCACACATAAACTGTTCAGCTGCTCAATATATCATATCTAGCCTTGAAGTCTGGGCTCCCTGCTCCCAAACCTCTAATAGACCCTGTGAGAAATACAAGCACAGCTTTACACTCTGTCTCAGCTATTTTCAAAACCCAAGAAACTGTTGCAATAAAGAGAGAAAAAATGAGTTTAAAAGGAGAAAATAAATTGAATCTGTCAAACCAAATAGCAAGTGGGCTGGCTGGTTGGTTAAATAATTTTTATTGGCTTTTTCCAACTAATCTGCCTGCAGGATTTATTAGTCTGTTACTATATCCTCAAATAAAGCATCTGACTTTAGTTCCAGTTTATGCTTTAGCCATTAATAATTTTGTACATCCTAGAGAGCATTTATATTATTTATTAATTTTATCTAACCATAATTACAGTCATTGTGGCTGTTTAATGAGAAGTTACTCCAGGCCAAGTTTCTAGAATTCAAATTGCATTTCATCATTTTTACCGAGAGGGCTTTTGGAATATTTGGTTCCTTACCCAAGGGCTTCCCCCTGGCTAGAAAACATTATGAAAAAAGGATAACTAGAATGGGTTGTGCCTTGACCCCATGCAAAAGAGAAACACTGCCATGCCTTGTTATTCTATTAGCATGACCAAGTCAGAGTGTAACCACTCCAACTTACTCTGTTCAGGTTTGCACCAATGTCCGTACACAACTCTCATCATGCCAGAATTAGGGCACACAAGAGAGAGGAGGCAGAAAGACACTTTGTGTCTCTCACCTCTCTGGTTTCTGCAGTAACACTGAGATCAAAGCTTCTGTTTTCGAGGTTATACATGCACTTGCAGCTCCATGGTCTATGGTAATGAGGCAACAAGTACATCCTCGTGCAGCCCACTTCTGGGTTGCTCCATGGCTGTGAAAACCAGGAGCTTGAGTTACATAAAAAGATACCTTCTTTACTTTTCTCATAGTTTTCCTATGTGTGAGTTGTCAGTTTGCTGAAAAGCAGACAGTATGAGGCTCTCAATCCTCAAAGTCATTCCTTCATACTGTAGTTTTGTCTTTTCAAAGTTCTGAGCACCTGCTAACCTCCAGCCATTCAGGAGATAACACTGAATGAAATCTCTTCTGTTGTTCATGAATCCTACACCTCATTACTTTGAAGTGGGCAGGAGAAAGTTTCTTCCGTCCGTGGATGCCACAGGAAAGGTTTCAGTGAGTCAACACTTTGCAGGATAGAAATGGCACTGCTGTAGACTACAGAGAAGGGACAAATCCATATGGTGCTTTGGCTGCTTCTCCTTTTTTCTTTATGAAAACTTTTAAGTTGTCTAGCCTGTAAGGAAAGAAATCTGACCCAGCTAATCTAAATGCAGAGAATCTTCTTCAAAGAAGATCTCAAGGCATTTGTATGTGGCAGGTTAAAGGCTCCATGAATATATCTCAGAGAGAAGATTTTCCATTAATAAAAGTAATACTACTCTATATAAGGTAACCAGATAATATTCATACAAGATTATCTTATTCTATGTAGGTTAAATTCATATATTCACTTGCTGCTGGTGAACAAGCTGGCTTTCGGACCTTTGCCTGTGTGAGGCCTCCTTAATGATTCCTTACTTTTCCAATCAGCTGAGTTTCTACTTTTTCCAGCTTTTTAACATGAACAAGTCCAGCATTAGCCTAAAGTCTTTCTACTTCTTCAGCCGTAAGTTGTTCTCTTTATTGTGGCCCCAAGATAATTCTAACTACTCAGACATTTTCATGCATAAAGTCTTACAGAGTGGATTAAGATTTAATTTTAATTTTAAATTTAGATTCTGAATTTTAAATTCAGGTCTCCATCCCTGAAACTTCAAACCAGGGACCTGGGCACATCACGCATCTGGTCATCCCACCCACAAAACATCTGGGCTGCCGAGAGGTGATTGCTCAGCAGGGACATGAAAACACTGCCTGCTGACAGACCTGCTCAGGGATCCCAGCCTTAACATATAGCACTTCTCTGGGATCATGCTGTTTCATCACAACACTAGATTTCATCAACTGAGGGCGGACACATTCTTCAAAGAAACTTAGAGAAGGCAGTCAGGCATTTAGCAGAGCTTAAAAAGGTCTTTGAACATAATGGAGTGGAGTGTGCAGATTTAGACACTGGGAGAAAGACTGAGGAAAGCAACAAACAAGGCCAGGAAAAGAGAACAAGGAAATAAACAGACATCAAAAGAGAGCAAACCACAGTGCCCGATGTAGCTGCCTGCAGAGAGATACACGTATTTGTTGCTTGCTCAGACACCTGAGTGAGGTCCATGGTGTGGGTGCAAGGCCCTGGGGGTGGACTCAGCAGTCCCAAGAGTCCTCCAGGAGCTGTCAGTGTCACCAGCTGTATCCCAGTGCCGGCTGTGGCACAGCCCAAATGCATGGGACAGGCAGGGTGAGATGGCAAGTGGAGGTGCAAAGACTGAAGAGATTCCGTGCGGGGCAGTGACAGGCCAGGGAGCAGCAAGCAGAGCCTTCCTATCCCAAACACGACTCTGTTTGCAGGGTGCTGCAGTCTGTCATCTTCCACCCGCAATAAACCTAAAACCAGTTGGTTCCAGAGCAGGAGGTCTCGCATGGAAGGTGTACATGTCAATCCCTGTTATATGTCAGACAGCATCAACACAAGCCCTGGAAACTTTCATGTCTTAAGGTTACCTTACACTGCAGAGTAGCCAGCACAATAGGGTTGATGGCCGTCTACAGCTTTGGAGGGTTCATGCACCCATCCGTCGGAGTAGGCTTTGCTGGCCCAGATGCACCTACAGGCCAGAGAAATCACAAGGAAGAACAACACAGGTAGGAGAGAAAAATAATTTATTAGAAGGAAGGTATGTGTTATGACAGGGGTTTTTGCTATTGTTTTCTTTTTTCTTTAAAGCAAATAAGAAAAAAGAATTATTTAGGATGCCACTATTAAAATTTGAGAAAAGAGGCGATACTCTCATATGAAAAATAAAGCATATATTAAAAACTTAATAAAGGTGCACAAATTCTGTAACATTTTTCAAGTTATAGTGACATTAATAAACACAGTGCTAAGAACCTGAATAAAACACTATAATTCTCTTTTGCTTTTAACCACTTAGTTCTCAATCTCATCTGTTTTAAAACCTCTGTTTCATTAATATCTCAGTCATCCTGACTAAATCAACAGGACTAAGGGCTGAATCTTTTCTGCCAGATACTGCTTTTTTCACATGACCACTTTGTGTGACATTTGAGACATTTAAAAATAAATATTGACTGTACAAATGAATATTATATATATTAACAAAAATTATAACAAAAAATATAAATTCCATATCTGATGCTGTACCCTTAAGTAACTATTTTGCTGAACACAAACAAAAAGCTATCATCTTATAGTTAAAACTAAACAGCAGCTTGCAAACTAGACATGATCTGAAGACAGCCATAAAATGCTGTTAAAGCCTTGAGACACCATGCCTGTTTGCTCCATAGGGGAGAGAATGCTGGATGAGCAGGAGAGAATCCCGGGACATCTGATAGCCAGCAACAGACAGAGAGAAAGAGGGAGCACAGGGTGGCTCTTATCTAGAAAATGAAATAGCAGCTGACACAGCTGTGACCAGGCTTATATTATTTTATTTCCAATGTACGAATGACATGCTTAGCAAACATTTCTTGAGATTTGAGGGCTCTATCTACCAAGCATTGCAAGTAGGACAAGCATGGGTACCCACCACCTCCCCCTCCATCTCAAGGTTATTCAAAGAATGAAGATGTAGGCATCGATTTAATGCCACTGGAACCTGTTCAGCTCCCTGAATTGAATTGTACCTAATCACAATGAGACCTGTAAATTTTTTGCTCAGGGACAGCCATTAAACTTCATTAGTTTGCAGTCCCTACTAACTTCCACTGAAATCAGAGCTGTGAAGAGCTGTGACCTGTCCCCAGAGACACCCAAACCCTGACACAGGCGAGTAGCAGTTACTGCAGCACAGCTTGGTCTGAGCTTCTGGCTGGACCATTGCTGCAGTATCAGTGATTCACATCAGGAAGGGACCATCCAAATTGAATCGATCAGTAGAATTTGCCCATCTAAAATTGTTTGTGGAAAAACTCTGGGAATACTGCAATTGTGGGGACACAGGGAGTCTAACAACAGGTGCTGCAGCAGGGGAATACTGCTGCCTCAAGCCACATCATTCCATTTACTATCCTTTGTGTGATTGCTGCCTGAACTTAAAAAGTGGAAATTCCTCCCAGAGGGAGACACAACACCGTGCCTGGGGCTAACATGGTGGACAAAGGCCTCCGCAGGCCCCCACTGATTCCCACAGAAGCCCATCATCTACCTCTTTCCTTTGTCCCTGCCTCTCGTGGCACTGCAGGTTTTAATGCATGAAATCCGTGAGAGAGCATCACACCCTCCCATGGAGGAGGCTAGCTTTGGAGTTTAGATTTGTCTGACAGCCACAAGCACAGCTGAAGAACAAAGTAAAAGAAGGACCATAGATAATCTCTTTCACATAGCTCTAACTTTTTCAAAAAGCAGCCACTGAAATACTTGACTGATGAGAAAAGGAGAAAGAGGATGTTTTTACTTTTCTAGAGTGTATGCTTTCTTCTATTTGTCACCCAGCTGGGAATTATTGCTTGGATTTCTGTTTTTGCAGGAGAGACCAGATACACATCAGAAAGTCCGCAATGTGAATAGGGCATTTTAGGCCATCTAGATACCTATCTTCACCATGACTTCCATTATAACTTTGTCTTAAACCTGGCTGCTGCTCTTCGTGTCCTCATCTTCCCTTCTCACAGACTGCTATCAAATTTTCCATTGCTCAGCCTTTCCCACTGCAGGTTTTCATGCCCTCCTTTCCAGTCATTTACCCAGTGCTTTGCTTTTTTGCTGTCTCTTTTCTCTTTCCTTATAGTTACAGATATATTCTATATGTCTTTTTGAGCTACAAAATTTCCCTCTTCTTTTCTGCTGATACTCTTGTTCAGAGTCCTCTTTCACTGGTTCCCCATCAATTTTCTCCCTATTACCCAGTTTGCATGCTCCCATCTCACACTGCACCTTTACCCTACTGCACAGCCCCCCATTTAAAGCAAAGCTGGACACATGCTTGTACTACTTAAACCTACACGTACAGTTTTGTTAAAACATTTCAAAGGATCCATAATGGCATCTTTACCACAAACACCTGCAAACAGCCCACCGTTCCCTTCTCCTTGCTGAAATCACATGTTCTTTTTTATCTGACCTCTTTACTATTTTCTTCACATCCTCCTCCCTGATGATTTAATTTTTCTTCTTTGTGTCCTGTTCTCTCATATAGTTTGGGTTCTGCCTCTCTTCTCAAAGAAAACAATACTCAGGAAAAAACATGCTCTTGAAATCCATATTTCACATTGCCATTTTACTGCATTTCTTCCCTGGATCATGAAATTCATTGAACCTTCAGTTGTTACCCTAGTCTGCAATTATTATTTCCAGCTTTGGCCTGGATCTCTTCCAAACTGCTTTTTATTTTTGCCAGTCTTCACAAACTACTTGGAGTTTTTAGCCTCATCTTGGCTTTATTCTAGGGCCTGAGCAGCCTCTTCATTTTTCCACTATTCTTACATAGTCGTATATGGCTTCTCCACCTTGGGCTGCCTCCCCCCATCCAGCTGCCCACCACACAGTGTTTCATGGTGTTGTTCTCTCCCACTGATCTCCTCCCTTTTCCCATTGACTCTAGTGATGATATTGGCCAGTTTTCTGGGTATTCTCCTTCCCTCTCCAGTTTTCTGGGTGATCTAAGCCACACATGAGGTTTCAGCTTCCACATGTGTGTCCAGGGCATTGCACTTCAGTCTGGGCTACTTTTCTCCAGTCTAGGATCTGACTGTCTCTAAAGCTCTCTGTTTTTCTGTAACTACAGACAAGCAGAGGGTAGTTAGGGGGAATTGACGTAATACAAAGCAGGCAATGAATGCATGTAAAAACTCCTCTCTGCTCAGTCTGGGCTTCTTCAGCCTCATGATGCTGATTGGAGTTTATGAGCCTCGCTGGGACAGCAACGGGCACTTCTTGTGGTTGAGTAACAGCTTCTGACACAAGTAGGGACAAAATCTGGGATGCAGAGTTAGGGACATTATTGCACCCTGTCACTTCTGATGAGATGAAAAAATAGTGGTAATCTGAAATGCTGGTGGGAAAGCAGGATACCCAAAGTGAAAATGCATGTTGTGTCTTATTTTCCCGTAGACATGATCCAGCATCAGAATGGGAGAGAAAACTGTTGACGTGGGATACGAGTGAAAGCAACAGCATTCCTTGGTCTATGATAATATGCTATGGCAATTTATCAGTGACAGGGAAGGAGTAGTTTATAGGAGAGAGCAGTATGAGTCCTGCTGCACTAGGAGGGCTTCTCTGTTGTCCTTAAAGGGAATAATTGACATTTTTCCTCTGGCACACCTGCCTGACAGGCACCGGGGTGTTCCTCAGGCGTGGCTGACAGCAGAACTGACAAAGTGGAGACCAATATTCTTCTTTATGTTATGAAGTACATTCTTTTACTGGCAGGATTTTGGCAAGAATCCTCTGCAAAGGCCAGAAAAGCTATGGAGGGACAAAGGAGCAACCATATAGGCCTGGTCTATAGGGAGTGTTTATATACAAGCAAAAACCAGTCATGGCACCTCTGCTCTTCTTTGACTCAAATACAGAAAATCTGATCAACAGGATGTATGGTTCTTAAAACAGAAAAGAGATGCAAACATTTTCTAGGAATATCTGTGTGATATGCTCTTTATCCTTTTCTGGGAAAGAAGAAACACCCCAGGGACTCATGGACTCATAARAATAAAGACTATTCTTCTTAAGTATGTGGGAGGCACCCTTTCCAAGAAGCTAGGAGGTAGTGGACACATCTGGAGTTTAAATAATATCCATTAACATACCAGATAAAAGACCTAGAATGAAGGAAAGTCTGCAGTCAAATATTCAGCTTCTTGACTGGGCTACATTGATTCCTTCTATTAAGCGCACACTCTTCAATGACAGCAGCTTTCCCCACCCCAGCTTTTTCCCTGCCTATTTTAGTGTGCGGGATGTCTGGTGCATGGTGATTTTGTAACTGATTCAACCATATTTTTGCTTAGATTGTGGCCTTCTGGACTCGTCCCAGGGCCAGGACTCATCTTGGATCAACCTTGGCACCATCTTTAATATTTTTTGCTCCCAGAATCAATGCTGCTTGAACTTCCAACACTCCTGTGCAAACTCATGCTCAAAATGAGCCTTCTTTCCAGACAGTCTAAAATTCCTATGGAGTCTCCCACTTGCCTTTGTCTGGGCAGAGGTGACCAAGCACAGATTTTTGGGGGCAGCTGAAGAAGCTGTATCCTGACTGGCTGCTCAGCTTGCACAGGATCTGCTCCCTTACCACAGGAGATGGTCACAACTGCAGAGAGGCTGTTCCTGCAGGCACATCTTGTGCATTAGAGTCTATGATGATTCAGCCACTTGCTTTCATAAATGAGCTTAGTGAATTAGTTAACTTTATTTTAAATGAAGCATGCCAAGTGAATCCACCAGCTTCAGTAACTCTTACTAATAATAGTACTTTTCCTTTATTCCCCTGGCTTATTATTAGTGAAAAAATGACACAATTTGCTGAGAGTATTCAGCTTAAAGTCCACAGATATGGTGTGGGCAGGTTCAGCCTGGATGAAAATTTTTCAAAGCTACTAGCACATGAAAACAGGGGTTTATGAACCAGAATTTTAAGCAACATAACAAAGGCACAGCTACGGTTATGCAGCCTGGAGACAACCATTCACGCTGAGTGCAGTGGTTTAGGTGTACGTTGCTTAGCCATGGATAATTCCAGCTGTGGCTCAAAACCAGGGGACCCACTTCCATGATAAGTCCCCTAAGCCCCATAGCATACTTGGGCAGATAGACTAGGGAGAAGGGAAAGTAAAGAACATTTACTTCCTTCATACTGTATCCTGATCATCACTGTGGGACCGATTCTCCAAGATGAAGACATCCTAGAGAGTGGTCGGGGAAGCCCATGGGAGGAGCAGAGCTTCATTTGACAGAGGAAGCAGCAGCCACAATTTCCTAATTTGGCTTGAGTTAGTGCTGTGACGCTCAAGCAGCTCCATTCCCTGAGGTGCAGGTGATATTTGTGTGGATGCAGATTTTAACCTTTTTAATCTTTACTTTGTTTCCATTTTCAAAAGGCCACAAGATTATTTGCATGATTAGTCAACTTGAGTAGAACAAAGAGCAGGCACACACCAAACGACAAGGAAAAACAAGGAGTTATCCTAGGGCCATTTCTGCCATTCTGTAACACTATGATAGCAGAACATGGAGCAGGGAGGTGCAGGGAAACATTTCTTTCTGATAAGATTACTACATTCTGCAACACTGAATTTTCTTTTGCAAAGGAAAGGAAAACACTAGTAAGGATATATACTTTCTTGCTAACCTTCCTCCCTGTCTCCTTGGGACTTACTTCAAGGAAGCAAACTGCTGTGTAGATGCTTTCTGACACCAGGCTGAACAGAACCATGATTGCATCTGCACTGTTACAATGGCAGGTTTGCAGAGGGGATGGACTTTCCTCTAAGGATTCAGACTTTATGCATCTCTCCCATTATGACAGAGTTCCTTGCAGGGTATGTGCTGAAATTCCTCTCCAAGATATCTCAGGTTTTTTGGCAGCATGTCACTTTTTTTCAGCCTTTTTCTGGTGTAAGAATTCTATCTCTCTACTAATAGTAGGTAACCCAAACATTCCTATAAAACACGTCCAGAAAGGCAACATCTCCTACATACTTGTTTCACCAAATCCCATTATTCACTTGATTCCCTTTTCCCATTGATGTATTTGCAACTCAGACACCTGTCAAGGAATGGGATTGTCAGTCTCTGCCCCGCACCATGAAGAGAGGGCTGTGTGCATGGTTTCTTGTCTTGGCCTGCCATCATCAGAAAGGCTTTGCAAATCAGCAAGAACAGAACACACGTTTTTGGTAGGCAGGCTGGAAAACACTGGATTGATGTACATGCTGACAGCTCTGCCTCAGAAACACGGAGTGAGCAGGAGCTCATTGGCAGGTGGGATTATGAGAAAAACACGCACATTTGATGGCAGAGAACAAAGGAAACAGTCCAAGGAATATCAGTGTTCCCACTGATCTAAAAGACTCTGAAATAATACTGCCTTTCATGACCTAAGCCCCTAAGGAACTACAGCTGCAACCCTGCTCTGCCTTTTTTGGTCACCCTCAAAATACTGCAACCAGTATTGCAGTTGAGATCTGTCACTCAGACTTGCTGTAATGACCAAAATGGCCACGGGAKAGTGGTGACCAACACATCATGTTTTGTACAACCAGGAGGTGTGAGATCATTGCCACTACTGCTCAGTGCCAAAGAATAAGTAAATGTGACTGCACTACACCCAAATGCAAAGGACCACAAGATCACTCATATAGGAAACTCAAGTTTCAGTGGCATTTATTCATATGCTCACAACTCTTCCAAAACTTCAGTTTCTTTTTCAAGACCAGTAGTTTTCAACTCTAAATTGACAGGCAGCTAAAAGTTAATATGCCTGAAAGAAAAAAGATGCTCAAAACTGAGATGCCCAGGGCTGTGGTAAATTTGTTAAACAGAAAACCATTAGGCTAGTCCAAATAAAGGTCTTTTAAGAAACTTCTACAGGAGCTGGGATTTTTTTTTTTCCTTTACAAATCAAGTAACTCCTACTGAGGTTTTACAAATGAAAATATGAAACCACTGGCTGTCAAAACAAGAGATTAGGAATGCACAGCCCTAAATCAGTTCTGTTTGGTTGATAAGTGGAACAGCAGGATTTCTACCCTTCCATTTCTTTTTTACACAACTCCATAGCTCTGCACAGTAATTTAAATGCAGAGCTAATGCTACCTCTGCCAGGATGTAGAGTGACAAAGATGGATAACAGAATGACGGAGTGTTGATTCACTGGAAGTTTTTTACAATCCTGAACACCCAGAAAAACGGTCCTATTGAGTAATGGCACCAAACACTCCACAATCCATATTCATTTAATTGTAAAGTTGACAGTTCTGTTTGCATGCACTGTAGTGCAAAGCCAGAATATACAATAGAAGCCAAAAAATGCTGGTCTTTTGCATGAAGCAGAATTAAAAAACAAAGTTCAAGATTCCTGTTGTTCTTATATGTCTTATTTGCAATGGTGAATGAATTTGAGCATTGGCTCAAAAACACTGGACCCACGGACGTTGTTTATTTTAGCTTTCTATTAACTGTTATAAACTTGACAAAACACATCCCGTGCAACAACTGCACGTTCTTAACATTAAAAAGTAACAATAGCCAAACGGCTTTTTTCCTTCATCATCTCTTACTGAACTCAAAATGTCAAGTTAGAAACAGGACTGGTAGCAAATAACATTCATTGTCACGTACAGTGAAGTATATGTGACACGCAGCATAGAAATGATGCTTCCACTCAGTAATCCTACATGTACATCCAGCAACCAGTGCTGCTTCAGCCCATCCCAATGGGGATACACAGGCTTCAGCTGAATACATGGTGACAGTCCCTGCAATTTAATTTCTGCAACTGTGGATCAGATTTCTGATGAGTATTAAGATTTTCTCATAAATATGGACTATAGGAACAGCTTTATTTCATCAGGAAAACAGGGTTCAGTGTCTTCTATCTAAGAAGTGGGCAAAAGCTCTGGAATATAAGAGTACTGAAATAAAGAAACATGTGTGAGATGTTAACTCAGCCATGCCCAGCCTCCAATTGCTTGAAGCTCCAGGAGCTTCACATCAATTGTATCTGGTGTATCTCTTCGGTGATCTTGTCCCACTTTCAGTGTAAATTCCTTATATTTCTTCCACTGCTTGATTAACACAGAACTAACTCATTGGTATGTCTTGTTCCTGGCTCCTACTAGCTTCATCTGTTGCCTTCTCATTCCTTATAGGGACAGAAAACAACCAGTCCATCCCTACCCATTCATCCTCCACCAATCTCTTGTATTTTTACAGACCTCTGTTGTATTACTCTTCAGCTGTCTGTGCTCCAGGTTGACAAGTCCTGGCTCGCTCAGCTGCTCTTCACACTGAAACTCTGTTGATCACTCTCCTCTCTACCGCTTCCAGTCCCTACTGCATGCCTCCACAGTCAGAGGGACCAGAACAGCACAGAGCACTATAGACATATGTGACTCATGGGCTTATGCCAGTGGCACATGCTGTTCTCCCTTCCTTGCCTCCTCTCTAACCTAGCTGGGATTTAGGACATGTTTTGAAGTCTTCTATGTTGTGATTGTCCCTCAGTTGTGTCCCCCTAATCGYAGCATACAGAGCACTGTACATTTCCATTTGGAACTTCAGTGCTTCTTTCTCCAGCACAAATGTTGTCAGCCCTTTAGTGCTGTGGCTGGGACAAGGTCTCAATCTTACAGTCTCTCAGGGCAGCACACTTTCAGGCTCAAGTCATGCTAGTGGCTATATAATACTACTATAAATAGTATTTCCCCTCTTCAGCAGCCTAAGAGCACACAGGACAAATGGAGTTTATGAAGCATCCAATTCACAAAGCCATTCCTGCATCCCCTGATCCAAATGCACCATGATAAAAAGATTTTACAGCTGTTTTCTGGAAACTTGTCATGTTCAAAACTTTATAGAGCGGTTCAGTCCCACTGCTTAGGGCTGCCTGAAGCAGTTTTGCTATTCAGGGTCACAGAGAAGTATCTCTCTCTGGCAATGCAAAGCTGCCTCTGTCCTTTGCTCCAGGGTCTGGCAGTCTGAGCTGCTCACTCTTCTCATCTATGAGCTGGGTGCCCAAGTCCACACCCGGCCCCTGGGAAGCAAAGGGACTCCCTCCACCCAGAGCATTGAGATTCATCAGTCGCAGTGGGGGCTGGATCAAGCTGATCCCTGAGCTCTTGTAAGCAGCAGTGCCTGGTTGTCATCCTGCCATAAACAGCCTGTAAAGCATTTTAAATAAAAAATGAATGATGGTGTTAGTGCTCCGCGTGAGCAATTCTGTGGACTCAGCGCTCTAATAAATCACTCCCGTACAGGGTGAGGGCAGTGCTCAGGAACTGGAGGGAGGTTTGCAGGTTGCAGAGAGACTGAACACAAAATCCCTTTCTGGAAATGAGGGGGGGCAAGGGGAAGGGAGAAAACAGGAAGAATAATTATAGGTCCTGCACCTCTTTGATAAAGGAGGAGATTTTCAATATTTCAGCCATATTTGCGTAAATTAGAAACCTATTGGACGAGAATTGAAGCAGATTTGTAGCTCACCAGTCAATGTAGTCATCATAGCATGAAATCATACTACAAGGCCAAAAATATGTTTTGCTAACCATCCATTAAATCTTAATCTCAAGTTTTGCAAGCCATTAAAATTGCAGAGAAACTTTCCACTTCAGCCAAGTAAATCAGGGGCAATCCAACTTCTGTGCTTGCAGAAACAACCCTTGGTGAGGCAACCAGCTCAGAAATAAGCATAAGCTTCTCCTCACTTTTCAAGTCCCATATTTGTAATTTTATTTTAAAATTAATATAACTCTCACAAAAAGTGTTGTACTAGAAGAGCCTGGAACAAAGCTCAGAAGTAATTAAATGCTGGCTCCAGCTTTGCAGGATCTATTTATTGACTCCTCTCAACATGCCTTTGATCTGACTTGAAGTAACAATGTGCCAGACAGAAGTAACTCAATTTTTCAGCTTTCCTAAATGTTGCTCTCTCTTCTAAGATTACTGGTGCTACCTTAGTGCAGATGGACCAGACAGCTGGAAAAAAAGATAGTGTTGATTCTCATTAGCTCTCAAGCTGAGGGAATGCATTCTGGTCTTTGGATAAAAATTCAGCCACTGAGACAGTGAGCAATCTCTGCCTTTCCTTTTGTAGAGAATCAGCAGAACTGGGCACCACCAATTGTGGTGTACCTAAAAGTAGTAGTGGATAAATWGGTCCTGGAGAACAAGATTATTTCTTTTTGAAATGTCCTTCATGTCTACATTGGGATGTACATGAGTGGCTGGATTTTTCCAAGTTCTGAACATCCAGCAGCTTCTGCAGAGCTGGGGGGTCTAACTTTTTAGGTACCCATTTTTTGAAAGCTTCTTCCAAGAATTTGTTTCACACCCGCCTCCATCGCCTTCAGTTAGCAAAGTGTGAGAACCTGACATGTAAATGACAATGGAGCTGAGCTGCGGCTGAAGTCGTTCCCTTAATTCACTGACATTTCTGGGACAGTGAAACTAAAAATGCCTGAACATTCAGAAGAGCTTTTGTTTTGTACACTAATAGTTCCCCTTGTTCTGCTTATGCAATTGTCATCATTTATTCTGAGTCCCAACCCAGCAGTTTGGCGTGTCAAGGGGATACCAGGGATGGTGAGACTCACCAACACTGCCCTTTTCCCTGCTCTTAAAATAAAAAGAAACATATGCACTGGCTGCAGCCCCTCCAGTGCTTGCCTCCCCAAACCAAGCACTCATTCCTGTAGGTGCTGTGCTGAGAAGGCCATCATTTTTTGTGGTGAGGCTGTCACAGCAGAGAGAAGAGCTGTAAAGCAGGATGCCTGAGCAGGTCCCCTCTGCCAGCAGCCTCTCCCCCTTGCTGCTTGCAGCCCTCACACATCTTGCTGTAGTGATTCATCTGAGTCATCTGTCACTGCATCCACTGATGCACATAGAAATAAGCTGACCTCTCTCAGGTCCAGGTTCTGTGATCCTACAAAGATAACTGAAGAAAGTAATCCCAAACTCCAAACCACAGCTGTGAATTGTTCTCCCAAAATCCAGTTGCATAGCCTTGCAATACATTTTCCTGTCCTTTGAGTTTATTCTGGTGATGCTAAACAAGGAAGCCATTCGTCCTTTTTTCTTAAGTGCCAGAGTCACTTTTTACTGATGCTGTCTCACTTAAAGGCTTGGACTTCTGAATTTGCAGAGCCTTTTGGCTCCTCATAGTCCTTGCACTTTTTTTATGGATAACACTATCTGCTCTACACTGAACTAACACATTTTATTCAATGCTTATCCCCACCCTGCACATAAATTATTTTCCTCCCTTGCTGAAAGAGATGTCCCACCACCTGGTTCCAATGCTCTCAGAGCATGTCCAGCCCATGCTGTAACATGACAGGGGTGCAAAGTGCTGTCCCGGGCACCCACAGCATCTCAGCTGCCCAGCCTCAGCACAGAAAGCAATATTTGCACTGGGCCCTGGCTGAGGAGTGGGACAGGGTCCCCACAGTGAGTCACACACGCCATGGCCACCTGGCTGATATCCCCACCTAAGCCAAGCACTCTAATGCTACTACATGCATCAGCTTTATCAGCAGTAGTCACAACATTTTGCCCTACATCCCACCATCAAGGGATACATGTGAAGCCAAAACTCAAGGAGCTAGAGCAAAACAGGATCTCTTACTGAAGATCCTCTAACTGCAGCTTTAATTTGAAAAACACAGCTTAAAATAAGAGAGAATTCAACATTACTCTCTTTGTCCCAACCGCTTGAACAGGAACAACGTGGAAACTAAGAATATTCCCAGATGTGCTTCAAACCTAGAGTAAGCCAGAGTCAGGTTGACCTGTGGGCTACAGCAGGCACTGCATCGGGTCTGCCTGTGCTGTGCAGCACCCAGGAGACCTCACACCTCCCCACTCACGTCACACGGCTACAGAAGCAGCTCTGAGACTCTCTCAAAGGTAGCTTAGTCTTTGTCAATGACCACAGAACTTAATTTTCCTAAACATATTTAATTATGTGAGGAGATTCTGCTGCTCATTAAGTGTTGGATGCACCTTTTTGTTCATGCTTGCAACTACCGTCAATAATTTAGCACATGCCCCTGATCTCACTGATTTAGTCTCAGATTTATTAGCAATTTCGGATCCTTTTCAAAATGGGTCAGAAATGCTTAGCTCTATAGGTAAGAGAAAGATTGGATAAATGTAAATTATATGCAGTTCTAAAGATGGTGTGCCTGTCATGCCAAAAGCACTAATAAATACGATTGACTTCAAACTGAAGAATTTATTCTGTATCATTTTGTATACCAAGACACATTCACCTGTGCATGACCAGCAACTCAGAAGACCTGCAGAAGCATTATAAAAGCAAGTCCCTAGCTGCATCTAGGAACCTGGGGTGGGGAATTAGAGGCATAGGATCACTGCAGTAGAGGAAGTAGGATATGGGATCTGGGTTAGAAGTCTAGAGGGATAAAGCGTTAGAGGGGGTAGCTTGCAGGCAACCTCCAGGGAATGCACATGGCAATAACAGGGGGAGTGTGTATATTTAGAAAGTGACCTGGAAAACATAATTCATGGTTGTGCTGAGAGTGAACTGAACCAATGTAAATGTTTGCCCTCTCTCCCTTACTGCAGATCAAGTGAATGCCTGGCTCATAGGGATTGTTTTTCAGATCTGTATAGTTGCACAATTCCAATTAAAAACTCCAAACATTACTCACTTGTGCAAACCGCCTGAACAGCCTTGAGACATGAGTCCTGTAACTGAGTTATGTGAAATTTCACACCCATCACCCTTTTTTGCAAAGCAGTACTAGTTAAAGCCCCCTAACTGGGTTCTAGCACCCTGCCTTTGACAAAGAGTGTCAAAGATGTGCCCTGCTCCAGAGAACAGCTGCATCCTGCACTAGAGACTGCTCCAGGAGTTCCCCAGTTGGCACTGACTGATCAGTGGACATTTGAGGAATGTGCTTCTCGTATTAAACACACAGCACTTTATTTGAAAATTATTATTAAAGCTGCAAAATAATGAGTTTATTCTGCCATGGGGAAAATGGTAGACATTTAAATGGAATATTAGAAATAATTACTAAAGAAAAACAAGAACATGAAGAAAAAGGGATGAGGAAATAAAAGAACCCTGTGGGGTATGCCATTAAAAACTGTCCACTTCATGCTTTATCTCCCGTCTTTCCCTTGTCAAAGTTGTCTGCTCTTTTTCAAGGGTAAGGAAAGGCAGGCAGCAGATGCAGTCCTAGAGTCTCTAATTCCCTTTCCTCTCTCTCCCCAGGTTGGAATATCCTGTACTAGTTATCCATTCCTTATGAGTGCCTACCTTCTTAGTTCCTCTGACCCAGTACAGGAGCATTATATAGTGAAGGGAGAGCAGGTTCCCACCTTGTGGAAATTAACCTTTCATTTGGTTCTCCTACTTGGCATGCCTTCACTGTTGGCTTGTTTCTTCCTCCTGCAGGTTTTGAAAATCATTGTGTAAAACTTCCAAAATCATGAAACGTGAAAACAAGTAATTCATCATCATTTTATCAGGCTCAAAATATTATTGCAAAAATAATAGTATCTGGTGCATACATGCATGTGAAGTCCAGACTTTCCCAATCTGAAAACTTTTTATTTATTCACTAGGTTAACAGCCATAGAAATTCAGAAGATATGATCAAGATCTGCATTGCAAGTTTAATGCACAGGTAGTTATTTTGAAGATAATGTAATCTGCAATAAAAAATTGAGTGAGTTTATAAGGAGTAAATCACACCAGAAATCTGACTGTTGTGCTTGATGAAATTATGAAAATAAATGGGAAATAGAAATAAGGTTGATGGGTTACTTTGATTTTACAAAGCATGTGAAAAAGTAGTGTGAAATCTACAAAAAGATTACATCAGGATTGGCTAGAAGATGAACAAATGGTTTCGAAGAGATTAAAAAACTCTAACAAGGGATAACAAATAATTGTCATGATAAAATGGCAGTGGCTGTGTGATGAGATAGAGAAAAAATACTGTAGATTTTGACAATATTTCAAGAAAGCA
Source organism: Amblyornis subalaris (assembly GCA_018881555.1). Classification (NCBI taxonomy): domain Eukaryota; kingdom Metazoa; phylum Chordata; class Aves; order Passeriformes; family Ptilonorhynchidae; genus Amblyornis; species Amblyornis subalaris. Next base: position 6,656,831 of record JACAXG010000002.1, read on the forward strand.
TTAGTTCTTTAAAAGTCTAGATTTTGATCCTCTTTATGGAGCAAATCCAGAGAAAATCCCAGGAGACACCTTTGAATCTATAGGCATAATAATCACATTTCAAATCCGATAGGAACAGAGCCAGCTTTGAGAAAGAAAATGTAGGAGTTTAAAACAAATCAGAAGTCAGTTTAATTTCCTACTCACGCAGACACCTCTGTAAATATTATCAATGCCTTGTGTGCTGGTTTGACTGTAAACCAGCAGGGGAAATTAACCCCACACAAAATACCTCGAGAGATTTTAAGTCAAAATTACAATTTTAATTTAAAAAATGGTTAAAATAAATGCAGGAATACAGAAATACTGGCCTAAACAAACCGACAGAGTCACAGTACAACCTGACACCCCATTGACCAGGGTGGTAGCTGTGTAGTCCAGTTAGGCACTGGTCCTGCAGGAAGGCCTGGTTGTCCAGTCCTGGTAGTCCAGTCTAGTAGAGGAGTGGAGTGGAGTGGAGTCCAGCTGAGTGGAGTGGAGTCCAGTTGAGTTCAGTCCTGAGGAGTGGAGTGGAATAGCTGAGTCCAATTCTGAGGAGTTGAGTGGAGTAGCTGAGTCCAATTCCGAGGGGTGGAGTCCCGTCGAGTCGAGGGTGTTTTCTCCCATCCAAAACCCATGTTTTATGCTGTGTTTCTTGGCTGGCACCTCCCCCAGGGGCGAAGACTTCCACAATGGAAGAGGATTTTCCTGATGTTCTATTGGTTGCTTCAGCAATGAGTTTGGATGGTCCTTATGGTGTTCTGACATTCCAAGTCCAAGATTGGACCATTAACCAGGATGAGTGGTGTAATGGGTCATTAGCTGAGATTAGATAATCAGGATGGGTGGTGCTTGCTGTTGGCCGGAGTGCTTATCTCAGTTGAGATAAGGAGTCCCTCAGGGACCAGGTGTGTAACTGAATTTATCCAGCTTTTGTGGATGGTAATAGAATATATCACTAACCCAGGACACCTTGTAAACAATTTTTCTGGCGATCCAGAAAACACATTCCATGTATAGGCAGTGTTGAGATGGAGAGGCTATCAAAACCATGCAGCTCTGAAATGATAATATAATGAGGATCGGAAAGAAGATAAATATTAAGCAAATGAAATCTATCCTAGAAAAAAAATACGTTGCTGTAAAGCAAGCAAGATAAAAAATTATAAAGCAAACAGGGAGCTAAAATAGCAGTGAGCTAAAGCAGGAAGCAACTGGTGCAAGCTGGGGCTGTGCACACTGGTGCACATAGTTTGGGGTGGGCTGGGATTGTGCACAATCTGTACAGTTCTGCAACTCGGTGTTTGAATTGTATTTGCAAGAACAATGAAGCCCTGGAAAAAGCAACATAGCAAAAACCTCTTAAGATTCTATGAGAACCATATAAAAGGAGCCAAAACCTGAGGTGGTATCTACTGAATAGCAGAGAGTTTCTGCTTCCATCAGTCTAAAACCCAGTGTATGTCTTCAATGAACAAGCTCCCTTTTCCCATTTTTTGTTTTTATTTTTATGTCCAGGCTACAAATACTTCCTTATAGCACCTGAAGAGTGTTTTAATGCTTTTACTTGCATTTCTTGCCTGTTATGAGGGCATGCAGAAAAACAAAACAGTAAAATGGTTGAGAAAAAGTTGACTAACTCTTCCCAAAGCTCAAGATAGGCTTCATACAAGACGAGTACAAGGTTCCCACTCTATTTTTATCTTAGTTGGAAACAGCTGCTCACCCTTAATTGTGATTCTGATGAAAACAGACAAGCATGACCTGTTGAACACAATTGGCCCTATAGTATTTTCCAGGTTCTGCAATTAGTAATATGTCAAACGATGGGATATTGGTGCATGAAGAGGAGATGCAAACAATATTTCCCTACAGTAGGTGACTGCCTACAGGCTGATTTGATTTACTGAATTGAGAGAATGACACTCATCTAAACTTGTTCACAATTAGAATAAGTCCTACCCAGATCATCAAAAAAATRTCCTGCTCAAGACAAAGAACGCCCCCAAGGCACAGATATAAAAATAATGGATATTATCCACTACCGTGCTGTCACGGAGTTTCAAGTTAAGTTAGGGCCATACCATCACTAGGAAAGAGTCTTCAGTTTTCAGAGAGGCAACAGTTTTCGCATTCATGACTGCAGGGATATGAGGAGATTGGAGACTTTTAGAGGAGAGGAGCAGACTGAGAAGACTGAAGAAGCACAAGACTGTCTGAAAGGTCAGATCATCTGGACAGGGTACCTGGTAAACACAGGACTCAGGGGGATCTTACCTATTCAAAGCTATCTGAAAGGATAACTGTTGTTCCTTTTTATTCAGTTCCGCTCACCTTGATTCTGTCTAGCCACTATTTTCACACAGAAAAAGTGGCCACAACTCTGCAAAGGTGCTGATGAGCTTTTCTTATGCTAAAATACAGGCTGGAAGAATGTCATGCCATGTTTTTATCTCCCGCATGTCAATACTTAGAAATGCTCAGACCATTTTCAAGTCGCACTTCAGCCCCTTGGTGCAATCTTCCATCATGTGTAATGAGACCAGAGCAGGGGGACCTTTGGCCCTCCCCAGTGACCACTGTCACTCTGAATGTTGGATCTCAGAATGTCGCCAAGTGCCACAGCAGACCACAGACACAATTTTCCCTCCTGAGTGTCATGAATTAACTTCAGAGACAAGATGATGTCTTTTTTTTTCCCTCTGCTGACAAGACAGGGCATTCCAGAAGTGGCTGTTTGCTTTCCATTGGAAACAAATGTATGTCTTCAACTAAAGGAGAAAGCAGTGCTTGGATGAGCAAAGGGAAGAGTGCCCTGAATCTGCGATAATAAATATCTCAGTGTTAAAAGGACAATGTGTGTTGTAGTTGCTGATCAGATTTTCTTGAAGAGAGCTAGATGAGCCGTGCAATACCTTGAAAGTTTCAGATTTCCATCAGAAAAAGCAACAGATTCTGGGTATAGCAAAGTGTTTGCCAGTTGTTTTTCAAGTAAGTGAAAAATGCTTGTATATCTTTGGAAAATTTTCAGAGTAAGACTATTAAAGAAAATAATCACTAGGAAATAGATTTGGAAAGTAAAGGCATATTTTTTCTACCAAATGCAGCATGTCATTTTCCAATCTTTGATGCCTTCTGGCATAGTGTGGCCTATATCTATGCTGTCACCTCTCACCCAGGTGTGTTCACCTTGCTGTTGGGAATGATTTCTGGACCATGCCGACACCCTAAACATGCAATGGGACATTACATGCTGTATGTAAGAGAGAAATATAATCTAAGAATTATCTGTATCAAAATACTTTTCTGATTTTTTAAAATTGCGTAAATACAATTATCACCAAAAAAGTTAAACTACATTAATTCCTCAGTGACAAATGGTGTATTTCTGTGCTAAAACACTACTTGATTCCTTTATTTATTCTCCCCACAAGTCTTCATCTTCATAAATTTCTTTTAAGACAAACTGCTCCTTAGGTTTCATACTAATAAATAGGAGTTCAGTAATTACATTATCTGTGGGATGATTCATATAAATCAAACACTTATAAATCCTACTCTTAATGCCCACATCTATAAAAAGATTTTATCCACATTTCATGGAGATATGAAGTTGTAGAGGAGTACATAGATATGATGGCAGCATTCACGATAAAACAGAGAATATAAGTGTAATATTTCAGAGATCCAAGGGACCCATTAAATAATCTTGGCTTATTTCTCAAACAGCTGTTGATAAGAAGTGCTTAACTTGTTAATTAAAAATTTGCCACTGATTACAGCTGCAGCTTCCTRCTTAGCATGACTGATCATGGCAACTGATAATTATTTGAATGTGAAAACAACTGTCGTGGTCATTCAGGAACACAGAAGGGTGCAATGTCACTACTACTGATGGCTTTGGTGAAAAAAGTGAATGGTTGTGCTTCTTGGCAAATTCCCCATCTCCTGCACCTGCCTGAACTGCTCAGGAAGCTATTTCAAATATGCAGCAGTACTAGCTTCTTTTTTTTTTTTTTTTTAGAAAAAAAGCACAGCCCAAGACAATGTTATTTTCTTGTTCAATTTTAAAGAAATTACATATGGGCAAATATTCCACTCGTTTATTATCTATAGGAGCAAAGGAGTGCTCTTCAGACTCAGTCTATGTGATACGATTGGGAGAGGACACTGGAAAAGATAAATAAGTACTAGGGAGTAATCAAAATATCAGACGTATTTCACGTGAAACCACATCCTCATCTATGAAGTCTGCCATATGCTGAGGTGGGTGTTTTTGAAAAATAAACAAACAAAAAACCCTTATCCAAAGGAGAGAAAACTTAAAAGTCCCAAACTGTCATTTTAGATGTTGTCAAAGATGGATGGAAGGCTCCTTTGGGGATAAAGGAAAACAGCTGAGATGCACGGAAACTTCTGTTATTTGTGTCATTTTTGAGAGGTTCTGTTTCTTTTACAACAGAGCAGGACAAAAACACACCAAAAAAGAAGAGAACAGAAAAATCAACAATAAAGAGAAAAATTCATCTCTATATTGGACAGTTTTTCTTATCAGAGGAAGACTTACTCTTGAATTAAGACAAGCCCAGGACTCGGCCTGTCATCCCTACTGACTCCAGGCAAGCTCATGTCAACCCCAGCTCATGTAAGAAGGCTTTGTTTTTAGTGCCTAACCTAGTTATAAGATTCACTACAGTGTTGCAAAAGATACCAGGCTGGTCAAATACACCTTTGGAAACAGAAACAAAAAGCAGTGGAGATTGGGAGCTTGGAAAACAAAGGAATATGATAAACTGTCTCGAAGCTTTCATCCCCAACTGACACCTAGAACCTTCTCTTGCTCAGAGACATCTCTTAAACAGGCTTTCAGGAGGGAAGTCCCCCACGAGGTCACAAGTCCTGCCACCAAACCTACTCCAGTGTGGGCTCCTCTCTCCATGGGGCCATAGGTCCTGCCAGGAGCCTGCTCCAGTGCAGGCTTCCCATGGGGTCACAGCTTCCCTCAGGCACCCACCTGCTCTGGCACAGGTTCCTCCATGGGCTGCAGGTGGATCTCTGCTCCAGCATGGCCCTCCATGGGCTGCACCAGGGGCTGCAGGGGAATCTCTGCTCCAGTGCCTGGAGCACCTCCCCCACCTCCTTCTCCACTGACCTTGGTGTCTGCAGGGCTATTCCTCTCACATATCCTTATTCCTCTCTTCAGCTGCAGGCTGCTGGGCAATTTCCTCCTCCTCCACTTCTTAAATAGTTTACCCCAGAGGCTGGGGTGTCACTGTCACTGATGGGCTCTGCCTTGAATGGTCTCAGAGCCTGCTGGCATTGGCTCTGTCAGATGTGGGGAAAGCTTCTGGCAGCTTCTCACAGAAAGCCACCCCGGTAGCCCCCTTTTTACCAGAACCTTTCCACATGATCCTGATACAGCACTGCATTTATTAATTTCTGTCTTCACATTCCTTTTTATCAGTCACAACTTTAGCACAGTTCCCAAGTTCAGTGAAGATGGTGTTCTTATTTGAATTCATTAGTTTTTATTTAACTTTTGCTGAAATGTATAAACCATTTTATGAAATAAGAAGAGTGACCTTTAACAAGTTAGACAAGTGCAGGTCTCCATCCAGCTAATAACCCAAACTGAATACTCACAAGGAAGCAAATGTTACCTAGAAACCTGCTTGTGGCTTGGATGATTGTTTCTTACCAAAAAACACAACCCAAAATGTCATTTTTTTCAGTTTGTTCCGTGATCAATGGCTTTTGTTTGTTCCTTATGGGTGACCATCTCCTTTCCTTTCCTCTGGTATCTGACAAAGCACTCTTGGAAAGTAGAGGTCCCTCTCTGAGATAGGAAATCTACCGGGTGAAAGGGATGCTATAAAAGTTAAGAATCTTGTTTTCCAGATAGGTTCACTAGACTTCAGTGAGAAGATTAAATCATTATAGAGTAATTATAAATCACCTCACATATTCTGAGATGGCACATGTAAAGTATGTTATTAAGTTATACAACAGCATAATCAGCCACATGGGAACCCCTATGAAAAGTCCAGCTCTCAAGAGGCAAGTAAAGGCACAGTCATAAGATGGACATGCATACAAAGATGGTATTGTATGGTCCCAAAAAACTGTCTTTTGAGAAATGCCATTTCATCACTGACTGGCTGTTTTGCTCGATACTATTCACTTTTATAGGTTGAAACTGTTACTGTAGTTATGGGAATTTTTATCTTAAAAAGATGGTGATGAGTCACCTGGTCGATTTAGCACAAATGAGAATTCACTGAAGGCTTTCTGAATGGTAATGCCTTCCTAAACTCAGAGCTCAATTAAGCAACTGAAGAGTAATTTCCTTTAGGAGAGCTTAGGCACAGGTGGAAGTAAGAAACATGGTTTGGGCAGGAAATTCCAGCCTAGAAATGCTATTGCTGGTCTGGAGTTAAACAGGGAGATTTAATCTGTTGGGAGTAATTTGTTTTTATACCAAAAAAAAAGAGTTTCAATGTAAACTTCAGAGACAACACCTGCACAGCCAAGCACAGGTTTGGGCAGCCAGCGTAGCCGCTGGTCTTGGCAGCTGCAGTAAGGTGTTCGAGGTTGTCTAAAAGTCCCAGCAGGAAAGCTCCTGCACATTACTGGCTCACGTTGTTGTGAAGGGAGTTAGAAGTTCAGACACTCACCCTGCCTCATGTTAGTCTGTTGTCCCAAACCAGCCCATTGCCTCTCCTGCACGGACAAGTAGCCAGGAACACGSAGGAAGTCACACAAGGTTCTCTGGTTGTGCATGCCCACAGCTCTGCTGTGGTTTCAGCCATAGGACAGGAAAAGTCATCCTTTCACACAAGGCCAGAAAACAGTTCTGACAGTGCTCCTGTGATCCCTTTCCCTGTTTCCAATCCTCTGACATTTCACCAGCAGCCAGCACAAGAGCAAAGCCAGTGTCAGGCTGCATTAACTCTCCTTGCACCAGCAGCCACAGCCTCCCAATGCTGCAGCATGGGTTTGCAGGCTCTCCTGGGAGCAGCCCTCTCTGAGCCCTCACTCCGGTCACTGGTGCCTTTGTACAAGTCAGAGCAGGGCAGATCACACGAAGTTTCATGTCTTCCGTGCTAACAAATGCAGAGGTGTGGCAGTATTCATAACGCGTTCTCTTCAATTAAACAAAGTGTTACTTCAAAGATCTTTTGAGTGTTGAGGTTTTGTCTTTTAATGGACAGTGTTAAGGCTGTGGATGCCCATCTGAAATATTTTCATCACGTTTTGGAAGACATATTTATGCGATATTTCTCATCAGTTTTTGGAAGCTTAATCAAACTTGCTAGCTTTACAGATTCACATACAAAATTAATTTTCTTTTTCTAATTTTCTTTTTTATGTCAATTGAATGCAATCATACTGTTTATAAAATGTACAGACTGCTGCTATTTCCAAGAAAAGCGTAAAGAACTTACAGAAAAATTTGTTCTGGAAGTGCAAGAAGAGAATTAGCCATTGGTTCACCAGATTAGCAGAAAGGTACCTTTCAGCTGAGAGGCCAACTTTTTAAAGCTGTCCTTGTTCTGCCAAAAAGTAAGCTGGACATTACAAAGGAGACAAAGACCAAGACAAGAAAAGCAATTAATCCTTGACAGACACCTTTCAGGAATAGCGTATTTCCTGATGTCACTACCTTTGCATTTGGGTTGGTTTCTAAAAAGTTTCAGTATTGTTATCACACATTATCACTCTTGGAAAATGCTAAAACATGGTCTCACAAGAGCTACAGAACACGTGCCAGGTTCCATTTTGAAGAAGAGACTCTGGGCAGCCACATTGTGAATCTGAGCCTGAGGGACAGCTTTGATGCCACAAACCTCAGGGGGGAGGACCTGCATTCCCACAGCATTCATTAGGTGTAATGGAAGTGGAAACATAGGTTAGAAAGAATGGAGAGACTAAAATAGCTTATGAGAATAGGGGGGTTATTTTTACACTCCAGTGCACATGGAGTGCCCATTAATTTTAATAGGAGCTTTGCACTGCAATTATTAATGGAAGAACGTGCCCTGTTGTATTCTTTTATGGGACTCTGGCCATATTCAGTGACATTGCAAAGGAAGGCTAAAGCACTGTCGACATAGGGGAAATGAAGAAAGGAAATTAAGTGGCTGTAGTAAAGAGGATCCTATAATATAAACCAAGATTACTTAAGAAATGGGACTAAGGTTGAGGTCTCTGAAAGACACTGACCCTAAGAAGAGGAGGTCAAGGAAAGGGACTGTACTGCTGGAAGTTACTGTGGAGATCCCCATTAACTTTTCTAGAAACAGCAAAGTAATACATCTGAAGAGATCATCCAGCTATTGAAACACTTAAATGTTTCAGGCTGTCACCAACCTGAAAACCTGTGTTCATTTGACCTTAAGGCTGCTGGAAATATTTAAAAACCTCCAAGTGGAGGATTAATGTGTGCACTGTTATCATGATGGATGCTGTGTGGCACAAACCAAGCCTCTACATAGGTCTGTTGGGATGGTCAGCAGAGTCTAAGAAGGGATAACTCTGCCCTCCTCTTCCAAAATCAGGAAACGGTCTCAGCTGACACACTGGGAATCTGTGTCACTCTGCCTTGCTACATGTCCTGTGTATTACTATCACAGCTAATATTTCTGGACTACCACAATGGCATAATCAGGGACTGTGAGTTTATAGAGCTACATACAAAAACCAATCCCAAAAAGCCAAAAATATTCATAGAATCACAGAATGGTTTGGGTTGGAAGGGACCTTAAAGGGCATCTCATTCTAACCTCCTGCCATATGCAGGGACACCTTTCATTAGACCAGGTTCCTCAAAGCCCCATCCAGCCTGGCCTTGAACACCTCCAGGGATGGGTTATCCACAGCTGCTCTGGGCAACCCATTCCAGTGCCTCACCACCCTCACAGTAAAAAGTATAGTAATGTATGAGTATAATATGTTTTTTGCATGTAGCTCTATAAATTCATAAATAAGTATAAACAAGATGATGTGAAGTACAACAGTGAGCCAGCACATGTGGCTGCAGTCATAGCACACTGCTGATTTCACTGTTGTCAGTTGTCTTTCCTACATGTTATGAAACATCAACACTTACATAATGTAGAATCATGTTTTTACTTTGTGGACCTATTTTTCATTAAATTAAATGCTTACAAGCATCAGTTTAATTTTGCTTTGTTACAGACATTTTCCTTAGTATAACAAAGAGCTTAAGGAACATAAAAAGTAAATTATTTCTAAAATCCTGGTGCTTTTATGCCCATTAACATTGGCTTTTCTGATTCAGAGTAGAAGTTAAGATTTATTGGGTGACATCTGGTTAATTAAATGTCTATTTCCTATTGTGTGTTAAAGGAATCATAATGCAGAAAGTCAACACTGAGAGAGTAATTAAAGTGCACTTAAAGAGCAGAACTAACCTTGTAGTTCACTGTAATTAGAAACAAAAAGGGAAAAATATGTTTAGAGAATTACCTCCTTTATTAGGTTGCCATCAACAGAAACCTGTTTATGTATTTGAATTCTCATTTTGCAAGCTTGAATTTCACTTGTACCCATAAATGTAACTTAATATCTCAGCATGGATGAATATATCAGAAGTAAGCAGAGCTCAATTCTGTTTTCAAGACATGCTGTCTCAGGGGCACTGAAGTTACTTGGGTGTGCAGCGTCTCTTCCTAGGTTTTCAGTACATTTTCTTTGACAGCATCAGCTGTAGAAGATTTGGAAGGTTAACAATAGTATTGCAGTCATTGGCAAATGCCTGTTAGAAAGTGTAAAGCTACCATAGCCCCAAAATATACAGTGGTCTTTCCCTGGGTTTCTATCAGGTTGTGCTTGCAAAGCCTCAGCTGCTTTTTGTGAACAGCAGATTTCCAAGTGAATCTATGTGTGAGAGGGAAGGGAACCTGAGGTAGTAGGGAAGAAATGTCAAGCTGGTCAAGAAATTTTCTGTGGTGTGATAGAGCAATGGTACCCTTATACTGAATAGAACATTGGGTCTTGGCCCTATTCAGTTTGCAGATTTGCAGTGGCCAACCAACCCTTTCACGTCAGGTCTCATTGCCCACCTGATCCCTTCACTCAGAGCAGGGTCCCCACTCACCTCCTCCCTCAGCTGACACCTTCCTGTGACCACAGGGCACCAAATCATCTGCCAGGTAGGGAAATCTGGACCCTCATTTTCATTATAACTGACCTGAAGGAATACATTAAAATCTTCAACTGAGATCCACCAAAGCATAAGGAATGACCTCCTTGTGTTGGTCCAAACATTCTGAGTCATAGAGGGCTTGTAATGTGTAATGGAAATGGCCAGAGAACAAATCACGTTTCAAAGCTTTGTGTTTAGAAAACTAGTCTTCAAAGTAAAAAGAAAAATTAAGATGTAAAAAAAATCAGCTAAATCTAAAATCCATGAAGCCGTCTCAAGGACTTTTGTTTTCATCAATGAAGATAAATTTATTTGAGACTTCTACCTAAGCTGCCTAATGTCATAATTCTCTTTGGCTTGTCAGGGTGGTTACAAAAGGAACAATTACAGTATGGCTTAAAGGAATGCAGAGCAGGATTGAGTAAACATTTGTATAAACAAACTTTTATTCCAATGAATGAGAAAAATTCTCTTCCTTATACAGAACATGATTATAGGAGGCAAGCGTAATGGTTTGACCTTGGCTGGGTGCCAAGTGCCCACTAAGCCACTCTATCATTCCCTTTCCCAGTGGGACAGGGGCGAGAATAAGATGAAAAAAATAACCAGTGGGTTGAGATAAGGCAGTTTATTAAAGCGACAGAAAGAAGCAAGCAAAGATCTGCACGGGCATATGCAAAAAGGAAAAAAAAGGTCAATTTCTACTTCCCRTCAGCGAGCAATGTTCAGACACTTCCTGGGAAGCAGGGCCTCAGCACGTGTAGTGGTTGCTCCGGAAGGCAAACATTACAGAATAATGGATGCCCCCCACTGTTCCTCCTCTCTCCCTTAGCTTTTGTATCTGAGCTGACATCATATGGTATGGAATATCCCTTTAGTTAACTCGGGTCAGCTGGCCTGGTTGCGTTCCCTCCCAGGATCTTGCCCACTCCCCACCCCTTGATGGGGGAAGGAATGTTGGAGGGACAGCGCTGCTCAGCAGGAGCCACAACACTGCTGTGTTATCAACACCTTTCCAGCTACCAATGCAAAGCACAGCACGGGGAGGGCTGCTGAACTCTGCCTCAGTCAGACCCAATACAGCAAGGCAATACGAGACAGAGATTGCACGTGGTGTACAGCAACCTGGAAGAGTGTGTATGATCAGGGTTCTGGCATGGGATTGCTGGCAAGAGCTCCCATCTGATGTGACTACCACGGGCACAAGGATGACTGTAGGGCTGAAATACCTGGAGCAACGATTTCTGAGTTCTGAGCTGCATCCGACAGATCAGAAATGAAACAACTAAAACCTTCTCAAAAGCCTGACTCACCTAACTTTGGTACCTACCTTAACAAAGAAAAAGACCTTCAAGCTGAAGACTGGAAAAGTGGAAACGTTTTACCTACCCCAACTACTGCCACCATGGCATATGTCTGTTTACAAGAGTTCCAAGGATTCAGGCACCATGTTTTGCTTCAGCAGAGCATGTAGGCCTTCATTTTTATCCTTTATCTAAAAATCTTGGTGACAATTCCTCCACTGCTCTCCCACTGGGCCTCCTGGATCAACTTGTCAGGGCCCTCAATGACTCTGAACAAAAGGCTTTATTATGTGAACTAAGATCATGTGATTAATTTTATATTACTAGCCTCAGCTCATTTTTACACGTTGATTCTCTCTTTGATATGTACCAGCTTCAAGTTTTCCATAGTCTGTCTTTCCCAATGGAAGTTTTTCTATTCGCAAAATATTCCTTTTTTCTAAGAACCATTACTATAGAATTAAAAACAAACAAAAACAGCAATAAAAAAAAAGAAAAACCACCACAAGCCATACAGTATTCTGCCCTAGAACAGAAGAAATGCCATGAGTTTGCTTACAGCTGACATCAGACTTTAGCCATGCACATGTTCTCTTTTTCCCATTTTAAGCTTGCAAAGCTCCTCTTTGAAGGCGATTGTCCTGGTTGCTCATCCTAAATCAAGCTCCACATCAGCCCACAGCACAAGCTTCAAAGAGCTAAATTAGTCTCACAATAACTTTCTTTGCAACTCGTTAGCATTCCCATTTCAGGTAGAAGATAATATATGCAACACATTAACACCCTTTACAGAACCTTTATGTTCCTTTTTAAACTGAACAGACCTGAGAATACATCTAGTTTCTCCCCAACACTTGCACTCTAATAACTTACTTAGCACACTATTACCAAATTGTACATTACTTTTATATTACCTTTTCTTGCAATTTTGTTTTCAGAATTGCCATTCTGTCTTTTTCTCATTTCTCAGAAATGCTTTGCTCTCTGCTAGGAATTTATTCAAATAAACATCAGGACTGATCCAAGCACCTGGATTTTTTTTTTCTTTTCTCTACAGCTAGTGTAGGAAGAAGCAGGTGAAACCAATAAGGCTTACTCCAAGTGTTCCAAATATTTTCAATTATGGCAGATTTTCTCACCACCTAGCAGCCCATCACAAAACAAGTAGCTTATAAATTTCTCTGTCCTGACCTCCATCCTGTCTTAATCATCTAGTAGTTCTCCTTGTGTGCGTCCAAATTTTACATCTTCTGTGGAGCTGTTGTGATAACATGCACAGGATATGAAAGATCTCATGAGACTTTTAGCAGCTCCTTCATATCTAATCTCTCTCAGAATATCAGCATCAGCACTATGCCTCTGCTCTTCTCCATGGCAGACCACCATGAAGAAACTATGGGGGTGGAGGAAAATATTTATCCATACACAAGTCTAAGAATGAGCTGTTCCCCTGAATATCTTCTGGCTGATCACATACAGTGAGTATTTGGGAAAGAACTCAAAGCCAAAGCAATCAAATTAACTCTTTATTAACTGCAATTGTACTCATTGTTATCCAAAACATCAGATTCAGTGCTCAAATCTGCCATTTTGTGTTTACATGACACAGTGAATTGAAGCATCAGGATCTAGAGCTCTTGGATTACTTCTCCCACACACAGATTTCTTTCCACAGAGTGTAATCCGAATTTGAAGAGTTGGAGTGGCACAAAACCAGTCATATACTCAAGGGCATTTCACCGCTTAGCTGCACTCCTGCATCTCATTTCTAGTCTCTGAAGTTCTCTGTGTTGTTTCTGCCCATTCAATGCCTTTGTTTGGAATCTTAAACTGTTTTTTTTGTCATGAGAAATTTTTCCAGGGACTGAGGAGCCAAATTGCACTGTGCTGGGTAACTTCCAGCTCACAGTCACTCTTAGCTCCTCTGTTGTGGCTCTTCTTGAACAGCCAGAAACACTTTGCCATGTGAGTACTGCTCACTTCTCTGTCCAATAGCCAAATGCAGCTTTATTAGACTTTGGAGTGAGTCCTTCACCAGAAGACTGGTTCAGTCTGGTTTCTCAATGAGGCAGATTCATTGACACAATTGTGATGTCAAATTTAAAGGAAAAAGAAATGGAAAACCCTCATCTTAAAGTCAGATGTGTTTTGTCTGAGGCGCCAGAACTATTTTCTGGCTTTTAATTATGGTCTAATGTAAATGCACATCCATTTTAGCTATAGCTGTTCACCTGCCCTAACCAAAGGCTAGGTTATGATTGCTCACATCTGCTTCTCCGAACCTGTCCCTCTGCTACTGCGTTTCCAGACGCGTGATGCTATAAATGCCAGCAGAGTTTGGGAAGGTGCCTCTCTCAGGATACACAGGGAGCATCTGGATGAAGACATAGGTTCAGTCCTCCCTAGAGGATAAGTGTTTCAGCTGCTTAGGTATTTTGCAAAGGGCAGATAGGATCTTGCCTTAATCGTGTCTGCAAGTAACATTTGAATTCTAAGCAAACTCCCAAATCAGGGATGATTTAGGTGCCTTTAGCTTCATTTTGATATTCATAAGATGTTTTCATTAATAGTATTTAAAAGAAAACAAATGTTTCCAATTTGTTTAGCTTTGCAGGTTTTTTTTCTCATTCAGTATTAGATGTTGAAAACCAAATATGAAGTTGGGGGGAGGGGTGTTTATTCTTTCCCTTTTTTCTCTCTATCACCAAATGCCTGTCATTTTCTAATTTCATTCTTTTTTTCCCAGGTTCTCTGAACTTCTGAAAACTTTCTCAAGTTTGAGTATCAGCTTTAAGTGTTAAAACAGTAACTAATCCCAACTTTAATATTTCTCCTTCTTCCCCTGAGACTTTTTGAAAGTGGAAGAAATCTTGAAAAGTTAAGAAGTGAAAAAGAGAGTAAGAAAAAAAGAGAAAAGTCCCTCTGAATCTAATTCATTTTATCACACTCAGTAAAAAAATGTGCATGCAGATAGGAGCTGTGTAGGCTGAGATGGAGAAAAGTTAAAATAATATTGATTTTAGATGATCCAGTGAAAAGTATCACGTGGAAATAACTTAAACAATAAAAACTAACCACAAATTGTTTGAAAAGTTGATGTCCTCTTTCAATAACCTTCCATTGCTCTGGAGGAACTATATCCCATTAGAAGGCGTAAGCAGAAAAAAATATAAATATTCTGAAGTCATCCTTGAATTGTTCATTTTAACTTGGGTTTTATAAAAAGAAATCCCAAAGGGAACAAGAGTCACAGAAACATCCATTCAGGAAAAAATAAATAAATAAATAAATGTGTATATACAGTCACCAAACCTCCATCTTGCAGCTGTTGTATTTCATATATCTCAAGGTTTGCTTGACTTCACATTCCACTTAAATCATAGGATTTTAACAGTGGGCCTACTTCTAAATGAACAATCTTGTATTCCAGCCACCTGCTAAAGTAACAATCAAAGCAGGTTCCAGTTTAACAAAACACTCCAAATGAAAACTGGAGATGTCTACAAATATTAAAGTGAGACCACTACTACATTTGCTTGTAGCAGTACAGGCAAAAAGCCCAAGTACAAATCTAGGACTTGAGGATAAGTAGCTGGAGCAGACTGGCTTTTGTAGTAGAAGGGGGATTCATCTTTCACAGGGTGCAAGTTCAGTAACCCCTGAGCAAAGACAGTAAACAACATTATATAAACAACATTATAGACCCTACTGCAATATTAGAATATTAGTTTAGTATAACTGACAGAGGCTGAAGAAAGAAATTAATTGAATTGTGTTGATTTAAATCAACTTAGAGGAAAAAAAACATTACAGCCTCATAAGTAAAGGTTATTCCAATTACAAATCCCAGCATTTCATCTTTTTAGGAAGAGATTACATGAATCAAGAGATATTATAGTAAAAAATACAGTGGTGGGAGCATAATGAGTTAAACTGAAATCTCGTTAGTGAGGAAGATAAGCAGACTGCATGATAAATTGTTGCTCCAATATAAGAGAGAATGAGGAAGAAGCAAAGCAAATAAAGCCAGGAAGAGCTCAGTGTGTAGTGTTTTAAATACTTCCAAGCTAAGAACATACCTTGTACACTTTAAAAGTATTTAAAAGTATAACTTGTGAAACACACTCATCCATATAATTTATCTGAAAAAGGTCTATTCATTGCTCCTTGCTGTAGTCACAGAGCTACATGGAAGCCTTTCTTTTTGGCACGCTTTATATATAGGTGACATATGGTGGCAGCATCTTACATTATTTATTTGTAATTCTGGGTACAAAATTTACACTCTGAGCTCGACAACCTGTGTACCACCTGGCTACTCCATCTAAATTCATGCCAGCAAAACTTCTACTGAATACTGTTGTCCTCACGAAAGACTTGTATGACTGCTCACCAGGGCAGGAGTGCCTTTCAGTTAACTTCAGTGGATGACAAAACCCAACAAAAATGATGTCATATTCACACCACTACCAGTCAAGTGCAAAAGCAACCAGCATAGCACCAGTTGATAAACTACTGATTCTCACTTGACCGTAAACCTCTCTCTCCTTCCCTCCCACTCTCTGAATACAGAAATGCCTCTATAATTAATCTAAATCAAATTAAGTAAACTGGTAAGTTAATTAATTTACATATTTTAAGAGCAGAGGGAACCTCCCTGATCATGTGTTCTGGTCTTCATAATGAAGATGTGGAATGTAATCCAGTTATTGCTGGGTCGCTATTATCAATGTCAGGAGGTGATGCCAGCATGAGTCTTCTAGAGGGACACACAGGCTTGATCAGAGACTTCAGGCCAAGGCACTCCAGAGCAACTAAGGACATCATGTACCTCTGGTTGCCCACAGCATCTTAAAAACGAGCATCTTATTTCCACTTGGGGTTTGTGCTGATTCGGCTCAAGGCATTTGTGAAATCTTCCACTGCCAAACTGAAATGGATACCAAACCCCTTTCTGCCAGCGTACATCATTTCCGACTGTGATGAGGGGGCCTATATGAAAACAAGCAAAGAGCTGTGTATTTCCTGAAGACAAAAATTAACATCTATCAACCCTAAATTAGAGAAACAAATTAGTACAATCATTGTAATAGCTTGCATGAAGCCAAACTAGCATCAGCTGCTATGTTTTAAGGGGAAAAAAATCATTCCTCCTCTTTTGTACATACCACTATTTGTTGAATATTAATATATTTAGATGTTAAATTCCTATTCCCCCCACAAGGCATTATATAGTAATATATATGCAAAATATTAAAACAAAAATAGATTTGCCTGCACATCAGCATTTCAAATGCTCATTAATGCCAGGACAAACAAAACACCATGTTCCAGTCCTCTCTACATCATCTGTTATTTGGAAACACTAGGTATAATGAGGCAGAACCTTAATATTTTGGGGGGGGGGAAAAAGTTATTTTTCATCTTTCATTTCCAACAAACATGATCCAATGTCCTTATGCAGGTTAGAAACCAGAAAGCCTCAGGCCTGGATAATAGAGACATAGATCCACAACACAGATGCCCCCAAAAAGTTACTTTTTTCCCACATACTCACCAGCACTTTATGGTGCTTCTGCTACTGCTTTTGGCACATCTCCTTACTATGTTTGTTCTTCTTTGTTTCAAACCAAGAGACCAGGGAGTCTGCTTTTCATTAAGGACTAACCTGAACATATTTGTGTGGATGCTCCAGTGCCAGAAAAAATGTAATTTATTGTACAAGTCTTTTTCAGTGTTACACAGTGAATCTATTAATCCACTGTACCTAGTACTGAGGCCAGTTGACACCACCAGTCACTGGCCAGATTTAGTCAGAGTGTAGCTTTGTAACATGTTATTGGTGTTACTAGATGTACCTGGAGAGTACACAACAGAGAAAACAAGATGTGTTTCAAGGAATAGAATGCTCCTCAACTGCATGGACATTTTGTTTTCACATCTGTTCAGATAGCTTCTACTGTGATGGTCTAATGACAGGTTGAAAAACCTAAAAAGCAGTAACACCATGTACGCTGACATTATTCCAGGTTACTATTTCTGAGGAAGTTTCTGATGAGACATAAATGAACCGGTTGATAAAATATTCTGGAAACACTGATTCTAACCTAAACTATATATTTGTGAGACCAGGCACCATGCCAAATAATCAATTCACTGCCGTCCTCATCTTTTCCAAAGTAATTCTCAGAAGAGTTCTGTTATGACAAAGTACTCTGTTGGAAAGGTGTGACATTTTCCATTTATTTTGTGTTAAAATAAACTACATAAAGGGGAAAAAAAGAGAGTATAAAGCATCACCGAAAAAATGAGGCATTGTTTTTCTTAAGAAAAAAGTGAACAATGCTGGAACAGAAGTTTCCACCTGCAACAGCAACCTATTTAAGAGAGCTGTCTGCAATATAATATTGTAAATCACAGCAAATTAGTTTTAAAATATTTAATTAAATCACCTTTTCTTGCTTTTCAGAGGTATCTAGATTATTTTATGTGAGGGGCTTTTTTTTTTTTAATTCCTTTCATGTGTTGTAAGAGTGACATTTTTAATACTATCTCTTGATATCAGAAAGAAAATCAGAACAGAATAATTATCCTTATAAAAATTTAAGGTCAGTAATAAAAGTATTGAAAAGTTTTATATTCTTTTTTTTCTTTCTTCACTAAAATCTTGAGAAGCTTTCAAATCTTTTTGTAGTTTCCCTGTTTTTTCCTATCTCATCTATTTGAGAGACGGAATCTGCTCTGAAATCCAAATGCCACGAGAAAGCTTTAGCAACATATTTCCAATTTTTCTAAATATATGTGTGCCAGTGAGGCATTTCCCTGCACAAGATGCTGGACAGATGTATATAAAACTGGAATTTGAGGGTATGTAGCTATTGCTCTGATTTGTAACCTTTTCTTAATGCTTCAGTCCTGTAAATCTGTTAAACAAGATAGGTATACCCGTTAAAGAAGGTATAAGTCACCAGAAAAAATCACCTCCTTCTTGTCAGATATTTGCCATTCTCCAAGTGCCATCAGCAGATGGTATTTGACTCAAGAGAGAATAATTTTTAGCTTGCAGGCATGACAATATAATAATATAGGCATAAAAACAACCTGTTTCTCATAAGCACCATACAAAGTGACAGTCCCGTATTGACTAGTGTGAAGCTCCAGCAGTGGCCAAAGATGACACTCATACATGTCAGAGAAGTGCCATGGGTGTAAGGGACAGCTGTCAAGATGGACTGTAAAGAACAAATCCCCTGGACTCCCTATGCACCCACCTCATCCCTAGTGAGACTCTAGGAAAGATCCAGCCCCCAAAGGTGCTTTGCAGCTCAAGCCCAGCTAAGCAGCACTCACTGAAACTACTTTTCTTCCTGCTCTTCACCCAGAATGAACCTGCTGAATTCCACACTGCCATCATCAGCCTTCACAGGATTTTATTCCTCATATCTGTGTCACCAGTCTTCCTTTCAATCCTGTGAAAAATCAAGGTGAGCCTCAAAGCAATATGGGCTCCACTTGGCCAAGGGAGGCAGCCAGTGTCACCACCACGACTGCAGTTTTGGGGATGGCAGCATGGGAGGTTGCTATCATTTGTCATCACCAGCAATTAAAGAATAGAAAATCAAAAATTTTAAGCAAATTTTTGCTATCAAAAAGCAGGTTAAACACCAGACCCCTGTGTCATGGTTAGAGCCTGAGGGAAGGCCCCAGACTCCCACGATTATATTCTTCAGAGGATATGAGATGACAAAAACAAGGCTGCAAGCTTGAGAAATGATTAAATAGTTTTATTCACTACTACTACTAAGAATAGAAAGAATAATAATAATAAAAATATTAAGGCATAATATACAAATACCATTCTCCTCCCAATACATCCCAATCTTCCATACTGATCACGCAAAGGACATAAAACATGAGATTCTGTTCTTTTTGATTAAGAGTCCTTATTGCCACTTTATGGGATAAAGAGTTCCTTCTGTCATGCAGTGGGGTTCATCCCACGGAAGATAGCTCCCTACAGAGTGTCTTCAGCGTGGTCCCAAACCTTCAGGAAAACACCACAGCCTGCCCAGATTTTGTAGTGGTGTATCCTCTCTCCCACAATACACCTGCAGTTTGTGGGTCACAAGAAAAGTCCGATGGGGTTAAGCTTTTCAGGACAAGTCATTCCAGCTTAAAGGTATCAGCAGTACAGTCTCTCGCTCTCTCTCTCTCTCTCACTCAAAATCTCCAAAGGCTGCAATTTCATCTGCTCACAATATAAAGTGTTCTTATTCTCAGGCTGTGAATTCCAGATCCTCCCATGTCTGTACTTTGTGAATTACAGAGAAACTTAGTTTGGTTTTATCACAGTCACTTCAGAGCTTACAGAAAGGTGAATCCCAATGCTAGTAAAATGGCTTGTCCTCTGGTATTTCCTGTTTCACTTCCGTTAGGCTGCTGGTCGCTGTATCAGTCCCTTCACGTGACTGGCTTCCCTTTCTCTCTGGCTTTGAAGAGAGGTTAATATTTGCAGAAAATGCCTACAGAAGGATTTGTAAAGTTCACGTTCCCATCAGATAATATTCGGCTGCTTTCTCCCCCCCACCCCGGGTCATATGGCTGCGTCTCCATAGGCCAAAAGGGAGGGTAACTTCTTCCCCCAAGCCGAGCGGCTACTGCTGGCAGTTTACACCTTATCTCAGCAAGGTCATCCTTTGATCTCACCACATCCATCTCCGAAAGGGAAAGGAGGGGTTTTTTTTTCTCCTGCAGTCTTGGCTTGCCTCTCAGGTCCTCTCAGATTCTACTTGGCTCAGCTCGGCTCCAGATGGCAATAGGTCCAAATGGACCGGGCCGGTGGGGAGCCAGGCCAGGCCGCCACGGGGCCCCCAGGCTGTGGGCCCCGGGACCCAGGGGACCCTCCTGCTGTGGGTGCTGGCAGGGGAACAAGAGAGACACCCCTTCCTGGGTGTTTTTTTATAACATATTTCCACGGATGTGTTCCCTGAATATCAAGGGGCTTAAAAAACTGTGTATCACCTGTTTTAACCAATCAGATTTTTTCCACACTGGGTCAAACCATCACACCCTTGATATTCTAAAAGTTTTCAAATATTTCTTGAAATGAGAAGTCTATGTTTCTCAAGGCATCCTCTTTCCTCTGGCACCATTTATTTTCTATCACATAAGGAACAGGGAGTTTGGTGTGTTCCTGATACTTCTACTCCCTGCCTTGACCATGGCAGCAGAGATTTATCATCATGTCTCCCGATGGCCAGAAAATGCTTAAACCTGATTGATCCTTTAAAAAATGTGGAAACATAGCTATTACTACTAACCTTTCCCCAGGAAACCACTCAGCAAGGACAGTCCCACATTCCAGTTGATTTCTACAATGGTTTCCTTGGGTTAGGAATGATTAAGGGAGTCCTTGTCCTCATTAAGTCCTACTGCCAGGGGATAAATGACGAGGGAGGAAGGTGGCTCAGTGATATTGCCAATAACAAGCATGAGTCAAGAAAGCGAGGGTACAGGAGGTCTTTACAGTCAGCTGCACAGCTGACTCAGCTCACTCACCAAAGAATATTTATTGTCTAAATAGTTCCCAAATAATTTTCTGTGCCAAATAGGAGCTACAGGCAGAAGGAAGGGCAGGGCTAACTGGCTGTGCACATGCAAGTTCTGGAGATGTTCTCAGATGTGGAAGTCACCCCTGTGGCAGTGCTCCTTGGGCAGTTTTCATTAGAAAGGACTCAGTTGCACTGTAAGGACCCTACTTACAGGAGTCACAACAACCAGAAGCAGACTGCAGTTAGTGCAGGAGATAAAATGCCAACTTCTGATAGGTGGAGCAAGGCCACTGAAATTTTCACAGTGAATTAGTACAAGTTTGATGTGGCAATAAGGATACACTGCCAAATAGTAAGGAAAAAGATCCTAGTTAACTTGCTTTTCCTTTTCTTAACTCTGAAAGAGGCAATATGATTTGCAAAGACTTTAACTTGTGCTTGTGCAAAAAATGGGCCTATCATGACACATCTTATTTCTCTGGAAACTTCTAATATAATTTCCTACTCTTTTTATCCATATGTTCCTCCATAGACTGATGGGGCCTAATATGAACAAGAATCAGACCCCTGGTTGCCCTTTTGCTGTTCAGCACCCCCAATATCCCTCTGCAGAATCAGATGAAACATACCATTTATCAAAGTCCTGGGGCACAGCACTTAGTCATTCAGTGACTCTAATAACAACACAGTTTTAGGTCAGAGACCTGATATAGATTTAAATCTGAAAATTGAAAGCCTCTTTTAATAGAGTAAGGTCTCTTATTCCATCCATTTAAGGCTACATCCATGAGGACTTACATTCTATAATTAGAATTTGTTCTCTAGGAACTGCAAACATAACAGATGGTCAAACAAAGGGCAAATCTGTGGTCTGCTTGGGATAAAGCTGAACACGAGCTTGTTTATGTCAGGTTGCAGAATCAATGGAATACAATATGACAAAACAACTATGCTGTTCTCAATTGGCAAGAACCAGACAATGAAGTTACTGCAGAGCTTGCAATGGTGGAGTTGGCAGTATAGTCCATTTTAATAAATTGTGTTACATTAGACATTTAATTTGTTTAGAACAAGTCAGGATTCCTTCAAGTGAGCTAATTCATGTCCTTTTAATCCCCRAGAATAGGCAGTATAAAGCATTACATACGTATACACATATATACATGCACACATGAGTACATTTATACCTCATGGAAGCAGCAGTCAGCAATAGTTGGGAAGCCACCTGTGTGTATAGAAGCTGTCCTTCCACTCCCCCTTCTTGCTCATCATTCCAGCTTTCTGTCAAATCCTACTTTTATACCACTTATTTAAGTATGTAAGCTGTGCTTTGTATACAAATATGTTTAAATGCCTAATTCCTTGGGATTCCATCCTTCTGTCTATTGCTGCTTCCACTGCAAAATACACAGAAGTTCATGTTGATGAAGGCTATTGTTCACTCAGTATCATTAATAGCAAATATTCACAGCTTCTGCCTCTTACTAGTACTTCTTAATACATGACATATCAAACGTGTGTTATCAGACTGACACCACGCACTTCCTGTTCAAATTTAACCTTGTAGGTATATCAAATCAGTCGTTTGTTGACAGAGACCGTGTCACTCATCACACAATGTAATCGACCTTGGAAGCAGCCGTAAAATGGATGTAACAGGGACTGCTTCTGCCATAGGACAACGATGATACACTAAATAGTTCAGCCCACCTTCCTACCCACCTATATATGAGGCAATGAGAAATTTTCCAGTAAGACAGAAGCAAGGAGCAAAAGGTGTTAGCTCTGAAACAAAGGTGTTCTCTTTACTTTGGGTAGGAGCAAGAATGGGAAATGGAGACAGGGCAACTACAATTTTCTGATACTTCACATAAACCTTGTCTGAAAAATCGACTGTTTCTGATACTTTTTCTCCCGGCATCTCGTTAAGATATTAGGAACAGAGACAAATCATGACAGAAACACTGAAATTACCTGCTTTGACTTCTCAGAGATGAATTTGTGACCCTGAATTTTAGAAGCAATTCCAAAAAAAAGCAGGAGATACGTTAATACAATGCATTTTAAAAGTCTCATGTCATGTTGCATTTACTCTTGAAACATGACAGATGAATTTCTGACAGCAGAAAACGATATGTACGCATTCATGTATTTCCTAAGGAAAATGAGTACCAAAAAAACTCCCTCAAAGGGAAAAAAAGCCTGGTAAAACACTTCAGCATCAAGAGTGAGGGAAGTATTTTGGGAGATAATTTTTTGATAGCAAACCAAAAAATGCCGTTGATGGGACTAAGTGACTGCTCTCAATCATGAAAAATAAAATCTGGGTTAATGAGAAACTGGGCACAGAGGAATCATCTTAGAGATTTGTCTGTTTGTTTGTTTGTTAGGCAATTACTTTTAAATTAGCTTTGACGTTTCCGATCCTCTAATACTTCTTGAGATTGCCTGCTTTCATTGCTTTTTGGTGTATATGTTATAACAATAAAGGCTGAGGGATTTGGGGCTTAGCACACTACACTTAGACTGGAGATGCAAGATCCCGGCCCATACAATCCAAAGCACATCCCCCAGATTTCTCCAGGATCCACTGCCTTGGTTCAGCAGCTGGCTGTGCATGAGATATAAGATGCTAACAAGCCACCAGACAAGAGCATGTGAAAGTGTCATCCATGGGACCTCACAATCAGACTACAAAAAAGCTCTGGCCATGCATCTGGCCAGAACAGCAGACAACTCCTTGCATGGGAGGCAAGAGGAGGGAGTCATGCGAAGGCACACTGTGCTCCTCACGAAAGATTTGGCAGGTTAGGAGAGCCTGCATCTTCCAAACAGGCTTGGTAGGGCATCATGGATGCCGGTGGCTAGTTTGGATTCTCACACCTTGCTGGAAAGCTCTGTAATCCCCCAGAGCCCCAGCTGAATGGCATGGCAGGAGCTGAACTAATTACTGTTCAGGGAGGAACATGATGGAAATGTCTACATAACATAGTGCTTAACTTTCTTTTCTTAATAGAAAGGCTATTAAAAAAGATRCTTTGTACTTCATCAAGAGTTCCAAATCAACATCTGAGTTTCAGCTCAGTTTTCCATTCAATTAGGGCTATTAAAGTCATCTTGACATTTGAGAAGTTAAGATGATTTACAGAATACATAAGTTTGAGATCAGTAGATAAAAGAAGCTGTTTTTTCATTGTGAGCCTTATGGAGTTGGTACTAAAAAAAGGCAGTGTGTCCTACTCAAATACTCCCTGTTACAATGCCAGATGGGAATCTGGCACTAGAAGCTGGAGCTGGCAATAGGCAGGAGTCCGGATTTGTGATGTAAAAGGCTAAATAATGCTCAGAAATAACTGTCAATCATTGATAGAGATGGAACCATTTTAGTAAAATGAAGTCTAAGTAGCACATCTGAATAATTTATTGTTGCAGCATAATCTGCAGATTTCAGCTGTGATTACAATTTAAGACTCTATTAAAGACTAAAAAGTACAGAGAAAAAAGCTGAGAATAAATCAGAATTGTAAAGCCGCTGTCAGCAAGAGCAGTGTAAAAGTTCTCAGCTCTGTGTGCTGCAAGTGTCATTACAGGAGTTTCTGAGAATTTGGTCCATGAGTTCAGATGACAAGTTAGAAATCTAACTAGGATTTCAGTGTCTTTCGGAAAGATGTTGAAGTTCCTTTTGAAGTTAATGCAAATTGTGGACATCAATGTTTGTGATAATTCAAGCACTTATTCCAATTTGGACTCCATAAAATACTATGTTTGGACAATGTCACAAGAAAATTGGGTATTTCTGGGTTTTTGACATAGAAGCTAACACAGTAAGTCCTACTCCTCACTTCTGCCTCTAAACTCTATTATTACTATTAAATTTTTAGATACTAAATTTAATACTGAAAACGCTTTATAAATGGACCTTCGTCAGTTAGTTGAACTTAACCCGTTTTCCTGTGAGAAGAGAGTGCTGCATTTTCACCTCAGCAACTGCTCTATGGGATGAGCCCTAACTTCCCCTGAAATGCTTTGTATGACTTGGACAGCTGTATATGACACATTGTTTTTATTCTTAGGGTTTTGGAGGCACTAGTGCTTTCAAGTCCCCCCAAAACAGCTTTGGAGACAGCAGCTGTCTCCTTCCTCTCACACAATGGGGTCTCAGTCAATGACAGTGGCTTCTGGGCAGATTATGATGAGCTTAAATAAAGAAACCGGGGCTTGCTGCACAGGCTCTGAGAAGCACAGGAATGAAGGAAAAATGAAAAACGCAGTGGTCCAGTTTAAAATCTGATGGATAGAAAGGCAGCAGTAATGTTTGCACAGATGTCTCCCAGTGGAACCTGTCTTCAGTCTCTCCCTGTTAAGATGGTGATGAATGACATGGAAGGAACAAAGACCGTGCTTTCAATTCAGCTAGGAGAGGACGTAAACTTACTTTAAAATTAAAGCAAAACCTAAAAATGTGCTTTCCTCAGCAAAAAGTGATAACTAGATTAAACCTCCCACTGAGAACAGGTCCAAGCAGAGGGAAGCGAGCTGTAAACAAAAGATTTCTTGCAATTATATTTATGTCCTCTGGCCATTGTTGAATCCTCAAAGACTTAGAAGAAAGAGAAGAGAAAGAAGCAGATCTCAATACAGATGAAAGCAGCTGAAAGGTGTTGCAGGCAAATTTGGACACCTAAGTTCAAACTGCCTCACTGGGTTTCTTCACTAGCCATATTCCCTAAACATATGAAGTTATAGCCAAAACAAAAAAAAAAAAACCACCACCAACAACAATTTAAGAAAAGAACTCTATGCTGTAGAAACATACATGTAAAAATACTACATACAGGTAAACAGCTGAACTTCAGAGTAACCCTCTACATTTTTGAAACTGTGCTTTTCTACCATATGTACTTTCAGACTTTTTAGAAAGGTCAGCCCTAATGCTTGTTATCCCTGTCCTGGGGTGACTTTATGATGCTATATATCCCAATTGCCTGCTTAATGAAAAAATATTAACTCTGTGTCTTTAAGCTGGCTCGAGAAGCCAGGCACTGTGTTTTGATTTTCTTCGAAGGTGTTTACATTCTTTTACTTATCAGCTAGCTGTTGTTGTGCTTCTCAGGAGAGAACTCTTGCCGGCCGCTTTTCTGTAGTTGGATGCAAAGGGAACACTTTTACCTTTTTTTCATGTGAGTTTTCGGCGCTGCTTTGACTCATATTGGAGGGATTTAAAAACTTACTTTTGATATTTTCCCTCTTCTGCCTGAGGCACTGAGAGAGGACAGTTTTTACTGGGACTGKTTTTTTTTTTCTCCTTCTTCCTTTGGAACTGTACAACAGACAACTGGGCTCTGCTCTACATACCGTCTCTCCAGGGCCTACACCCTGGGCCTGGAGAGGGCCTACTGGGTACTCAAGCAGCTAGCTAGAGACAGAGCAGAAGACTACACCCAGAAAAGGACTCTGAATTCATCCAGGTTGTCTTCAACATGAGAGGTTTATTATCTAACATTATTCATTTTTTTAAATTTTCCTTTCCCTCGCCCTGGTGCCTGTGTGCACAAACATCCCCCCCCGCCCCCCCCCCGCCCCCAGCAGCTGGGTTTTGTTAAATAAACTGGTTTTTTCACTTTCCTCCAAAAAATTCTTATTGGGGGGGGGTAGGGAGTTTTAGGATGCTATCCTTAGCAGAGGAGGCTCTTCGAGTCTTCCTCCTAAGTTTGTCCAAACCGTGACAATCCCACTCCGTTCGACCTTGACTCTGGGGCAGACATACCAAAGCTTTGTGTGCTGGCATCTATGACAGAAGCAGCAGTTTTGTGTTGTCCAGTTTTTAAGAACATAATGTGCTACTAAATTAGACCAACAGATGGTCCCACTCGATACTGGTCTCAGTGGTGACAGTGAGAGGTTATTTACGGGAGCACACAAGCCTCAACACTTTCTCATACTTTACTTTTACCAGATTACTGCATATTCCTGCTAGTTTCTGTTTATATACTTGTTGGACAGAGACGAGTTTAATCCCTTTTTCAGCCTGCTGACATGTCCTCATTCGTGTCCAGTGGTGCCAAGCTCCAGAAGCTCACCACCTGTTTTCACATCTTGCATCTGTTTTAAACCATTCTGCTTATTTCAATCAATGCCCCTTTTCGGGATATTTGATGACTACTGATACTGCAGGCAGCACACATGGGATCTCCATGGCTCTGAAAAACCCCACTGAAATTCCCCTTCATACTTCTCCTTCCTTACCAAGGAGGTGACTTCTCAGGAGGCATGGTTGATTTATAAATATTGTTTTCAGTAATCAAATGCAATTTGTCAAAACTGGCAATGATTGTATAGTAACAAGAGTCCTTGGAAAGTGCAGTAGTCAGCGATATGAAATGGCATTTACCAACAGTAATTGCTGTATTTCTATCCCTGTGCTTAGGTAAAGAAAATAGGTGTGACAATAGTTGGCAAACCAAGTCCTCATGATATATTCCATTCCACCAGAAACCCTGTGCTTATTTTGGTTAGTTCTCTTGCCCTTCACTGCACAACACAAGTAAAACCTGCTCTAGTGTGTAGCAGTTTGTCATTTATCTATCAAAGGTATTTATAGGGGCAAAGGTATATATATGGGCACTGGTCCCTGGACAATTCAGGCTCTAGCCCCACTGATGTTTTAGAAGAAAGGGAGTGTGGCTTAATTCAAGGGACTTCTTAAGCATTTTTCTTGACAAAAGCTTAGTGAAGCTGCTTGCATAGACCTTCCTTTGAAAAGCTGAAAGTTTTAGGAAAATATTATTAAAGGAAATGTTGCAGTCTGAATGCAAAAAAGGTGAAGAAGAGGAGATAGCCTAAGCTGTACAAAAACATCTGTTTGAAGTAAAAATGTAAATAAAGTTCAGAAATCAAGAAATTTTTTCATATGTTGAGAAAATTATTTCAGTTCAATAATTTCAGGTAGTTCCATTCCTGTCTGAAGCACCGAGGTTCGAAGCACCCAAGGTCATACATAATTAAAGGTTATCCTGGTCAAACAAAATCATATTTTCATCAGCAACACTGATTGTAAGGTGAGGTCTCCTACAACCATGACACAGGAAAAAGTTATGGAGATTGAGGGACATGAGCTTTTAGGATTTTCCCCTTTGACAGTGCCTTATGCGTGTCATCCCAATATTCATGTCCTCTGAAAGAGCCAGAAAAGAAACAAGCCTGACGAACAACACAGGATGGAAAAACTCTGGGTTTAGACTTCTCATCTCCAGCCACAAGACAAATGAAGAAACTTGTGTCTCAGTATCTTAGAGTGTAATTTATGCCCTGCTCAACACCACCCTGAGTTCAAACTGACACTGGCAAAAGCGGCTTGATGGGAGCCAAAGTCTAACCCAGACCTGAGGCTAATGGTGTACATCAGCTCCATTAACACTCGGAAATATTACATGCAAGGAAGATTTACGAAAGCTGTTAGCTGAACCACAAGGGCCGGGTCTACATGTGGCAGRTTTAAGCCCTCTGTTGGTACAGGGTGAAGAGCTGCAGCCTGACAGCCCCACATTACTCCTCCTAGCACACCAAGCCACCCAAACATCGGAGATGTTGCCAACAGCCTCCTTCCCTCTCTCTTCTGTCTCCAGAGGGCATTGTCAAGAAGTCTTCCTGGCAGCATTTTAAAAACAGATGCAATCAAGTATTCATTTAAGAATAAATATATTTAAAACAACAAGCCCTTAAAACCCATCTGTTGCTGCAGAACATAAATTCAAATACTACTCATGCACAGTTTAACTCAGTGCTCGTGAGAAAAAGAAAAAAAGATGAAGCTGTTTGCTGATTTCGTTGACAATATTCATATGACATGTCCCTCCTTGGGACTAAAAAGCTGGCTATTTTACAGGACTACACAGCACAAAGCAGCTCATTTTAAGGCAAGTTCTCCTATGGCCACCAAGCAGGAAAGTGTGAAGGGTCTGAAGACTGGAGGTTGAGAGATATTAGGGGGTGAGATCTAAACACCCTGCAAGTAACAGTGAGTGAAGCAGAGACAAAAATTTGTAGCAGGATGGAATAAAGCAAAGTTCCCACAGAGAGAAACTGGAGCTCCTTTAGTGGAAATAATGTCTTCTAAATTAGGAGACCCTTTTCCAGTGTCCAGGAGTGGGCCAGTACACTCGTGGTATCCTTATTCAGCCTTGCTGGAAGAGGCAAGCAGAGTTTTACCTCCCACAGGTGAGAAGTGGGAGGTGGGAGTGACCAGCATGGGCACTAGATAACAAGGACAGGGAAAGAGACGACAACTGCCCCATGCATCTGGCTGGGAGACACACAGCAGGCACCTCAGCAACCCAAATGACTTCATTTCACCAAAGGCTTTTTACCTGTCATTACCACAGGATCCAATGTTTTTTTCCTTTGTAAGACAGCAGCTGGCCATGCAGGTAACCTTACTGTGGGTGAGAGGGGGTCTAGGAAGCTTCTCATAGCAAATCCAGCTAGCTTCTCTCTCCTTCATAGCCAAACAATGGGTGGAGGTCCTTGGTGGGGGCCCCTGGTCAGATGGGCAGAAACCAAAGCTCCTGGGTTTGCTTTTGCCTGCCCCTCTCTTGGCTTCCCCCCTCCTGGTGACGTTGGAGGCAGCAGTGGCACTCTGGTGCCAAAGGACTGTCTGTTATTAATTTGATGTGATGCCAAGGGAGAATACCAGTGAAAGAATGGAACAGCAATTTAACAACCTGTATCTCAGCTAAGCATAAATGAATTTTCATGGACAGAAGTGGAGAGGAAAAACTATTATCTACCCCGAGCACTTGTCTTCAGCTGAAAATCTCAAAAGCCTAACACAAGCAATGCTGTTAGACTTTCTTATAAAAAGGCTCCAAGAATTCTTATAATAGCACATAATACCCTAAATATAGGGTTGCTACTGACTTCCCTAAAAAGAGACCACTCTAACACAAGTGGTACTTGATCTAAAAAAAAAAAAAAAAAAATTTTAAACTGCATGTTCCAAAGAAGTTTCCTCACCCAAGATATTTCTGTTTAGTTAACAGAAAGAAAATACAAATGGACAGTATGCTGGGCATTATTTTTGATCAAACCTATGGTTTCTTTTTCTGTCTTGAAAGTGTTTTATAAGGAAAAAAAAGTCAAAAAACCCACCCAACTCTGAATTATAAAACCCCCCACAATAAACTATTGCAAGTGCATCTCTTGGTGAAAAACCAGAAAGGACCAAGAAGGACAGCATTAAAGATTAAAGAAAAGTAAAGATTTAAAAAAATTAGTTATGAAAAAAAGTTAGAAAACTATGTTCATAAGTGGGGATTTCATAGAAGTGATCAAAATCATAACTGAGATAACAGAAGATTCTTTTTTAGTTTCAGTGCAGAAGACTGGATAAGGAAAAGACAAACAGAAGTTAAAGAAAAATAAATCCAAAGTAAGCTTTAAAAAAAATCACTTTTCATCTCTCATAGCTGTAAGCAGGTTAAATGACCTGCTGCTCAAAGCTGTGAGGTGATGACCTTGGGGTTGCTCAGGAAAGGGACTGGATTAGAAAGTGTTGTAAAATAAGGAAACGGCACTAAGTGACATAGCTGCTACTGGCTGGTTCCCATGTGTTCTGCTTTTATAAATGCTTCTGCTTTAAATATCATGCTGGTAAATCTAACATTCTGCACTGTGATTTTTCAAACTTGTAAAAATATTAGGTATTTATTAGACCAAGAAAGTGACAAGTTTCTGTAAGAACTTGAGATTTAAGTAACTTGATATTTAGGATGCAGCATATAAGCATCATCCCGATGTTTCAGATACAGGAGAAAACAAACATTGCTGATCTCTGAACACATAACA
Source organism: Amblyornis subalaris (assembly GCA_018881555.1). Lineage (NCBI taxonomy): Eukaryota > Metazoa > Chordata > Aves > Passeriformes > Ptilonorhynchidae > Amblyornis > Amblyornis subalaris. Next base: position 6,687,715 of record JACAXG010000002.1, read on the forward strand.
AGTAATCATGCTAATGACAGGAATCATAACCCAATGCAAATGTTGAGAAATAGATGTCATGTATATTCTACTACATTTGTGCTAAAAGGGAAGTTTTCTTTTAGATGAAAGCACTGAAACAAGCTCTTCTGTACTGTCAGCATTACATGACAGCCTGGAAAAATCATCGAGAATCAGCATGTCTTTGGTGCCCTGGTAACCACCCACAACCTGCATGAAGCAGGACTGCCTTTGCTTAGGTTTCCTGGGGAATGGTTCTGCATGGCAGCTGTGAGGGACCAAAGGCAAGGCTGTTTTTATTTAGCACTTCCGCTTTCTTGCCTGCCATATTAATTTAAGCATGGATTCAGAAAGCTGCTCTGGCTCATGAATTCGACAAGGTATGCAGGAAGGCACGTTTGAAACCCTGCTGAAACAAGGTCTGACTCACTGCTCCAGAGCCCAGTAAAGTCAACATCTTCCTTGGATTTTGGATCAAAGCAAAAGCTGGTACGGTCGGTTTTTTCTCCCCACCTGCTCCATCCAGGCCTCTCGATGCTCCTCATGCAGATTAGGCAAGTCACTCTCCCTTATGAACCGTGTCTAGATGGTACAGAAACTAAAGTAAGCATCCTTTAGCTGTGAGAGCCCACATTCACTGATGGATTAAAGCGTGGCAATGGTTTGATTGCATGCACCAACATGAGCCACTCTTCAAAACAGAAAGTGAATAAATAGTGGTAATAGAAATCTGGCTGTTAAAATTCAATTTTTCAAGTAGAATAATTTTAAGTGGTCAGTTCATCAGATTTGCTAGAAGTTTGAGGGGTATATTTTGTTCTCTTCTTTTTCTTTTTCTTTGTTTTTTTGAGAGGGGGTTTGTATATGTTCTATAAAAGAGATGGTTCAATTGAAACTGGTTTGCTCTATCACGTTATTGCAATAGGAGATACATTTAAGTGGAGTTTAGATCATAAGTACCAAGGTGATGGTGGCAAACAGAACAACTCATGTTATGGACATTAGCAAACACAACCTAAGCTTTAATTTTCCATTGGTTTCTTCCCCAACCACCTGAAAAAGTTTGAAATGCATTTAGTCAAAGTTGTCAGACTGACTAAGAAAAAAGCAAGATTTTTAAATTTAAGTAGACATCTCCTTAACAGGAGACAGTACTTTACTTAAGTTTGGGGTTATTTTACATTCCTTTCTAACTGCACATCCCAAAAAGAGGGTTTTTTTCAACAAACTTCTATTCTCAGCCTTGATTTAATTATGCAAATAATAAATGGTTGTGAAGGAGTTATTCTGTTGTTCCTTTGATCCACTATTAGAAGTGTCATTATTTACACGACTTTGATTACATATGTGAGATAAATTCAGGACAAACGGCATTTGAAAGAAAAAGATAAGTCCAAAGATAGGTCCATTGTATTTTCTTGAAAGAGTCAAGATGTCATCTATTAGATTTTTTCTGCCATATGAAAAGTTCTCCAGACACATTTATTAAAAGTAACTCAGACAGTTTCTGCAGTTAGTATCAAGGAGAGGGAAAGGTATCTGGATCAAGGTGCTGGCTCAGCACTTGTTCAGACTCTTCGAATGACTCCTCAGAGATGCCTTCATCTCTCCACATGCAGAAAGGCTGATGGATTTGCACTGCTGGTGTCTGTCATTATCAATCTCTGGGAGCAATATGCAAAGGAGGAAAAGCACTGGCCAATGGGTATGGCCTTGCACACAGGAAGGATGGCAGGGCAGTGTCACCCTCTCTATCCTGCACTCTCCACAAACTTATTCCACTAATTCTGTTTTTAAAGGGAAATTGGCTGGTAGAGGTATGCAAGATGGTGCACTGCTCTTTTATGTGGCTCCATCTCCGGCTTTTTGAAAGTCCTCCTCTTTTAAGAGCTGTTTCCTATTTTATATAAGAAAATACTAGTTTAAAGAGTGACATGTGAGCAGTCCATGAAATTTCTCATTGTTTCAAGCATTTTTTAAAAATTTCTGAAAGAAAGAATTACTAGTCCATAATTGCCAAGGCCATTACTACTGGGAGTTTTTGTTCAGGCTTTCTTTTTATATGGACAAGTGTTTGGCATTTGACAGTCTTCTGGGGTGTAATATTAAAATCTGTACCAAGCTGATAGAAAAACTCTTAAAGCTCAGATTAGCATGGTCTAGAAAACGGACAGAAGGTGTATGTCATGTTCAATGGTTTGACAAGCACATATTCGTCTCTTGATTTTTAACCTCTTACAGTGAGTCAGTTCTCCTTTCCATAAGGAAAAAGACTGGGCAAGCCTCTTTTTGGCATCTTCTGGTGAAAATGGAGGTGAGGATATGGCCTTGTTCCTGTGCTGTGTTCACATTGCCTTTGACTGTTTCACTTGCTCTCAGTCTCTCCAGCTAATCTCATCTTTGATTCTGCTTCCAATTTTCAGAAAAACCCTGTCCACTGAGGTAAAGAGGAGAGACTGTAGCAAACACGGCACAGCTCTTAAGACCTGCATTTTGCAGAACTGGAATGGATCCCTTTGGACATGCTCTTAGACCCACTCCTGAAGAGGAAGAGCACAGATTTGTTTCACAAACAAGTTATAGGAAAGGGAAGGAAAGCAGTTCTCTCCCTGACCCCACTTCTCATCCGTTACCAGATCTATCTGATTTTATTAAAACTTCTCCCCAAAGAGGGAAAGAGAAGAGCTGTGTCTCTTCAGACTCCTCTGTGCCCTCAGTACATTCAAAATTTGCACTAAAATGGTGGAAAGAGTGAAAAGAGCATTAGATCATACCTGTACAATTCATATATTATTCATGTTTTAAAATTACAAGTTTAAATGAGAAACATCAAATATAAATCTTGACAGATGCTTACTAATGTTTTCTTTATTCATCTGTATGAAAATGTAACAAACACTTCAGTCTGACAGCATATTTCTTTTTTTTCCCTGAAAAATTAACAGAGTTCTTCCTGTTTGTTCACAGCAATAAAGAAATTACATACATATACATAATTAGCTGCAATTTAAATATAGAAACATATGATCCATGGAGCAAAATATTCCCAAATGTGCCTATTTCTGTTTTTCAGTGGGTGTTTAGGTTATTCTAATAGAAATTACATTAGAAGGAGAGCCCATATATAGAATTTTGTTAATTCTAATGCACTTATTTGACTTGTATAATGGTGCATAATTATGTAATTTGGGTAAATATACCTAGTACTTGCAATATGGAACTATCTGGCAAAATGCTATTCAGAAATGTCAGCACATTTTGGTGGCACGTACGGACTGGTGGAAATAAAGCAATCACAAAAGTTCTTCTTTGTCCCGTTTCTCACATGAAATTCCCATTTGCTGACCGTGCTGCACAAGCAGCCCTGCCCTTGCTGCCTTGCTTACATCTCTTTCATATCCACTGGCTCTTCATATTAGCTTCACTGCTAATTATTTTCCTCTGTCAGGAAGTAAGACATTGCTGGCATTTCTGTTCTTATCTAACCATGCACAGCGAGCCTTTCATTTTCCAAGGATTTCCATTAATTTTCTGGGTGACCATTCAGCATGAGAAAAGAGACCAATACCAGCACCGACTTCTGACCTTGGTCTCAATTCAATAAAGCACAAAAATTGCTGTTTTGCTGCGAAGGCACTATATTGGGTGCAGGTATCAAGGCACTGGGGCACTGCAAGATGTAAGAGATGGCTGTGGGCTGCCCTGTGCCAGGCACAGGCATTTCCAGGCAAAGGGAGGAGCAGCAGAGAGGAGCATTTATTTAGAGATGGCAAACCCCCATTCCCTGCTCCCCTGCACTTCTTGGGGGGTAAAAGATCAGGAGTGAAGCAGTGAAGCTGAGCATGAAAACCTGGAAAGGAAAGGTGCTGGTTTAACGTTTTTAGTTTTGTTTCTCCCTAATCTATTTTAATTGGTAATAAATTGAAAGTAATTTTCCCCTAGTCAAGTCCTATTTTGTTCCCCCATCCCACTGGAGGGAGTGAAGTGAGCAGCTGGGAGGGAGTTTGGCAGCCTAGCCATGGCAAAAGATTTTGTTTGGAGGTTCATGTTCTAAATTCTTCAGACCTATGAAAATTTCTATCAAGCCCGAAATTTCAGAAACAAGACCCAAGCCCTACCTGACCTTTGCTCTCCTCTTGTTGCTGTTCAGTCAAACATTTCAGCAATCCATTTAGATGCAACAGCTAAGCAAAGCATTTGACCAGAATTTAGGCATTAATGATTAGAACCCTTCTTCATTTTCACAGCTGAAATACTGGTTCATTTCTCTTTCTGCTGGTTCCTGGGAGGCCTCCAGAAGTGTGCCAGATTATTCTTACTCAGTTTGCTTTCTCAGAATACTGAACTGGTCTGTATTTCCATCTAATGCGTAGTTTAACAGACCTTCTCTGGGTATCTCCGAAGAGAGGAGGAAGGCAGGGACTCACACGCACACAGAAACTGGAGAAATCTACAGTGAGACATAATTAACCATTGAACAGCTGCTAACGGGACCATTTGTCAGAAGATTTAAGACTAGTTTTCATGAGCAAGAAATGTTACCAGTGCACTTCCAAGGACTGCTGCCGTTCTTGTAGATCCAGGCTCTCAGATCTCCAATTAGGGGCCCTTAGTTCTGAAAAACTATAGGTTTTAATTTGATAAAGTGCTCTGCAGTTAATTAGGAATCTCACTAAGGGAAAAAAGGCTTTGCTATGTCATATCATTTTGAAGGGAATGTGCAATGTGACAGGCAGTGATCTCTTAACGTGAACACAATCACCTTTGCTCTGAAACTCTTTAACATTGCAAGCATACAGAGAGAGCTGGAATTTGTATTTGTTTATTGGTTTTGCTGGAGACAGTCCGGCACCCACAGATATTTACAATGTAATATATGAATTTGCTCAGTATTCTCCCACCTCTGAAGACCCAGTATCCTTTTAAGGTCTGGAGATATTCTTGAAAAGGATGTCATCACCCAATCTGACAAGTTCATGCAGCAAGCATGCACTGAGTACACTTTAATACAAATATTGTTAATTGAACTTTGTCAAGTACAAGTCATCCTTAGGAGAAAAGTAACTTCCATTTTAAATCAGCTTCATACTGCAGTTACAGGTTTCTAATATATCTTTAATTACAGTGATTACAAGCCTTTAAAAATTATCAGATAGGTCTTTGCCTTCATCTCCCTCTGCTTTAATTTATTGTTCCTAAAAAGAGGACAATTATCACTTGCAGCCAGCTGCTCCTTAAACACACTTGAGAAATGGTATTTGTGTCTGAAACTCTTTCTCGGTTGTTTCTCCCTTTATATTGTTTTACACAAACACATTTCACACACCTTTTTCTTTTTGGCCAACAGACAGACCAGTCTCAGGGACTCCCTAACTGGCCATCACAAGTTTCTGAGTTTAGAAGGACTATCAGTGGATGCCAGGAACATGTCCATGAGGGCCCAGGTGGCCAGTCATGCCCTGGCCTCTGTCTGTACCACTGAGTCAAGGTCTGCCATGAACAGCAGGTGCAATGTGTGTCCCTGTCCCAGACTCTGTGAGAGCCTTGCACTCATCCAGTCAAGCAGAAGGGTCCCTGCAACTGAGAGAAGGGAAATGTGAACAGGAATTAAGTGAAATGGCAATGTGTCAGAGAGAGTAAAAAGGAGACGTTTACTTCTCTTTGTTTTTTGGTTGGTTTTTTTTGTCAGTCTTCTGGTCTGTTGTGTTGAAATACAACAGCCAGTACTAACATCTATGTACGTGTATGTCTGCGTCTGTGTGAGTGTGTGTTTCGTCAGTTCTGTATTTAGTCAAAAAGGAGTGACTTAGGCCCAGGGTCCCAAAAGATGCAAAGCTTACCTGCAGGAAGCTCCTCTCCACAATTTTAGGTGACCTGGGAATATTGTGCTCTCACATAGGCTTAGAGCTGACACAAAGAGGCTGAGTGTGGTGACCCATAGGTAACGGTGATGCAGACATTGGTGTGAGTGAGCATTAAGTGGGCCATGGACCAACACCTGACGGGACAGAGTATCTGGAATAGTCACAGAGGGATAGCAGGATATCAACATGGCCAGAGGGACTAGTGGCCAGTGCTGACCCATGGCTATAATGGCTCTCAGGGCTGGTGACAAGGGCAGCACTGTCACATGGACGCCCAACACCTTGTGGCATCTGGGCTGGCACCATCACGGGCTGGACCTAAGCCAGTGCCCAAAGCTCACCGCTGGGACAAGCTGGAAGGAGCATCACTAAGCCATGGAACAGATCAGAGGGACAGGTCTCAGTTAGTGGGGGTGTCTGAGTGTGTGAAAAGCTGTGTCTGTCAAAGCCTGTCTCTTGCTTGAACTGCTAAATTAGGCTCAGGTTTGCAGCATCACGTCATCTGGTGCTCCTTTTCCTCCCGTTAGCATTAGGTAAATCACGTCATAATGAATTGCAAACTTGGAATATTCATTCTTTCATACAGGAATATTTTATCTTTGTCCTTGTAACAACCCTAACAGAAAAAGCTACCGAAAGGTTCTAATTGCAATTCTGAACTTATACCAACACAAAGGAACAGAAAGAAAGGTGAAATAGCTGTAGATAAAATCTTATTTAGGAAAATGGTACAAGGAACACAGCCATCAGTCCCCCTCAGGGTAACAGGCAGTGCTTCTCGTGAAGTTTTGTTGACACAAACAGGACTGCTGTGAGTGAACTGAAGAGAGTGGTAATGAATCAAGCTTAATGTAGCATTCTAAATTTCAGTGCTCTGTAAGAATTAGAGGTAGGTAACAGACAGCAGGACTGTGGCAAGTGTCTGTTAAAGATGCCTTTGGTAGAGGACAGATAAAGTAGCACTGTAAAATACTGCACCTTCGCCGATGGATTAAAATCCGTGGTTGCTTTTGGGCAGAACACTGTTACTGCCTTTTGCTTGCAGTCGATGTTGGTCAGGAAACCCATGGACACTTGATTGAATTTATCCCTTTGTTAAATGCATAGGAAATTGTGCAGGCAACCTAGATGGACTTTATTAGCAGAGTCTTAATGATTCATCTGTGTATCAAGAAGAGAGGAATGTACAAGGCATCATTTTCTCACAAACATGCAAGACAGTCATGCAGAAGAAAGCTGGGCTGACTCTTTCCCTTTAGTTTTTAATGCTCCCCCCATCTTTTTCAAGTGCTTATCTGAAACAATAGGAGTTGAGCTAGTGCTAAGGGAAATACTTAACTGTTTAAGGTGGGCTTTAATCTCAGGCTTATACCTCTGAGATCACTAGTGCTTATCAAGGTGCTATCGGGTTACTCAGCAGTACAAAGAAGATCCAGAGCAGGCACAGGCAGATGGTTGTATTTCTGTTGAATAATTTCCACAAACAGCAAGGGATTTATGGAATCAGGAGCCCTGGCTGCAGAGGACAGCTGAAATATGATCTTGTATAAAGCTTCTCAGTACAAAGCCCATCCAACTTTTCTGGAACAAATCTGAACCCACAGAGTGTGTTCATATCATGTCAAGCCACTGTATCATTTTGAGTCCCGTATCAGGACCCCAGAGCCAGACATACTATGTCGTGAGCCAGAGTCCAAGGAAGCCTCTTCGCAGTCCCAGAGAGGTTTAAGCCACCTATGGATCCACCTGAACTCTTTAGAGAGAGTGTTGTCTGTTGACTCCAGGTGAGTTATATTAATGCCAACCAAGGCTTAGCCAAAAGTTAAAGAGGTTTTTGATATTTTAACACTAACAACCAAGTTTTCTGATGTGCACCATGCAGTATCAGTATTACTGCAGCAGCAATAATAGCCTGGACAGAAATGTGAGCCATAATGTCCTCTGCATCTTCACGCTGTGATCCCAGGCTGGAAGCACTGGACTACACAGCTCAGGTTGACACCTTGCAAGTCTCCTCCGTGGTCCCACGGCATGGTTGCTTGCGCGTGCTGTTACATGTGGCACTGTGCTGACACAGGGCTGTGGCACAAAGGAACACACCGCAGTCACTCAAGCCTAGAACACGACGTTTAATAATTAATTACAATGTTGTACGTAAACACCATTTCTGCTTTCAGCGGCCTTTCATATACTTCTGCTTTTATATTGTTAGTGTAAATTTAAACTTTAATAGACCTTTTCATTGCTGGATGATGCAAGTTTGCTTGAGGGATGTATTCCATTATACTTCTACAGTTTTGGGGAGAAATTCAGTCAGAACAATGCCTCAGAATCTCATGTGTTTCTCTATAATCCAAATTTGTTAATTTTAAGAGGAAAAACAAAGACATAACTATTGCATATCACCCATGCCAGTGTGATTCTCATCAACCCTGCAGATGATCTAAGCTCCACAGCCAGCATTTTGCAGTGCTTTTTAACACAAAGTCAGTTCTTTACGTTTTGCCTTACTTTCTTTATTGCCTTCTTGCAGGAGGCTTTTTCCTGGCTCCAGGGAGAGCAGAGATCAATAACACAAATCTAATATTAGAAACATCTGCAGAAGAGCAGCATCCACAGGCATGCTCCTTGCATGCCACAATCCCTCAGCAGCAGTGCTGGGATGTGACACTGGACCACCCCCAGCCATGCACCAGGGGATGTGAACACCCCAGACCCACTCCCTGCTTGCAATAACTGTATCCCTTGCAAGTCATTGGCGGAAGGAAACGTGTATAATAATGTTTACATGATTACTTTCAGCCACCGGCATCTTCAGGGTACATTAAAATTATTCTCGGAGTTGAGAATAATATTGTTGCAAGGCCTAAGGAGCTACAGGAGTTTAAAAATAAGCTAGATATTACTTTTCCTGGAAGTTTTCATCCAGAAGACGGTCAGGAAGTCTGACAATAGCAGGCTGCATTTACTACACAGTCATGAAATGGTGTGGTTCTCTTGGAGGGTATCAGAATCATTACCAGCACTTTCATCCTACAGTACAAGGCCAGGTACGCCTAGAATTTCATAGATTTAATAACCATCCACACAAATCTTTGAGAGGAGGCTTATGCTGCTGCCTACAGGCATCTCACTACCGCCAAGATCTAGAGAACTGCATTTTCAAGTAAGACCATTTGTTAATGAAATGCAAAAATAGMTAAAAATCTGCTTCTTTTAGCTCTTGTTTCCCAGCGGGAAACACAGCATTGAGTTCTGTAATAACTCTCTAATGCCATGACAAAACCAGTATCCAGATGTAGCAGGGATTTTTTTTTAGTCTATCCAGTTTTGTAAAAGACATTATCTTCCATCAACACCCTTCTTAACTTCTCAGCCACATAATAGTCTCTTTGCAGCTTGTTCAGCTCTACTTCTAATGCTTAAATATGATTTTAAAAATAACTCTTTCAGTAACCACACAATATCATCTCAAATCAGGTAATCAGAGTTCAACTTAAGGCAAAATGAGTAATGAAATTGTATCCAGTACTGTACAGTAACCAAAAATAAATTGAGAAGAGAGTCCTCTTGTAGGCTACAGGTCAGCACCAAATATTGCTGCTCCCAGAGGAGGCTGGCAAGGATGGAGAACAAAAGCTTTCCCTTCTCATACACCAATTTAATTCCAGAATGCCAAGGTTTTTCCATAGAGAACACCTCAAAACCTCCTACACAGAGAGTGGGCTTCTGGGGAAGCAGTGGTGGAGAGGATGTGACCTCAAGTGCCACTTTCAAATTAAAATGGACATATAACTTACAAAAATAATTAGAGATGAGTTGCTTCTAAGAATAATACCTCCAATTAGTGAAAACATACTGACAGGAAAGAAATTTTCTGAAAAACAGAAGCTATGACTGTCAGGGAGCCTGAAAGGAAGCTGTATAATGACAGTAGCCTGTTCAGTGGAGGAGAGGCCAGCTCCTCCCTTCCCAYCCTCTGTTTAATTTGAAGTCAGGAGTGACAGATAAGTTCAAAGGACTAAGGTGCAATTGGAACAATCTCAAGGAAGACTATGGCAAATAAGCCTACCATCCCCATTATCAGCACCCAGCATGAGACTGGAGGAGTAAAAATGAAAGAAACCCAATAATATGCTTCAACCTTACATAAGGCAAGAAGAAAAACCTCTATGAGACTGAAATCTGCATCTCCCTTATATCCACCCACATGCACAAGGAATGGATATATTAATCTCAATTTACTGTATTTTTCCATCAGATCCACAGAGGTTAGGGCAAATAGTGCCTTCCTTTCGTAAATCAGATATCACCCAGTAGCTTAGGAAGAGCCTTGAAATATAGTGAAATGCATTCGATTTCCAAAATCTCTATTACAGTGGCAATAAAATTACAGAAAGCAGAGGCAGAAGTGCCTGTATGCAAATAAATGCCTAGTAAAATTTGAAGTTTTTAAAATGTATTTCTACAATGCAGAGCAATAAACCCATGCTTGCATTATCATCACCACTCAGGCATTTAAAGATTTGCTAGACACATTCACCATGCCTGCATTCCGCTTCTTTTTTCCCCAGTACAATCTCATTAAAGGAACAGCAGGATAACACTTCTGAAATGTTCGCATAACAACGCAGTCAAATATGTTACTTCAGATTCTCAGGCTGTTATTACCAGAGTAAATATTGTCCATCTTTGCTTTCTCATCCATATTTTTAAGAGCATGGATAGGAAGACAACACACACAATGGATCTCTTTCTGTTCGCAAACCTAAAATGACAATCTAAGAAAGCCACAATATAAAACAAACACTGGTACTGGAGCACAGTATAGATGGAGGCTGAGGGATTCTTCCAGTCCAGGCAATACCTTTGGAACAGGCTGCAGAGTAAAGCAGGGGCCTTGCCCATCAGATTAGCAGACTTGCCAAGAAGGAGCAAATGCTGAGGAGCAAGCTGGAGGAGGATGCTGGCATTGTTAATAGCCCTTGCCTGTGTTCCTGCTTTACAAAGGCTGTCCCACTGCCAGGCTGAGGGAACTGGTGCATTCTGGTCCAATCTTGAGGTGGATTCTTGGAGCTGGATGACCCACAATGTGCTCTACAACCTATTGATCCTATATGTCTCCGATGATGATCGCTAACTGATGCTTTGTTACTGTCTTGTTGGATTTCAGAGGATGGGGTGGAGAGGAGAGACAGAGTAAGCTTTGTGCCCTGGAAAGGGCTGGCAGGTAGTTATAGGGAGAGAGGATCCCCTAATCCTGCCAGCATAGCCGGGCAGTGCTCTCTTTACTGGAGCACATTTTTCAAATGGTGGTCTGCCTGTCAGGCCACTCATTTGTGGCCAGTGCACTTGGGGACAGACACCTCTGCCAGACAGACAGACTGGTACTGACACAAACCTGACCTCAGCTGCAGAAGGGTGGCCACTTTAATTTCCTTTGCACAGTTGTTACTGTCTCAAAGAGCGCTCTCTAGGAATGGGAGTCTCCCTCTGTCATCTTTTGGGTTGGGAGCCATGCCTGGGACCTGCAGAGGCTCTGTGAGCACCACATTCCTGACATACAGCACATCCTAAGGGATTCAGAAAGCTTCAGAGGCGACAGACGCTTCTGCTTTACAAACGGTATGCAGAGGCATGGGAAAATGGCAGTCACATAGAAATCCCCAAATCTCCTGATTTCTAATTTGCAGCTTTATCCAACTCACTATCTTCAGCAAGCTCTTGCTTTTCGTCTGCGCTGTGCCAGAGCCACCAAGCCTTGAGGTCCTGGATCCCCAGCAAAAAAATAATCTGCAGCCCAGARATGCCCTCGAGCTTTAAGCCATACAAGCTGAGCTCCCAATTCACCTGCTGGGCAACCTGCCAGTAATTGATCTGCAGCCCTTCATCTTGCTGCAAGATGACATCCCCATCAGCTTGGGATATTACTGAATTCTTAATGATATGAAAGAATTTATATGACTAGTGCTATAATTTTTTTTTTAATTTTTCTTTAACTTTCAGGCAAATGACTTCTGCCACAGAGAACATCATCATAACTGCCACAGGAAGGGAAATGAAAATGAGGATTAGCTAGCAGATAGCGTCTGTAGGTCATATCTATGGATGAGGAAGGGAGCAGGGTCATTTTAATTCTAGAAGCAATTTGGTTGCTGAAGCTTGTCTCCATTTACATTTAAGTGGTTATTGCATCCTCCTTATGTGCTTATGTCCATTGTTTAACTTCAGCCTCCCAGATAGTCCACGGACAACTTTTATGCTTTTTTAATCAAATACTTCTAGAACATTTTCCCTCTGTTCTCTGTCTTATAACTTAAGTTTTAGCATTGCGTACCAGTTCAGGAGACGTATTTTCTGCTGACTAGATTTTTTTCAGGTCTTTCTGCCATGTTTCTTTTCAGCTTTTCAAGAAAATGGCCAGCTTTCTTTTAAAGGGTCCTGAAATCTTTCATGGGCATCCAAAAAAGAGGGAGTTTCTCTCTTCTTTGCTGTTCAAAAGATTGAGATTTTTTTTCAGTCTTCTACAGGGTGAAGGTCTCAAAACAAATACAAAGTTATTTTCTTTAACAGTCTTACAAGCTTAACATCAATGCTTTCCCTGTAACAACTCTCACCGGAACAGATTTATATAATCCCTGTACCTCAAAAAGATACCTTGCAATTACTCCAAATCTTTTTGTGAGAAACTCAGGAAGTTTTAGTGCATTGCTGAGAAGTTAACATCTGTGATTTCCTACTGAGTTCTGAGATTTAAATCAATTAGCAGTAATTGGAACTGTTTACAGAGGCCTTCCAAGTGGAACAAGCATATGTTGAAATTTGAAACCAAATATTTAAGTTCCTGCATCAAATGACCATCCCGCAAACTTTAAAAAATATTTTGACTGAATACGTTGGTTTAGTTAGTAACTTGTTGTTCTAGTCTTTTAAGCAAAATGGAAATCATAAGGTTTGGAGAAAAAAGTGATTTTAATTTTATTTTTATGTTCTTCATTTCTCAACATCTAACTGTTTGTGCTGTATTAAAATCACATGAACCTGAAATAACATGAATTAATTAATTGTAACAAAACYTGCATGGAGTAGTCTTGAAAGTTTTCTCCTGTGTATTAAGATAATAAATCTACCACATCAAATTACACTGAGAAGTGCTGTGTGCAGTTTTCGTACGGGATCAAAGACACTGGCAGCAGTAGTTGGTTGTGCTGAAGTGTACTGCACAGTCTTAAACAAGCCTGCTGATTTTTCAGTATGGAGAAGTAATCAAGAAGTTAACTGGGAGTTTGCTGTGGCATTTCCCTGGCCAGCTGGAAGCAAATTCCCCAATTACTCCCAAGCTACTGCACCACGAGGAGGGAAGGAAAAATTCACTCCCAAGCTTTTCATGGTTTGGGAGCTTTCCAAACCTTCAAATGAGAAAGGAAGGTGGATTGATGAGAGCTTGCAAGTTCTCAGTGTCTTTAAGTGGATTTACTAGTGCTAGCACTTCTGGAAGCTGTCTTCATGGAAAGACTTAAAGTAGGTGCCAAACTATTGCAGATGCCTTAGCACTGTCCCCTTTATGGAACAATGAGCTACTGAGAAGTTGTGACACACAGAAGCTGAGATGCGCTAGTGATGCTGAGGAACAGTTTCACCTCTACACTGAAGGGAATGCAAGACAGTGGCTGTGGATGTAAAAATGACTTTTGGATATTAGAACTGAAGCAGAAGGCATTAGTACAAATGCTTATTTCCATACTGTTATGTTGTCAGGGAAATCCATAAAAAATACAGTCATTATTGGAGAAAGCCAATTCAATGGAGAAATGCTTTTAAAAAGTTGAAAGTCGATGGGAGACACAGTTATACTTTATTCAGGTCAATAGGCACTTTCACTGAAGAGGACAATTATTGAATAGCAAACAAGAAGATGCAAAGCCATCATTACTCAGTAATGAACCAAGCCCGGAGCTAGCTCAGTGGCTATAACCTGGGAACAATATCACCGGCCATCTGCCAGTAACTTTTTAAAGCTAAATAAATGTTTACATGAAGAAAAGTGGGGGCTGGGGGGGGAGGTGTGTGTGGAAGTGCACAAAATACAATTTCTTTGTGGATATACATCTGAATTTTCAGAGAGTGCTCTATGTCCCCATTTCTCCCTTCATAAGTCTCCTTTCCTGGGGCCAGGGACACGGGTGCTGAGAAAGTCACTGATCCCCACAATGTCTTTGCAAAAGATACAGGGCTGACCACCAACAGGCTACAGCAGGGCCATCAGACCTTTCTCTTGTTGTTGCCACCCAAGGTATTTTCACAGCTTCTTCTCACAGTCATGTTTACTCTTTCAAAGACAGGAACATGATAGTTGACTTTTTCCCCAAATCTTCAGCCAAATGTCCTTCCTAATCTGGATGTTTGCGTCCTATTTCCCCCCTCCTCTTCAGCCCTCTGTGTCCTTTGGCCATCCCACCAGCACTCTTGCCTCTCCAGGACTTTGTACTTCCCTGTGTTGAAACTCATGATGTTCCTTTCAGCCCGTTTCTCCAACCTGTCCAGGTCTTTCCAAATGGTGGCACCAACATCTGGTATGTCAGCCACTCCACCCAGTTTTGTGTCATCTTCATCCCCCTGGCCCACCTCACCTGCAGGGGAAGTCATGACTCCAGCCAAAACTGCGGTCCAGCCCGGAGTACCACTCCCAACTCTGCCATGGGGAGCAGCCAGGTTCCAGTGAATACGTGTCTCTGCTGCTCAGGCTCTCTCCAAGCAGCACCACTGGTGCAGAGATGGATAGAGGAGACTGTGCTCCAGAAGGCCACGTCCCTGGCCCACCAGTGACCTAAGAGCGACTATTTATTTTGCCTTGTGTAACTTGAACCATTTTAATCCTGCCTGCACTGCACAGCATGTGGATGAAGGCTGTTTGTGTAATTATCTTTCCATAACCTAATTCTGCAGATCATGGTTCTAATCTACATCGTGTCTCCTTTCCACCACTCTGACATTGCAAAAAGGGACAGGCACTTAAATCCACTTCAAGAATCTTTGATCCAGACAATATAGCAAAGCCAGTGAAAATTACTCTTACAGCCTTCCAGAAGTCTGTATTTCCTTTAATTGCAGCAGTCGTTCTTTGTTCTTTCTTCTCAGACATTACTTTTGTGATTTCTTTGTTTTTCATCCTAGCCAATTTCGTACCACTCCCCACAAGTTTTCTGCATATGAGGCAGGTGATGCAAACTTAGAAATGTATCCTTCCAAAATTTGTCACAGTCCAGTTCTTTCACTATATTTTCCATTTCAAGCCCAAAATACCCCTAATTTGAGAAGCTGAGTCTGTGATGATTAGGGTGATGATAGACTAGGACAAATGATGTATTTTTTTTGTCCTGACATCTCATTCCATTCTAATTTAAGAAAAGTGTTCAAATTGCCTTGAAAGATATACTTTGATATCCCAGCTTCACGGTCTTTACATTAATATAGTAATACTGAAATGCTTTACAATAATTTCCAAGTCTTTATTTTCTGTTGAACAACACGGGCCTCATATTAAACAGTTTCAAGTGTATTTGAGAGACGAAAGGTGACAGAACTGGTAATTACCTCATTTCTCATTAAAGATGACTTAGTGCCCCAGGGACATATATTAGAATAAATATTCTATCTCCTGTTTATTAACCTTTGTTCTTGAAAATGGTGAATGAGTGCTGATAAAGCTATCGTTATTGTGACTGCCTCAGGAGCTACCACCCAGCTTCTAATATGATTTGGAGTCACCTTACCAGGTGACTTCACTATATTATGCTCCAGACTATCTCTATTTCTAACAAAACCTTTGAACATGAATATACATGCAATATCAGCTGATGTTTCACTATCTGAGTGAAACCTACTATGTAACTCTTTCATAGTTTTATATACGCTAAGGTTGCATATATAAATTATATAGCATATATATATAGACACACATATATATATAGCATATATAAGATATATATGCTGTAGTGAATCAAGTGCAGAAATATATGGAGTCCCTAAGTTACCTTGGATAATATTTATTTTGGAGGGCAAACTCTCTTTTGGCAAGGAACACAAGCAGTCCTGTGTTGTATGAGAACTGTCATCTCTCTTGTTTCCAACAGAAACCAGAACATGCTGCTTCAAAAGCAAGTTCCTAAAATCCTAAATTTGGCTGCTATAGAGCAACTTATTCACTCATATCCAAGACATATGCTCTGAAGCAGAGAGCTTATACTGCTTCAATAACTGATCATTTAAAATCTGGCAATTTCCCTTTAATGCCAGCACTAATTAAGTATTATGATTTCAACTGCAGAACCTTAAAAGAAACAGAACAAACAATGGGGAAATAAAATAAGCATTGATTTAATAACAAAGCAGGGCTGTGCCTTGATAGAGAACAGTCAGCTGCAGAATATCTGAGTGTAATTTTGGGCAAGTTTGGTAGGACTCAGTTTGGTAAGTACAAGAAACAAGGTAACTGAAATCAAGAGGACTAAGCTCTTAATGGGCTCAATTGCCATCTTCAGTGTAGAGTAACTCAGCAGGATTTCTTACCCTTGTGCATATTAATATTTTCAGGCTCAATGACTAGATAACATGTTAGTCCTGCCTATTTCTACCATATATTACTTTACATAAAACTTCAAATTTTTTTTCCAATCCAAAAAACTGAATTGGATGTCCTGTAAGGATTTCAAAACCCTCAAAAAGATTTAGGGCTGAATTCAAACATCCTGCTATGGATACCTGTCACGGACACTGAAATTATTTTAGTCATTGCCTGTCTAATAAGCCACAACCATGGACACCAGAAAGTGGATATTCTTAATCTTCTCTCACTTAATCTAAGTGAATCTTAAGAATCACTTAAGTTTCTAAACAGTGCATGGAGGGAGGGATAGAATAGGTCCTCTAATGCTCAGCCTCTACCAACACTAATGGATCTGGGTAACAGCAAGTTTTCACTGGCATTGAAAAATCTCTGGAGAAAAAAAATCTGGCATTTATATAGCCTCTTTATTTTTTGCTATAAAGATCCCCAAGAATGATGACAACCATTTTTGATAAGAACTGGAAGATATACTTAGAAGTCAGCTACACTGATTGCTTTTTTACCTTTTAACTTCCCTGCCTGATGGTCACACTGACAGGTCTGACACTTTATTTAGTGGGGATTGGTATTAATATCATCTTGGCTAGACATTTGACACCTACTTCACCTTATTATTTTCCTGTGCATCTCCTCCAAGGGCTGATACATTTCCAATAACGTTTGTTGCTAGTAGAACCCACTGGAGCACAAAATGACAGAAGAAAATATGAAGACTTCTAGCTATCTGTTATCTGGCTTAGCACTTAGAAGTGATATGGGAAGCCACGCCACAGGCAGGCAACCAGGACATTTGCTGAAGTCCCTCAAAATCATACATGTTATTGAGTTTGGAAGGGAGTGCTCAGCTGTCCTTACTTTACTAAGTTTTACTTACTAAATGGAGATTACACAGTGTGAAGCAAAACACAGTCAATCCTTAATTTCTCTGCTTGAGAGCCCTGGCCAGTTATTTTAGACTGCAGAATCTCAGTTTTACTGTATATGCAACTGAAATGTGCTCAATATGATTACAAGTGAAAAAAACAATACAGTGGGAAATACATGGCAAGAGAAGAAAGTCTGTGTCTCATCTTTTGTGGATGAGCATTTCAACTATGGGCTAAAGAGTCTTTATGAAGCTCAGGGAATATTTTACAGTTCCGTGAGATGTCGAGTGAGCAGTTTTGACAGGTGAGATTATAAATGGTGCAGCTGGGTCAGTCCAAGCAGTCACTGATACTCAAGGAAAAAGGCCCTGCTCTTCAGCACCTTTGTCTTCCTTTTTTCTCCCCTTCCAGGAGAAACTAAACCAACAAATCCAAGGTGAGTATCTCCTGCTTTGAATTGTGGTAAATTGTGGCAGTGTGCTGTGTGGTCAGAAAGCCATCAGAGCTGGCAGGAGAAGGGGGCAGGACTACACGACTGGCACTGAATCTTTAGATGATACCACTAGGAAGAGTCCTGCCTTAGATACCCCCATCCTGGTGATGAGTCTATTCATGACATGCTGATGGTCAGATCTCCTCAGGCAAAGGTAGGATCTGAATCTGTGCCACCTGAAGCCCAGCTAAGGTCCCTGCCCACTTGGTTAGCCTTTAGAACTGGGACTTTCATTCCTCCACTCCTGTTAAGAAGTAAGCCTAATGTTCACTACCATTAAAAAAAAAAATCACCACCAAAAAAACCCCACAGCACTTAACTCTGGGAAAAACTCAGAGTTGCTAAGACACAGGAGCCTGTCTCCTAAGCACCTCCTGCTTCCCAGCTTAGGGGGCTGCTTGCATTTTTCCCATCCCTGTGACCCCCAGAGACGCAGCCCAGTAGGGCTATGCACAATGTGGGCTTGATAATTCCACCAGGCTGCTCCACCAGTCCCACATGCCGCAGCATTTCACTTGCATTTGTCAAGCTTGCTTTCACTGTGGCCTCAGCCTTGAAGTGGTTGCTAGGGAGTGCTGCTTTTTGCTTGGGAAAACAAAAAGAGGAATGTGAAAAAAACTGGGTAAATACTTAGGTGCATGCGTTATTACATGTATGCCTTTGTTGCCTTGCTTTGGAGATGGCAGCAATAATTCCCTTTGCTGCTTTATGACTTAGAAGCCGGACTAAGATGCTAGCAAATGTTCTGACATAATTGCTGGTAAACTACGTGTATCCCAAGCAAACCAGGAGCTGCTCATGAACAAAGAAAGAAATGGAGAAAGATAAACTCACTCTTATCACAGATGTTCAATCTTTCAAAGAGGAATAAAAACACAGCATGACTCAAGTGCACGGATGACAAATTCCCACAGGACCACTGAGATTCAGGTATGCTCACCAGCATCCTGCTAAGAGCCCTCATTGTGGGAAGAGGTGACTGCCCCCTCTTCACCTCTAGATGACCACATCCCCAGTTGCCTCTTATGGCTGTGGCAGCCTTCAGCAAGGAATATCTTGTTTTTAACCAAGTACTTTAACTCCATCTGAGTTAAAGCAAAACCAAGTGTGAACATTTATTTACAGCATTCAAAGGAGAGCCTACAGTAACAAAGGGGTTTTAAGGCATGATAAAGAAGGCTATAAATCAGCCTGCTTACAAGAGAAATATAAAAGATCCTTTTTACTCTATATCCTTCTCATTTGCTGCAGGTAGTCTTCTGACATGTCAGAGACACTGTCTGCCTGCTTGCCATGTGTCACAGTCTGCACTTGTTAGAGAAAAACCTTTCCTCCACACCACCGTCTGTAACTAATCTGCTTTCCAGGAGCTCTGAGCAGATCTAATTTTTCCTCTAGAAACTTTCTGTCTTTCCATCTGAAACTTACTTCCTTCTAACTTACTCAGGAGATGATCTTGACACTTCTCCAGTTAAATTAAGAAGTCTCACTTCTCTGGAGATGCAAATGTCACTTTGTCAGAGCAGCTGTCATCCCCTGTACTTCACTAGCCAACAAGCACCTTCTTGACTGAGTGCCACTTTACCTGCTAAACCTCTCCTTCCTTGCTATGGTGACTCAATTGCTTTTAATATGAAGGTATCTCCAGGCACTAAAGTTTGCATTTAAAATGAGCCTAGAACATTCAAAAATACCCTTGGCACAAACATCCAGTGCAACAAGTGAACACAGTCATTATCATCTCTTGAATGAAGTGGTAATGCTGGGCTTAAGGCAAATAAAGGAGAGAGAGAGGAAAGCCTTTCTTCCAAACATGCCATGAAAACATCACAAAGCAATGACAACAGAACAGTCTTTGGCACCTATAACAGATATTTTCCTGAAAAATGTCATATTTTCAATCGACATTAACTCTCTGTGGAACAAGAGGCAGATACAAATAGCAATCGAAGGGAAAAGTCCAAGCTATTTTGCATGTACACTTGAGTAAGGGTCAATTCTATTTCAAGAGCTTGCTCCCCGGATGACCTGTTTCCTTTAAGGCTTTCTATATATTTCTGGGTGGGATGACAAGGAATGACAGTGGAGCTGACAGCTCTATTAGCTGCAGAAACAGGACAGGAAAAGCTGTGTTGTATCACCTCTGAATAATGAGCTTGAATTCAGAATGCAGCCCAGATTCTTCCAGGACAAACCATGATGTGACAGGTTAGTGGTAGATGAAGGAACACAACCTGAGGACTTCTTTTATATCCAGGGCCTTTACTAACATACCTACTATAGATGGTGCAAAAAAGACAGGACAAGTCCTTCGTAAGAGTTCCAGGGTCAACAGAAAGCAGATTTCAGTAACCTGTGAAAGGCTCCCTGGACAAACCTTTAAGTAAGATGCTGTGAGTGTAATCATCCCAGTGTTTTCCCCTGGCAGCACTCCAGCCTAACATATCTACAGGTCAGGTTGTTTATTTCTCACCTTTCCCTTCCAACTTGCAGCACAGCTATGGGGTCTGGAGTTGGTGGCTCTAGTGGTGCAGGAAGGGCTTTTGTCCCAGTTTCTACTTCAGAATCCTTTCTTTGTCTCATTACAACCAAGAAAGGCAAGACAGGAGTCCCAGGGAGGAGCCAGGCTGTGTTCCTTACACACTGGCATGCTGCAGGGTCGGGGGCAAGTCCATGTGTAAAGGCATTAGTGTGTGATGATCAAACGCATTTGTACCACAGAGTCCAAGTCAAGGCTGGTGTTTGCCCACAGCCAGGAAGCTCTCTGTTTGGGAAATACTGGTATCCACTACATTGAAACCAATGCTCTTTTACGCCTATTAAAACATGCACATGAATCATAACAAGCAATCCAGACATGGGCTGTTGCTAGGCTTCACTAAAACATTGGCAGTTGCTCTTTCTTGTTCCTTCTTGCTCGGTTAGCTGTTGTCGTAATGCGCTTCTTTCAAGTTCTTTCAGAGAAATGCTTAACTGAAGAAATTTCTTTCCTGATCTTCCCTCTTTTTGCCTGTCAAAAAAATTGTAAATAAGGGTTGAAGAGAAAGAGGTAAAAATTTTTAAAAAGCAACAAAACCCCAAATTATTTTTGTTTCTGTCTGAGGTGTTATTGAAAACAGGATTTACTGGGGGGTAAAAAAAGCAACAAATAGCCAAGAGAATTTACATATTCCAATAGGTATTTAGGCTACTAGTTTTGTGGAAAAATGGGGAGGTTTTTTGTGGAAAGGTTTTAAACCTCTTTTTATTATGTATTTAGTACATGGCAAAAGTCAAGAAGGGATCAGAAAAAGGCTTCCTAAAGCCTTTATGTGCAAGCATAGAGACAGACACACAATAGGCAGGGGACAATATTGTCTGCCATATTCCTAACTCAGATTCTTGTCGGTGCTGCAAGAGAGTGAAATTCCTTGTGGGATTCTTTACATTCTTTCATGTAACATCTCTCAGCAGCTGTTTTCTCCCTGCATTAACGCAATTCCCAACACATTAAATAATAATAATAAAAAGTTATTTCCATTGTTTAGCTTATAACTTAAGTCCAAAACATGCAGAAGTGTCTCCATTTGTGAAAAGGTGAAAATAAATTTAATGGGGAAGCAGGAGGTGCTGCTGGGTACCTTTCAACTACTCTCTTATTGGATGTACTAAATATACTTCTCAAACTTATTTTCAGATGGAGAAGACTGGAATTGCTGTATCTCTGCAGACAAAGAAGTGCAAAAAAATTGTATGTCAGCTGAGAAGAGGAGATACGGAAAGTGTTCCATGGGACTAGAGTGACAAGAAATTCAGAAACTGCAAGGCATTAATGAGGTGCATCGATTTAATTAGCCAGCATAACATCATTTATCATGGTAACCACAAGAGACGTGCCCATAACAGTGACTGCTTGAAGGTCACACTCACATGTAACATTTCTCCTCTCCACACAACTGTCCAGTTGTAAAGACTGGTTTTATCCAGGCTTGGAAAGAAGTCACTGAAAGACAATTTTGGAAAGCTTCCACATGAATAACAAAGTGATATATGTTGTAATCAGGTCCATTCAAGCCCTTAATAATCTGGAGTTTCTGGGCTTCCAATGTTTAGTTGATTTAAATGTGGGAAGTAAACAGAAAGGACTAACTTTAAGAGTGTTGTCTATAATAGAATCAGAATCATGAAGTTTTGGGACATTTCATTGTTTTATAATAGCACATCCATGCCTGTCAGTCTTTTCTGCCTACTGTGTCTGCCTGTTCATTATTCAGGAAATAACTTAAATAATGATGAGGCTCTGAAAGAATTCTCAGTAGCAAAAAGCCTCATAAGGGCTGGCTCATTTATGGTCTCAGCTACATAGGGGTAAGACTCAAGTACCCTGATGAAGTGAAAAGAGTTCCTGGGGACACATGTTAGCATAAATGGGGGCTTAATTTGGCCCTAAATTAGAAACCATTTGTCAGCTGGGAGCTCAGGTATCCAACAGATTCAGTGCTGTTCCTCTGACACTGGATAGTTTTCCAATTGGAATTTCCTTACATTAGTGTGAAATTATTCATATTTTTTAAATTAAGTTTTTAATGTCATTTTCTTTTTCATTTTCTGACTTACAAAGCTTGTGAAAAGTGTTTTGCAAGTGTTTATGTTTGTTTCAGTTTTTAAACAGTGCATGGGTCTGTTAACTTTTCCTAAGCATGTGTTTCTTTAATTGAAACTCCTGTTTTTAAAAAGGCATAATAGGATCCATGTTGATTAATTTCCTCATCCACCTTCCCACCTTCTTCTTCTAGGAAGAACTAGAAAGGCACCCCCAGGAGCATATGCCTTCTGTCCCTTCTATATGCTGGCCTAGAAGATCAGTTTCTCCCATGATCAAATGAACCCTCGACCAGGGGAATTTCAGATAGACTGCAACAACAGGAAACTTTGCAAAGCAAAAGCCCTCCTGCATTTCATGGTGTGCGAAAGTGTTCAGCACTGACACCCACACAAATGACAGTCAATGTGCAGTTGGACTCGGCTGCAGGGATTTCTGCTTATGCACCTTTTGATGCCCGAATTGAACAAGGATGTCAGAAATTAGAACCCACTCACAGCTTTTCAGTGAGTCTATTTCTGCTGTATTTAAACTGCCTTTGCAGTGATTGCACAGGAGAGCCAGTCTGGAGGATTTTTTCTGTTGCAGAGAGAAGGATGTGTTATGTTGTTCTGGCTCTGTTACGTGCAGAACATGCAGAGCTGAAGTCTAGTTCTAATTCTTCTCCCTTCATGCCCTTCACCCCTTGCTTGTTACCTTTAAAAGTTTCCTTCAGGATACTTTAAAACATTTTTTTTTTTAAGTTAGTGCAGTACTAAAGGACCATTTCTAGCACAAAATGGCCAAAGTAATTGCCCAGGGAAGCTGTTGTTACTTTCAGAGGTTAGAGGGCTATGTTCCTGCTGACAAGAGATGGCTGCACAGACATCAGAGTATTTGCATGGTGCATGAACAGCATCAAAGGAAAAAGTCTGGATAGTGGGGTTTTAGTGAGAATGCAGGCAGCCATCAGAGCTCACTGGAAGAGTTCAGCTTTCAGCTTTCTACCCTGCTTCATGTAGTATTTGCTGTTGGACCCTGCTTTACTCTTCAGGTGCTATTTCTCTGGTGGGGTCCTCAAGTACCAGGGCGACATCAGCAAATATATAAAATTTTGTCAGATATTGTCTATATGAGGGACAGGACATTTCTCCGCCTGCACCTCTGCTAAACCTTCCTATATCACATACCCTTCCTAATGACCTGTAGGATGTTCAGCCCAGCTAATACGATGAAACTCAGATTAAACAAAAATAGCACATCCTTGAGAAGTCACCACTTATGCTTCAGTCAGTGGCAACAAGGATAGACAGCATCCCTCCTAGGTCTTAGCAGCTGCCTGTAAAAGAAGGGACATCCCTGACTATTCATCTGGGCATCTGAAGTGCAGCTTTTCCACTTCGGAAAAGGGGTCTCCTAGAACACCTTGCAAAGACAGGATTTTTCCCCCTTTTGTAAGGCAAATGTTAGATCTGGGTATTAGACTGGAGTTACATCTAATCTGTGCTCCTTTATATGAGGCAGGAAATTCCAAATCTGTGATCAAAGCAACACACATACTGTATAACAGTTTTAATTTTCATTTTTCAAAAAGATGGATTAGGACAAAACAAGCAGCGCACATTTAGAGAAGACTGGATATTACAATAATGACAACTCTGTCAGAGTATAAATATGCTGCTGCACAAAACCGGAATTTCCTAGACTTGCATAAAGTATTGGYTCATTGGTTAAAATAGACCTGCAGTCTCTGCTGTAGAAGCCCAGCTACTCTGTGATCTCCACGAAAGAACAATTGCAACTACAATAAACACCCTGGGATCTTGAAAAACACAGCAAGGTATCAGCTGCTGTTAAACAGCATAGAAATAAAACAGTAGTGAAACTAATAAATACATACAAACAGGCTTAAGGTGTCCTCTTTAGAAATACTACCCTATGAGTCAAAGATCTGAAGATTTAGCTTTTAACAGCTCTGGTGTACAAGGAACCCATACAAGTACTTACCCATCTCCCCTGTGTCAGTGCTTCAGTTCTTGTTTCCAGCTACATAAATCACAGGCAGGGTAAACGCATTACGAGTTAAGAGAAGGAAATAATATGATCTCCTAGCAGACACTGAGAACAACAGCTTTCCACTTATGTGCCAAAATGCCACACAACTATTAGTCTGGAACAAGATACGCCTTCTTTTAGAAACAGTCTGTAGCAAATCCATATTTTATCTACCAAATCCTTGACTGATTACCCCAAAATTCACAGCCTTTAACATATTTCTCCTCATAACATCTGTTTCAAGACTAGACTGTGCTTTTCTCTCACTTTGTAAGCACAGATGAAAGACAGAGCTATAAACAAGTACAGATGCACAAAGAGGAACTAAGTGTCCAAATCCCAGAGTGCCAGCCACAAAGCCCCAGGATATTCAGTTACACTGAGCAAAAGCCATAGTGCTGAGAGATGGAAAAAGTCTCCATTCTGATATAATTTGACAGCCAAGAAGGGTGGACAGAGTCCGTATATATGCTCCTGATATGTACAAACTACCTCAGGATAGTGGATACACCTGAAAGTGGGAGAGAAACAGATAATACAATACGGACCACATTGTCCACATTTTGTGATCACARATCAGTTTTCTGTTGACAAGACTCATTTTTCACAGCAGTGTCTTTGTCTCCAAGCTTTTGCCAAACAGTTGTAACTTCATCAGTGCATTTGGGGATACGTTTAACAAAATTGCCTTTTACAGAAGTGAGATGGTACCAAAGCAATGCAATTCTTAAAAATAACAACACAGAGGGAAGGAGAAAAGCTATCTAGAAAAACTAGTGAATATGGCCCTCAATTTCCTAATAAAATGCCCCAGTGCATTGTTGCTTGATTATTATTCTCTTTATGAAATACAGGAAAATAAAATTACCATAATTTTGCAATGTGTGCAACACCATTTCACTACAAGGATAAGAAGCCAAAACTGTGCTTTGTTACCAACAAATTATGTCAGTATTAAGACTGCTCTCATGTGACCTTTGATCTTGAATTCTTCATGAAATCAGAAGCACAAGATACTGTTAATTGACGTAGCAACCCTGAAGTTGTATCGGAGGCTGTGTCTAAACACATTACAATCTCAGAATTCCTTAATGCTTTCCTCCAAATAATCAAAAACATTTTCATATACACCATCAAACACACCCATGCTTAGATTATTTGAAAAAAACTTCAAGGCAGAAAATACCAAATGTAAATATGCGTGTGTCCCTTTGTGCATTACTGTATCTTCTTTGATTAGAGGATCATAATGAATTAATAACGAATAATAGCTTGGGTTACCTTCTGCAGCTGTACATATGGCATTCCTGTGCACTTGTGCATGCATTAGGGTAATAAAGAACATGATATGTTAAAATATATAAACCCCATTGCTAATCAGACAAAGACTCCTGCAGAAACTCTGCTCATTCATCCATCCTTTCCCTCATAAAGCCAGGCCACTACCATCAGCAGGCTTATGTTTGAACAAGGCTAGCTTGACATGGATTGCTACTTGAAATGGGCTTAAGGAAGACAAAACATTTCTAATTGGTGCTGGCAGGCATAGGAATGCAGAACATCCTGGTGACAGACCAACCAGCCTTTGGCTGATCAATGTAGCCTGCACTTGAGAAACACTGCTAGTGACAGGGAGGAAATTGTGCGGTGTATATTAAATGTTTTTAAACATAGCTTGTAGATAAAAAAGTTCCTTCCAGCTAGACTTTAAGAAAACATGTCAATGACCTAGAACTTGCTGTCTGTGCTGCTGTCTCATGGAGCTTTGAATCAAGTCCATGATCCCAAAGTCCTCTCTTCAAGACACCTGAAAACCTGGGCTCAGGATAGCTATCATATTTCCCACAGGAGAAAAACTTTTCACAGTGGCCTCTTCACTTATGGAGGGACCTCACACAGAAACTCTGGTGTTTGGCAAACCCAAACACCTTCGCCTGCCAGGCACGCTTCTGTTACTCACCTCTCCTAACAGAGTCACCAAAAGGTCGTACTTTTAAAACAAGCAGGCGACCGCTCCATGCTCACCCCCACAAGATCACGACAACAGGCATTTTGCAGCTCCTTTCTGCAGAGAGAAAGGGTAGGTCACACCTGCGAGGTGCTACCGGTGTTACAGAAGGCACAAAGCTGCTCTGACACGGCAGCGATGACAAACTCCCACCACGCAGACTGACGGATCTGGAGAGCTCGTAGCTAAAAAAAGCTTACATAGGATATAGTGCATTATTATTAGCCCTGGATGCAAACAACATTACATATGGAAAGACCAAAGCACAGATCTGTCAGAGGTCTGTCAAACATCTCTTTGAAAGTTTATACACTCAGCCAGGAAAAGTTTGAATCTCCCAGGCCCTGTCTATAGCCACATAGCTATCAAAGCTGCAATATCAAGCATCCAAGCTCAGATCAACAACACCTTCCAATAACAATACTGGAATTTGATCTGTGTCTTGCTCCCTCTACTGTAACTTGGTCTCAGTTTATCATCAGGCTGTGTTTGGTATTCACAGCAGAAGGGACGGAGCATAACACTGTAATTTTTAAGAAGCATTTGCTCACTAGAATCACATTCTTTTTGTACCAAACATTAAAATTAATAAACTGCACCAGAACAAAGCAAAATGAACCAAAACCAAAAAAAACAACCCCAAATGAACCAGCAACTCAGCGCTAAATAAGAATGAGAGAATCTGCAATTTTTACCTCATAGCTCAGGTACATAATACTCCAAAACCCTTCTACCACAGGCAGGGGAACTCCATTCACTAGAGCATTTGTCTTACGTGTGTGGTCAGGAACAAGTATCGCCCAGGGAGTGCCAATAACAGCTGAAGGGCTGATTCTGCTTGGTAGATTAAGTCCTGGCAAAGGGCTCAGGAGGACACAGCATTGAGATCCTGACTCCTGCTGAGGTCTGAAATGAACTTCCAAGGTTCAAATTCTCAGTGGAAACCAGAAAGAGAAGTAATCGACTTGAGGGAATAGTAGTTCTGCCTATAAGCTGATCTTATTAAACATTTTCACTAGTGACCATAGCAGAGTGACATGGTCCACCAGAAATGTTATAAGAACACTTGCTGATGTGACAATCAGAAGCATCATAAATAAAGATGAGGATCAGAAAAACTAAGGAAAGGATCAACACACAAAGCATGAGGTCATGCCCTTATGAAAGAATTGGATTTTTCTGCCAGAGAATAATGGGTCTCCACAGTTGGAAATGGAGGGAAAGAAGATCTGGGGTGTTTGCTATGAGCCACCAGTGTGCTGCAGACTTGAGAAAAAAGAGAAACGCTCATGAATGCATGGAGTGAGGTGTTCCCAAAAGAAGCAAGAAAGCATTAATATCTCTTTGCTAAGATGCACACCTTGTGCACAATTTGCTCATTCCCACACAAGGAAGATTAATTCAAATGGGTACAGACACAGAATTTGGTAGAATGCTAAGTCTATTTTTGGGGAAAAAAAATTAATAAAATTAATATTGAGGAGATAGGATTGTTCCCTAAGCATAGAATAAGGTTTAAGAACCCAGGAAGTTGCCTCTATTAAAGAATGCTGCTAGCAGAACAACAAACAAAAAAAGTTGCACCAAAAGGCACAATATAGCCAGGGATACACCTACCCCAGAAATCAGAAGATTCCTATCAGAAGAATGAGACCGGGTCAGGTTTTCAGTAAGGATAGCAGGACAAAAAATATCCCAGCAAACCATCTGATTAAATTTAGGGTGTATCAGGAYATGCAAGTAGTCATATGAGAGAGAACCACGTGGAAGAGTGCCAGCTATAACAGCAGATTGTGTTTAAGAGTTGGAAAAGTCATACAGGTTCTGAGTTCCAGCTCCTTCAAAAATGCTTTAAAATTAAGTTCTATGGCCAAAATAAAAATTATTAATTCTAATAATGTAACATCTGCCCAGTAGAATAAGAGAAAAAAATCCACTTTAAAATGTGAAATGATACACTAAAAAACAAAGAGCCCATGTGAGGTCTTTTTTACTTACCAGTCTTCTGGTAACTATAACAACAAATTACAATTAGTTTCTACTTCAAAGAAAAAATTTTCTAAATTTCAGGAAAGGTAATATACTTTTGTGTAAATGGTGACTATTGCTAAGCAAGTGTCAAAATCTAGAAGCGGAGGAAGGTAACAGATTGTACTGCATACGCTAATAAATCCACAGGTAACTAGAAATACTTGCAAACTAAATCAGCATTATTGTATGACAAGACGTTCTTTTGCTTTCATGTGATCATTGAAAAAAAACAGGCTTGGAAATATGTTTTCATTTTCAAATTATGATGCCAATTCCAAAATCCCCAGCTTACTGAGATGTTTCTTTATATGCCTGTTGCAATCTAAAAAGCACTTTTTAGGACAGAATAAATGCTTCCTTCAGGCAGGTTGTTAATATATTTTCCCTCTAAGCATCTCACAGAGCCCTCTGTGGCACAATGTTCCCTGTTCTCTGTGGGGCTCGCTCACGCCTTGTTTACCTGCACAGAGAACTGCCTGAGCTGCTGGAGCTGTGTTTGCTGGGTCGGAACAGACACTGCTCTTTGTACTCCCGAGATAAGAGGTTGCAACAGTCAAGCTGTTTTTGTGCATCTCAGCCACAAAATACGATCTTAATAATTACTGTGAATCAACTAAAACAGCAAATCGTATTTTCTTCCCAATAGCCATAAATTTAAAAGGCGCTCTGAATTTAGTGCATTTTCATCTTGCTTCATGTGTTTGAGAATATTTATTCCAACAAATTCACAAAACCTCTTTTCAGCAACAAAGCACTAGCTGTAAATTGTCCCATACCTCAGTTTTCTTTCAAAGCTCAGACAAAGGACTGTTCTTGCCCTTTTCATATTACGTCCACATAAATCAAAGCCTGGTAAAGGACAAGTCAAGTAATCTGAGCAAACAGCCTACACCAACTATACAATTGGACTGTTGCATGTCATGCTTCCCATTAGTCACAGAGAGAAACTAGAAACTTTCGATGAGGTTGACAAAGAAGTTGAGAGCAGAGCCCTTGCATCATGGATATACTCAATAAGCCTATTAATCTAGGACTCCATCATGCAGAGCTGACAGAGCACTGGCTGAATTTCTTCTTGTTTTACAGCCAATGTCCTTTCTCTGCAGGAAGGACACTTGTGAGCTGTGCTGAGCCCTCCCATTATGATGGTACAATGACGGAACTGACTCCACGTCTGTCCAGATGTGGTCTCATACCTTTCTTAGACATAGCCAGCCCTGTTTCTATGTATTCCAACTCAGTGCTATATTCTCAAGTGGGACTGATGGGGGAAGACAAGAGTCCTCATCTTCCTCCCATTACACTGAACATCATCGGCTGATGCAAATTGGCAATGGCTCCACTAAAGTCAGGACAGCTACATCAGCTTTATCATATTTGATGGTCTGCCCTTCATCTGTGTAACTCAGTTGATGGCCACACAGGGACTTTTTTCCCAGCTGCAGTGCTGAGAAAATGACCTTGTTGCTGATACAAAAGTCATGACTCTTTACTATACAGTCATGGTTTTAAAAGYGAAGAAACACACGCAGTAAAAGACAACATGCCCAGCCCACTGGGATTGCAATTACCTGGTGCCAATACTGAAAGTGTTAAGTCTGTTTCACAAGCCCCTCAGTGGTGGTGCTGCCACAAGCACATGGTAGAGCCCATCTGCAGCTCTGCCATCCTCCCTGCACTGGAGAAAACCCAGTTATCACAGAAGAAGGTAAATAATAAAATGCTTTGCAATCTTGAGGAAGTGACTGAAGCACATAAGTATGTAAGATAAACTTAACATTTTATGTTTTGAAATAAACAGTTTTCTACTGTTTATACTGATAAATTGATATACATTTATATCATCACTGAATATAAGCAGGTAGAAGAAGCATCTATCACTAAGAACACAGAACCGACCCGCACAATCCATGCATAAGATGACTGGATGGGAACAAAGCCCATGGCAGTGAGACAATAGCATTAATGCTGTGTTAAGAGAAGACGAGGCAAACACACTGAACCACAGAACCACGAGATCTGGACACAGCAATTGCTGCCCACAGTAAGAAAAATGTCACGCTTTACTGTCACACTCACGTATTGGAAGACACAAATGTTGCTACTGAGCCATCCACATGCACACCTGCGAAATTCCTGATATTCTGTGAACATCGCTGAATGCTCCATGGCA
The DNA here is from genome assembly GCA_018881555.1 of Amblyornis subalaris. NCBI lineage: Eukaryota > Metazoa > Chordata > Aves > Passeriformes > Ptilonorhynchidae > Amblyornis > Amblyornis subalaris. The sequence continues at coordinate 6,718,393 of JACAXG010000002.1, forward strand.
TCTGCTATGACACAATTCAGCCTGCTCTGAATGAATAAACCAAAGCAGTTTCAAAAGGCAGAGTTGCTCAATGTCTCTGTAATTTGTCCATCTGCAGATTTTGCAGTGCTTCTGTGACAGTGATACAACGGTAGCAAGAAAACCCATAGAGGTAAACCAAAAGGAATGAGGTGGATGAGCTAATGCAGGGCCTCAGACAAGTTACCTGTCATTTATAATGGAGCACAGTTGGCTAGGAGAGAAATGATAGGACACAAAGTCTAAAATTGAAACCACAAAGTAGTGTTCTGGAGGAACAAAAATGACGGCAGCAAAACAAAAAGAAAATTACTGGAAAGCATTTGCATTTAAACCCAGAATGTTTGAGAGCAGAATCATCTATTGTAAATTTTAATTGAAGTTGTTCCTTACATATCAAAGTTTCTCTACACAGAAAAGTAAGACAAAGGTAAGCTAGAACTTGCCCTTCAATTCCCAGGGTAACACCCGTATAGCGCTCTGATTAACCCATTTGTTATTATTATTCAGTTTATCTTAACCTACTCTAGCAGAGATTTAAACTAAGCTAGAAAGCCAYCCTAATTTTGGAATTAAAATAACCCCAACAGGACTCAATTTGGTATGGCAATCTACTATCCCAGTTAAATGGTCACTTTTTAAAAAGAAATAGCAAGCCGTACACAAATATAATTGCTCCGTGACCCACTAATGACAGGAACAATATTGTTGTCTGTTGTTGCTGATGGCAAGTACAGTACTGGTCTGACAGACAGGCATGTTTTCTGCCCCACAGCAATAGCCAGCTTTGTCATCTGATAACATATTAGAATTAAAGCCGACATTTTTAATATCGTCTTGGAGCCATACAGTATTTGGCAACTGCACATTAGGAAAGGATGCACATCTCAGTTAATGCGAGTTGGGGACTTCTTAACGTCATTGTTGATTAATCATTATTACTTCGGGACTAACATCATGCTTGGCACTACAGAAAGCAAAAATTAAGACAGTTTCTGCAGTGAAAAATGCAGACTGTAAGAGATAAAACATGCTGGGGAGAGAGGGCAAGTGATAAGAAGGACCAAACATTTTGTAAGGGCACAGCTTCCAGGCCAGCCCCTATCCTGGTGCATGCTTTTCCATCTTCATGGAGATACTGTCTGCACACTTCAAATCTAAACAAACTCTTTGTTATGGTTGTATCCAAATATGGTATTTAGGCTAGATTAAAATGTACCACTAACTTTGGATGCAAAGCAAAATACACAGTAACTAATTGCACTTTGCACTTGCACTAGTTCTCAAAATGCTGATGTCAACAAGCAAACAACAAAATAAAATATCATGCTATTCAACAGAGAGAGAAACAGAGAGAAACAGAGGCAAGAGAAGTGATAGGCAAAAGTCAAGGAAGAAGTCATAAGGGGAACATAACAGTCTGTCTGAATCTAAGTCCATTTTCTATAAGAGCCCATAGTTCACTGCAAAGATAACGAAGGCCAAGTTTTGCTTTTATAAAGCAGTGCGATTGCAATTGTCAAATGAAGTTGTCACACCTCAAATTCACTACTGGCTTAGTAAGAAAGGTGGCATAAGAAATAGGAGGGGAGAAAAAAAAGCCAATAAAGTTGTCTTCAGAAACAGGAGTTCTGAATAATGTATTGCCTGGTACCTGGGAGACCATAAGATCATTTCTTTTCTGAACATGGCCAAATAAATCTATATTCAAATGGAAACACATCTGAGACAATGATATATTATCATATGTGGTCTGGCATCTTCCAATAAGTTCAATAGTTAAATGTCAGTGGAGGTCTCAGAGCTAGAATCAAGGAATGGGAAAAATGACACCAAATGTGTCAAATTGCCCTGCCCCTGGTATAGACAGAGACAGGCAACTATGGCCATTGGAAACATGGGGAAGGAAAATGTCTTCAAATGGGAGGGCAGCTGGAACAGAGAGATTTATTCTTTTTCTTTTGGGGATTTCACAACATCTACTTCCAATTGTGGTGGGTCAACTCCGGCCAGCAGGTAAGCACCCACCCAGCTACCTACTCATTCCTTCACCACCACGATGGGGCAGAGAATGGAAGAAAAAAGCAAGAAAACCTGTGAGTTGAAAGAGAGTTTAACAAATGAAGAGAAAAAAAAACCTCAAACAAACGAACAATCAAACAAAAATGGAACCAAGTGATGCAAAGGCAGTAACTTGTCACCTCCCATAAGCAGACCAATGCTCAAGTATTCTCTGAGCAACCACAAACTTGGAAGACACCCCTCTCCCCCTTTCTTCCTCTACCACCACTTTCACTGCTGTGCTTGATACTGTGCACAGGATATCCCTTTGGCCAACTCAGGTCAGCTGTCTCTGCTGTGTTTCCCCTCCTAACTTCTTGCCCACCTTCAGCCTGTTTACTGGGGTAGGGGGCTCAGAGTGGGAAATAAGAGAAAGTTCAGCTATAGCCAAAACATTGATGTTGGAGCCACAAACCACAGCACCATATGGGCAGTTATGAGGAATGTTAACTCCACCCCAGGCAGACCCAGCTCACCAATGCACAGGGTAAAAAAGAACCAAGAAAAGCTTAAAGCATAGATAAGCAGAGGACAAGCTGCTAAGAAATTTAATGTTTTAAGAGTACACAGTGCACTCTCTCTCACAATGCACTTTCTCAGGATTTGCTTCCTGAGCCTGCTGTAGCACTGACACTGTAGTAGCATGCTGGGAGCCATTAACTCCTACAGGTGAGAGATAGACCAGGCTAGCTTGGGTTGATTTGTATTTCATCTCTGAAAGGGCTTTTTTCCCCCACAGAATACTCCCAATGAAATCTCTGCACTCATCATTTTGGAACCATGTTACCAGAGGTAGATGAACCCTTTACGGCCACAATACCAGAGACAGGACATGACAGAGGTTGAACCTCAGCAGCATAAAAATTCTCTAACCTAAGATTGCTCCATACATGCAAAACAATAACAGGGGTCATTTAAAGAGCCTGAAAAAGATTCTAAAGTTGGAATACTTTGGTGTGATATTAATGACTTCCCTCTGCAAATTGCTCAGGCATACTCTGGGAAGCTGAAACTGTCACAGAAATTAAGCAGAACAAATGGTAAACTAATTTAGAAAAAATATTTTATTCATAAAATGACTCAACATTGGTGCATAGACAAAATATCTTGGAGCTAGATAATTTAGTCCCTGAATACAAAAGTCAGAACGATTTTGTTCTTCCTTCAATATTGAAAACTAAAATAATAACAGAAAAGTTATGTCCAGACTGGGTGCTGGGAGACATCAGCTACTTTTCTTTGAATGTGTAAAACCCAGGTGTTCAGTACTTTGTAGGGTCACGTCCTAAATTAGGATCATTTAATGAGTAAAGAGCATGTTAACTTTCCTTGAAATTCAGAAATTTTCAGAGAATTCAACTAACAAGAATGTTCCTTCTGGAATTCACTTTCCCAAAATATAGCTGTTTTCCAAAAAGGTAGCATCTCTTTATTTTAAGAGTTTAAAGATGGAGTTTGAACAAGCCAGTCTACATAAACAGACTCTCTCTGTGTGAGAGGGTTTTTTTGGTTTTGGTTGGTTGGTTTGTTTGTTTGGATTGGTTGGTTAGGGTTTTTTGGTTTTAGTTTGGGTTGGTGGTTTTTTTTTGTTAGATTCTTTTTTTCTGTACCTTTTTGTATCTATTTTGAGAATACAGCAATTGTCACACTAGGTCAAACAAACCATTCCAGTACCTGACTGTTTTGCCAAGAGTGGTTGTTTAAGGAAAACTGCAGATAAGCAAGCCAGATATGGGATAAGACCCTGGAAAGGTCTGGGATATCTGAGATAAGACAGATGGTTGATGTTAAAGGACCACCTCCTTCTAACTCAAGAGCAGTCCATCCCAAAGAGCACGAATTGAGGCAAAAATGCCAGGAGGCTTCTTTTCTGATCGTTTACCTATGAACTTAGACCATCCTTTTCCTCTGGATAGGTGAAGGCAAAAAAGTGCTGTCAACTAAGTAAGTAATCCACTCCAAAACCAAATGTGGTAGCAGCTTCTGTGTTCCATGGCAATACGCTTTTGCTCCCATGGAAGGCAGATGAGCATTCACAGCAGAGAACACTTTAGAGTAGCTGTATTGACTTTCTATAACTCTCTTTCACCTCCTGTAGTTTCTGCAGGGCCAGCCTTCACACACATGCTCTTTTTTGAAGTTGGAGGAATAATTAGTCTAAGTAATCATAAAACCTTGATTCTCCAAAATATTATCAGTTTTTTAAAAATTTACATATTGTATAGGAATGCAGAAACTGTCTTCCTTCACTCTCAAGCAGAAAGGTAAACCTTAATGCAGAAACAATACATATGATAAACACGTAAGTTTTACAAAAAACAGAGTTTGTGTTTGAAAGTTGGACCTCCAACTTCACCAGAATGAAGAAATAAATAACTTACATTAGTATCCAAGACATTTTAAAATATTTGCTACCAGTTGTGAACTTTCCTAAGGACATACACATTGCTATCAAACACTGCTAAAGGTAGTACAAGACACACAGAGAATTTCCTTTTGGTGATGAAGACATCATAATAGTCATCCCAGCTGGTGACAGGTAAGTCACACTTAGAATGACATCTAAGAATGTACTGGATGCAAAAGACAAATCTGGTTTTGAAATACATTCAGATATGAAGAATACACACCACCCCCCACATTTTCTTTTGTAGTTCCAGTGGATTTTCTTCTAGAAGTCACACCACTGGAAGTTCTCTGTACACATTTCTGCTGAAAATAAATCTGACAATAGTTTTCAACACAGGTATCTGCATTCTTCACATCTTCAGAAAGGCAACCTATAAAAGGAAGCAAAAACAATACTGTGATTAGTTTCAACACTGCAGGTAAAAAAAGATGCTTCTTTGTATCAACAGAAATTATATATTATAATAATCTTTTTACTTAATAACACACTAAAGCAATGAGAAAACGGAGGCTGTATTTGAAAGCAGTGTTACCTTCCCACCTCTTTTCCACCTAATACCTTCTAAAAATTCCTAAGCTTTTTCTTTGTGCTCAAGCACTGCATGTGTTGCAGAACTAAAACTTTTTTCCCCAGAATAACAAAGCACAAAGTGTTTATCTCATCTAACTTAAAAGGCTATTTGATAGTATTTTGAAACTAGCTTAGATTAAATCTTTGATACATTCTCTGTTTTGTCTGAATATTAGTTTGTTTGAACAATGCTGTCACTGTAAGCCAAATCCTGATTCCAAAGTCATGATGAAAAGTCCAAAGTCACAAAGAAAAATGCCTTACATTTTGAAATAACCAGGAACCAAAATCCTACCCTAGGGGAAAAGACAAATACTTGTATATGATCAGAAGATAGCAAATGATGTACCTCTTCTCTTTAGTGCACTAAATGAATTGTCTAAGAGCTGTTTAGAGGGAAAGTGATCTATCAAATACAAGACACCTGTAGGATTTCTGCTGTCCCAAACTGATTTTTCTTGGTCACACGCCTGCAGCAGTATCTCCTGTACAGTTTTGGTTTTTGTTTAGCCCTGTTCAGGATCTGAAGGATACTAGCGCAGAATGTTACGTTAGCTGACTGGAAATTACACATCCAGATTCTTATCTGCCAAGGAGATTGCTTCACACATTTTTTGCTGATCACAAAGACAGAAAAACAGATGGACAGATGCCACCACAGAAGGGCACAAAAAAACAGAAGAAAGAAAAAAAAATGACTACCAGGTTACTCAACTGTGTTCTGAAAATATACAACTTGTTTCTCCTACCCATTGAAAAACGTACAAGAAAAGAACTACTGAGACAGACACTTCCTCTTTCTTCTCTCCAAGAGCTTTCAACAGTCACTTTAGTGAAGATAAAAATTACCATCAATTACAACTTTGGATTTCCAGAGCTGATCTTCAGTCACCACTCTACTTGATGCCATGACTAAAGAACCCATGAAGCATGATCAACCAGAAGGAAAGCATAAAATACCACTGAGTGTTCAAAAAAGAAGATAAAACAGAATTTAAAAAATCATTTTGGATCCTATGCCCAAAGCACATCTAAGAGAGAGTTATATGTCTGCTACAGAGGATGCAAAAAAAAAAAAGGCAATTTTTAACGTATCTAAGATGCTTCTCAGAGAATCAGTCACATAAAGGATTCATGTCTACATAACACACATCTACAGGCATAAATGGGACATGACAATAACAATTCTAGGTAAAGAATAGAAAAAAAATCATGCAATCGCACTTCCTGAACAGTCTTTTGCTACTCCAAAACTAAGAGCAATAACCCAGTAGAAAACTGCAGTTACTGCATGGAAGGGCTTGTACAAATAACAAAACTGAGATCCCCAAAAGCTTCCACATTTCCAAATCATACTTTTCTTCTTCTGAACTGGAACTAAAATTCAGAAATAAGATTTTTCATGTCTTAGATTAAATATAAGGAAGAAATTCTTTTTTGTGAGAGTGGTGAGACACTGGCATAGGTTGCCCAGAGAAGCTGTGGACGCCCCACCCCTGGCAGTGTTCAAGGCCAGGTTGAACGGGGCTTTGAGCAACCTGGTCTAGGGGGAGGTGTCCCTGCCCATGGTGGGAGGTTGGAATTGGATTATCTTTAAGGTCCCTTCCAACCCAAACCATTCTATGATTCAAAGAACATTCATTTTCAGAAATGTCTATATGCAAACCTGGTCAGCAAACAGCTGGCTGGCCAGGGTGGAAGTCAGCCTGTTTTCTCATGAAAATCTCATGACACTGACACATTCACACAGAGTGTCTTCATTCAGCTCCATCAGCATTTTCCAGCAGTAAAAATCAGCTACGTCAAAATCATTTCTCTCAGCTCAACCAAGGGGTCTTGTAAAAGGGACTACTCATCATGTAGGGAAATTTATCCACTATGCCAAAGATTCCCACCCTCAAAGACAAAAAATGAAAGGAAAATCAATATTCTTGTCACCTTTCTCATGATTTAGTTGCTCAGATGAAAAGAGACAGATACATAACTATTAGCAAATGTAAAATCTTACCTCTGCAGAAGAGTCATAAGTCACAGGGCTAGGGATGAAACCCTGGCATCAGTCAAGTCAAAGACAAAACTCACATTGACTTTAACAAGGTGAGTGCATTGCAAGGAAGAAATAGAAAAATCACGTAAAGCAATAACTATCTCAATACACAAGACTCAAAATTTTCAGCAGATTTTTGTACCTGAGATTGCAGACTCCTTTGCTACACAGTTTTGAAGTGCCATTAGAGTGGATATATTTGTTTAATTTGACTGCTTGCTGTATTTTATAATGCATGAAATATACTTTTCCTCTCCTTTGAGAGGATTATTTGCAACATAATGTTTCCCTAGATTGCTAGGCTTTCCTCCTGCCCAATAAACTGAAAAGCAACAAAAGGAATAATTTATCACTGTCCGTGTTTATATTTACTACCGATGTGAATGAAAAGAGCACATTAGATCACCCCTACAGCTGACATAGCCAACAAAAAAAGAAAAAAAGGATAACTCATGGAAATCATAAGCTGTTTACAAAAACACCTGCAACCCATGAAAACATTTGAGAACAAAACCAACTGAAACTAAACCACTTATGAATTTTCACCTTATCCAAAGTTTAATATGAAACATATAAAATATTCCTTTATTATACTGTTACTGTAGATGCAGTTGGATCTCTAAACAGCAGTAAACTATATGTCCTATACAATAAATGAATTACTATAGGTTGGGAAAGTGGTACTAAGTGGTTCTCACCCAGTTCTCCATCTATTAGGATACTTTCTCTGCAAGACTGACAACTATTGGCCTTTTCCAGCTTTAGTAGCAAAGCTTTCAGCAAAGTCTGCAAATCCAGCAACTCACTGCTACGAGTGCATTTTGAAAGAAAAATAATGTGCCAAACAGTTATCTCATCTACAAAGGTTTATCACTAAACTCAGAATAAAAGTCAGTTCTCTAATCAGTTTTTTTATTGACCTTACCTCAGCACATTGTCCCCTTCTTCAAACACTCTGGATAACCAGTATTAATCCACCCTTAAGAACAATTTATGTACTCTACCATCCATACTTCTATAACAGGAGGCATTGTTTTTTCATTTCCTCTCAATTATTTCTCAATATTTTAATCTTGCTCTGTCACGGAGTATCAAGTACATCTCAGTCCTCTCCTCCATTAGTTTCCACCAAGCCAGAAGCTGCTAAGACCTCTGGATAATGAACAAACATAAACTCCATATTTTCAAGCATTTTAAGAGATATCAAGAGAGGAAGCACCAGAGCACCACAGACATATGAATGATATATCTTACAAAATCACTCTTTCAGTAAACAATAAAGCAGCAGCAGCAACTTTGTTCTAATCTCTTGGAGCCAAGAAAAGTTAAGAAGTCCAGGTTGTGATGTTCAATTTTAGAAGCTGTGCTCTCTCCGCTTTCCCAGGAAAATCATAAAATGGTTTGGGGTAGAAGAGACCATAAAGATTACCCAGTTCAAATCCACTTGCCATGAGCAACCTGGTCTAGTGAAATACGTCCAAACATTGAGGAGTAAAAGGTAAAAGAAAACAGTTGTAACTTCAGAAAATATTTTAAAAACTATGGAGATCTAATGAATTTAGGAGACAAAAAAAGGTGCTTCCAGATGTCTGAAGCTGGTGAAAAGAAAGCTCTTCTACTCAAGTAGTAACATTGGGTGAGCAGGCAGAGTGGATAACTGCTGTAAGAGAAGCAGGAGTGTGAGAGAGGCAGCTAAACAAAGTATTTTAAAGAAATGCACTCTGCAAACCAGCTAAGCTAAGAAAAAGCAGTTCAATCTTTGAATCAGCTGCAAGAACCAGAACAGGAGCCAGATCCTTACTTACACAAAACAAGAAATAATATGTCAAAAGTTGCATTCCCATGCTGTAACACAAGCTTTGAAACTGTTCTTATGTTTTTCTTTTTAAAGGAGTCCAAGTGAATGGCATAAAAATCCCTACGTATGTCTGTCAAAGCTGAAGACAAAGAATTTCTAATACCTATGTCTCTCCTAAGAGCTAAACGAAAGTACATAGAAGATACAGAATTTCTCTTCAGTTTTAGAGGGGGAATTTACTTCTGTTTACTACTACACAATTATAAAGCAAAATAGTGGCTTGAAAGTAGTTATGTATGCTTTGATTTGAGCAGAAGAAAATGAATCTCTTAAATCTCTGAATGCTTCCTGAAATATGACTGCTGTGGTTTCTCTTTTTTACTGCACAACAAAGAAAGAAACACCACCAGGCTCAAACCTGAAGCTTAAATGTATACAAGACATTTTACTATTGTCTTCTTTGAACATTAGACCGATTTTTAAACACTACCACGCACAGTTCATAATGCTACATTGTGTTTTAGAAGAACACAACTTACATGGCTATATTAAACCATATCTACTGGGACAAACAATCTGTACATAGATAGATACCCACAGTTTAACCCTGCATATGTGCTAGTGTGAAATCAGTTGTGATGAAATGACTGCAGAGCAAATGTTGATTACACACCAGTAAGGCTACAGCCTACAATCAGCATCAAATGCTGTATTTATTTCCACTCAAGGCTGACAGGTAATCAAGCAATGCCATGCCATCCATGTGCACAGGAAGAGAATAACCTTCCCAAAAAGACAAGGACAGCTGTGGGCAGACCTCTGCTCCTAGATCCAGCTGTGCTGGATGATATTGATCTCACAGGCACATGGTGCCCCTCTGCTGCAAGTTACCATTCCTCTCTCCCCACAAAACACCACTTCAAGGTTTCTACCTAGTGTCTAATATGCCAAACTCTGGTCTCTAGACTGCACTAAATGGATTGATTTATTCTAGAAACAAGAAAGGGATGGCTTGCACAAACAATTCTGCTGGCAGATCACAGGGGAGAGACTAAATTCCAGTGGAAATGAGAGTGAAAAGCTGAGAATAGTGCGGTTTTTCCACATGTACAGCTGGATTTGAAAGATAACATATACTCAAGGCCTCAGACCAGTCTAATTCACATATAGATTTGTACTGCCACAAAAGCTATGGCTAGTGCTAAGTGTTATGGCTTAAGCCTTAATAACTACAGCTAGTACAACTGCTTGGGTAGTTGCAATTATAGTGCAATCAAGATGCCCTGTACATAGAATACACCTCTAAGAAAGTGATATAAACATGTTTGTGTGAATATAACTGAACCTACATATCCCTTATCCTCATATTTAATAATGCACTGATACTATTATATGGACAATGTGCATAAACAGAGAAGGCCATAACCCTGCCTGACACATTTCTCACTCCTGTAAAACAAAGACAGATCAACTAGTGGGAGGATTAAAGCACCTGCACCATGTCTAGGTCCCAGCTCTATAAATATCTGATTTCTGATAAACTCTGCAAGAAGTTTGGTGTTGTCATACGCGCTGAAAAGGGACGGAGGAATCAAAGGAATAAGGCTTTCCCCAGAGAGGAAACAGCATTCTTTCCATTCCTGCACCACCACCAGAAGCAGCGACAATTTGTAACTGTTACCATTGCCCTGTGGATTAGCAACTATTGGCAATGGCTGATTATAAATAGCCACATTAAATCATAAGAGTTCACCTGCCTACCCACACCATACAGTTCATATATTTGTTCTCAYCTAACAATCTGGGATCAAGTCTGCTGATGCACAAATAACCTGTTCCAGAAATACATTTTGGCACCAGTGTGAATGAATGGACACAAAGCAGATGGCATTAGATGAGCAGAGACGTGAGAGAATATTAACTGCTATATTTACACTTGCTCCCACTGAATCCAGAGACCCATAAAAAAGCAGCCGTTTTTTCCAGACTTGAATGTTACCAAGCTGTTGCGTATTACACCTAGATCTCTGGGGCTGCTTTTGGGGAGAGCAAAGGCATTTTCAGAGGAAATTGGAGAGAAAGGCAGAATAGTCACTACTAGAAGAATGAGAGGACCCAGAGATAGAATCATTACGGTTGGAAAAGACCTCCAAGATCATCAAACCCATCAGTCATTGAGATGACCCCACCTTGACAGTATAGTACTTACTTGCCCTAAGAGGGCCTCCTGGTAGCCTGCAAACTCATTGGCTACACTCCACCAGCAAAGTCGTCCTCTGTTACATTGATGTTTAGTTCTTTTTTTTCTGTACTCTTGTGATAATAGCTGAACCTGAGGTCACCTGAAACAGGTGCCTGTTTCTCCTACGGTATGGAGGTCATTTACGTAGACTTGGCTGCTGTCATATCCCCTCCACAGCACATCAACAAGCAGTCACTTAACACAACATGCCAACAATAATTGTTTCAGGTTCTCTGACATAGGGAAAGTTTCCCAACATGCTTTAAATGCCATACAGCGAGAAGTCTGGTTTGGAGTATGCGCCAGAGCATGAAAATGGTCTAAGAAAACCAAGGAACTGTGCTCACAGCAGTATAACTTCATACCACTTGCTTGGTAAGTCTTAAATACTTTACCGTGGAAAACAAAAATTTTCAAACAAAAATGTCACTAGAGGAATATGAGTCCCTTAAGAAGGTCATTTAAACAATACTATAATAGTCCAGACTGACAGAACAGATACGTTTGGACAAGCCAAGTTTTCAAATATTTAATCAAATAAGAAACTGATGCATAGCATCAACATAAAAGCCTTCGACTATCACTAACATGCTTGAGTTCCAATGGAGACAGAAACTAAAATAAATCCAGAATACTCTCTCAGCCAAACACAGCAGCACTGTGCTGCACAGGACTATGTCATAACGGCAATAATGAAGTCAACAGAAGCACAGATTGTGGAACTATGCTATCCTGACAAACCAAAACCCCGCAAATTGGGTTGAAGAACAAAGGTATGTGGAATGGCAGCTTTGTGGTCTGATTCACTAACCCCTACAGGGCTCAGACTTGGATGTGGACCAGTGGACATTCTGTGAAGGACTCTTCTCACTCCACAGCAGGTCAAGGTCACTCTTCAGCATATGTATTTACAAGGAATTTCTCATCTCAATGAGTATGTGATTCAAACAGCTTTAAGGTCTTGGAGAAAACACCTTTCTGGTCAGTGCTACGCTACCACAGAAGCAGAGGAACATAGGTGGCAACAAAAGCTGGGAAGAACCTGGCTTCAGTAGACCGATCATCTAAAGAGTCAAATTCCCTAGAACTTCTAGGAGAAAGCTGAGGAAAGATAAATTCTCTGCTGTACAACGTGAAAGGCACTGTACATCTGTGGGCTTACCAGTCTTAAATGCAGGAAGAAACTAATTAGAACATGACTCTGACAAATAAATTTCTTTTTCTGTCCATGCTGGAGAAAATATGAAATATAACCAAAACAACCAAGCAGAAAGAGAATTAGATTCCTTTCATTCAATTTCTAGTGGACTTAATTGCAACCAAAGCAAGGGTTTCCTTCGTTAAATATGATATTTCAATCTGGTAATGTCCCTTCAGGATTTAAGAAATAAACTATAAATCATCTATAAATCAGCATGCATTTTCAACCTAATCCTTCCTAAAGTATTAATTTCTTATAATAATGAAGCTAGATTTGAAACGTGACAGAGATAAATGAGAAAAAGCAAGAGATTTCTCCAAAGTACCAGGCTGTGCATGTGCATTGCAAGCTATCTCTTTGCTAACGTTAACAGTTGCATGCTGAAACTTGCCAAAGCTTTAAACAGAAAACCATAGTCAGCTGCAAAAACAGTGGAAAATAAATCTCTGCATGTTTTTATTTGATATGAAGACAGCCAATTCTTTAAATTTTAGATCAAGTAGTTCTTTGTGTGAAAAAAGGAAGAGGTTTTCTGGGTTTGTTTTCATGCAGGATGAGATGGCTATTAATCTTTTATTTCTTTATATCTAGAAGCCCCCAAACTTCATGGCTTTGTTTTATTTTCTGCCAAGCCTTCCTCATTAGCCTATACTATTTTTATTTCCACTGCAGACATTACTTCTTGTGGTACCCGTCATTAAGACAGGCACAGAAGTAGAAGTATTATTTACCTTTGCTAGTCTTACATACACTTTCTCTCTTGAATGTAAACCATAGTGGGGGATGGAACTCGGTACTAACGTTGCATTGCAATTACTGATACAAAGCGAACTGGGCTACGAACCTCACGGAATTTAGGACTTTCTTAGTCAACACCAGATGATGTTTGGTTTTTACTGTAGTAATTACCATGCAAAACTTCAAACTAATCACGCAAACAGAGCAGCACATGTTTCTGCATCAAGTGGTTTTAAACTGATGTAGAAAAGACATTTGTTTAAGCACGTATATGCATGGGCAGTTGTGAAACACAGCTTAACCTAAAACAAGCAAAGCACCGCAAGCTGCTGTGTCAATTTATTGCATGCTAGCTGTATCCTGAAGCTAGAGACGTGAAGAAATTAATGCTTGGCAGCCCAAACTGAAACATATGATGCAGCTGCTAAAAACTTCTTGGCCCTGCTGAAAGGCATGGCAGGAGGCTGAATTGGAGGAGGGCAAGTCTGCAACCCTTTCCGAGCCCCACACTCCGGTGGGCCGTTCCACACTCGCACACACACAGCCCAGTGTCACAGCAGGACTTGCTCCTGGCCGGTTCCCTGAAAGTCATCTCAGTCTAAGCCTTTGCTCTGCTTTTGCAGTTCTCATGCCACTAGATTTCTTTGCACTCTCCCAGAAAACAAAAGAACTGACACACTGCTGCTGCTGCGGCATTCAGCAACTGCACCTCTTATAGTATTTCAGCAATGAGGAAGAGCACAAAAAAAGCCCTGAACAAGGCACTATGAATAGTCTGGCATCTTATATGTGGATTTATTTTGTTGACCATGAAGCAAGTGAATTGTACCTAATTCCAGAGAAATAAATAGGGTCAGCTAAGTGGCAACATAATCTCTAACAGTGAATCGTCTCTCTCAAAATTAAGCTGATAAAGTACAGTGCATGTCAGGTGCAAGATCACAGCGCACTATGCACTTGCGTCTTTGATTAGATGTTGGCTTACCCAGGTGTGCGACGTTCTGGTCATTTGTACGGCTGTTACTCTCAATCAGATGCTCTTAGGTGGTATTCTCTGAAACAAAATTTATGAAGTATCCTATCTCACCAAAATACCCTGTTACTGTACTTAAATCCTATTATGCCTTAAAGAGAGGGAAGAGCTATCATATGTGAAAGAGAAGCACTGGGTTTAGATCCTTACAGTAACACAGCCGGATTCTAAGCTGGCAAATGTCTCCCTTCCTCTCCTTCTCCTCTCCTTTTAGCCATGAAGTAAGTATTTAGCACACTCTAAAACAGAAAGGTAACTTTTAAGTGCTGCACCATGCAAACCAGAAAAATGAATAATATAATTTTCTATTACCAGCTTAGCTTTCCAGCTCAAACAAACTCTTCGCCAAAAACTAACATTTTCTCTATTATGCCCTATAATTGAACCATTCACTACAGTAACTTAAATCATCTCTCTCCTATTTTTAACCACTACCCCTAACAATTTTTTTCTGACTCCAATCAATCCTTCCTCCTTAAACCCACAAAATACACCTTTCATCAGGATTTACCTCCAGCCCGTACTATGTCACTATACTGCAGTAGGAGATAAAGTCTTGCTCACACTTTCTCCAGGAAAAGCAAGATTACTACAAAAATAGTTATTTGTTTCCTAGCTGCAGCAGCAGGTAAAATCTGGAAGCCAGAATCCCCTTCAGGGCCTGGCTGGAGATGCCTATTTCTTGCTTGTGCTTCTTGTCTTTTTTCTCCTCTCAACTCCCTTGTCCTTTAAAGAAGAAAAGTAGCAGGCTAAGATTATTTCAAGTTTAGAAGAAACATGGTGGAAACCTAAGAGAACAAGGAAACATAAGAAGAAAAGAGGAGAAAGCAGCATATCTTGCTAAAAACTGAACTGTAGGCAAGAATTTGCACTAAATAAAACATATATAATTAGGGTGGTGCATTGTCAAGGCTATCACACAAGCATCAACTAAAGAAATTATTTGGGTTACTCTCTGTAACTCCCAAAGTAATAGCAATACAGTTATCTGCAGGATTAAGCACTGGCAAGACACCAGAGACATTAGATATTAATGTGCAGGTCAGCGCATCTTTGAATTTTAATCTAATGAAAATCAGTCTTTCTCTCTTTGTCCAAATTCAGGCACCTGTTCAGAGCCTGTTTGAGGCCAGTCATAAGACAATCTTCTCATCTCTTACATCAAAATGCTGTAGAAAACCCAATAGACAGGTAAAACTGACACGAGAAATCACAGAGCAGCAACAGAGGTCACCTGCTCTGCCTTCAAACTGATTGTCAGGAAAAGATATATTAAAAAACTATGGTGGTAAGGTGCTTTACAAACAAAGAGGCCACAAGGAAACAAGCCAACCACTTCTGGTTAATACTCTACTTGCTGATGGCCTGGAGGGAGAAATCGAAGTTTAATTTTGTTTTTGTCTCCAAACTGTTACGTTTTTATCTAAAAAGAAAAACTACCAAACACTGAAAGCTAAGAAATAGTCTACCCTCTTCATTTCCTGCAATGTTAATAGTTAGTTACATCACAGAAACCAGTACACAGATGTAAACTGGGTTTCTAATAGTTTCCCTTAGCAAATGCTACAGGAGCAGAGCACACTGTGATGTCATGTTGAAATTTCTGGGATATCTTGTCCTGTATGCAGTGTTGCCACCACGTAAGACGTGACCATCTCCTGTACGCGCATCCATTTCTCAACATGCCAAACCCAAACACCACCTGACATAAGATTTGAAATACCAATAAGATGCGGGGAGGGGGCAGAGGGAGCATGGCATAGAATGGATGCATCAGAGAACAGAAATAAATGACATCTTTTATTGGGAGGTATTTGGTTATATGCTCACATTTACATGCAATCCTTATGGTCTGAACAGTCAAATCTACCGTAACTCAAAAGAATGAGGTAGCGGAGATTAAAGGAGAATGTGGCACTGTTAAGTAATACTTTGAAACTATATAGGTTGAACAGATGTCTTCACTAGGTTATCTTTTGAAAATTTTATGGAAAAAAAGCTAGTTTGAAAAATTAGCTGCTTAAATTCTCTCTTTGCTTCCTGGCAGTTAAAACTGGAATGAGAATAAATACCTCCCTGCATGAGGTATGAGGATTAATTTCTTTGTGTATATAAATGGGTATTTAAGTATCAACTACTATTTTATTTTTAACACCTTACAGGGACTACTGAATTCCTACCCAGAGTTCAGCTTCTGGCAAGAGATTAAGACTGAGTTAAAATGGGAACAGGTGTTTAGAAGATGATATGGCTGCAATAAAAGTGCAAACCAAGAAGATGAAGGAAAAGAATAATTTATATAAGGCATTCATTTGTATCCTGTGAAACAGAGGATACAAACACAGAAGAAAATATAAAATCACAACAACTAAGGAATATTTAGGAAAATGTCTTTTCCTACTATGATTCATTCCCAGGGGAACAGAGTATGAGCAGGGCTGTCCTTTGGTCCCACATTATCCCATTCCTGTACAATCTCATGATGCCTATTAAAAGGCCAGGCATTCAATAAACGTTGCTTAATACTGATTGGGTAATAAAACATTTTCAAAGCCTCTAAAGGATGCAAGAGTTTAAGGCTGCTCTTGGTGAGATTTGAGCTTGTAAATTATATCAGGTATTTTTACAGTGTGGATTTCTGGCCTCTAAGATCCCTATAGCCATTACTAGCTTAAACTGATTTTTATTTCTAGGGATTGAGCACATTCTTTTGCCAGTTGCAATCAGAACAAAAGCTGAAACCATCCATTTTAAGGCTCAAACTCATGAAAACAGATGTTTTCTTGGTAAAAAGAACAGTTACTGACCTCGAAGCTTCATAAGAAAATACAGTATTTACCATTTTTAGAATATTTTTCCTTCAGTGATAAGATAATTGAAGACAAAAGCTTTCAAGTGGTTTTTTTTGGAAGCAGACTGTGCTCAAACATCAATCCTGCAAGTTAAACCTCTTTGCATCACGATACACTATTAATTTCATATAATAGGGAAAGTAAATAAAGTGAAAATTTTTAAAAGCAAAGATTTATGGGGTACTAGGTGTTGCAAGATATATGAGGTTTATTATTACTTTGTTTATTGCCATATTCTGTGATGGTTTCTTGTAAGAGTAGGACACGATGTACAAAATAAATAAAATTTAACTACAGAGATACCAGGAAGACTCTCCGTGGGCAGCATGAGTCCTTAGCTCCGGGAACTCTCAGCAGGATTGAACCTCAAAAGTCAAAAGGTAGACTGAGAATACCATAAGAAATTAAAATAGTTGTCTAGACTATGTTGAAGTCCCTTACGTCTTTCATTATGAAAAGGCTTGCCTGTAGAACAACTGAGAGAAGGAATGTAGTAATGTAATTTCTGCATGCTAGATGTTTATTTTCCTGGTATTATATGATTCTTGCATTTTAAGAAGGTTTAATGCAATTAACTTTGACTTCAGTAGATTTAAGTTGCATCCTTTCTAAGTCTTTCTTGTCAGTAGTCACCCACGAGAGAAAAGCCTATTAAATTAGCAAGACAGTAAGAAAGATTTTAAAACAACTGACAACAGAGGATTCTCTTTGAAAACAATACTGAAGAAAATAACTTTGACCTGAGACAAATTCTCTCATCCTTTTTATTCTAATGATTTTATCAACAATAACATGGTTATTCAGAAGCTGAACTTTGCCCTGGATCATTGATTCTGTACACACATTGGAACACCTCTATTGTCCAAGGGAGGTAATTATTCATGTAGTGAACTGCTTATGGGAGTCAAATCTAGACTCATAAATAGCTTATAGATTCCTGTCCCTAACAGGCATCAGACAATTTTAAATATTTACTCTCTATCAGGACAGAATTGGAAAATTTTGATTAATGCACCAATTAATGGTAATTTCTGTAGGCACTGTAAGTAAACAAATTGGCCTTCCAAAAGGAAGGGTTGTACAAGGAACCAAGGAGATCTTAAGATAGAGCTTGACCTATTGATGATATATGATGTTATCTGCAATAACAGGACTGAATTTAATGAAACACAAGGATTCCACGTGGTCCCAGCATAAACCACACCAATTACTGCATGTCTGTGGGGTAAAAACTGATCAGAAAAGCTAGGAAAAACATCTGACAGCATAAAATGTAGAGCTAAACCCTTCCTGAAACAGTCTCTTCATCAGATTCCTATCCCAGCATGTCAAAAGAGCACCAGCTGTGGGAAATGCAAGTTAATACTCTCAAGCAGAGGTCAGACTGACCCCACTTGCTGGCGTCAGGACAGCAACCTCCAACTGCAGGAGCAGGACTGACCTTTTGAAACAATGACCTTTTGCATACTGTAGCAACACCGGAAGATTCTGAATCTTAGAATCCTGATAGCCTTCTGGTCAATTACTCATGACTATTCAGAAACAGGATAAAACTCCAAACAAAGGCACTTAATAGTTCAAAGCCAAACACTCATTCCAAGCACAGCCATTTTGCCTCTCCAAATGAAATAGCAAAGATTATACAAGGACCCCAGCAGCCTTCACTAATACATTTCATCAGAGAAGTATGCTTTTCTTTGGTGGAAGGTTACGCAATAAGCAAATGGTCTTGCAAACTTCCTCCCCACTGCCTTGGCACAGCTGCATAGTCACTGGGTAATGCCAAAGGAGCAGAAGGAAGAGGCAAGATTACATGAACAAGAAGGCTGGGGGAGCTCGAAAGGATGCCTTAAACCACATTAGATAGGTTGCTGCTGAATATAAAACAACCACACCCAGTATCGCAGCAATGGGAGTTAAGGTACAGATCAGTAAAATAGTCAAAATAAAGGTATATGCAATGTCATGTGAATGAACACGGAATGGACATGGTATTAAAATGTTCTGCAAACACACTTTGAAAGCAGCATGTTCTATAGGCAGCTTTTCACCATATTCAGCTTTATACAGAGAAGTCACGTAAGGAATATAGAAGGCAGCTTTCTCTATCATATTCTGTTACTTTTTGAAGTTATTTTCATGTCTAATTTAGCATGGAAAATATAGGCAAATAACTACATTTGTCTTCCCTGATCTCCAGGTGACACAGCCTAGAAGCCCCAGACCTTTGCTCCCTCCAAAGATCTGTTACTTCTAAATTGTGAGGAAGAGTTCACATCCTTAAAGATGTGAAATGTAAAAATAGTTAAGCGAACAAACAGAAACATCTCAGGCATTTACACACATTTAAACATAGTCACCAAATCAATCTCCCAAAAAAACCCTCAGAGAGCTGGATTTACAAAGTGGAATGCAGGTGCATCTATTGAACAGTGCACCTCTCCTGTTCCATCACTCTTATTTACCTACTTCATTTCTAACAAGAACACATCCGCTCTGAAACTGAGGGATGTGTGTGCATCTACTACCACAGCATATGCTTGCACCGTGATGAAATCAAAAGGTTCCACAAGACAGAATTTACCATGAGCAGTAGCCATCTCCCTTCATAATCATTTTATGGAACTCATAAACAAACTGTTCCCCCCACACACATATTTTCTGCAGCGTCTCTTTGCTGTCCACTTCTGCCATGCTTTGATTTAAATTTTAAATAATCTCCTCGGATCATGCAACCATGCTTTTAATTTTTCAGCCAAGTGCTATGCACAGCTTTTATCTGTAATAGTAACAGATTGCCCAAGGACACACACACAATGAGTCATGGAAAGAGTAAGGATTTCCTGGCTCTTAATCCAATGCTCAGACAAGGCGTCTCATGTTTCCAATTTCCAGGGGCCAGCAGGTGAGGGGAAGAGAAGACAAAGAAAGGAAAAAAAAGATGGAGAGAGACTTTTTTACATAAGCAAAATAGACAACCAGAAAAAAATCTGTACAAGCTCTTCCCCTTCTCAGTTTCAGATAACTGATGTAACAGTAATCACAGAATCTGCTGAAGAGCTTATATCTGGTTTTAAAAAAATGCAATGGATAGAACACAGGAAATACATCAATCTGCAGGAAAAAGACACAAAAAAATTGATGTTTCTTAAAGCAGAAACAAAAGAACAAGTTTGCTCAACAAGCCTGAAAATAGAAGAGAAAGGAATTTACATGTTTTCAGAGTAAAGGGATTTGGGAAATTTACTCCCATATAGGAGGGTAGGTAGCAGCATTAGCTTATGCCCACTGCAGAACTGTGAAAAAATCTGGGGGCTGTAAACATGCAAGTAGGTGACATAAATCAACCCTCACCTGAACACACTTCTGCAACACTGTGTGTTACACTAGTCTATTTAACTTAGGAAGCTGATCTCGCCCAAGAGGGACTATAATTAGCAAGAGATGAGGAACATTCAAGAAACAAATACAGATCACGCAGAGGTGATGTATCAGCATCCCAAAAATAATTAATATGCATCCTAATAATGCCACCTACTCTAAAAAACTATGTAACAGTTTACAAGACCCATAATGTCACAAAAGAACAGGAAAATAATATTTCATCCCCACAAAAGTAGGCCACCCATCATATTCTGAAAAGGGATCCAAGCAAAAAACCAAACGGATTATGATACAAGTTGTACTCATTTATCACTGCAAAGCACAGCTCACACATGGGCTCTGACAGTGCCCTGGATAACTGGCTGAAATGAGACTCATTTCAAAATGAAATAGATGTTAAAAACACTGGTGCCAGTCAAAGACATTTACTGCACACTTGTATGGGATATTTAGGGACTGCTTGTCTCAGTGGGCTGGGATAACAAGATTATTTAGAGACTGCTGTCCAACCAATATTTGCACTCCTGACCTAACCATCACTGAAGAGATCTAGTGCAACATCTAACAGGTGCAGTCAACCTTACATTGCAGAAATGAAGATGGCTTCTTTGGGTCCTACTCACCCCAATTAAACAATTAACTGCAACAACAGCCATCCCCATGAACAGCAAACTATTTCAGCAGAGGGTGAGAACCGAGTGAACCAGCAGGCAGTTCTTTCCAGATTCTCAGTGACACACAAGCAGAGAGTAGCACAACATTAGCCTGCACATTGACAGAGGCTCTGCTGACAAAGGACACTGAAAGGCTGAGGTACTCAATGCCCTCTTGGCCTTACTCTTTACCGATATGATCAGCCTGGAGGAATCCCAGGCCCCTGAGACCAGTAGGGAAGTCTGTAAGAAGACTTACCCTTTGTAAAGGAGGACCGGGTAACAGAACACTTAGAGTGGATTTACATCCACATCAGGAGAAGTGTTGCTAGCAAGTTGAGGGAGGTCATCCTTCACCTCAACTCAGCACTGGTAAGGTCATATCTGGACTACTGGGTCCAGGTCTGGGCTCCCCAGTACAAGAAAGAAATGGACTTAATGAAGTGAGGAAAGGGTAAAGAACAGGATAAGAAGGGCCCATGAAGATGACTAAGGGATTGGAGCATTCTTCATATGAGCAGAGGTTGAGAGCTGGGACTGTTCAGCCTGGAGAAGAGAAGGTTCAGGGGGATCATATCAATGTTTAAAAATACTTGATGGGAGGGAGTGAAGATGAGAGTGCCAGACACTTCCCAGTAGTGCCCACTAACAGGACAAGAGGCAATAACCAGAAATCATATAGCATGAAATTCCTTCTGAAGACTTTTTGACTGTAAAGATGGTAGAACACTGGCACAGGTTGCCCAGGGAGGTTGTGGAGTCTCCATCCTTGGAGGTATTTAAAACCCAGCTGGGCATGGTCCCAGGTAACCTCCTCTAGCTGACTGTGCTTTAGCAGGGGGCTGGACCTACATGGTATCAAGAGGTCACTTCCAAACCTCAATGATGCTGTAAACGTATTTCTGTTGCATGCAATTTTGAAGTGAACCAGCTAATTAATAAAGACTGGTAATTAAGGCATCCTTGAAGACAAATGGTTCTAATGTTTTGTAAAACCTTCAAACTGGACTTTTTCTACTCTGTTCTTTTTGGGGGGTTTAGATGCAGTGCAAAGTTCACATTCCCTCATCATTTTACTGCCTAAGTTTCCTTTTATATATCAACTTCCTTCATTCACTTGAAAGACACTATAGTCAAATACTGGACAGAAAATACCTCTGAATTAAACCTTATCGTGCAGTTTTGGTTGACTCACCTACTCTTCTCCCCTCTTCCTCTGCAACCTCTTTTCATTGTATTACAAAACAGTATGAATCTGTCCTTCAGCTCATAGTTCCATGCAATCCGTGCAATTTTGTTCTCTTCCATCATCTTTCCCCCTCCTCTTTTTCTTTGTCTGTTTTCCAGCCACTGAATACTTCCCAGTTTCAGTTGAAAATAACAATTACATTTTATTATTATGAGACCTTTTTCTGTACTGATAAAAATCTTATGCAAAACAAAGCTAGCACGATTTCCTTAACAATGAGATTTTCCTGTTCATTTTCAACTTCTTTTCAGAAAACATTAATGACCTTCAAGAAGAATCAATTTTACAGATTCTTTCTTCCAATTCTTTTTCTTACTTTTTTAATCCAATTTTACAATCAAGGACAAGTATATATGGACAAAGTATACACTGGAGTTGTATCTCCCTTGAGGTATCATTTTGGATTATTGAAATATAAATATTACAGCACATTGGTCTGATCTAAGACTTCCAAAATACTGTTTAAAACTTCTTCCTTAGGGCAAGATCACTAAAAAAATACTCTAAAAAAAAAAAAAAAAATTAGCCCTTCACAAAGTTCAATGAATGAAAAATAGCATAAATTAGTAGAAATATAGAAAGATGATAAGCAAGAACAATTTAGAAATGTGCACGATCCAAAGCTGAGGATCACAGCATATTCTTAAGGTCTGAATGAAATAACCTGAAGTTATTCAAAATTTTACCAGCTTTATAAGACAAACACTGAGAACTACTAAAGACTGAAACCAGGCACTTAACATTCCTGCATGAAAATCTTTAATAAAACTGTCCTGAGCTAGTGGAAAAAAGAAAACTGAAAAATTGTTTACCTCAGACTTTAAAAACAATCATTCTCCTGGACTTCTCACACTAAAACTCTTGCTGCATGACACACAATATGAACAGATATATTTTATTCACTTTGAACATTTGCCACATTGTTTCACTCACTTTGTATCCTGAATTTAAGCATTTTACACAAAATTCTATTTTACTGCATATATAACTAAAAACAAAATCTCAAAAGGGATTTTGATCCCCAAAACCCCTAATTTCCTTACTAAGCCAAATTAAAAGGTAGCAAGCATGTGCAAGGATTACTTTTATAATATGACTGGTCCTCCCTACCTTTAATTACTTAAAATAATTCATTTTCCCTTAGCTCGCTTTTTAAAATAGGGTTTGCTGTCTTTAAATCTCAGAGATCTTTCCAAAAACCTAAATTTTTTTGCATTATGTATATTTTATGCACAGTCATAGATACACATCCACTGTGTATTACACAAAGTCCAACTAAAGGAAAAAAATACTTTGCACTTTTCCCTATCTTCTCTCTCTGGCTGATCTTCTCTTCCCAACTATAAAACACAAACAAAGCCTGCTTAAAAGACGGAAAAGCTGAAAAACAGAAGGAAAGAAAAGCACAGACCTTGAACACCAGAAGTGAAATTAAATTAGTTAACTGCTAGAAGCATGAAGCATTAATGAAATTGAAATAGAGAATTTTCCCCTTATGAGGAACATTTATTCAGTGTTAATTAAATTCTTTTATTCAAAATCTATACTTATCCAAGTGTAAAAATATTACATCATATCAATAACTGCAGAGTGTAAGCAAGTACTACACTACAAGCATCTTTTCCCCATCTAGTGGAGTGCAGCCTTTAAATCATTTATACTGATTGAAGTCTTGAAATAAAGGACAAAAAAAACAACAGTGAGCCCTCTGCATGAACCAGCAGCCACAGTTATTAATTCGCTTGTCTAACAAATAGCTATCGGAGATTAGCTTCAAGCGTTTGCCTGCAAAGTTCACATGCAATAGTGTTAATGAGGAACTTTCAGAGTCTGCAATAATTATTTCTCTACAATATATCCAGCTGGCTGCTCTATTCATTTGAAGACCAGTTCTGCACCACTGAAGCCAAAGAGAGTTTTGATATTAACTTCAAAAGGTTCTGCTTGCCTACAATGTTGAGCTACCACCACAACGCTTCAGGTGCATTTCTGTAATAACACACAAACTAATTAAAGCAAAGCTGCCACCACTGATGGACCATCAGTAGCATTTTTAAGCTTACAAGATGAGAAATAGGCTCCTAAGTCTTGAGGTGGACACACTGAATGATTGCCTAACTTTCAAAACCACTCTGTATTTGTTCATTTGAGTGAGAACTCTAGGTAATCTGAAGTCCTGGCAATTTTTATTGGAATGGCTAAAACTGGACCGGCAAGTCACTTCTGCATAAACAATGCAGCATGTGAGATTAAGATAATGTCTTTACACGAAATTCTTTTTTCTGTGACTTGCATATTCTCCAAGGTTACTTTGTTGTAAGAAAATATTATGGGGTTGTTTTAAGAATTATTTTGGAAGACTTAATCAGGCATTCAGCTGCTTTGTACATTATCTGAATATAGGTTGGGAAAGGAGTATAACCCAACAGCGACACTGCACCTTAATTAGTATCAGCACTTTTACCAGTATCAGTATTGTTGTACAGAGTCCCACTTGACTTCTTCATTGTTTTGTATTAGGAATGCATGCTCCGCCTTTGCAGAAAAGGCTGACATAAAACGATTAGCTACGAAGAGTCACCAGGGTTTTCTCTAGCTTCTGAGCTACGCTTAAAAATACGTAAACACTGTCTCACTTCTGACAGTTCATTTTAACTAAATTACAGGAGCACAATCATTTCCAAATGGAATTGGAGCTCTGCTTCATCTAGAACTAGTGTTGTGGATACAACCTTGTTGAATGCTAGAGTCCTCAGAAGACAATCCAATTACCAGGCAAGTGGGAGAATGGTCTCTCCCAAAACTCCTCCCACAGAAGTGGCTTAAAAAATGTAGAATAAGACTCAGTAGCTCTTTCAAAATCAATCTTAGCATTGGGCCATATAGCTCAGATGAGTAAAAGCTTACAGAACATAATACAGTAAGTTTCACAGACACTATTTAGTCACATTCTACATCCTACCTTAAAATAGAAAAAGCAGTCACTTAATGGAATATATCCCCAGGACAATCATGCAGAATAGACACTTCTGATTAATTTAACTAGTCACTAGCTAGTGCTCTATAAAAATACAGCTGAAAATGCATTTCCTTTCTGTGGAAGCAGGGAAGGCAAATGGAAAAATGAAGATTTCTGTGTGTTCAGCAGACCTTTTTTTTCTATTTATTTAAGAAGTAAAGTTGATTCTACTTTGTTACAAAGAAGGATATAAAGCCCCATTGTTCCCCTCCCAGCCTCAGTTTTTCCRCGTTACCTGAAAAGAGGCAAATACAATTAGGTAATTGTAAGCATTAAAAGTTAGTTTCTAAAAAGGGAAAAGGTGTAAGAATTTCAGGGTTGTCTGCTCATAAACAGCACAAAAACAAAGTAAATTCGTATCTAATAAAAAAGAGAAGGTAACATGGAAACTCATCAGTGCGGAAAACTCAAAGTGGTTAGCCAAGAGGGAAACAAGACAGTCCTAGAATTTAATTTCTGAAAATCTGGCAAATGATAAATGGAATAGACTTTGTATGAAAACACGAAATAAAAAGTCAGCAGCAGGGTCGGGAGAATTAAGAAAGAAATATGTTAGCTACTTGCCCCCCACTACATAATAATAGCCTTTTTTTTTATTTGGTGTGACATATGAAAATAGAAAATGTGTCAAAGACTGGACCATCAACAGCAGGAAAAACTTCTATCTAAAACTGAATTATGCTGGTATACAGTTATTGATAAGAACCAGAACCAGAGTCACTGGTACCAGTCACAGAAATTGAGAACATCTGAACAGTACAAAGTTCAGTCATTTTCAGAGTAATATTTAGAAATGCCAGGCATTCTGGAAGAACTTGGAAGTGGGCTGACTAGACAAAATAGTCAATAAGATTAAAGTAACATAACATCTTCACTTGTACAAATTTTCAGGCAACATCCTTTTCCGTGCAGCCAAGGTGCTTAATGTTTTTTTTTTCCTTATATTTTCCTTATAAAACTCAAGCTCACTAAAAGCAACAGAAGGAATATAGCCCCCTGATCTCGTTTCATCAATTCACAATGTCATAGCTCACAAAAATAATGAAGACTGGGAACTGGTGTTCTAAAATAGTATCTTACTCTGTATACCATGCTTTTATAGTCTACATTAGTGATACGGGAATAATTTTTTTTTTTTTCTTTTTTTTCCATAAGGCAGAATCACTTCGTATTTTACTTGTCAAGCTTCTGGGAGACAGATGAATAAACATTAACCAGAATGCCTGGAAAAAGTCCAAAGAGCAATCACATTCTGCCCACCCAACACACCCTGTGATCTCACTCAGCTACAGCATCTTCAGATTTCTGCAAGTCTTTCTACATATTGCTAAATAGTTGCCAAGTTTCACCTCAAGGCATAACAGCTTTCTATTGGATGCTAAACAGTCTCCTTATTTCAGTAGGTTGTGTTAATGCTTATATACCCTTTTGCCCTTCTCTTTCTTCTTCCCACAGGAATATTCCAAATCTTATTTTAGGAGCTCTATAAAATGGCTGAGATACCTCCTCACACTCCCATGTGTAGAACAGCTTCCTCTAATTCAAAAGTAATGGAGCTATTACAAACATTCACACAACTGATCTTTTTTATGGATCAAGATCACAAGCAACTTAGAGGCAAAGGAAACAATCTTATCCTTTTTATGGCCAGTCAGAATTGTGCTGGTGTATGTCAATGGAAACATTACCAACCTAGTAAAAGGGAAATTGGTCCATCTTATGCCTCACACTTCCATTCAGGTCTTTCCCTGCCTCTGGATAGACAGTGATCTGACCTGTTCTCCCCTGTCATGTTTCTGCCCATTCTAGCTTTCCTAAAATCCAGACTTAGAGCTTTCTTCCTTAAGAAGCAGAAGCTCTCCAGCAGTACCATTTGTCATCAGCCACCACCCCTGGAACAGACCTATGATTTAAGCACAAAGATTTAGAGCACTCTGCTCTCTTCACTGACATCACAACAGAATGACAGACTTCTGCTTCTGAGGGAAGGCAAATTGTATGTTTCTCACTGGAGGCATTACTGACTTCTTCACCAAAAGATCCATTCCAGACTCATTTTCAACTGACAATAAAAAGCAGAGAACTTAACAGCCCTCTTCCTTTTTATCCACCATGTACTTTATCATAGTCAAGTCATTGATTCAATTTTTATGCTCTGGCTTTACAGGTTTCTGTATATTCATCCATTTGTCTCCCTGAAGACATTATTACCATTTCCAACCCTTCAACACGTAACACTCCTGAGGTGCTCTAGTGCCTTGGCAAGCTGACCTGTCTGTTACTAAAACGCCAGAATTTAGTGACAGCCTCCTCCAGGATTCCTCAAAATTTTATAATCTGTGATAACATCATACCTATTCCAGCCCACAGCTGAAATCTAAGGGAGTTGGGTCCATTCACTTTTACAGCACTTTTAAACCTACTAAGAAGCATCCTTATAAATACATCTGTTTTTCTGAAGAGCTTTCTGGACTTCTCAAGTAGCTTCAAAGCTTCCATCCAGACTCTTAATGGAAATGAACAGTATTGTGGCTTTCCATAACAACACATATTCACAAAATACACAGCATAACAACATGAACTTCTCAGAAAAATTTCCATTATAGAATCATTGTTATCCAGTGACTCAGTATTATTTTCAAAGCAACAAAGCTCTGTACATTTTTAGCTACGACATTGAAACTTACACTTCACATAAGTCAAGATATTAATTATAATCTCGATAGAGATAAAATCAACTTAGAGATGCCAAGGTTTGGGAGTGAAGCAACCTTATACAAAGCACATCAAACATCTACTGCACTATTTGTATATGCATAGGGCTGGATATATCATTTGAGCAGAGCCTGTTTCTCAGTCACAAAGGCAACAGCCTCAGTTAATAAACAGAAATGGATGTTCTAGAAGCATATCAGATCTCCCGTAGGACTCCCCTTTATGCATCTATTCAGGTACATAAAACACAGGTATTTGTCTTTTCCATAGCACACTCACAGTGTGATGCCTATTGATAAAGACAAACTCTCACTTTCTGTTTAATAATACATTGCCTACACAACCACTCAATAATCAGGACATAACAGCTGCACTTTAGATTTAAAAATTACTTTGGAAAATCAGAAAGTTTACAACAGATGAAAACTGGAAAAAAAAAGAGTGGCACAAATCAGGCATTTTCATTCCTAATTTGTTCTGCCTTCATCCCTTTCAAGCAGTTTATCCATGGGCTATACCAGACCATCTGAACTGGCTCCCTGCAATTCACATCTAAATGGTAAATGACTGCATAGGTTTTGCACGGCAAGGTTTTGGCAGCAGGAGGCTACAGGGGTGGCTTCTGTGAGAAACTGATAGAACTTCCCCCATGTCTGACACAGCCAATGCCAGCCGGCTCCAGGACAGACCCACAGTTGGTCAAGGCCGAGCCCATCAGTGATGGTGGTAGTGCCTCTGGGATAACAGAGTTAAGAAGGGGAAAAAAAAAACAGTTCAACAACCTGGGAGAGAGGACTGAGAATATGTGGGAGAATCAGTCCTGCAGACACCAAGGTCAGTTAAGAAGGAGGAAAGGAGTTGTTCCAGGTTCTGGATCAGAGATTCCCCTGTAGCCCGTGGTGCAGCCCGTAGTGAGGCAGCTGTGCCCCTGAGATCATGGAGGGCCACGCTGGAACAGAGATCCACCTGCAGCCTGTGGAGGAACTCATGCCAGAGCAGGTGGAGCTCATGGGTTTTTTGTAATTAAATCTACTTCTGTTTATGATATGTTCATTCTCTCTGATTTCTTCTCTATTGGAGGACTGCCTTGGAAGAAAAGAAGCATTTACCTCTTCCAAGAAACCGATGACAAATTTTGAACTTCAGTTTAGGGCAACTGCTGTCAAGGTCCTGATTCTCCATTACTGAGCACTGAAGTAATCGCAAAATTTTGTGCTTCCACAAGTACACTCAGCTTGCATTTTTCCCATTCATAGCTTCAGTTTAGGTTTGCACATGATCGATTTCGTTCTGTTTCAGGCCAACATAAATGGGCAGCTCCTTTCCATTAGAGGAAATGTAGCCATGCCACATATTAGATAAGTGAAATAATACCTTCCCATCAGCATGTCCAAAGCAGCCACAGATATCACAAAACCATAGCCTAGAAATGTGAGCCTCTGCAGCAGATATGGATGAGTCATATAGGGACACATAAGGACATATAGGACCTTGTTCAATAAGCTCCTGCATATACAGAGCTGAACCGTTCTCAGTCAGGAGACCTTATACTTTAATAAAGTTTATGCAGAATCAGTATGAAACATTTTTGGTACAGTTGAAACAAAGACTTAAAAATACTAATTATAGTTCAATTTAAAAATTGCTCTATCTCAGAGTGAGGCCCCAAGAGTTAACATTAAAGGAAATGGATAGTCTCAGTGTCCAAGAAATATACCCAAACACTCCAGAGATACTTTTAAAAGAGCTTACAGTGAACAMCAAGTAAGATAACCTGAGTGACATAATATAAATCAACTTAATACGGGACAATTAAGTAGCAGACAAAACAATAATTTCTTAATTGAACATAGAAATCTCTATCATTCTGCAAAGAAGTATTCAGATTTGTCATTGAAACACTAACTCTCTTTTGCTCTTGGCAGCATTTGTTCAATATAATTTTATAATTTTTTCCTAATTATTCTGCAGTGTTTCAATAGATTTATTATAGCTCTTAGTAAATGCAGACAAACATAAAAAGCCTTCCGAATACATGTTATAACTTCTTTTATTTTAAAGTCGATGAAATATTTGTATGCATATCTTACAGAACTACATCTGCTTTCACGTGCAAGTTTTGGATACTTCTTTCCTATTTAAGATAAATTGTTTGAAATTAAACTTAAAAACGCACATAACGATCAGAAATAAAACAGAAAATAAATCCATTCTATGTCATCCTGGCAACCTGAGTTAGTCAAAACTACAAAAAGCACATAGCAAACACTTTCATAGTAATCTGCAAAAATCAAAACACCTTTATTTTGGGTAAAATCAGAGCAGCCAAAAGAGGCTGGCATTAACTACACTGGGTATATACACTGTAGTTTACATTAGGTAAAACTGGTCAGCTAAGGAAAACAAAAACGACTGTATCTCTACAGAGATTGCAATGTATTTGCAGCAGTTGCTTCATATTACTGTCAGTGTTAATGCAGAAGTTTCAGAGACATAAGCAGTCACAAGCTTCAGAGAAATATCTTTAAAAAATCTGTACAGTATTTAGGAATTCATCCTTTGTCTGTAAAATACTACAGAATATAAATATTCAGATCTCTAATTCATTTTGAGGGAGATCCTCACTAGGCAAGTAATGGCCCGTGATTTCAAAAAATGTTTAAAAGGATAATAAGCCATTTTACTGCATAAATTCACTTATTTACTCTTCCTTTCTGGGATAGTTTAATAACAGATACAATATTTTGAAAGCCATTCCTTTACTCTTTATCTTTTCTTTTCTTAGGTCTTTGTCCTGTCTTTGCTGCTATTTGACAGTGGTCCAAAGGAGTGGAATCCAGCTTAAAAGAATCCGTGCATCTTCTCTAGCTCCAAATGCCCGGAACAAATGTAAAAGCTGGGCTGAACAGATTTTTCTAAATTTTACGCAGCTGCTTGCTTCAAAAAGGATTGTCAGAAGACACAGGTGTATCTGCTATCTTCAGCTAACTTTTTGCAATAAATGTTTTTGAAATTGCTTTTCATGTATATATAGACACATAAAAAATAAAAGTACAAATATTAAAAACCACCAAATATCAAGGGACACTGTAGTTTGGGCCATGCATAGACCTGAGAGACAGCAGTAATTTTACATTTTGTTTTCCATTACTCTTTTGATACTCATATACTAGAGCCTCTAAACTATAATGAATACTGTATTTCTTCATTCTTATATTTTCTGAGCAACTTGTACTCTATATTTCTATACCTGCTGCCCTTAGTAAGTTTTCTGCACTGTATTAAGAGACAAAATGACAGAGAACTTGACAGGCTGTTCTATGAGAAACCTTTTTTTTCCTCCTTTTTTGAAAACAAAATAACTGCAAATGTGTTTTTCCTTCAGAGAACCACTAGGGATTCTTACTGCAATGGTAGAATGAACATTTTTTGTTTTTATCTTAAACACTGGCTTCACTTCTCTTGACCACAGCAGACAGTGTGCTGAAAGCTACCAGTGGCACTGGGAGCAGCTCCAAAAACTATCAAGAGCTATTTGAAACAAAATTTTGAAATAGCTCAGCAGTTCTTAATCACAATCTTCCTTCAATTTCATGCAACTGTAAAAGCAAAAATAAAACCATGATCTGTTTAACTCTGAAAACTGTTGTTTACAGTCTGTGGCGTTATGAATAGTGCCTTGATAGGGGATGTAAAATGCCTGGTTTCCCACAAAAACAGCAGTGAGAGAAAAGGTGCTAAACAGCCCCATATATCACCATAAGAATTCAATATCCAGGACATTTTCTGTTCACTGTGCTCAAATTCAGAGAAAGACGAGATAAGGTTAGAAAAACACAGCAGAGATTACTTGTCACTTTAAAGCATCTCTCTGTGTTAACTGTTTTATGCTGTAGGCTCTAAAATACCAACACATCCTCCTAGACTGTGCTGAGAAGTAGCAGCTGAGCAGTTCTGTGATAAAGTAGATGATAACTGAAGTGGGTGCTAGCTACAAGTGTTTGCAAGTATTAAGAATAATACACAAAGTAAAGCCCAACAATTCCTAAAGCAAAGGGCTGACAGCTCCGGTATGTGGACAGTCATATAGATTAAGAGTGTAATAAGGTATCACAGCTTTCCGTGCACTGTAATGGAGCTGAAGAGAAAGCAGCAAAACAACACTCAGAGCAAAAGCAAACTAAAAAAAAATAATCTTTTCTAGTAGCAAACTCCTCTCTTCCTTCTTACTGCTTTTTTCATTGCTCCAGGGTAAGTATCAAGTGCTTTAGTCAATCCTATTACCTTGATCTGAGACATCCTTAGTACGGATGAGGGATTACAAGCCTGGGAAGGTGCAAGTCAGGGCTGAAAAACCATGTTCTCCAGTAAACCTGGGAGCAGCCGTCAACCAGCAAGAAATGGTCTATCCACTTTGGTGCTTCAGAGTTCACAGGCTCAAGCTTCCTAAGATTTAACTCTCTAGAGTCCACCAAAAAAACATCACTGCAATTGTACAGGTGAAATGAGAGATGAGCCAAAGACAACCTAGTACCTAAGATCAACAGCCTGGGAAATTTATAAGCTGGCTGTAGTGAGCACCTTAAACTCAGCAGAGAGCTATGTAACACAGTCTGCTGCTGCTCCTCTCTTCCAGGCTCCTCAACCAACATAAATCACACTGAAAGATCTTTTTAGGGTCAAAACAGAATTGAAAAGTGATTTCAAATATAATGTTACTAAGCAGTAGCACACCAATGGAAAATAAAATGTAATTTATGCCTCAGCACTGATACAGAGTCTGCTAAGATAGTCCCAGAGAGCACTTCTAGAGCACAAGGCAGAGCAGAGTTTATTACAGATTATTAGCAACTAAGCAGATTTCCTTTGTGTGCTTTTTACAGCCTAAACATCATCCAATGCATATGTATACCAACTAAAACTTTGGCTTGTCAACACTGCAGTATCGTAATATAATTGGGAGAGAGGGTAAATACATTCTCAAAAAACATGGGTGTGGGCGAGATCATTTTTGGTTCCCTAATTAAAAACAATAGGATTTTTAAAAGCCATCCTGACATGGTACCAGGAGTTAAATTGTAACTTTTAGATCACTACGTAACAGCTGCCCACTAGATACATTTCCAAATACTGTATCAAAACCCAAACAAAAGCATCAGTAGAAAGTAGTGGCCCATTTAGCTCCTGACCACATGTCCAACAGTGGAAACACTTATGAAAAGAGAAAACTGGCACTTTCTGGGGTCGTTTTTCCTTCTAATTCCTCCAGCATTCAGTTGCGAGAGCCTGGCCACCTGCCACTGTTCCACTGTGTAGATAACAGGGAACTCCACAATTATTTTCAGTTCAAATACAAGTTTTATTAGAATTAAAATGTTTTAAATTGTTCTAGACTATCACCAGGTTAAGGTCTACCACAAAATAAAACATAATTAGTTCTGTCATTTTGCCATTACTCCATTAAGATACATGAAATATCAGTTTTTAATTAGTGACCTTTTATTGTTCTCTGCCTGATTCACAATCTTCACTATTTTGGATGCAGAGGGATCTTATGCTCAGGCAACAGCACAATTAATTATCACTATTCAAGCTCTCTACAGATCTTGCTAACTTTTTCCAAGAAAAATACAGAAAAACTAGGATCTGTAATTCTAATATTTGCTGCAAAAAAAGTGAACATGAGTAGAAAGAAGCAAGCCAGAAAAAAAATTATAAGGCTGACAGACCATTATAAAGCATCAGTGAAAAGTGTGGGCAAACTTTGTTTCTGCTTCATGGATTCACTAACTGAGATCCAAACAAGTTTTATAAGGATAAAAATAAATAAACCAATATTTTCCTGGACAGTGTTTGCCCTCTAGGACAAACACTTGGTGATATTGACTGTCTAGCAAGGAGAATGACAGTTGGAGTCAGAATTTTATCAAAAAAGCCATTTTTCTTTCCTCCCACTTGGCAAAATAGAACATTATCTTAGCAGAGCATGTTTCCAAACTTGGGCTTTTCAAAAACTGCGAAGTGTGCTGCTGTGAAAGACAGGACATTGTCAGATCACCATCTCTGGCACTTGGGCAGGCAAACCATGATCGGTGCAGGCCAGTGCTCAAAGATGCCAGCCCCCACAGTAAATAAGCTCAGCAAAGCACTGTTTGCTTTCATCTGTTCCACAGAAATCTGGGGTTGAAAGCCATGGTCAGAGGGTCTCCAGCGGATGCATGGGGCCTTCCCACCCCACGGCTGACATAACCATATGCCTGGCTCGCTTCCAGGACCTGCATCACGTGCCTCTAGAACAATGGTTCCTTTACAGAGACAGCCTCACAAAAAC
Source organism: Amblyornis subalaris (assembly GCA_018881555.1). Classification (NCBI taxonomy): domain Eukaryota; kingdom Metazoa; phylum Chordata; class Aves; order Passeriformes; family Ptilonorhynchidae; genus Amblyornis; species Amblyornis subalaris. The sequence continues at coordinate 6,752,714 of JACAXG010000002.1, forward strand.
CTAAAATTACCCAGGAGCAATTGAGCACAATTGTTCATAGTCTGACAAGGAAAAAAGAAAAGTCTGATGTTTTGTGTACTCAGAGGTAAAAACCCTTCCTGAGTTTACTGATTCATATCTGCACCAGTTGACAGACATTTATCACTTCCTACCTCTACCCAATACACAAATCAAAGGGAACCCTGAATCCACAACCTGGGACTGAGTATGCACAGAAACAATACAGGACACACAGCCCGGCATACAAGAGACTCCTATTTAACCTACTATGGGTAAAGCAGAGAAGACTCTGCCACAGATTACTGGCAATGTAATGGACAAGGAATACATCCTCCTGGACTAGACAACCAAAATGTTCACTTCTTAATAGGAAACGAGGACAATTCAACTCGTTTGCATGGATAACAAGTGGTGGTCAATCCTTGAAATTTGTAATTGTTGCAATCTCACTCTGCTGGCATCCAGGAGATTCTTCAATTTTATGGTCTCTGAATGTACAACCCAATAACAATTCTGACCTTGGATATTAAAATAACATATTGAAACGATCAATGGCTGCTGCCACACCCAAGTGTTCACCATATCCAAGCACACAAGACGCAAAGTAAGCAACCACACAAGTACATACTATTTCCTAACAGCTAGAGGAGTTTTCAGCAGTTTTACATCAGTGTAACTCTATTAAAATCAATTACTTCATTTTGGTTTACAACCATGGTATTTTTGGCTCCAAAAATCTACAAAAATATTATTTTTCAGTAAACATAACTCAGGAACACTAATTAGATGTGCCTTAACTACAAACAGGAAATATGGACAAATAGAAGCTACCTGATTTCATGTTACAAACTGTTAAGGACACTCAGTTCCACTAAGATGACAATTCTTTTATAGCTGTCAGAACAAACACAGATTCAGTACGCTTCCTGCTCAACAGCTGGTTTCTTTAGATTTGCATCAATACACAACTGATGGACTATGTAACTACAGGGGAAGACAAAAGCATCATAAAAAGACAGTTGCTATGTCATTTCACCATGAATTCAGTTGTCTGTGTATTGCATTTGTAAAAATCATACTCTCCGGACACATTACGAAATAAATACAAATCACAATTTAACATGCTTGCAACAACATTTTCTTAGGAAAATTTCTATGATTGCCGAGAACTTCCAAAGGAACATACTGAAGAACACTGGAGAAAACTGCATGCTTCACTCCAAATTTTGCAGGTTTTCTTTTTTTTTAAGCCCCCAAGATTTTTTTATAATTATTTTAGCTACTCCAGTCCAAGTTTGATGAAATTTCTTTAAGTTTAATCCCTTTAAACAGTGACCCACTGTTTAAAAATCCAATGACATTTTCTGCCTTGGTCTGCATTTTAATATAATGGAGAGTCATGCAACTACAGAAGACAAATCTGTACTCTAAAAGGGTTTATGGGCCCCACGGATCTCTCTTTTTCCGAAAGTAACACCTTTATACTGAAATAGAAGCTATTCCTTACCTGAAAAGAGTTCACGCATCGAAGTGAAGGTGGCAGAGACGTGGTACTTAAACCCAGTATCAGCAATAATTCCAAACATGTTTCTGATGGAAACTTTAAAGGATGAACTCCCATATCATTTTCCCATGCATCAGCAAGGCTATAGAGTTAAAAAAAAAAAAGAGACCTTTTTCATTTTCTTAAAATATATCTAAACCACAAGTTTCAATTAAGTATTTGAATGTGCCATATCATTGTGATAAAAAATTCCCTTCATGTCTTCCCTTGAAAAGTCACAGACTAGTGTGTTTTACCAGAAAAACAAGGTGAATTTAGATAGAGCACCTTAACCATACCACCAACATCTTTCAAAAAGATACATAATGCGAAAGGAAAACTTAGCATATTTTAGAGAAATTCACTCATGTTTCTAATTCGTTTCATTACTTCTGAACAAAATTCCATCTGTCACTGGCAATTTCCCATCATATGATTTTACACATAGAATATTCTATGCAGAACATAATGTCTCCACTTTTTATTTTGTTTCTAGAAAGAAAAATTTATTTCACTTCTGAAAAGACAGGAGGTCAGGCACGATTTTCAAAACTGATCTTTATGATGCTCACTGGAAACTTACTAATAGTCTGTATGAAGCAAAACTCAATCCCAGTTCATTCTATACAGCTTTCTTCTTTACATGTATTAAAAGAATTAAGATTTCTAGAGTTACTCATAAAAACAACATTTCGGAAGCATAGTCCTATAAACTGTTACCCTCACCACATGCTGAAGAACAAGATTAGTTCAACAAGACTTACTCAAAACACAACATGATTTCACTTCCTATGTTCAGGCTTATTTCTTCCATAATGTACAAACTGACAGACTCATCAGTGACCCAGTTACTTTAATGTTTTGTCTGGGTAGATAGTATCAGATACTCCGAGGTAAGATGAATGCCAATTATTCTCAGCAGATCTGAGAGCATCACTTCGGAAGACAATTCTTGCTACCCACCCTCCCCTGTCGAAGACTTCAAAATTTCAATAAATGATCTTAGCATCAGCTTTCACTTTTAAATTCCTCCAGCTCTTCTGACTGAACCATTGCTTGTGAAGGTATCAGCTTATTTTAATGTACTTTCTAGAAATAGCTGCATTTTTTAAATGCTTGGAAGAGCAGTCATGACCCCAACACTCAGCATGGTGAAAACTGAGCAAATACTCTCTTCACAGTATCTGTGTCATCTTGGATGTTTCTCATTCTCTCAAGTCTCCCAAACGCAATGATTCTCTGTAAAGTCCTGCTTCTTACACATAGGCTTGCATATACACTTTTTGTACATAGCACTTTCTTAGTTCTTCTAGAAGACATCCTACTTAGCATAATTTACACATCTTTCTTCAAAGAGTGGGTGTACTTTCACTTTCTTACCTCCATTTGTCTGAAGGTGGCCACTTGAATTTCAACTCTTTGTTTTTTTCTTTCTTAATATTTACATTTTTACCTCCCTCATTTACCTATGGGTATGTAAGAATCCAACTCTGCTTTGATACTTAGAAGCAAGACCTATAATGTACACAAGGTCAGAGGGGCTCCCATCTCCCTAAAAAAAGGAGTGTTTTCTCTCATTCTTTTTTTTTTTCTGACAATAAAAGACGAAGAGAATCATATCACATCTAGATTACCAAACACACCACGTTTTTTCTAAACATCACCAGAGTGGGTCACTTTGACAAAAGAAAGTCTAAGCTTTACATGGTAAGGAGAAGGAGGAAGGCAGTCTGGTCTAGGCACCCTCTGGCTCTTTTAACGGCAGTGCATGACTTGAGATCTCCAACATGTCTGAGAACAAAACAAAAAGGGCAGAGGCCAAAAGCTGCCACACATTGACAGCCTTTATAAGACACAGGATCTCACTGGACACTCATATTGTGCCAGACAGGTCTGGAAAAGTTGTTTAAAGCTACCACAAAAACTCCCAACTGACCACTAGGACAGGACGGTGAGATGTTTAGAAGATACTCTGGAGTATTTTGATTATTGGAAAGTAAAAGCTTCCAGTTAAATCCCAAATATGTCTATATTGAAAGGAAGCAGGATTCTTTTATAAGACTACGCAAGTGGCCAAGCCCAGAAAAGGCAGCCCTGACTGCTTCAGAGTTCCAGGCTGGATAGGGCTCTGAGCAACCTGGTCTAGTGGAAGGTGTTCCTGCCCATGGCACGGGGTTTGGAACTAAATGATGCTTAAGGTCCCTTCCAACCCAAACCATTGTATGATTAGATGATTCTATAAATGTTCCAGGAGGAACACTTAAAGCTAGATGATAAGCATTAAGTAGCCAGTAATTGTTGCAGATAGGTAAAACCTTGCAAAAAGTAACCAAGGAGTCCAGTTAACTGTAAGTCAGAATTGAGTTTTACATTTCCCTATCACTCAGTAACTTAATTTCCCCACATAATTAGAAACTTACCTTTATATACTCCTTACTCAGTCTTTGTTCTACATTTTCTACAATCTGGTGATGCAGGAAAATTTAGGTGAAGTTAGCAAAATAGGGGCTCTCTGTTTCTCAGAAGTCAGAAAGACTAAACAAAGCACTGTGCAGGCACCTTCAAACACAGCTAGAGAGTTTGGAGACTGGAAGTGGTATGCTAAGGTTCTAAGTCTTGGGAAGGTGTTTCAACAGATCAACGCCTTCTCTGCAAAGAAACTTTTCAGAACTCCAAGCAATATTCAAAACATCACAACTTAGATCAGTACCCTGATTCTATTCTTGTGTTATGATATACGAATTTTTTGGAGATGCCTACTCATTTTAAAGTCCAACCAGTACAGCCCTGACACTGAACTAGGGCTTTTTCTTCTGTGGCTGTTGGTTTATTTGAGGGAAAGAATATTTGCATAAAGACAGTTAGCCTAATTATATTGCAATTCTTGTTTATTAATTGCTCAGTTATTAGTATTTCCTGAAATTATTCCAGTGTATTCCCTTATTACAAACAAAACGTGTATCCTAGCACTTACTGCTCCAGGAACACTCATGTTAGGAATTAGTCTCTGCGACTTGTCCTTTCACAGTATTTAACACAATGGTTGTGGGAAGTCAGAGCTTTATTAGATAATTTCTCTTTGTTCTTCTTTATCCCTATTACTTTTAGAAGCATTTTTCCATAATCTTTATTGTAGAGGAAGGAGAAAAACATCTATGCTTAAAACGAAAGCAAAACAAATCACAAAGAAATCACTGCTTTTCTCCTTAGTTTCACAGTCTTTCTGTATAAGGAGAGTTGTCTCACGTACAGTACAGGAGAGGAGACTGTTTGCTTTCTGTTTACTGGAAGAGGAAGATTAGCTGATAATGCTCCTCAGGAGAGTGAGCATCCACGGAGAACAACTCAGCTCATCAGCTCAGTGTTTCCTCCCAGACCAATCCGAAATGCCAACAGAGCACCTCAGACATGTAAACAAAACTCTGTTTTGCTCTCATGATCTCAACAAAAAAAAAATCAATTTGACATTAAGATAGGGTGAATTGTCAGAAGCACATTTTGGGAGTGTTGAGGAAGATGATGGGAAAGAAATGCATAGGACTCAGCTGTGTTCATGGTAATTTTGAATGTAGGACTTTGCATGCATGTGCTGTCTCCTGTTGCTCCTCAATATCTTTACTCAGCAATGAATTCCTGCTTCTAAGCTTCCCTTGAAAGAAAGAAGGCTAGGTGAAGCCTGCTCCTTTTGTGAGTAAAGGTAGAGATAAGATATTAGCTTGAGGAAAGTGAGGTTAACAAGAGAAATAATGCTTCCTTCCTTCAACAAACATTAAACTTTTCTACACTGCAAAGAAGCCTTGAAATCCTGGACTTCACAGTCTGACACCAAAAATTATGACTCTCAGTATCAAAATTCATAAATTCTAAACAGATTCCCTAAGTCATTGTGGGGTGCAAGACTTCATCTATTTTGGACTGATTTTATGACAAGTAAAATCTCACCACTACCTACTGACCTTGACAGTGTTTGAGGGAGACGTGAGTCAGCTTTAGAAACCAGGTTTTAAAACAGTAAGATGTAGTAAAACATACCCAGTAAAATGGTTCAAACTCAGAGCATACTCTGAGTTAGGGATGTGCCAGAGTGAATTTTTTCACAGGACATTAAATCTCTGTAAATCACCATCATCATCCAGTTTTGTCAGTCAGTGATCTCACGAACAGAAAAACACAAATAACTCTAAGCATTTTGTCTGTTGTTCCATTCTTTCCATTTTCTCTCTTTTCTTTATCCCACTCTTTCCCAGAACTTGTATCAACCCTCTTAGTTTATTTAACCCAAATTTTCTTAAGCAAGATCTCAAATAAATTAGGTTTGGGGAAGTTTTATGTTGTCCTGAAAACCATTGTCTGAGTACTGAGAAGAAATGCACATTAGTTACTCTACAGAGAAAAGCTGCTGATGGAACACAGCAACATATACACTAGCTAATCAAGTGATGTTTACCTGGGAGAATATTAGCATAAACTCAATAATATGACATTTCTATCTAGCAAAACCAACTACTATAAGCAAAGTAAACATGTTCTTCAGAGCCCACCACATTCCCTAATGAGTGAGACAAACTAAGAGACTCGGTGCTTTTACTTAAGTGCACTCTATGTTGTGGGTTCAGGAAAACTGGAAAAACATCTTCTTAAATTTGAGGCAGGAAGAAGGACTGGTGATAATGGAATTGATCCCCAGTAGCAACAACAGTCAGAGCTGTCCCAGTGTTAATCGAACTTGAGATGCTGCCCCTGCAGATTACAGCAAAACCTCAAATTCACTCCTTCTGTACAATCTAAGAGATACCTCTCAGTCTCACTCATGAAAACACAATAAACAGACACAAGATCGAAAGCTATAAGTAGAACCTTCATATAACTAACATTTGGAGAAAGAACCACATATGATGAACGCTAATAAAACTCAAATATATTTCTTGCATACATTTCAGAACTGAAGTAGTACAGAAAGTGAAGAAGTAAAACTCTACTTAAGGGAGAGATACTTGGTTACTATGCTAGGTGCTGACGTGAAATAACTATGTGCTATGTGTTAAACTGTCAGAACACAGCATTCAAAAGTAAGAAATAAAGATGACAGGCTGAGACTATCGTCCCTCTTGTCCTTTTCAATGCTTTCTCTAAGGAATGGGTCATTTGAAGGAGAAATTTAGAACATGATACGATTGTCACATTCCTTCCCATAACCAGTCAAAGAAATACAGCTGGGAAAGTAAAATTCCTATAGTAATATGTATAAAATGTTTTTAAAAAATGAAGTGGTATTTTCAAAACTGTTCAGCTGATAATAATGGGAAATTCAGGGAAATTTTGATTTCTTGAAAAAATAAAAAGAAATCAGCAAATGCTATATGAAATTCAACCAATTAATTCTGAAAGCAGAGATGAGCAGAACTTGAAAACAACTACTCAGATAAGATTAAAGATAAGACAGTTACTTCTCTAGCAGAACTAATTGATCACAATGTTTCTAGGTAATGTTTTACATTTGAATCACCATGCATCAGAGAATTGTGTTTCTCCACGGCTCACTATGGAATTGATCCCAATGAATTCCCTATATAAAGTCAGAGTGACATTTCAACATTGTGTTCTTAAAAGCAAGTTTTAAGACACTACAGTAATGAAATACATTTACTTCATAGTTCCATGATATAAGAACTAGCAAACTAACACAGTCATCCATCAGGTCATGGAACCCACACACAATGTCCTAAGTCTTCATGGAAAAATGCAATATACATGCCATGTCAGTGAAGCAAAAGAAATCTTTGTATTTAAAAACCACGAAAAACTGAACAGGATTCTCATAAGATTTTGAAAAACTGGACCAGACTTCTGACTAGATTGCATTTCTTTTGAAAGAAACCTCTTCCATCAGTGCTAAAGACATTTATCAGTAGTAATCACCCTTCATTGCGCATGAGATTCACTTCAAAATTCAACTGAGCTGTCTCAGCAACAGACAAAGTAAGTCTGCTTTTGAAGAGGAACAGATAAGCCCTTTTTTCCTTTCCAGCACACCCTAGTCACCACCTCTGATTTAGCAGGCTACTTCTATAAGTACATTAACTGAGGATAGCCTACACAGGTCAAAACTGGAAAATGAAAAAGCCCTTACTCAGTGCACTGCTCAGTGGTGCTGAGGCACTGTATTAGTCAGATTTGATTAGTTATGATCTAGGTAAATGTGCTGTGCATTTAGGGCTCAAAATGCTGTGAAACTCTTGAAGGAGATTACTACGTTAGCTATAGCTTCAGTGCTTTGAGGAATCAAGCCCGTGCTGCAGAATCCAATATAAAAGCTGACAGAAGCTCAGCCCTGACTCTCAGAGTTCACTGAATGTTGTTAAAGCTGCCCTTTCCACAAGCTACAGCTCTGATAGAAATGACAGATGACTTTACTGAACCAAAGGACAAAACTGCTAAATTAAATAACTATTTGTAAAAATGATTTAATCTAAAAACAATTCTTAATTATGGCTGATGATGGGCCTGTATACTTAATGTACCAGGAGGCTAAGTTATTTATACTTTTAATTATCCTTGCAGTGATCTAAAAATGACAGAAAAATCAATGCCTGCTCATTAGCTACTAAACACTTACCAAAATTTAAATAATATGGAACACTAAGAAGTGTGGTACTTTCACAGTCTACAGGAAATTCCTTTGGACAAAAACTTTCTTTACAGAATCACAGCTTCCCTCCTAAAACAAGCATCTGTGGTCATGTTCTACCATTCATTATTCATCCTGAGCATCTGGGAGCATCAGCCAGGGTTTTTGAGCAAATCTTCCCTGGAATCTTTACTAGTAGCATGGTATCCCAGACCAAGAGGTATTAAATCTCTCATGAGAGACAAAAGAGGGAAGAACAGAAATTTAACCCACTGGTGTCCTTGCAAGGAAATGAGCAAGAGAAGAGTAACATATCTGGGGAAGTAAGAAGGCAGAGAGCATGCCTTTTTGTATTTTTTGCAATGGACTACAGTGGTCAACACAGAAGCTCCATCTCTAAGTTTTGAACCTTTTCTTTTTCAGTGTATCACTACAGAGACAAGATTTCATTTAACTGAATTTCTGTATTTTCACATACTCTTAAATATTATGGCTTGAAAGCATTCTTATCACAAAATTACTGATATATAATCCTTATTATAAAGTGCATCATATATWTAGCATATAGTACATATAATTTAATGTAGTTTATATAATTATATTCATTATACATACAATAATCATATTAATATACAATGATACACATTTCTATAAATTAATATAGTATATGTATATACAAGCACATGCTCATTATTAACAGTCTTCTATCTTTTTTTTTTTTCAGAGTAACAAATACATTGAATGGAAAAAATATGCAATTCTGGAGTCTGGCCAAAAAGAAGTCAGTTAGAAATCCACTGCAAAAACAATTCAGTGGGTTTAAAATACCCTATCCTGCAAAATGCAGGATTGAAAGTTCTTGAACTTTCAATGTGTCACCATTTGAAAAGGGCAAGTTATTTAACACTAATAAGAAAGCCTTATAATGAAAATTCAGATTTAATCTCACCAGAGTACCAGTGCCATAATGTTTTTCAGCAGGGCTGACATAAGAGGTATCAACTGGTCTTGTAGTATTTCAAAGTGCCTTTTAAGAAAAGTTATGCTATTTGCTCTGATGAATGCTTTTGCGATTTAAAATCAATACTCCAAATGCAGTTTTCTCATTTCTATCTCCAATACGTAGCATAGATTAAATAACTCATGCTAAGAGGTACAGTAAAACATTAAGTGGATTAAATTATTTTGTTTGCATTGAACAACTGCATATGAATCTCAACAACATTAATTTTATTAATGTATTTTAAATTATTTTACATCTTCACACGCTCTGATCATTGTAAGCTATTTAAAGGAAGTCAGATAGAGAAGTAAAAGCTGCCTATCTCAACGTGTAAAGCACAGCCCGAATTATCCTCCTTTTGTTTCACACCAACCAACATTTTTATTAGACTCAACTGCCCTATATTAACTTAAATGTAACTACATTGGTTTTGGTACAGTTTTTTAAAAATGCTATTTGCACAATAAAGCCTCTGAATAGTCCACAAAATTCAATTCTTTTTTTCTTGAAAGGTAAAGGCCAAAAGCAGAAAACCAAACAATTGTGCTAGTATACTGCACCAAAACAGACAAGGTTGTTTACATGTAGATTATTCCTCTGAAGCACAGAAAGCTATCTCAACATACTACAACCTTTTGCATGGCAATTAATCTTGAAATTTTAATTCTGTCCAGGAGTAACTTTGCCTTGGAGTATGTAATTTCAAAGTAATGCTCAACATACTTCTCCAGACTAAAGATTTTTGGGTGTTCACCAACTGCTTTTCTACATTGCCTTCCCTCCTCCATCTGGCCGCTATGCAATTTCAAAAGCATTAATTATAAGTTGCAAACTCTATCACCCATAAAATATTTTCATTCCATTGCAAAACAGCACCAACTGCACAGTCTTTGTTGAAGACAAGACAGAACCTCAGCTGCAAGAATCCCTGAAATAAAGCTTAAACATCACAGAAGGATTAGCAGGTGTTCATCTATTCTGAAACCTTTAAGTTGAAGATTCATAGGATCTAAAATGAATGTATGAAAACCTAAATCAAGCAACAATGTCTAAAGCAGACTTACGTTCAATGGGACACCTAGATGCGTGGGACCACAAACACTTGCAAATGTACTAAATTTAAAATTCATGACAGTACTCCAACTATGCATAGATGTTCAGTGAATACAACTAAGACATTCTCATCTTTATTTAGTTTCAGCACCAGGTAAGCGAAAATAGACTGATCAAAGCGTGAAGAGAAAATGTGATTTTAATTTCGCAGGAACTTACCTTGGATATAAAATCCAAGCCTGCTGGGTACATTCCAGAATATATTCTACCAACAAAACCACAGTCCATAAAGGTGTTGCAGTAGCAGGTCTATCCACAGAGCCAACCCATAACAATAACCGTCTATGGAAAAAGACGCTCTTTCTTTATTCATCTACAAGATCAACAGTTTATTGCAAGAGCTAAAGCTGTAAAAGCAGAAAACTGCTGCAAATTTTCATCAATTACAATGAAGTTCTGTTTTAGAGCATCTGACTAAGGGATACAAGCTCATGGAGAAAGCAGCTCCTGCTGAGCTTGTGATGTCAAACATATCTAGACATAATAGGAAGAAAACATGGCAGACTGAATTCTGCCACAATACATATATTTTAAACTACTGTTTAAAAATTCCTACATAATTTTTGCCTACCTAGGTGCAAGAGTAGGATCCACATGTTAATTTAGTTCTCCTACAAAACCAAGAAAACACAGGTGTTTAGCTCTTGCTGGGCATTGCCTAAAATCTGTTGTGACTGCTCTTGAACGTCTACACTATGCAGAATTGCTAGTGCAGCTCCACAGTACAATGTAATTGCTGACTTCTCAGCAGCAAACCAACGTAGTCCCACTAAAAGGAGAAGTAAATTACTCTTGTAAAAACTGCATGGCCAATGCTTTAGAATATGCTTCTTTACTTTCATGGCTGTGTTAAGGCTTTAAGCTCTATATTTTTCATGTCTCACTGCAGCCCAGGTGGAAAGAATTAAAGTAACTTTTCTAAAAACAATAAAGATCAGATTGCCGTAGCTAGATCACTGCTGCTAATTCTCCATGGTGGAGAATGGCAGTAGCAACAGTAGTACTATGACTCTAGAATGCAGTTTTCTTCTATACAGCTCAGAATGAAGGGATAGCTTTGAATGCTTCTTAAAATACTTTTCTTCACCTTAAGCACCTCTTGATTCCTTCCTGGATACATCTTACTCTAAATTAGAACAGATGGCTCATAATTTCCCTAAAGTATGACAGTAAGTGTAGACTACTGTGCTGGGGATGGATGCAGAGGACACAGAGCCGCATGTTATTGACCTATGCTAACAGCCTGACTGGTGCCATCTTACTTGCAGGGAATATCAAATATGAGCAGCAACACCATCAAACTAAAAAGCCTCTCTTCCTGCATGTATCAACCAAGTACTCGAGTTCTCAGGTTACACCTCTTTTTTTTTTTAACCTTTCAACACTTTGGGTATGTATATAAGGGCCACTTGCCCTGGCGAATGGTGGCCTCTTCTAACAACATTCATTTCCTGGCGGTGTAAAAGCGCAGAGTAGAGCTTTAGAAAAACAAAGTACTGTGTAAAAGCTCCTTCATGGCAGCTGCTGACACCAATACGGTTACCCTAGTAAATGCAAAGAAATTCCAGACAACTCGCCCTTAAAAGATTCATTCAATTTTAAGGAAGCCTGCTCATGGAACTAGTGATGTCTGTTGGACCCACTGCCTTCCTCAGCAGACTCTTCTTGTAACTGTCCTTGTGAACTTATAGTTTTCCTCATCAGGGGCATTAACAATGTATTCCTCTACATAAACACTTGCTTTACAGATATTGTGAGAAGAGTATCATTCAGAACATTTATCTCCAAAATTGTCCAAGTAAAGCAAATGTGCTTAAAAGTCAGGGCAGGAGGAGGGTAACTGGCAAGGCAGACAGAAGGTATAAAATCACAGAATCATTTAGATTGGAAAAGACCTCTAGGATCATACAGTCCAACTGTTAACTAACCAAGTCCAAGTACTGTCACAAACACTTCATTTTCCCAGAGAAATAAAACATATTTGCTTTGGTGTATTTTTTCCATAAACCAACTTCAAGAACTTATAGAATCTTATCAAGGGACTCTAGTGATGTGTCATAAATGCAGAACGCCTTCTCCTCATTGTCTGCACATTAGCCAGCATCTCCTGCATGCAGTTGAGTTTCCCACCTGAAGGCTGAGACAACAGGCTATCTCTCAGCCCCTCCAGGCATCATCACACTAGGTAGAAGAACCAGAGAAGACACAAAATATCTCTGCTCTCTCCTGGGCTAACTTTCACCAAACTGTCACACAGGAATAATTTTACAGACTCTCTCCTCCCTCTTTCCCCTCTAACAGGTTGGAAACTTCAATCATAATATAGGAGGAAGATTCAGGAGGAAGACATAAATGTCTTTTCCAATATTATTGGCATGTTTTAATTTTTGAATGCCCAGATGCTATCAATAACACTAGTCTCCTGAACTGCCTTTACATCTCTCCATGGAACTACAATCTTTATTTAAAAATCATCAAAATGAGGTGTTACATTGGTGAACATAAAACACATGGTGCCAGGTATCCTATCACAAATACAAGGGCCCTTTATTTCATATAAAGTTTCCCTGATCACAGATGCTATGTTCAACATCTGAGAATTATTTTTCACCATGTAAAATGTGAAAGGATGATAAAGAGGCAACCAAAAAGTCCAAATCCATCATTCAAAACAGTGGCGAAGCAGACCAAATACAAAAATTAAATTTTTTAACTAGTTCAGTACAAAAGGTTCCAAAAACCTCATGAGCAGTATGCCCAGACCTGTTGAGGGTCAGATGCTTAAGAGAGAGAAGACCTATGTCATTTAATTCGCTTCAGTTCACCCAATCAATTCTCCGATGAGCACAATATTCTAAGAGCAAAGGAATAAAAAAAGTTTAAAGCTGGAGACTGTAAAGACAATTTAGCTTTCAAAAAGAAGTAGAAATTTTCATAAGGAAAATAGACCCAGTGAACTAAGCTGCAGTACCTTAGCAAGAATTTTTGTTAGTATACCTATTTCAAAAGAAAGTAGTATACAACGTCCAAGATTTAAAAACAACTGTATTCTATTCTTGAACTCTTATAATAACTCTAAGCATCACAAATGCAAGGTCAAGAATTATTTTGAGTTATTTCAGCTCCTAGTTTCATGTGAGATTGACTTGTTTTCCAGTTTCATTTGTCTGAAGTCCTCCTTTGCTCACTGAGACATTACCGCAGTCAGTCCAAAAATACCTGGTTCACTTGCCCAAAACAGCTACCAGATGATTTCCAAATTGGTAACTCTGATTGAAATATCTACTGAGTTATCTACTGAGTAGCAGCACTTGTGTCATGTGTGCCCAACTGCAATTCTCATTACCAATAAAATCTCAAATCTCACAGATGCTGGAGAAAAAGCAAAAAAAGACCCCACAACAGCAAAACAATTCAAGAGATGGACAACAATGGTTTGGTGTTTCATCAGATTTCAAGAATATTTTACTAACTCTGCATCATTAAAAGCAGAATTTTGTATCCAGACTAAATCATTCCACATTAAGCAAGGTGAATATGATGACATTCCAAGACAATGTTCCCGTCGCTTATTGAAACCAAACCTCATTATCTGGGGCATAGGAGAGATTACATATTTCTGTYTTATCTACACAGTGTAAAAAATACATGTGCATGCTGCTTAAAGATCAGCACCTGTACCCTAATCATTAATCCAGAACATTCATGTGTCTGCATTCTGTCATAGAATACTCAGTGTCACTGCTTGTAAAAACGGTAATATCAGCCCCAAATACATCCAGGCTTGCATTTTTTCTTCAAGGTTTCCTGGGACTGTGCAGCTCACTTACCTGTAGACTGCCCTATATGGACTGCCAGTGAATGTAAATTCTTTCAGAGGGACCTCACTGAGCAGCTTTTCAGAGCTAGTTATCAGAAAGCCTTGATGAATGGAGACCATTGCAAGGAAGAGGAAGCATATTTTCCTAGTCACAGTTCCAGATAAGGTTTCTGACACTGACAACATAAAATTTACCTTTACTAAAAAAACTTATACCCTTAAAGAATCACAGCAAATATGCAGTGTTACAAATTTTTGTTGTGGTGTGTGATAATTTAAGGCTGAGGACAGAATACCCTGCACAACAGGATCTGAACACGCCTGCAGAAGTGGTAAACTCAGTTTCAGGAGATTACAACATCATTGTGTCTGACACTCCAGCTGTGCCTCGAAATAATCTACAGAATGGAAATCAGTTACTAACCCTGCAATGCTGATAGAGGAGCAGTCTTACAGATTTGGTAAAAAGAAGACAAAAGCAAAGCTTAAATCAAAACAGCAAGCACTGAAAATTAAAATGGTAGAAACTTACCCAAAGGAAGACTGAATGACATGTGTACATATTTATCAATCTATAACTCTTACAAAAGGAAAGAGTGGCTAATTTCATGAGAGAGACAAAGAATGCATTTAAGTTTCTGGATACACAGATTGCTCAGATTTACAAAAGGAGTGAAAATGTCTAAAGCAACTCTGGTGCTTTGAAAGTGTGGAACTTAAAACCTTCTGCCAAATTGCACTGTGGCTTCTTGTAAAATATCTTTCCTAAAAATATTAGGTTCGATTTCTATAATTTAATTAAATGGTCTAATTTTACATCAGATTTTTCATTTCCAAGCCTGTAGAAACACTTTAATTTTGTAATTACTCAAAGAAAACAAGAGGGAGTTGAACACAAAGCATCTCATGAAATACATTCCATTTAATTCTCCTTCTAGAGTCTCCAAGGAGAAGGAAGTAGAGGGATGCTAAACTGAGGTCCCAACAGTGGCACACCTGAGTAAAAATTACCTCTTAGAGAAAGAACAGAGATTTGGGTGCTGAAAAATGAGATTAAGAAATCAGATTAATTGTACAGGAGAATTAATCATCCTGCTAGGGAATGAGGTATATCTTTTTCATCTTCTGCTTTTTCTTCAGTGTTGCAAGTAGTTTTCTTATAACAATGCTAAAGTTTTCCACTGCTGGTTCCTAGTACAGTGAAACGGCCTTAAAATTCAAGAGTTGCTGTCACTCCAATTTGCTTTTTGTATTAGTTAATAGTAACTGTGGCTTTGCAGTAAAGGAATTCAGAGCGAAGATCCCTCATACTTTTCTCTATGATTCCAGTTCTATGTTTATCAAATACTCTTCATTTTTAAAGTGTATTGGACTGTCTGAAGAGCAGCTTTGCTCTGCATGGCTAAACATAGAAAAGTTTTTGTCTTCAATAAGGGCTTAGATATATAATCCCAAATCCCAGTGGGCCTTGTTAAAGCAACATCATAAATTTTTTACATGCCCTTATGAGTTTGGAAAAAAAAATATTGTCTACATATCAGTCTGATCTTATACTGACTAATGTGGCCTTAGGGAAGGGACTGTTGAAATTCATGCATCTAGCCATCAGAAATGGATTTACAGATGCAATTATGATAAATCAGCATAGGTTTATTAAGTAAGGAATAATTTTTTTTTTTTAAATTAGTAGTCACAGGTGAAAAAAGAAGACATTCAGAGCCAACGCTTAAATGCTGTAAAGCTGGTGGAACCTGCTATTTCTGTGCACTGTGAGCGCACTGGGAGGTATTGGTATCACTCAGTTTTAGTACTCAGTGACCTGATGGATGAGCAGGGATGAGATAGCTGATGAAGCCACTGGTCTCAGCTGTTGACCCTGCCTGGACATCTGAACTACACATCACTCATTTCCTAAACTGCCATGGTTCACTGTACAGTGTCTTCAAGCAATCCAAAACTGGAAGCAATTTACCTTCCACCATATGCTCCAAACTGCAGCAGTTGAAGACTTGACTGTCAGGTGGCTCAGACATCTGTGCTGCAAAGGCAAGGCAAACAGGTGGTGCAGTAACCTCACCTAAGACCACGACTGAAAAGCAGAGTTGGCTTCACCAAGACAATCCAAGTTTCTCATCTAGGCCCTGGAGGGAGAGCGGCAGAGAGGCAGCAGCAAACCCAGTTAGCAATGTGGTATCCCCTTGCCTTGTTGCTAACCGTCACAACACAGCCCCCAGAAACCAAGGGTACTAAGCACTATGTAGAAAACATAGCCCATAATATGAGCTCTTCACTGCCACTGTCACACCAACCAGCAGCCTCAACACTGTCACTGGTACCAGAGGGATGGTGTCTTTGATACCCTGCCCTAACAGTATTGATAGAGACATGCATTCAGGGCTGCAGACTAGCAACAAATAGTAACACTGGCCTTGTCAGCATTATAAACCAGGCAAGTGGTGGAGAAAAATTATGTAAAAAAAAAAAAATCAAATTAAAGCAAAGTTGAATGAACCAATGGTCTGTATGACGGGACAGCACGACTGTTACTCYGTACATAAAACCTAAGTTTCCTAGCCACAGTATAAAGCACTTCCCTGGATGTTTTCATGGAGGTTATTCCCACCAGCTGTGCCACATGAAGATTTATACATGCTCCATAAAGTTTAATTCCCTTTTTAAGTCCTATTATACCAAGCAGGGGGCCATTTCTGAAGTTGAAATGGATTTTCAGAACAATATAAAGATGAAAATGTTTTCTGGCCTCTGATTTTTAAACCTTTGGGTAAAATTAAATCTCTTCCACAGTGCTGTTGATATTCCATATAGAAATATTCACAAATACCAGGCACTCCAGAACATTATGTCGGAGTCCAAAGGGAGAAGTTATCCTGCTGTACAAAAAAAATGCTGTAATCACGATTCACAAAAATCTCTCAGCTTGATGCTTTGAAGTTGTTTTTTTCCTGATGTACTGACTTCAGAAGAGAAGGAAATTCAGTATTTCAAGATGCAATTACCCACAGCAAAGCAAGGAATACCACAAATCACAGAAGTGGTTGATCCTGAATTTGCTGACAGCAAAATTTATTCTTTCTATTCATTCAATCTAAACCATTGCCAAACAAAAGCCTAATGACTAAAGTTAGAATTTCACGTCATATTTTCCCTTTCACACCGAAACCACAATTTTAATAGAAGAGTTTATTTTTATCATCATTTTACCTCTTCACAAAAAATTGTACCTCTTGCAATTGTACAGAAGCTCACTCTATGCACTTACTAACACAAAATTGACACTGAAGTATCAGATGTGGCTACAGGTCAAATTTAACAAGCAATTAAATCCTAAATAAATAAAACCAGCAGTCAAGAGCACAGCTTCCTCTCCTAAAAATAAACTTCAAGTTAACTCAAAATCCTAAACCAGCATAGATTTTTTTACTGATTTTATTACATCCCACAGCTCACTTTGGAAACTCACAGCAGACCAATTGTCAGTCTGGAAAGATTTAACTTTCCACTAGCCCCTTTTCCATGTCCTCTGCCAGTATGTGTCCTCACATGTCTGTCAGTTTTCCTCTGTGAAGGGAAATACTCTTCCATAAATAACCCCTCCACCCTTCACAAAACAGTCCCTTAGTTTTAACACCTCCTCTCCTCAGAGCTCTTTCCCAAGTTTTCCCTTTCAGCTATTCTGAAGCTTTCCCCTTCTGCTATGGCAGAGATGTAACAGTGCCTGTTTAATTCAGGCTGATCCTGATGGAGCCCTCGGCAGCACTTAGGCAGACCTGTCCAGAGTCCTGCTGTCCTGCTGGAGACACAAAGCAGAGGAGGAGGAATCACACAGGCCACACACCACCCTTCTGAGAGCACTGTGGGGGCTGCACTGCACACACACACCTTGACACAGTCAGAGGAGTGAATGCAGATTATTCTGGCTCTTTAATTTAGTTTTATGAGCTTTCTTTAAAATTTATGGGTCAAGAAAAAGGGAAAGCTAGTCTCAGCTTAAAAGCACAAGATACAGCATAAGGAAGGCACTCAGCCTGGCAGCTGAGCTCTGAACATGAGCAAGAATAGAAGAAGAAAAAAGAGAAAAGGGATTTAGATGGAAGACATGGAGCTCATGGAGTAGGTCTGGTGGAGAGCAACAAAGATGATGAGGGGACTGGAGCATCCATCTCTCTTATGAAGAAGGGCTGAGGGAGCTGGGCCTGTCCAATCTGGAGAAGAGACAACTGATTAATGTGTATCAGTATCTTAAGGGAGAGTGTCAGAGATTGGAGCCAGGCCTTTCTCAGTGGGGCCAAGCAATAGTACAAGAGAAAATGGGCAGAAATTGATGCACAGGAAGTTCCACCTGAATACAAGGAAGAACTTACTTACTGTGCAGCTGACCAAGCACTGGAACAGATTGCCCAGAGAGGTTGTGAATTCTCCCTCACTGAAGATATTCAAGAACCATCTGGATGCAATCCTGTGCCATGTGCTCTAGGATGACCCTCCTTGAGCAGGAAGGTTGGACCAGATGGCTCCACAGTGGTGCTTTCCAATCTTACCCATTCTGTGATTCTATGATAGGTATCACTTATTATGGCCATTAATTATACAAATAATTTAATTTATAGCTTAAGGTCAGTACTTTGAGCCAGCATGAGTATTGCTTGTTCTGTTTTGATGCTACAGAACTCAAAATAAGCAACTAGCAGCAATATCATATTGTTGCTGCACACACAAAAATGGAAATATCCTGACCATTTTCACAAATTAGCCTTTCTTCCTGGGTCTCAAGTCATACACTCCCAATTTGCTTTAGCCTTACCACTTTAAAAAGTATTTCAAGTAAAATAGTCAGCCTAAATCGTTTTGTTAATCTAAGTATTGTTAGTCTACACAGCCTGTCATGGAGAAATACAATGGGAACAACAAATTCTAATTAATTTAAAACAGACCAAGATCCTAAAATTCAATAAATAAATCAAGTTTTGAGGTTTAAGTAGTTCATGTCAGCAATCTGTCCAATAGGCTTTTATAAGATTTGTTTTTTCACTCTTGGCTCATTATTTGATTCCTGCCTTCTCAAATAGATCCTGTAATTTAAAAGGCATTATAGGAGTTGAGTACTTACAGTTCCCAAGTGAACCCAGCAGTCTTTATAAGTCTATGAGAAACAAACTGTAAGCCTCCAAGTGGAAATCTGCAATGTTTGATGTACAATTACAAAATTGTCATCAATGGATCACCACTATTGTATTTAGGCTACCTAGCTTTCAAAAAAGCAGTGTTACAAAGAAAGAAAAATTAATATAATAGAAAAATTATATAAATTTTATATATATATATAAAATTATATAAATTTCATATATATATATAAAAAATAAGAAGAAAAATTAATATAATACATATACACAGTAAGACTCAAGTAGATGTGACATTAATTTCCTTCCAGCAAACTGGCCAGTAAGTCTAAACCCTAACTGTGGTCATCAAGAACACTGCATGCTGTAGTTTAGGATCCCCATGTCCATTTAGCTGGTGTGTATGCTGAATTGTGGTGCACTAATCCCTACCCGAAATCCAGCAGGACATCAGTTCACGGGAGGTTACAAGAGTATTACACATCAGTAGTGAACTTCTGGAACTTGTCACTTGACTATGGAGGCAGACAGCACCAGAAGGCCAAAAAAGTATTTATTTAAATCGATGATCAAAAGATGAACGAACAGATAGTAAAGGAAATAGGCAGGGCTGTGTCCTCTGACATCCTTAATACAACTACAGAGCTGAGCACTACAAGAAAGTGCTAGGGCTCACACTACTCTGAAGAATATTTCTGGATGTTGGAGGGGGGATACAGGATTAGATGTTAAACTGCTCTGACCAAGCATGGCATTTTTTACATTCTTATCATCCTAGAAGTGTTATTAACTACCTGACAATGCAATGTTTCTGACTACACATTTTAAATTCGTTTCAGATAATCTTGCTGCTTTTAATTTACAATTTTTTCCCATCCAACTTGACATTTCTCTTACTAGCAATCCTAAGATTCCTCAAAGAGCAGAACTACAGCAACATGAACAAAAGGTACATGAAAACTACAAAAATTGTGCTTACCTGAATTGCAGTGTTTCACAAATAAATATGAAGGATATGGCAAAAAAAAAAAAAGCCTGAAATGTATTTTTTGTTCTACCATATTACAGAATCACAAATCCTAATTCAAAAGCGTATTTAATGTGATTGGAGATCTTAATGGCATATTTACCTATTTTTTCTTTAAAAAATTAAATCATAATAAGTAGCTAAGCAATAGCACTTACAGTCAAGTTCATATTTTTACATTGCCAATTACTATTGATATAGAACTTAACAGCTCTAATGCAGAGTACAAAAGCAGTACCCTGCAAGATGTGTAGTGAAAAAACAGCATCTTTCATGCTACGCAAGAAGAAAGGCAGGGTACTGGTCAGATTATCAACAAATGACTAAGTGATTAGGAATTGCAAATCCCTTCTTAAAACCCAGTCAGAATGCTTCCGCATCTGACTTCAATGATAAATTTCAAAAGATGAGCAAAAAAAGGCAACGTAAGAAAAAGTTCACCTGGAATGATAAAATCAGCAAAATTTTTGAGCAAAAATATGAGAATTTACTCAGTAGACAAAAAGTTTATTCCAACATTTTTCTCTCCTTCAATTAGTACTCCTAAGACCATTTTAAATAGGAAGGATTAGATACCAAAAATATGACAGCTCCAAAGAGTTGCAAACATATATCAGACCTGTGTTTAGGAGCAAGAACTAAGTTCCTAAATAACTACCATAAAAGGATGCTGTACATGGCAGGTCTAGTTTCAAGAAACAAGAAAGTCAGGATATTTCTCCAGAGTTATACTTAGAAGTTGCATACACTTTTTCCTGAAGGTGGGAAAGGATGTTACCAGTACTGAAGAGCGGTTTGCTGCCTAAGCATTCAAACTTCATGAGGCTTATAGCTTCCACATGTCTATCTAACTCTGAAAAGTATTTTTTTCCTTCCTGTCCCAAAACTCTGATTGGCATCAGACTGCATCTTTTAAAAATTTTTGCCTGACTGCTCAGTCACCTCTTTTAAGGCAATCCATCCCACCTGTGGTGTCAGTTCTCTTAACTTGATATCATGAAATAATTCAAGGGAACAGAAAAAAAAATATCTGAAACAAACCAGATGCTTCGTGTTCCATTTACAATCACACTCACTCGTTTAATCACTCCAGATAGAGAAATCAGTTTAAAGAGAGCACAAATAAGTGAAACATTGGTCACTCCTCAGTCAATCAACTCTTGATCTGTGTGGCCCCATGTTTTCTACAGGCAAGAGTCACTGAAACACTAGGAAAATTTCAGACATTCAAAAATTCAGTGAAATAGGACACAATTTGATGTTTTTATGAGAGGTGAATTACTCTAGAGTCATATACAGAATGCAAGCCATTCTTGGGACAAATAAACAACATTCTGGAATACATCAATAACAGCTTCATAAACACCTCACTACACATGGACTGTAATAAAAGCACTAAGACTCAAACCCTCCAGGTTTTCAGCCACAAACTCAATTTTCCAGCTTATTCTTGTCCCTCTAAAGGTAATAAAATGGACAATTGCTGGAAGTAATTTTTCAACTCTCAAATTATAAGCAGCAGATTCTCACATAGAAGAAGGTTTCTGCAAAAGCTGTAAACCATTCAGAGAGACTCTAGATGCATATGAGATATAAAAAGCTATCAACAACCTTTTGACAAAGCTTTGCCTAGCACACTACTCTAAAGAGAAAAGTGCAATTTTCCTCCAACTGTACCCTCACATATATTTTTTGAGATCAAGTTATGGTCAAATTGCCATGTAACTGTATTTTCAATTTTCTTCATACATTTTTACAACACTCTCACTTCAGCAGTATTTACTATTAATACTCCCACAGTCAAGGTTGTTTGCATAAGGTGTTATTTGCCAAGAACCTGTTACTTGAAAGGAAGACCTCTTCTGTCTACACAGCAGATTTGTAGGTGGAGAAAAGCAGCCTTGCTGAGAGGAAAGTGAAGGGAACCAACATAATCACACAGACGTGATCCATAAAGGACAGAGCAGAAAATGCATGAGGCATCCTTCTCTAATGGGACTCAATCACATTTATATGATACTTTTTTCATGCAGTTTCAACTAATTTGCTCTAGAAGGATTGTCATAAAGCTCCCCCAAGGGCTGAAAGCCTAACTGTAGACAGACCTACCTAGGACTTGTGTTATCACACACAACACACACCTAAGTGTTTCCAGCCCTGTTTAACTGCTGAAGGAGTAATATAACAGTTAAAGGCTATCCCCAGGAACATCAGAGGAATACAGTTCTGCAAGGAGAAATGCCAAGAACTACACTAGAAATAGCATGTCTGGATATACCTAACCCTATTTTAAGTTCCCAATACCTTAAAAGCTACTGAATGTCCTTAAGCAATGCAGTCTAACATACAGAGAATACCCAGAGCACAACTGTTAAGAATTCATTGCCAAAATAAAGGTATATGGAGAGAGGCTCCACATGACACGTTCATAGTTTGTTCCTATCCCATATCTCAGTCACTCTCCCAGACAGATGCTTCTTCCTTCCACAGATAACAGGGAGTTGGGAAGGGCCATCAGTAGGCCACATGTTGGAAACAAAAATGGACACGGCCAAGAAAGAAAAAGGTTCTGAACAAAATTAGGATGTAATCTGACAAAGGACACCTACATAAAAACAAAGAGGAAGGCTGCTTATTAGACTGCAATCTACTGTTTCAGGAAAGGATCTGATGGTCAACATAGATCAACAAATTGAACAGCAACATTCAGCCTAACTCAGACCACAGTTTTGTTACAGAAGCCTTCAGGATCAGCCACCCCTAAACAGCCATCACTCTAAATGGGTAATTACCACTCAGCAGCCTGTAATGAACCATGGACATTCATCCTACTCAAATGTTTGCTTCCTTTGCACTGTTAACATTTAGAGCAATACTGAATGTAAGGTACAGTGATTGATATGTCAGTGATTTACTGGAGGAGAGTGAGTTCTGTTGCTCACTGAAGCAGTGCTGTTCACAGGACATAATTCCTAGTTTAAGGGAAAAAAAACCACTTCTGTATCTGAGGAAGAGAAATAAGCATTAAGTTAATTATGAAGAATTGCAAAACTGAGCTCTGAATAAAGAACGAATACAATGACTTTTGGAGTGAGACAATAAATTTCTTCTGACATCCCAGAAGTCTTGAAATGGAAGATCACATTTAAAAGCTACTACACTCTCCTCAAGAGAAATATTCAAGTGCATCCCCAGAAAAGGGTGAATGTGAATTATTAGGCAATCCCAGTCAGACTCTCTTTAGCAGCAGCATTTGCCAAGGGAAAATTTCACAAAGCCCAAGACCTCAGCTGTTACCACGAAACCATATATTTATCTCACAGTAAATAGATTTATGCTTGTCTAAGTACAGACTGTGTTTCATTTATTCACCCATGTTTTACAAATACGTGATTATGCTATTATATTTAGATACTGCAAACAATACTTTTACTTCTAGTTTAATCTGTCTTAACCTATGACCCAGCTAACCACCACAGACTATGCAGTGTCCACAAGTAAGAAAGGTGCTTCCCCTCGCATCACACAGATCAGATTCTGGCCCTGCAAGAATTGGACAGGACCCCAATGTAACCAGGGACTTGCAGCAACTGAAGAGGCTCTCTGACATAAAACAGGATGCCAGAGTGCATGCTTATCCTTGCAGCTGTTAGGCTCTGCTGGGGTCTAGGTCACATGCAGACCTCCTGCTGATTCCTTCCTACACTGGAAGTGTCCTTGCTTATTCCCCACTCATGGGGAGCAGGCCATGGGTTCTGAAACCTTTGCATTATTTCAAAGGCAGGTGTATGTGCAGAAGCAAGCAAGGTAAGTATTATAATTATTATCAGAATGTGGGCATCTGAAACATTTAAAACTTGCGCTATTGAAGAAAGCAGATGCTTTGTTCAGAATTCTTGAAATAATATTTGAGATCTAAATGCAAACACATTGCATTAAATAAGTCATACTGGTTTTGATATTTTTGCTTCCACTGTGTTTACATTCCTGTTCAATACAGAAAGACTTTGGTCTGATTGCACAGATTCAGGTAGTACTTGAAGACAACTGATAAATGAGTTAGTCAAAACAGATTGAAGTGCTAATGTCCTTTTTACTGCTTTTTCCTAGAAATATAAAAATGGAAAAACAATACTAAACCAATAGTTTGGTTTTTGAAGCTTAAAAAGAATTCTCCATTCTTTGTCTTCTGTTGTTGCAGTTGTCCAGGAACTAGATAGGAAAAATGCTAACTACTGTCAGAGAAGAATTAAAGCCTCAGTTATCCCTTATGGTCACGGCAAAATCCCAAAGATAAATACAAAGTAATCTTCAGAAAAAAGGTGATTTCTAACAAGTCTGTCTGTGGGAATGGAAAGAACTGAATATAATCTCACAGTAAAATGCTGCTGGTGAGAACTCCATTCAAGAAAAACATTTGTGAATGCTAGGTAAATGACAAAGTGGATGACTTTTATTTCAATAACATGTCAGAGTAATTGAACATGTGTTGAGGCAATTAAATCTTCTCAGTGATAAAGAACTGAAACTTGAAAAGCAAAACTGTAAGATACACATCAGTAAGACTTAAGAGTAGTAAGTGAAATATCTTTCATTTTAGACAAGTAGTGGTTCTTGCAACATCTCCCATTCTCAGAATCAGCAGTTTAAATGATGATACTTTAGGATGTATTTTGGATCACTAAACAACATTTAGATCATGGAGGTTTTTCAAAGCCAGCTTCTGAAGCTATTACATCAATAAAGATATTTTCTTCTCTTACATGAATAACATTACCAATGTAGAATGACCTTTTCTCTAAATACTAGAATTTTGCATTCTCTCCCTATGTCAGAGTTTATTTCAGCTACTCAATATCAGATCTGTTTGAAATACGGAAAGAATACACTTGGCAACATCCAGGATAAACATGCTATAATGAATCACACATGATTGTAAGGTGTATGTTTCTCCACAAAAATATTAAATTCATACACAAGTTTGCTTGTCTGTGTGAGAAACCATTTCTGTTGTAGTTTTATGATGCCTTGGGCTATAAATTAGTTGTGTATTGACTGAGTCTGGAGTGAATGCCTTCATCCATACCTATTTAAATCTTTCACCTAGTTTCCAAAGTTTAAAGAAAAAACAATACCAAACCACTATTTAAGTGTGACTTATACAAAATCAATGCTTTCTCTTCTATCACTGCAGAAACAAAAGCAGTAAATTATGCTAAAATCATACTCTGTCACCTGCAAACACTGGAGCCAGTGCTTAATCAACATTCTCTTATCTGTGCTTTCCAACAGATAAAGGCTTTAACATGATAGGCAGTCTATGTTTTTCATAATGTTGAACTCAATTTTCAGTTGCTTGCTGAAATCAAATGTTTCCTTTATGAGGGCTCCAGTACACTCAGACATATCCAAGAAAAACATTTTTATGATACTGTACTTAACTACCTTCCATTCCTCTTCTCTCTTTCCTTCTCTCAGGGCCCTGCTTCTTTTTGAAATAATGTCACCACTGGGACAAAAGCAAATTAAATTTAAACACTAATACCTAAGTTACCTACATGTGCCCTTAGAAACAACAAAACTCTTTGGTCTATATTTTAACAATGCAAAAATTAAACAACCAGATTCTCTCTGGCTGAAACAGAAACCAGCTACTGCTCCTCCAGCATTTTGCTTAAAAAAATATTTTAAGAAATATGCAAATTCGAAGAGTTTTATATSTGACATTAACAGACTGTCCAAAGAACATGAAAGGAATACTAACGCAAAGCAAATAAATATCAGAATCTGAGTTCAAAAAAGGTTGTACTTACTCCTTATTCCTGCATTTAATGCATGGCTGGTAAAGGACCTTGACAGCATTCCAGGTTCCCACTGGTCCAGAGCTAGGCATGAAGATATCTCCGAACAGTGTAAAAACACTGTGGGAGGACGAACTTCCTAAAGACTCTACCAGCAATGTGTCAGAATTTAAAAGCCATATCTATAAATGAAGAAATAATTTATTTTACTGTAGATTACATCACTTCAATGTTTCCTTACTCTGACCCTAAATCAGCTGATACTAAAGCCACATTCTTACAAAGTTTCTAATGAAGTATTAACAGACATAAATTGATATTATAGTATTCAGCACAGTCTGCACATCTTCTAGTGGAGAAAAAAGGATTAATACAAGAAACTGTTGCCTGATTTATCAGTCACTCTTAAGATCATTACTCTGAAGCTGCCTCTTTTTGTGACTGTAGCACATTCCCTTTGGTAGTAAGAAAAGAAACAGTCGCAAGTCATCTCTTCCAGTACCACATGCATTATTTCTCCAATTTCATATTTTTTTAGGCATTAGCCAAGCATATGGTGTTGAGCAACTGAGGGCTAAAACCAGGGAACTGAAAGACTGACCATTGAAGTGCCAAAAATTGAGGAGTTTTAGAAGTGTGGTAGCTATGACTGTATGGAGCTAAGACATGCAAGGAAAAAGACAACAATTAACATGGTCTGAAAGGAATGTTGGGATTTAGAAACAGCTGTAACAGACCCTTATTTGGAAAATAAATCTTTATCAAATTTCATAATGGGACTGGCGCTCTTCAGCACTATTTGCTCACACCAATTCGAGGGATGTTTATTGGGGAGAGTTTTAAGAAATCTGAACTTTTTGCATCACATTATGGATCTTATTTAATCTTTGTGTGACTTGGTTATCAGTGTTCTGACTTGGATCCAGGGATTTCCTTATAAGCACCATACAAATAAGTCAAGCTTTTCCTTTATTCACAGCCTGCAGTAGTGAAGTGATCCAAGTTAACAATGGAAATCAATTTTTACAAATACTGAGCCTGTATGAAATGTTTATATATGAAATATTTATCATAGAAAACGGGATTTATACAGTCCTGCCCACTAGAGAGCAATCTTCTGCTTCTCATGATCTAATCAGACTCAAGTAAAACAAGTTACATGATGTTGGTAGCAGACACATGATATCCCCTGCGGAGGGAGAAAGCCATCATTAACAGGACACATAGTATATGTTGTAATTGAATGTGACAGCCACTGTTTATCAGAGCCCAAGGCTCAGAACATTACAGAGGAAGCTACATAACGAAGGAATGAGATATATTGATAAAGATATCTTGGGAGGGGATGGGAGGAGGAGAAACACTTTAGCATATGCACATAAATGATGACAAGCAACCGCACTTAGCTTAGCAGTTCTGTTCATCAGTTTTGCTCTGGTAACTCACTGTACGCATTTATAGCCTATACTGCAAAGTATACCTCATTAGCTAGGACCATTACACAAGGTGCTTAAAGCCAAGTGCTGCAGACGTATTGGAGAAAATGGTGAAAAAACACAGGCCACTGCCAACATGCTTAGTTTTAACTGAACAGAGTTTCTTCCTTTTGAAATCCTGTGGAAGGAACTTCCCGAGATGTTTTTCAGAAGGGGAAATGTCCTTCAAACTAGTCTAGTAGTAGAAAATGTAGCACGAGCTGTCTGCTGTCTGCTCCTTTCAGAATTCTTCTGTAATCTGCCCTAGAGAAAGCTACCAAAGCATTTCATTTGCAACATGGTCCATCTGAAAAGCACTTCCTTATACCACAAGTGTTGACATGTAGCATCTATCAATCATGTTCTACAACTTGTATGTATGTCTTTGTCCCAACAGCAATGCAACAGATCTTTGTGAATAATTTAGCACACAATACAGAGAAGGCAAATGAATCTCTGGGGGTGGAAGGATTCCTGGCCGTGAGAAAATCAACTTCTGAACTGCATTTACTTCTTTAGGCAGTATTTTCATTCTCTTCCTCATTCATGAATTATTTTTTGATCTTGCTTTCAGTCTGAGTGAACAATCACTCACCCAGACTCGACATATTGACTCAAAGCAGTTTATATACGTTATTTCTGGCTAACAGAGTTTCATATTTTGATCTGTGCTTTCAGCTATGTTACTCACAATGTGCCATCTTTCCTTCCTTTCTACCAGTTTGTACAGCAGAGCTTGCACAACCAAATTCCTTCCACATTAACTCCAGTAAGAAAAGAACCTTTACAGAAAGATAAATACATAAAGTTTAGAATTCATGCATAGTGCAATTGATGACCTTTTCTGAAATGACAGAACCAGAGAAAAGTATCGGGGGGTTTGTTGGTCTTTTTTTCATTGCTTTCTTTTGTTCTTAAATCATTTTGTCAATAGACTTCAAAGATATTGTTTGCAGAAAAGCTGCAACAAATCTATCTCCGTTATACTTTGTGGGACTTGATCCAAACAGCTAAAATACTACAATTTAGATTCTGTGATCAGTTTCCCTAAATCTCAACCTGGGTCTCCAGAATCAATTTGTGGACAATTAGGCATCAATTTGAATTTAACATGGGGGGAAAAAAAGCTTTTATTGTTCCTTGCTAGTTAGTTATTACAGACATTACTATCACATTCATCATCACACAGGTCGCCAATGCAAACATCTTTCATTACAGCTATTTTGTCCTCACATTCAGACTGTTCAGGTAAGGATGTGGTTTCCACATATTTCACAAAGCATAAAGCTCTTTAAGAGAGCTGGGTAGCTAAGTCTCAACAAGGTTCTCATTATCTCACTTCTTGATCACTGTAATGTCCACACCATCTCCAATCTTAACAAACACAAACTTGTTCTGCTCATGCCCTTCAAGACATGGTCCAATAATCAGACAGACAAGTCTCTCCCATTTTGTTATATATTAATTTTCTTGGGATATCTTCCCATTCTCTCTCCCTTTTCTCTTGAAATACAAGAGCCTTACTTCCAAGGTTCTTTACAGTCTAATACCACTCCAAAAAACATCTTTCATTCAGTACGGAAAGATTGGAGATAGTAGTCAAACACTCCAAACTCTACCACACACTTTTTGATTTTCACAGATGTATCTTTTTGGATTTTATCAGGTTGATCCCATCCATGAGATGAATTCTCTGCATCTATCCAGAAAACTACTTATTTACCTCTTTCAAAGCTATATGTTTTCACAGTATAGGAAAAAAAAGATGTCTATTGAGATGCTGCTATGCYGACCAATAATGTACCATTTTGCTTGTGTTCTTCTATCTCACTATCTGTTTGCTATCCTCCTCTTAGCTTGTAAGTCACGCAACTGCAAGGTAAGGAGCCCTTCAACAGTGGAGCAAAGAGAGGAGGCAAGTGATTCACCTTTTGCAGAATGTGAAGAGGGCAGAGACATAGTTAGGACAAATAAGGACATCTGTATGTACCACATTTTTTCCCTTGATACAAAGAAATTTTTGTTTATTGACAACCTTTAAAAAGAAAAGAAAACCAACATAAGCAGTATATAGCTTAACAGAATATGTGTAATTTAAACAACAGAAACTCATATTATGATATCTGCAAATAATGTAACTGGTAATGTTAAGTGATACCTACAGAGGAAATAAGGAAAATAAGTATGCATGACATTTGTGGTTTAAAAAAAATTAAAAAGATTTGTGAGAAACCTTAACCTTAATTATCACATACACAGCCTAAACTCTGTCCATTCATGTAGGTAAACACAAACACTGTGAACTAGAATCTTTGGCCCATTATCAAAACCAATAAATGGGACAGCTGGTTCATGATGCATCAGTGACAAGACTACTTGTGTAACTTGGCTGTGTGCTCACAGCCTCAAGCACCCACATTTTACTGTGTAGCTGTTGACAATCATTACTATAAGTAGTGCTTACATTGCACTTGTGTCCACAAGGTCTCTGAGTCCTAAGACTTAGCCCATGACTCCAGAACACCTGTTGATGTGTATACAGCAGCCAGAACCTCACTCTGTACATGAGCAAGGGCTTTCTGATGGTAAATACTAAAAAGACCCACAAAAAAACTAATAACGAACCAATACAAAGGAAGAAATACCAATTAGAAGCCAGTSCCTATATAACTCAGCCTGCTCCTCTAATCAATACATTGGCAAATGCAGCTCAGAGCTCAGAGTAATGGCAACCTACTAAATAAAGTGATTTTTCTGTTAAAAAATAACCAGCTTGCTCTATCTAAGCTACTAGACTTAAGCACCAGAATTTTAGGTAACTCGGGAACACATAAGCTACAAGGCAAAAACCACAACGATTTTTAATGACTCCTCAATTAGGTAATACAAAGTGATAATTATGGGTCTGCTCATTAAACCTTCATTTTATCATCACAGAAGAGGTATTTCTCAGTGGTTGTACAAATGTTGTCTTCACTCTAATATTTAAGAGCAACACATATACACTTTCCTCAGCATCTAGATGTTCAGAAATTATAGAACTTGGACAATGCATCTATAAAACAGTTTATGTAATTAGATTGCCTCAAGAAAGTGCATTTATAAGTTTATCCAGGGCAGCAATCTATAATAATGTATTTCTTTATCTTTGTGTCTATGAATTTTTTGTATAAACTGCAAAAATACAAATTCTATACCTATTTTTAGTTCAGAAATAAAAGGGGACATCCCTGGTTATAACAAGTGTACAGTATTAAGGTAACTCTTATCCATCTTAAGAGTTTGAGGAATCTAGCTGTCACTATTTAAAGATCAAGCTTAACCAAGTTTAACAGCACTAGAACATTAAGTATAATAGGCAATTTTATTTTTGTTTGCACTTCACTTCGCAGTGCAATGTACTGACTATATTAATAGTCTCTGCTGACTTGAAACAATGCTTGTGAAATTTGATTCACTTGTGATGATGAAAGAAAAGAAGCACTGGAGCAAGAAGACGAAATATATATGAAAAACTTAAACTTTCCATGTTTGCTGGATACAAAATAGTGTTATTTCTGTGCTACTTGTGGTGCATCTGTAGTACTTTCATTACTGTGTCAATAAGAGAAAATTTCTACATGTACATCTACGTAGATTAAAAAACTCAGGGATTTTCTTACTTGAACAGATGTACCTCAGAATCACTTCAAGAATTCGAATTTGTTACTTTTTTAAACATACAATAATGAACCGCATAAATAATACATTTCAGGAACTGGGATACATAGGTGAATCTTCTTCAGCAAGATGAAGATTTAAAAACTTACCAGAATATAGGTTTTTCCATTATCTCCTTTTACGGTGAATCTAAATGTGCTTTTAGCAGATGATAATTCCAAAAGGCATTGAGCAACCATGCTCTGTACAAATTGAGACCTGTTTAAGGATTAACCAGATATTATATGTTTTCATAACAACTAGACAGACAGTCATTCATATCAATGTACTACAGGTATATGAGTATTTCCATACTTCAATTCCACTACATCCTACAATCACATTTTACTGAAAGACATGGCTTCTTTATCTTCCTTCCTYTCACTCAAAACCAGAGAACTTTTTATTTCCTGTAACAGGAATTTTTTAATAGATCAGCATTCTAAATTGCTCCACATCCTTTATTTTGGCCAACACCAATTGTCAAATGCAGAATAAAAGCTTTTCCTGTAATATTGTACACATATGAACAAAAAGTTCAGAACGATGCACATTTTTCAAATATAATTCACAAAAAGAAAGAACTGTGACTAAAGGATAGTACATAATACCAGATAGCTAGATCAACTTGTGTTTCATCTTAGTCTTAAATTCAAACTGAATTACTTGAAAATTCAAAAGTCTCACTTTCAATTAATTTACTCAATTTAACTTTGCATGACATAAATTTCTGTTTCCAAAATTAGTCACCAAACATAGTGCAAACTTAAATAGTTCAAAACAAGTAAGTATTTTACTTTGGCTTATGACCTGAATAGTGAGACACTGTGACAAATTATACACGATCTCTCTCCTGCGTCACACACAAAGATGAGCAAACAAAACTGTACGAGTGAATTCAGAATACATTGCCTTTACAATACTTAATTCTGTGATGATTATATAAAATTGCACTCTGCTACTATTTGTAATTACTTAAGAAACTACAACATTAGAGCATCTCTAGCATCTTTCCTAAAACATATACTTGAGCGAATTATCTGATTTTTTTTGTTACCTTGGTGTTGGACTGAAACTTCCCTCAGCTAGTTGAACAATCACCTCAGTGACATAATATTTAATGGTATCTAAAACGACAAAAACATTTTTCAAGTATAACAGAATAACAAACTTGTAAAGATTTGACTACAAGTCACCGTATCACAATACTAATTAAACATTTGTTCAGTAGTCAATTAAGAGGTGCAGCAGACAGTCAAATTCTGCTTTGGTTTGTAGGAGGAGAAGCATCCATAACAAAAAACCTACACTGCCTGAAGAAAACTGCTCTGAGGTAATTACAAGATCAGCAATTTCTCATTCATATTGATCTTTGTTTAACGCTGGGAACAATCATCTTGAAACAAAGCAAGCAAGAGCTCAAGCCAAACCTGAAAGATGAATTGAAAGAACTTTCCCAAAGCACTGAGATCAGCATAGCTTACATAAGTATTTTAGTACCCTCTGCTGCTTAGTAATGCTGCAGTGAATCACAAGAGACAGTTTTAATAACAGCTCACACGGGGGAATAATTTTCTTCTTTCCTCAAAGAGCAGAATGGAACTTCTTTCCAAAAATCACGCTTACTCAACACTAACACTGCATACATTGAGTTTCAATGTAACTGTTCACCAAAACCTCCACTAAGACAGCTTTTAACACTAAATATAAGTGTTTGAGAACATAATTTAATCCCCATCAATAAAGTCAGGTCAAAGATGATCACATTGAAGATCTGGGTCTAAGATGCAAATACAGCCTAACCAGAGGGCCAGCAAAACAGGTTAAGAGTAATAAATTCATTCTACTAAGCCTTAGCATGTGGACAACTGAAAGATTCACCAGTTGCACAAGTTTTAAGGGTGGAAACCCTGATCTCTGTCCACACATACCATTAAAACTGGATGAAAGCAAGCATTTCAGGAAGACACTTAATCTGTTTTAAATACTCCACAGGCTTGGTAATCCCACTCCTTCTCCAGATAAATACTACACTTTTTAAATTATCTTCACTGATTTTACCTCTAAGTTTAATTAAGCCTGCTCCATGCAGTATGAGTTCTTGGAGACAGGAGTAAAAGACAGTTCCGTCTCCCTAGTTCCTCAGTCATCACTCTGAGTAAGGAATTGGTGCTACTGTTACAAGCGTATTGGGAATTCAGGAGATGTTTGCTTGCAGAGAGATAGAAGACATGATCTCCAAAGAAAAAATCATATGAGTGTATGTGGGTAGAGCTGGGGGAAGGGATAGCCAACAGGGGAATTTCAAAGCCAGATCTGATGTCCACAGCTACACCGCTCTAATCCTGCTTTATCTTCAAGGCACTGATACCTGTTCATGAGGAAGCACCAAAGCATGACATTCAAGTTTGCTCTCCAGTCTCTTCACAGAGAGGCTTCTACCTAGACTTATACCATTCATCTCTGGTTTGTTTGTCTGTTCTTTGAACTCTACCTAAATTTCCTACAGTATTGAAGAAACATGGTCAAAACAATGGATATGCTATCTAACTTCAGCCATGTGCAGAGTCTATACCAAATCCCTGCACATCTACATAGTGTTTGCCTTTCCCCACTCCCACTCACGACCTTATTATTCATGCTCTTTTCCAAGTACTCCTTTCCCAAAGTCACATGTTGCTTTGCAGACTTTCAAATATTGTACCTTAAATTTGGGTTTATTAAAGCCTGTATTGTTCAGATTCCCATACAGGACAATCAGAACATTCTGTAACCGAAGACCTGTCTTGCATCTCCTTATGACAGTTCTTAAACAGGCTTTGCATTTTCAGAGAAGTTTTTATATTCATCAGATATCTGAACTGAGACAGGCTCAAACTGACTGATGCAGTGGAGTAGAGGAAGAATGCAAGAATGAACCCTGCTAATAACAGTCTTATCATTGCTTCTCTTCTGTTAATAGCTGAATTTTAAAAAACTCCAGGTACTCATCTTCGCACTACTTCAGGTAAACCCTGCTGATCCAATATAATTACAGCTTTTAAACTGATAATCTCATCAGCTCATCACTGGGCAAGGATGAGACATAATCTGTTTCTTTGACAAGGCTTCCTTCCCACAAAACCAGGCTGACTGTTAGCAATCATATCTTCAGCTTATAGTTATGTTGATAAAGTTCTGAATTAACCTTTTACTTACTCTTTAGAACTGACAGGAAAACAAGCAACCTGTAATTTCTCAAGTCTCCATTTTAGCAGGATTCCTAGTAAACTGGAATCATGCATTGAGTCTTCCAAGGTTAGCCAAATATGCCACAGAAACAAGGATGAGGAAAATTCCTGCTGAAAGTCACTTTCAAGGTCTAACACTGGAAGCAACAACCTCATCTGTTCCAGAAGGGAATGAGACAAACACACGGGAGTCAGTCCGGCACCTTATTGATAAACTACTTCTTACAGTGTTTTTAACCTCCAGTGCTCAATGGCTGATGCAGTCGAGTCAAGTTTTGTTTGTACATCTCATACCTGATGAAACTCTTTCTCCCAGCATTGTCTTGCAGCGCTTACAAATTACTCTGGTATTTTCCTTTGGCTTCTGTAGGACAAAGAAATACCATTTAAACATCACTCAGATATTCTGAAGAAGGAATGCATAATTGTAACATAATTTACAGAGTAGAGAGTGAGCTCTGTACTTGTTTCTGTCCTCTTTATGTTTACATGCACACAGATTTGCCATCACTACTTCAGCTTTCTACACTTAGACTTGCTTGCAACTCTCACACTAATTTTAAAATCTGGCAATATATCCACACCACATAACCTGTAATAGCTAACAGGAGAATCTTGTAATATTGAGTGACTGGATAATAAAATGATAAGGTAAATTCAATTTTGCTGAGGGCAAAATAGTGCACCTGAAATTAAGTACTCCATAATATATACATAAAATAGTATGCTGCAATGTGACTACCATTACTCAGTAAAAAGTTCTAGCCACTGTGGACAGTTTTATAGGAGTCAAATACCAATTCAATGTTCAGCAGAGACCAGAAAACATCTGCAGATTATTTTGAGTTACTAGGAAACAGCTGAAGTACACAACACAGCATGATATTCCAGAAAGGTGCAGTGGATTCTGTTCTTGAACAACCCTTCTCCCTCAATTCAAGCAGCTACAGAAAAGGTATTGACAAAGAATCAGAATAATTATCAGAGTTTCAAAACAGTTCCATATGTGGCATGAAAATACACACAATGGGAGGAAACATGGAAGGCAGAAAACTGAGGGGTATCATTGAGATACAAAAAATCACAAATGTTTAGGAAAAGCTGAACAGAAAAAAACAAACATATGCCCTTATAGATCACACCCTGTTTGTATCCAAAAAAAGGAATGTATTTGTCACACAATGCATAATATAGTTTGGTACTCACTATAGGAAAGCATTTTTCATATTAAAAGTATACACAAGTTCAAAAAGTCTTCATAAATTCAGAGAAAGCAATGTTCACCAAAGGCTTATTAAAAACAAAAGATGTGGATAACAATATCTAGTTCAAGGAGTCTCTACACTCTCCAAAACATCACTGAATACCTGCCTTAGCTTTATGCATCTATTACTGCCATTTGAAAAAGATCTCATTTCCAGATGAAATCTACCCTATAACACTTGTACTAATTACAGCGTTAATATTTAAATTCAATACATCAAACAAGCAAGCACAATTCCTACTTTTATCCAGAGTCTGAACGTCAGAACTGGTTCTGTGTGGGCTTATTAACCCGGGTGTAGCATATTAGAATTGTGGTCTGAAAGCAGTACAAATGTATACAACCTTAATGATGGTAAAAAACGAGGAATCAAACTAAAAGCCTGAGAGCTATGTTGGAAATACAGACCCCTTGTTATGGAGATCAGAAAAATCATCTGGTTCATATACATGCAGTTATCCCCTTTCCCAATTCCTACCTTGCTACTCCTCTCAAACATACGCAGTAAAATTACTTGCTCAGTGTGAAAAGCAAGGATAAGCAGACAAGGCTTTGTGAAAGCCAGTGTTTGAGACTGGTACAAATACTGCACAGTACAAGTACAGAATACACAGTACTTCCTTGAAAGCTACAACTTGAGTATTTTTTTTCTGACCACAGTTACAGGTGCTGACTGAGAACTGTGCCTAAAAAACATCACTAACTCATTGTATCACGCTTCAATGGAAAAAGGGATAGTTTTAGCTCAACTAATTAAATCAATATATCTATTTGACAACTTGCAGCTGCTGGCAATCTGCAGATGCAGGTGGATCACAAGCCTAATAGTTTCTGTTCCTATTCCTAAGGATCCCTGATATGGTGTCAAGGAAAAATATTTTCCCCAGGAGATACTATTAAGATGCTGCAAGACCATGTGACATTTAAAAACTATGTTACACTGGAAGACTAATAGATGTGAAAAATATGTTTGCAATGGAGGGGTGCTGTCTTGGTCCCACTGGAGTCTGGAAAAGATTGTTTAAGCATCTCTGGTACATTCCCGCTACTATTTTGGTCATAGGCAAACACTTTCCAAAGAACTGCAATGCAATTAAAAAAGAACTTTCATACTGGGGCAGACTGCAACAATATTCTCTGAAATGAGAACATTTATGCCAATAGCAATCTGTCGTGACTGTAACTTTCTATTACTCTTATTATGGAAGAATTTTCTGCTTCCATATGAGGGGTTTTTTCCTTATTAGTCCAGTTTCTGCTGTATCTAACAGTTTTGCTCATTTGCTTGGCAACTGAATGATGCTGGAAATAAGCAAACACAGAAATGAGAATTCATTGCAAGTGTGAAAGATGTAGAAAGAGGGATTTGACACAAACAAGGAACAAATTCTCAACTTCAATGCAAGTTTAAGGAAGCAAACATGAAAATTCATCACACTAAACTACTATTGTATGCCTCTGACATAAAACAGCCTCCTCCCTCATTCCAAAGTTCTGCTGTTATCCTGGTTTGACCCAAATCTCAATAGCATCTTTGTTCCACATCCTTTTATTATGTTTCTGCCTCCAATCAATCCTTTTCTCACAAATATTCTCTTTGATGAAGAAGTGTGCAATATGAACTCCATGCACCCTACCTCTTCCCTTATTTGTTCCCATTGTTCTAAGATCTCTTTAAAGACTACTGAAATGTGAGAATTCATTTTGGCAATCTCTTGCAGAAAGCATTGTCCTCTTGGAAATTCAGAATCATCTACTCCGCCTCCTTCTTACGGAAACGTGGAAGAAATAACTATCAGAAGAAATTGTCACAGAGTTAAGCCAAATTAATCTGCTCCTGCCATGCTGATATCCTTTCAGAGTATCAGTCCTTATTTTCCTCTCCCCATACTCTGCTTTTCAAAGAACAACGGAACAAGAAACCCAAGGGACCACAGCTGCAAGACTTGCAGACATGGACCATAGGACAGAACTGTTCGCCAAGCAGATGGCTCACTTGGAGCTTTGCACCAGCAACCACTGAACTGTGAGAATCCCAGTTACTTTTACTGGGGATAATACATATCACTATAAGCAGCAGGTGGAAATCAGGGTCTCTGGTGTTAGTTAGGACATTAAAAGTTTCATGCTGGCAGCCTCTACATAATAAGTTACAGACACAAATCACCACAGCAGCAATGTAGAAGAATTTCAGTAATTATGTTTCATACTCAGTATTGGGAGAAAATACAGCATCTGTAGGCCTGACCTTTGTGAGCACAAATGCAGACAAACACTAGATTAACACAAAAGGCTTTATGGAAATGTAGGCTTTGGTGAGCTGAGTCCCTGGATGTTTTTCTGGCAGAAGAAAAGATTATTGCTCGAACTTTAATACAAGTTCTAGATGTCCAGGATGAACAAAGCACTGAATTTTCTTTCTTCATGGGTTTTATCCCACCATTGAAACATCAGCATCCCTAAAAATGTTTTTTCTCTGGGCAACAAAAAATTTTGACGTTTCTAAGCCAAATGACAGCCTTCTTCCTACAGACTTGGCTGATGAATCTATCTCATCCTGGAACACCTCAGAAACATCAACATGAAGAGCTATAATGTGGGATGGCAGGTCTCTTTCACCAGACAGAGTAGTCAAACAAATTCAATTTCCTTACTATGCTCTAAGAATGTAAGACAGTCACATCTAAACTCAAAACACACATTCTGATATTTCTCAGTCTTTATGAAACAAAACAAAAAAAGAGAAAAAAATCACAGTTCTCTTTGATCATATTTATGATTACAGCTCAAGTCACATTTTGAGAAAAGAAATAATTGTTACTCCAGTGTCCGCCTCATTTTTTGCTCCACTATCCTTTGACAAACACCTAAGCCATCCCAGCCATTATCTTACTAAATTTTGATGTCCTTCACGCATGATAATTTTGGGAGAAAAAATCTGGGCTTAGAACTCCATAATTAAGTAGCTTCTAGTTCTGTTTATACGACTAAGTTCTACTTGCATATTGAGGTCAATATCAAGACTGTGGTGTGAGCTTCAGAAAATGTAAAACATAGCTTGGAATATTTTCTGGCTTCTGTACAGATCAATGTCAAGAACTCTCTATGACCTTCAAAGGAGTTCTGTAACACATACAAATTAAATAAACTAGTAACAAAAAAAGTACTTTACAATGAAAAAGTCCAAATAAATTCACCTAAGAGTTATTTGAAAAAAATACCTTACCAAGTTGGAGCCACTCTGAGAAGCATGGTGTCCACCCTCCGAGCAGCACGCAGGAGATTCAGGCACATGTGATTCATTTCCTGAATTCAACAGAAAAAAAGTGTCTCCAAGAAAACAGTCACCATGCTGAGGGTGCAAAGTGCTTCTGGCAAAGGGGTCAGGGTGACAACACCACTCTTCAACTAAATCACTCCAGTTTTCACTTGGTAAAGGAAGAACTCTAAGAAATTTCCTAAGAGGGAAGAAGAAACAAATATTTCAATATGTTATAATTAATTTCTAAGACACTAAAAGAAAGTTTAGACTCCCTCCAAAAAGTGGGAGAAGTATGGCATTTTCTCAAAAGGAAGGGCTTGACACTCTTTTCAGTCAAAGGCACTTTCTTTGGGTGAATTCTGAGAAAGCAATGACTGAGTTTCCTGCCAAGTCTGTGATGAAGCATTTCCTAAGGGTGAATCTCCAGTAATTAAAGGGCAGAATTTGGCATAATCCTCTCTTGAAATGAATCACATGGCAAAAATAAAACAGTTCCTCCCAGTCATGAAAAATATGACAATGAGCATTTTGTAATTACACTTATTACTTCTTGTAAAGTTCCCTTGCACCAAATATTGATATAAAACCAACAGACTCACGCCACAGCAAAATTCAGCACCTACTTTGAAGCCTTTCAAAGTCAGACACCAGACTTTGAAAAAGCTAAATCCTGACAAAAATACCACAGTACATTTTGATTTTAAAAACCCAAACAAACAAAACAAGAAAGGATAATGCAATCTTAGATTCAGATACTCAGATCCAACTTTCGTAAGTCACATACAAAAAAAGCCAAATCCCTTTCTCCTGAGTAGCTGTACAGACCAAGGATACTGCTTCCTGAAATAGTAGACTTTGCTTTCATTATCAGTTGTATAGGGTTTGCATTTTCTGCTCTTTGCCTAGTTTCATTGAATGCTTTCCTTTTGTTACCCTATTTCTTCTGCTGCTGACTGAAACCTCTACACAGAGTTTCTTGATTCTACTCCTTACTTCAAACTTGCAAATACAACTTTGCTTATGGTGCTACTCTGCAAATAAAAACACAGCTGCTAAGCCAGCAGTTAGACATCCTCCCTTTCTTGCAGTTCCCAGACTAACATTTTCGGAAGATGTCAGTTCTTCCCATCGTAGTTTCTTGTTCCTTTTGAATTGTTCAGTGGGTGAATGCAAAATCTTTTATTAAAATATCCTTCTTTCTAGATAGACAATACATTTTAAATTCTGCTTGCTCCACCTGCAGATTAAAGTTGGAATAATTCATCCTCTGACCCAGCTTTACCAAAACTAAGAAAGATCACCTCTCAGCACTACCCAGCTCTGTCTTCACTTTCTATGGTCTTATATATTGCTTGAGATACAACTCAATTCTGCCAAAGTGAGAGTTTAATTTCGGTGCTGGCCTAATGACTGATTCTTCATCAGCCTTTACAATTAGTTCCAATGCCTGAACTCACACTGAAAAAGTAACTTACACTAAAGTAACAAAAAGCTGGTATTGGTCAGCAATGTTTTTACAAGTGTTACACTCAGGAAAAAGAAAGACAGAGATTACCTTAAGCTGCAGACTAATGCTGTCCTCTTTCATTACATCATCCTGTCTTTACTGTCACAGTCTAGAGCACAAAGATCTTCATTTCTTTTCCAACAAAAGCAGCTTTTCCAACTAGTAAGAATCTCCTAAACAGACTCCTCCTGATTTTGAGCTATATGGAAAATATAGAATTTCCACTGTATTTTAGGCTTTTGCCACTCATGAGTGGGAAGCCATAACCTGGAATCACCAGAACTGGAAAAATGTAACACTAATAAAAATGGAGCTTTCCAGAAAAACAAACAAACAAACAAAAACAACTTGAGGTTTACTGGGTACTGACTATATTGAGGCTGCTAAATACCATGCTAAAACCTAGAAAACAGAGAGATTCATCTCCCCAAACTTGCTCCTAATAACGACTGAATTTCTACTTGAAGATAGCCACCGATGCTGCCTTCACAGTCAGAAAGCAACAAACAATTCTTAGGTCGAGACTTTAAGAGAACTTTTCTCCTTCTCAAAGTGTCTAATCTATTCAGGCTGAATCTCCTGCTGGAGATAGTTCTCAGACTCCAACCAGAAAAATAGGTAATTAAGTTACTTTTAAAAAGATATAAGTTAAGGACCAGTCTAAAAGAGCCCTGCCATAAAGATATAATTTTTAGGTGGTCTTCCAGGCTAAGGTAAGTATTTGACCATAGAGATCCCTATAAGACTCGATTAAGGAAAATAATCCCCAATGTCATTATTAACTAATATCCAAGAACCCAGTAATATCATTCTATTAAAAATACTGAAAACTGGAAGTAAAATGGACTTCAGACTTTTAAACATATAACTGTTCTGTTCCATTAGAGAAAAAGAAAAGCAACTGAATTTTTTTAACTGCAGTCTTCCTTATTTACTTACAAAAAACCTTGGGACAGCCCAGCTATTTGTGTCAGAAAAGTGTAACTAGATTTCCCCTGCCATCAGTTTTTCAATAGAATATTTATGCAGTAAAAATTATTATTATATAATCATAGAATATCCTGAGTTGGAAAGAACCCACAAGGATCATCACATCCAACTTTGCGCCCTGCACAGGACAACCTGAAGATTCACACCATGTTGAAATGCTTCTTGAACTCTAGCAGGCTTGGTTTTGTGACCACTTCCCTGGCTGGAAGTCTTAACATTTGGTCTAAGAAAAAGGCTTATTACTTAATAGTCAATTTATACATTTTTTCCGCAACATTCAGCGTTGTACTGCATTTGCATAGCAAGGTTTTAGTAGTAAGGGGACTCCATGGACAGAACCTGTGAGAAGCTGCCAGAAACTTCCCCCATGTCTGATAAAGCCAATGCCAGCTGGCTCCAAGATGGACCCACCACTGGCCAAGGACAAGCCCTTCAGTGATGGTGGTAGCACCTCTCRGATAACATATTTAATAAGAGGAAAAAAAACCCATCTTGCAGTCAGAAGACTGAGAAAATGTGAGAGCAACTGCTCTGCAGACACCAAGGTCATGAAGAAGGAGGGGAGAAGGCGCTCCAGCCACTGGAGCAGAGATTTCCCTGCAGCCCCTGGGGAAGACAATGGTGAAGAAGGCTGTCCCACTGCAGCCCATGAAGGCCCATGGTGGAGCAGACAGACATCCTCCATGGAAGACCCCACAGCAGAGCAGGCAGATGCCTGAAAGAGGCTGTGACCCCATGGGAAGCCCGGCAGAATCTGTGGACCCATGGAGAGAGCAAGAGAGGAGCCCACACTGGAACGGGCTTGCTGGCAGGACTTGTGACCCTTTTCATTACAATTTGCCTCCCCTGTCCAGCTGATGAGGAGAGTGATAGAGCAGCTTTGGTGGGCACCTAGCATCCACCCCCCACAAGCCTTTAAGAATTTCTTCATGACAGAAATAAAGTCTTAAAGAATTATGTTATGTATGAGGCACACTTAGCCCAACTGGAAGAAGAGAAAGAAAAAAGAAAGTATCCCTAATTCTTTGCAGCTCTTACATCATGGAAGAAAAAAAAAATCTAATAATTTCCTCTAACATGGGTAATGTGAGGGTAATGGAAAAGAATCAGAGAGCATAACCCTAAGCTCTGAAAAGCTATCAGATGTATGGAAGGAAACAGACTGAGGCAGAGGATTTCAGAAAAGGTATAGAGTCAATTTTTGTGCACCAAGGAAAGATTACTTACATTTAAACCATTCCTAGTACATTTCTTAAACTAACCTTTAAAACGAATGTTTCCTA
This sequence comes from Amblyornis subalaris, assembly GCA_018881555.1. Lineage (NCBI taxonomy): Eukaryota > Metazoa > Chordata > Aves > Passeriformes > Ptilonorhynchidae > Amblyornis > Amblyornis subalaris. Next base: position 6,795,497 of record JACAXG010000002.1, read on the forward strand.
TGCAGTCTCTAAGAGTGAAAATATAAGATTTAGAATATTTGCTTTAAGGTGTTTTGTTGGTTTGGGTTTTTTAATTCATTTTCACCTAGATTCCTCTTGCTTCAACTGAAGATTATTGCCACCTTCTTTGCAGCAACTTCCCAGATATTGGAAGAGTCTTACGTCTTCTCCACAACCTTATCTAAACTAAATCCCATTTATTTCAATTTCTCCTCAAAGGTATAATTTTCTAGATCTTGAGTTTTTCTTATTATAGACCCTTTCCCAGTAATTCACAATTTAATAAGCTCTCCTTCACACAGTTCTGCAATTTCCCTTCCATCCCTCCACCTCTGCTGTCACTGTCATACTTAACTCTCCTGGAGAAAGGAACACATGAATTCTGTAGCTAGAAGTTCTGACTATGCTACTCTCTTCGTTTTGGAAATGCTGGAACAGAAGCTGTTGGACACACTGGCAGCTCCACACATCTACCCTTGACTTAGTCTTTTTTGGTGGCAACATTCAAGGGGCTCAGAGGCTCCCTGCAAGGAGAAATGCCAAGTGAAAAACCATGGACATGCATTCTTTTTCCTTTCTCAGAAATTCTGCTTGTGTCACACTATAGGATGCAGAACCAAAAGATTTAAACTCCATGCATATGAATTTGATGTGCTGAAATTCAGGAAAATGCCCACTCAGAGATGCAAACATAAAGTGCAATATGTTTTGAAAGCAAATGTTACTGACTAGAAATTAGAAGTTTTACTACTTTACAAATTATCAAAATAAGAGTTATGACTAGATTTTCTGAAGAGACATTTCAGAAGAGAAAGTTAAGAAATCCTCATTCAGTTACATCCAGGCTAGCCATAAATCCGTACCTATGACAAGAAAGTAACAGGAGTTTAGAGAATGCAACACATTTATATTACCATTTTGAGTATTAGGAGCCACACAGATCATAAAAGGCTGCAAGTGCATCTCTAACAATTCTTATATATTCAGCTGAAGCTGACAAAATTGTTCATCAGAAGAGCGAGACAATGCCGCATCTTTTTCTTAAAATTCTCAGTCACTCTAAAGACTTTGTAAGGAATAGAGATAAGGCCAAGCCACACAGCTAAGACACAGTTCCTATGTTTCCCAAATTCAGCATCGCTGACCTACACAGAAGTAGGCTTTGCTTAACAGATAAAAGGCAGCCGTGGTCAACATCCCCATTCTGAGCAACTTCTCTATAATTACAGCATGATGACTGAAGAAAATTTGTAAGAGACTGAAAAAAACTGAATAGGATGCCTGAAGTGCAGAGGAAGAAAGAAATCAAGAAATAAATGAATAAACGGTTAAAAACTCCTTCAGGTAATTTCGCTTTTTGTCATCTGTAGTGCTTCAAATGTGTTCACGTCTATTGATTTCAAAATAAGTACCTTTTAGCTGTCTCTAAGTACACAAAATAACATGAATACCAATCACTATGCCATTTATTGCTATAAATACAAGACACTGCAGTACTCACCGGTCTTTTACTACGATGTCACCACAAGACTGACAGTAAAAGACATAATTCTTGTGGGGTTTCAGGCTTTCCCTCAAAGTAAAAACCAGATCTATAGATGGAAGAAAACATATTAATCTCCAAAACTGTGTAAAATTTCCAGTCAGTTGAACAGAAAATCCTGTCAAATACCTCAAACCAAAAAAGATAAACCTAACAGACAAAGCAAAATACTGACATTTTAAACACAGCCATAATTTTTTTCCTTGTAGAAGCAAGTATTTACATTTAGGAAAAACCTGCCATCTCCACCTCATCCCCCATATCGTTAAGTAGGAACTGTATATGTGAATAATTATTTTCAAGGTGCAAATTTTCTTGAGAAGGGGAGTTGATATCATTGCAGAGATTGTATAAACCAAAATCCAAAATTCAATGCCACTCTTTTGTAATGATATTTCTGATAATCAGTGTATCTGCAATATGAGGGGGCAGCCCAATATGTAACACAAATAGTCAGGACAGGGAGGAGGGGGAGGCACTAGTTTTACATTTTCAGGCAGGTAAAGAGACCAGTTATTGCGGAACCACTCCAGGAAAAGATAGTGAGCAACGGCCTCTGCAGGCCAGCAAAGCAAAAACGGTCTCACAAAAGCCAGCTCAGACAACTTTTCCAAATTAAAAAAAGAAGCTATATAAACCTCCACAAATTATCCAATAACATTAAGTGGAAGAAAAGTAACACTGTAAGCCTAGCTCTATGTATGAATGTGCTTTGCATTGCCCACTTTCTCAAACTTACAACACAAATTATATTCTCAGCACTGATATTCAATATAAGAAATTTAGGATTCAACCACAAGAGAAAAGTACTTGAAAAGATTCCACAATCTCAACTACTTTTGCATAATAATGTAAAACATTAAAAGCTAACTAAGATTATCCAATATATACATTGATTACCACCTGGTTCACATACTTATTTTTCACTAGTTTGACTTTCCAAGGTAAATTTTTAAAACTTCATCATTGGTCTTCTGAAGCATGCCTCATTAATAGGACACACTAGATAATTTTAGTATAATTGACTTGTCAAAGCACATGCATAATAACAGATCAATGTACAAATGCAACCTCAGCATATCAACAGAGTATTCCAATGTGTTTCTGGTTCTGAAATCATTACTGTATATTACATATTTTATCAGCCTTTTCTACTTTAAAAGCACAGARTGGCAATTCTGTGTTATTTCGTATATCTTTCTGTGTCACATCCGATGGAATGAATCTAAGCATATTGAGCTTGGATTCTAGGATGAAAGCAAGCACCAGATGTACTACCATGCTTTCTGTTTATTGCAAACACATCCTAGACCTGAATTAACATCATGGAAATAGGGAAGGTAACTTTGCAGATGTTACCTGTGACATTAACCTCTGCAAACCCCAGCTGTGAGAACAATGAGCCCCAACACAAACCCACAATCCTTTATGATTAAGTGGTCAGGGATGGACAATCATAGTCCAATAGCCTGGATGAATCAGATTATTGCATTAGTGCCAGGACAAGGAGTAATGGGTACCAATTGAAAGAATGGAAATTTAGGTTAGATATGAGGACGATTTACTGTGAGGGTGGTGAGACACTGGAATAGGTTGCCCAGGTAGGCTGTGGATGCCCCAACCCTGGCAGTGTTCAAAGCCAGGCTGGATAAGACCTTGAGCAACCTGGCCTAGCCGGTGTCCCTGCCCAGGGGAGAGGTTAGGAGTAGATGATATTAAAGGTCCATTCCAACTCCTTAGCATTTTATAATTCTATGACTTTCAACTACCAAATACGAAATAGGACAGAAAGAAAATAACTTTGAAGTACTATGCGGAAGCACGGTGAAAGAATTGTGAGCTCCTCCCAAACACACCGCGTTTCCCTTTCATTACGTCATTTCTGCACTTTTGATTTTTAAAATTGACAATTCCATCAAAATTTTCTCAGTCCCTATTTTACAAAAGCCAAACAGAGCATTTGAGGAACAGCATCAGCACACTCTGAATGCAGACCATGGGCTCCAGGTGGGCTGGGGAGGGCAGACAGAACCCACGCTTTACCGCCTCTGTCCCTAAAACCCGCGGGGCTCCAGGCCACCTCGCCGTTCCCCGCCACCGCCCCGGCCCTGCCCCGGCCCGCCCTCACCGGCGGCGGGCGGTGAGAAGCGCAGGCGCACGCGCAGGTGCAGCCCGTCCCCGCGCAGGCGCCGGAGCCCGCGGCAGGAGGGTGGCGCCAGCCTGACCCCTGCCGGAAGCGCCGCCGCATCGCAGCTCCCAGCGCTCCGCACTTCCAGGGAATCCGCGCACACCGAGACCTCCACCGGCGCACTGGGGAGCTCCGCCGCCGCGCTGCGGAGGAAAAGCAACGGGTATGCCTCGGAAAGGAGCTGTCGGGGCGGCCTGCTGCTTTACGCAGGCCGGCCTGCAGCTCCCCCGCAGGCYGAGTCGCGCCCCGGCACCCACGCGGTGAACGAGGAGCAGCCGAGAGAAACAATCCACCGTTCTCAGGAAGCATTTATTTGCACAGTAGCCCGGGCTGTGCCGAGTCGCACAGGCAGGGAGAGGCGCCCGCACACAACCCGCTCCCCCCGCTTAAGGCTGAGGACGCCAAAAGCCAGACCCGCCGTGCCCCCGCCCGCCCCGCACAGCCCGAGCGGCGGCGGGCGGCGGCGCCCCCGCACTACCGGATAACCAGCAACGCGCTCTGCGTCCCCCGCCTGATCTCCATCAGGAACGCTCCCGCCATGCCGGCAGGGAGCAGCTCCGCGCACCGCGCAGGAAGCGCCGCTCTCCCGCCGGCGCAGGCGCGGGGCCGCCGCCCGCCTGCCACAGCGCCGCCTGCATGGAATCCCGGAGTCACAGAATCATAGACGCATCAAGGCTGGAAGAGACCTTTAAGATCATCCAGACCAACCGCTCACCCGGCACTGCCCCTGTAACCCCTAAACCACATCGCCCAGCGCCAGATCCAGGTTCCTTTTGAACACCTCCAGGGATGGTGATTCCACCACCTCCCTGGGAAATCTATTCCAGCGCCTGACCACCCTAACAGTGAGAAATATTTTTCCATTGTCTAATCTGAATCTTCCCTGTCTCAGTTTAAGGCCATTCCCTCTAGTCCTATCGCTGYAGGCATGGCAGAAGAGACCAGCCCTCACCTCACTGCAGCTTCCTTTCAGGTATTCGCAGAGAGCAGTGGGGTTCCCCCTGAGCCTCCTGGAGCCAAAACAACCCCAGCTCCCTCAGTTGTTCCTCGTAAGACATGTTTTCTAGACCCTTCACAAGTCTTTTTGCCCTTCTCTGGACATGCTCCAGCACTTCAATGTCCTTTTTGAAGTGAAGGGCCCAGAACTGGACACAGCACTCAAGGTGCAGCCTCACCAGTGCCAAGTACAGAGAGACAATCACTGCCATGGTCCTGCTGGCCACTCTATTCTTGATACAGGCCGAGATGCCATTGGCCTTCCTGGCCACTTGGGCACACTGCTGGCTCATACTGGCTCTCAGCCAGCACTCCTGAATCTCTTTCTACTGAACAGCTCTCAAGTTACTCCTCCCCAAGCCTGTAGCACTGCATGGGGTTGCTGCAACCCAAGCGCAGGACCCAGCAGCTCAGCCTCAGGCGGTGGCCTGCATGGCAGTGATTGGAGGGTGTCTTGGGGTCTGCTGCAACCGCCAGCTTGGCCACAACTGGTGGTAGAGTCAGGCCTGGGTGCCCAGGGATGAGTCCCATCGGATCCCGAAGCCCCAGGGTCAAGGTCTGCACAGTCAGCTGGTCTCATGGGGTTTTCTTACTCAGCCTCTTCAATGTCGACATCCATCTCTTGCTCTCTTGCCAGACCACCACTATGAGGAGCCTGGGTCTGTCCTCTCAGGCACCTCCCCACAGGAACTGGGGCCTGTGCCTGGGTGTGCTCAGGATTTGTGGCCAAACAGGGTTGGTAATAAACTGCTGTTTTAGCTATTGCTGAACAGTGTTTGCACACTGTCAAGGTCTCCTCAGTGTCTCACTCTGCACTACCCAGCAAGTAGGCTGGAGGTAGGGAAGGGGTTGGGGCGAGGGGAGAGGTGGTACAGCTGACTTGAATTGACCAGAGTGGTATTCCATGGCACATAACATCCTGCTTGGCAGTAAAACCTGGGGATACAGTCTTTCCAAAGTAACCATTGCTCGGAGACTGGCTGGAGATCAGCAGTCTTGTGGGAGGTGGTGAGTGACTGTATGTTTGAGGGTGTTTTTTGTTCCTCTTTCCTTCACCTAATAGACCATCATTGTCTTAACCCACAATTTGTCTTACCATTGCTCTTCTGGTTCAACCCCTGAGCTAGCAGCTGGCTGGGGTAAGCCCATCATGCCCACAAAGTTCAGTCTGAGCAGAGGCCTCTGCTGACACAGGGGCAGGCTCCCCAGTCAGCACTGGGGACCATGTCCTGTGGCATGTCACTGCACCACCACTCACCTCCTGCCTTGTGAACAAACCCCTCTCCACCCTTTCTCACAGCTTCACAAGTCTGCCTGAATTCCTCCCAATACATGTGCACCCAGATCCTGAGTGGTGTCACATTGCACTCATAGCAAACAGAACCTTGGCACAGGCAGCTGCTGCTCTGGACTGATGTTTCCTACTGCCCCTCATGAGGTCTTTTATCAAGAAAATGTAAGCCTACCCTGATGCCCCTGTGTGACTGTCCCTTAGTTTATGAGCACTGTCACCACTGCACACTTCATCCAGCATGTCGCCCTCACAATATATAAGAAGTTGATGGTCAGTATTCAAGGATGCCAAGGAAAGATTTTGTTTTGAAAAAAAGGGGTCTTTACATAATGTTAAAAGTGTTTACTTTTTATGAAGTCACAAGACCTTCTGCAGTTGCAGAGAGTTATTTGAAAACATGATCTGCAAAGCTTTGAACAAAAAGGCAAATTCACACATGTTATTTTTATAGCAATTTACTATCAAAGACGTGATTACTTTGAAGTGATCTTAGTCCTTGGAGTTATCAAAACCAAGTAGGAGAGTCCCAAAAAAGAAGATGGAGAAAGGCTAGATTTTGTGGGAAGAAATAACAGCAGACAATAGTCAACAGTTTCAACTGGGTTGTTTTGTTGTTTTTGGTACAAAGCACAATAAATATTCTAAGATGCTGTCTACATGCTGTTCTGAGTGTGGTGGTTTGGGATTTTGTTGTTGTTTGTTTCCTTTTTTAAGGAAGAAAAATATTTAGTCCACATGGTAGGTTTCATTTCCAATTACTTCACAAACCAACGTACATATTGTGGGTTAAATTGTTCTGAACAAGTAGGTCATATGTCAGACATAAACCCCATGTAATTATAGGAGAATTGACTCCTAGTATTAGTAAAAGGGCCTTTGACATTATGAAGGCTTACACGAGGCTACATAATTATGAATAATCTGATGTATTTGCAGGGCATGAGCTTCATTTGTTCAGAGTTGTCTATTATAGGCTTCTCACCATTTCTGCTGTGAAATAATTACAGAGAAAGGAAGGTAAATGTCCTACAGAGTGAGTGCACCTAGCATCAGTGGTGCACCCACTCCAGTATTTTGACTCCAATATTAGTAACAGGAGGTACTTATAACAAAGAGCTGCATAGTGTGGTTGCTCCCTGGTACTTCCCCTGTGGGTACATCCCTGCCTAATTCCTTCAGTGTCCACTTATGGATGTGTTTGTCATCAATATGAATAATGCATCCTTCAACCTACAGATAGTGTCCAAGTCCCAAGCCCCTGGTGCCAATCTGCTCTAGAAGTTCACAGTCTACTTTGCAGAAAAGCATTTTCTGTGCCTCCTTATTCTCATACTGTGGGGTTTGGTTAACAACAACTTTGTTGCCTTCCATGATTTTGTAGAATTTGATCAATCCTCTCTTTACATCGAACAGTCCCAGTCATTATTGCTCTTGCTGTAATATAGCAGTGACATGTCTCCACAGTGCATTTCCCAACTTTTCTACATCCCTCTTGAGCCATGAAGGCAAGAATTGATGCAGTAATCAATCCGAGGCTGCACCAGCCTTTTGTATAGCAGCCAGACAACTACCCCTGTCTTCTTGTCAATATTCTTCCCAACAATGTACAATGGTTTTTTTGATTGCCGCTGCACATAAAGGCGATTTCAAAGTAGTGTTTGGGAGCTCTGAGCAGTAACTGCCACTACTAAATTCAGCACAAGGGAAGCTTAGAAATGCAACCACTCTGCAGTGCAGCAGCATGTTAAAGCACATGGTCAGTTATTGACAGTCACTGCCCATCTGTGAAGTTCACCACGGTTAAATAGTTCCAAAACCATGACCAACCTAGTTAACAATTACATCTCAAAGGCATTTATAAGTATCTTCAAAGAAAAAAAATAAATTTAAGTGCACCATTTTATTTAGAAATACGTGACACATAGAGTCATACTTGATGCCTCAGAAAACCAGTGCAAATTAGCTTTCCAGAAAGTAACTATTTTTCATCTACCAGTTCCTGGTATAGTTTAGCGAGAAAAGGAATTGCATTTCCTCTTTATTATTATCCCAAGTCTGGAGAAGAAAATTAGACTTCATTAAATATTGGCTGGCAACATAAGTCACCAAGTAGAAGATTTATAAATATTATGAGATCTTCCCCTGGCAATATTTTAGAAGTACTTGTCCTCAGACAAAGTCTAAAATATTAATAATGAAAGCTGACTGCACCTTTTATTTTTTTTTTGCAGTTACTTAAGTAATTTATAACYATAAGATCTGTTTGCTATTATGAAGCCTGCTTAATTTTGAGAACCATAATGATGGCTTTAAAACTAACAGATTGCAGAAGAAGAACTGTACCCTTTATATGGTGGAACTGGTCGTTTGAAAATTACTCTTGCAATGTAGTAAAAAATTCCTTCCAATACAGTCCGTGTGGGCACTCATACACCTTTGTGTGTAGAAAGGACTCAAGCATACTAATCACAAAAAATTTTAGAAAATTCCTAATATGGCTACTGCTAACATAAACATAGTATCACATCATAGCATCACAGACCAGTTTGGCTTGGAAGGGACCAGGTGGGAGTCAGCCTTTTCTCCAAGGCAACCAGAGACAGGACGAGAGGACGTAGTCTTAAGCTGCGCCAGATAAGGTAAGTTTGGACATTCGGAGGAATTTCTTCACAGAAAGGATGCTTAGACATTGGAATGGGCTGCCCATGGACGTAGTGGAGTCACTGTCCCCGGAAGTGTTTGAGGAAAGACTGGACATGGCACTCAGTGCCATGGTCTAGTTGACATGGCAGTGTTTGATCATAGGTTGGATTCGATGATCTCAGAGGTCTTATCCAACATAATTGATTCTGTGATCGTAAAGATCGTCTCGTTCCAACCCTCGCTGCMATGAGCAGGGACACTTTCTACCAGACCAGGTTGCTCAAAGCCCCATCCAGCCTGGCCTTGAACACTTCCAGGGATGGAGCAGCCACAGCTTCACTGGGCAATCTGTTCCACTGTATTTTTCCAAAGTACCACCAGCCTTCCATCGTTACCTGCGCTGTATTCGGCAAACCGTAAATCTCACGCCAGACAAACTCGCGCACGCACACAGACCCCGCTGCGCGGCGGCGCCCGGGTCCCGCCAGGGGGCGCAGCGCGGCGGCGCGGGCGAGCGGGCGGGCGGGGCGCGGCGCGGAGCACGCCGGGAGCTGTCAGGGCGGTGCGGGGGTGCCGGTGGCGGTCGGGCTCTTCCGGCTCGGGTCGCTCAGGTAACGCTGCTCCCTGTGCTCCTTCCTCGGGACCCCGGTGCGGGCAGGCAGCGCGGCCTGGCGGCGGCTCCTGCGTCCCTCCGTTCCTGTCGGCGCGCCGGTGTTGGGGAGGGTCCGCCCCTGGAGCCGAGCCGAGCCGAGCCGAGCCGAGCCGGCCCTCCGCTCTGCCCTCCTCTGCCCTCTCCACCGCTCTCCTCCTCTCCCTGTGAGCACCGTCGTGGCGGGTGAGGGCTGGGCCGCACCGGGTTGTGTGCGAGGAGCAGGTGCTGAGGAGCCTGGGGACAGCGGTTATATAGCCTGTTAATTGTGCTGCATCAATTAACCTGTGGCACCTGTCCACCCTCCCCCTCCGCGCTCTGTCCCTCCGCAGCGCGGAGCGCGCCGCGGTGGGTTTCGGAGCGCGGAGCCTCTCCCCGCGCCCGCACCTCGGCAGCGGCTGGCGGGGCCTGTCTTCGCTCTCCGTGGTGAAGCTTCCTCAGGGTGCTATTCCCTCCTGGGAATGAGCTCGACGTGGGGCTGCCAGGGCCGTTCTGCTTTGACCTTGAGCGTCCAGGGGGCTGTGGGCCTCTTTTGGGTCAGATTCCCGGTTGCTGGAATTGTTGCATGTGGTATTTGGAAGGATACATGCGAACTACGGCTGTCCCTGGTTTGCGCGGTGCAGGGTTAAATTTCATCTGTTGATGCAGAGATGGCCTTAAATCTTGTGATGCCCGTTTGAAGAAGCTTCAATGACAGCTTCTGGTATTAAATGTTTTTTAAAAATATTATTTTTATACCTGTGACATTAACCAGAGAAGTCTAAGCAATTTATCTCTTTAAAGTGACCTAAAATATGTTAGATATGAGGTGCGGGTTTTGATGAGCTTGTTCTGGGTGACTCAACCCTGGTGTTTTTGTTGCTGATTGCMAGAACCCTTTCACTCCTGCATCTTCTTTCAATATGCAGCAATAGTGAAAGTGTTATTGTTCTCAGGTTAACTGCACAATGTGATCCCTGAATTCCAGCTCTAGGAATGTGACGTTGTGGAAAGACTGTGTCTAAATAGTAACAGGCCAGATGCTTGCAGGTAGTAAGGGGGCACAGTATAAGGTTGAAGATCCTAGTATTTTCATTTTGCTGCCAAGGCTTGGTCTGTGTTAAATACTTAGGCAGGCTTGGCTGTCCAATTTGCTCTCTTTGTTGTTGTTTTTTTTTTTAATGTTTGTACCTTTTCAAAAACAGGGTGCAATACAATAGACCTTTTGCAGGTCTAATAGTGGGATGTCTAAATATCACGATTGTCCAAAATGTACAGTCATGTTGAACATAGCATGTATGAATGTCATGAGAGGGAATGTTAGTTTGGAAACGGGAGGAATGTTTACAGCAAAATTCCTGCTTTTGTTTTCATTGAAATGAAAATCAGCACTTTTGGAAACTAAGCAGCCTGTAAATGAGATGGGGAGAGGCTGCATTTCTAGCTTACCGAAAGTCCTACTTTCCCAACTTGTGGGTAGCACCTGTGACAGTAGATGTTTAAGCAGCATCTTGCAAAGAAGTTATCTTTTGTCTTCCATTAGTGGAGTGGCTGTGCATTTGAGTGGATGGTTATGTTCACAAGTTAGGCCATGCTTATCCTGGCAGTGCTTTTCCTGTGTGAAAATACTGGCATGCTACACTGACCGTTAGAAATGCTCATTGCAGGCACAGCGAGCCATGGGGGTAGGATTGCAGTGTAGCTGGGGTTGTGGTTCAACCCCAGCCAGCAGCTAACCCCATTCTCCCTCCCATGGGATCAGGGAGAGAATCAGAAGGGTGAAAGGTAGAAAACTCGTGGATTGAGATAAAAACAGTTTAATAGGGAAAGCAAAAGTCACTCATTCAAGCAAAGGAAAACAAGGAATGAATTCACTGCTTCCCATGGGCAGGCAGGTTTTCAGCCATCTCCAGGAGAGCAGAGCCCCATCATGTGCAACAGTGACCTGGGAAGAAAAAAACACCATTACTACAAATGGTCCCTCTCTTCCTCCTTCTTCCCCTCACTTTGTATGCTAAGCATGATGTCATGCAGTATGGAATATCCTTCTGGCCACTTTGGGTCACCTGTCCCAGCTGTGTCTCCTCCCAACCTTCAGCCTCCTTGCCAGTGTGGCAGTACAAAATGTAGAAAAGGCCTTGGCTCTGTGTAAGCTCTGCTCAGCAATAACAAAAACATCTCTATATGATCAACCCTGTGTTCAGCACAAATCCAAAACACAGCCCACTACCAGCCACTGGGAAGAAAATGAACTGTACTTCACTGATATACGTGGGCTTAGCCTGTAACCTCCTGTCATTTTTCTCTGTTTGAATAAAGGGAGGATGCTTCCGTGTGTTCATTGCTGGCTTGGTTCTCTTGGCCGGAGTTCCTGCTGCCCCCCTTTAGTGTTTTCTTCCTTAGCTGGGAATGACTGCTTGGGCTAGGCTGGGCTGGGCTGGCTGAAAATTCTTATTTTTTAGTCTCTTACTTTAGTGGAGCTGTATTATGTTAAATCTGCAGTGTGTAGAAGAGAACCAAGAAGATGTATGAAGTATGTTTATAAAAACCCTGTTTTGAAAATGATTGAGAAAAATAGGAGATGGAAAAGAGACTACACTAAACGATACCTGCTAAAGCATGAAATAGAAAAATGGAAGTAATTTGTCTGTATGCACATAAATTGTCTTTCAGATTAATAACCATGTTGCTCTGACTTGTAGCTGAAAAGAAGCTGAATGATAAATAGAAACAGTAAGTGATATGTTTCCCTCCGAGAGGCTGGGGAGAAGGAACACTGCAGGATCAACCATTTTCTCCCAATAACTGAAACAAGAAATGAAAAGAAAGCACCAAAGAGAATCAGTAAACAGTTTCACTAGTTAACACATTCCCATTTTTATCAGAAACTTGTAGTTCAATATAAGCATTAAAAAATTGTTAAAAGTCAAGGAATGGTGCTTTACCTATTTGGGTTTTTAATTAGCAGAAATCAGAGGGAATTTAACCTTTTATATATGTCTTTTCTGGCTTACTTCTGAGGATAAGGAGAGTGAACAAGTTTTGGTCCAGGCACTATTTTCAGGATAGTCAGAAAAGGATTCTACTTTTCAAATTCCTTTGAAATCCATCCCTAGAACTGGGAAACCAGATGCACTGTAAAATGTAACCACAATCTAGATAATGCATAGGTATATGCATGGCATATGACACTATTTCAGAATTAAAATCAGAATAAAATTATAGAAGGTAGTTGAAATTTGAAATTAATGAATTATTAATATCTTAGACCTCAGGGTATTACAGAAAAGGAAGTTGGGCGAAGTCTTGCCCAAATGCATTATATTAGGTTATCCAAGTAAGATAATTGTAAGAATATGAGAGCTTCTTTTGACATGCCTTTGTGAAAAGACATATCAGGATTGTTTGGAGACAGAATGTTAAACCCACCTGAAGCTACATATTAGAACAATGTGTATGGATAAATGAAAGGTTATTGTGAGCAAAGAGGAAATGAAAAATTATCAGGCTACCACTTTTTTGTTGTTGTTAATTTGGTAGATTCTATGTTAAACCATATATCAGAATATTTAAAGAGATATCTCAATGTGAAGGCACAGCCTTACCCTGGAAGCAAGGCTTCTCAATAGAGAGTACTGCAAGTGTAATATAAGCCAGTGAACCTCATGTAAGTCCTTTTTTTTGTGTACTAAGCTGAAAAGTATCCTGAAGTTGGCAAACTCTCCTTTAAAACGAAGTGTAATAACAAATATAGCTTTAAACAAAGTGATGCTGGTTTGAGTTGACTTAGTTATGTTTGCTATGGCTTTTGTGCTGCTGTTGTTGATCTATTTCTTTATTTTAACTGTATTACTTATTAAATGGACTAACTAATGTGACAAGAGTAAAAAGTATGCAAGAAAGAAAAAAATACCTCAAGGTAAGTCTTCTGTCAGTAAATGCTTGGAAAAGAAAAGCTATCTAGTTAAAAAGGAATTCTTTTCAGAGAGGGTGCAGTAACCATTTGAAGGCACAAGACTAAAACAAACAAAAGTGAAAATAAATTGCAGTTTATTTTAGGAAGCCTGTCCTGTTCCTATGCTCAGGCAGCTGGAGAGAAGATAACTATTTGAAGTCGTGTACTTATCAAGCACTGCTCAGCAGAGAAGGCAGTATCCCCACGGTCCAGTGGGTGCATGTGGGAGCTGGGCAGTTCTGCTGAGGGACTGGAAAAGCACAAAGCTCATGGTGCTGACAGGTGGTGCAGGAGCCACGGGGAGGGTGCGGCTGCACTTGCACCGGAACATGCTCGTTTTCTCTGGGATAGTGATTTCTCCAACCCACTGAACTTGTGGTTACCATGGATGTAGCCATGTCGGGTAAATCCTATTGAGAGTAATCCAAACAGCCTTATTTCTAATATTCAGGATCAGGATCTTTTTATGAAGGTGGGAAAACTCCTGACGCTGTATGACGTTGCAGGTTTGGTTGTGGATAGCTGAAAAAGGCCCTACAAACCCAGGGTAAAGGCCAACCTTTTCCGTAGTGCAAACCAATCTTTTTTTCAGCATGGCAACAGTTTCTTTTGGTGCAGGGAACAGTAGTTGATACACTATGTACAATGTTACACTTAACTTCTGAGTAAGGATTTTGCGTTTCTGTTTGGCTCAGCATTGTCAAAGTGACTTGGTGACTGCAAGAGGTTACATTTCTTATTCTAGTGGAAGGTGTCCCTGCCTATGGCAGGGAGGCTGGAGCTAGATGTGCTTTAAAGTCTCTTCTAATTCAAAACATTCTATGATTTGAAAAAAAATTCTTCAATATTTGGTATTGTTCAGATGTCAGCTGGGAGAATGAAATGAAGATTATTTTTAAAATGTCTTTAACCAAATTGTTTACATTTCTTTGATGGATGCATTGCTGCCAAAATTTAAGTTGTGCATCAAGATGGTAACTCTGTGAGCTGAGATGAAATAAAGTTTAAGGAGGAAACACTCTGAAAACATGTCAAATGAGTGCATGGTAGATTCTGGGTGTTTTTTTTTTTTAATTCAAATGTGTAATAGAATATGAGGGAAATAATGACTAGTGCTAGATTTAGATTGAAATATTGGTTGCTCAAATACGGTGGTCAACAACGGGAAAAAGGGGACAAAAAAGTAGTTGAAAGTGAGTGTTGAAGGATAACCACAAATTCAAGGAAGTGTTTTCCCATTTTTCTCTATATTGTGTTATTCTGACTTAAATTACCATCTGTTTTTTAGTAAGACATGTTAGATGTTGTGCATAATTTGGAATAAGAAGCAAGGCTATCTGGAACTTTGTTGATTTTTAGATGTAAAACGAATGTTGATTAAGCTATAATTCATTATGTAGATAACTCAGTAATCATTTGTTGTAAGAAAGGAAAAAATATTTTAGTTAATGGTTGACCTGAGTTGTAACAAAGATGCAAATCATCATCTTTTGTTTACTGAGTGGCATAAGTTCAGATCTGTGAAATCTGAATATTTGATTTGATCTCATGAAGAATGATATTTTCAAAGTAGAGACTCTAGTGTCAGATTCTGGCATTCATGAAGTGCTGAAGTGCATCTAGAAAAGATGATGTCTTACTTTGCTAGAAACAGTAAGATAGTTCTGAGCAGTATGCAGGCAATAGTGCTCAAGGGCTGAAAGAGAAGGAATTAGTGGGGTTCTGTTGGTGTATTTTTTTAAATTTCAGGAAAGTTATGGTCTAAAGCATATTCATTTAGGGTTTGTTTATAATTATAAATTTGTTTTCTTAAATAGTAAATAGAGCAATGGAATCCTTAGAAGGCTTGTTGCACATTCCTTATGAATTTTAAGCTTGTTACGTGTTCCTCTTTATGAACTCCTGCCTGGTGTAAGTCACACTTTGGAATAGCATACGGCAGTAATAGCAGAAAGAACACTTTACATACCTGATGTACTGCCATCAGACTATGCCTGGTGGTAGACTTAGATTTATTCCAATCTTTTTTCTGTGAAGAACATGCAAAAGAAGGAAAAATGTACTCAGTTTCTTTTTACTGACAGTTTGACTTTTTGTGTAATAATAAATAATAAACTTGATTTGTAGTTTCATAAGTAAGGAGGGTGCACATCCACCTGGGTACTTACTCTAACCTCTGTAGTACAAGTCATAAGTTTTCTCTTATTTATTTCTTGTTCAGTATGAGAATCACTCCCAGGAAAACATCTTGTGTTGATATAGAAGTTGCCAGTATGGGTAATGCACAGATAGTTATGCTGATTTGATTTAATTTAATTTTGTTGTGGAAATAAATTTGAACACCTAAAGCAGTGCTGTTTTTTCTGTGGAAAAGTATAACCTGCTGTTTCCACTTGTGAATATGACTAAGTAGAAAAATGTACTGAGAAGTTATTAATCGCAATATTAAATCTTACTAAGTGCTGTGGACTATTGCAGGTTACTAATGATATAATGGCTAATTATAGTTAATAATACTGCCAGGTGGGGTTCTTTTGTTTTGTTTATTTGGGTAGTATGGGGGGATTCTTCTTTCATTATTGTACTGAATAGCAGTTGGCCAAAATAACAAGGTCAAATGGTTCTTATTCTTCAGAAGACATTAGAGATGCCTCTTTGAAAAATTTTGAATAAGAGGACTCTGCAGAAAGTCAGTCTAGAAATAATTAGCTGTAATTGGAAAATTTTTATCTGTGGTTATAGAAGAATGTATGTATTTCCAACATTTGAATTTTATCTGAAGAGTCTAGTTTGGGATTTGCAGTACTTATTTTGCTATTCATTTTGCTAAATGGTTCTGTGGGGAAGCAAAGCATAATAAATTACCAAATGACAAGGCTTCTGTTTTCCATGTGTTCAAATCTGTGTTTGTACTGAGTCTATTTAAATAAAAATGTTTTTTCTGCAGTCGCCAACTTAGTATGTGGGCATTATACACAGCTTAAAAAGCAATAGCAGTACAGTGAAATTGGAATTTTTTCTCATCTGCATTTTAATTATCTACTAGTTCTTTCATTGCACATCCCATAGCCATGCTTAAAATGGTAAACAATTTTAAAAATGCCTTGAAATATTGCATTGCAAAGCAGAAACCTTGAGGAATTCAAAGAATTCAATCTGCTCAGATTCTTATAGTACGTGGAACAAATCTTGAGATTTCCTAAAGTGACGCGATGTATGCAGGTTTGTGCTCCACAGTCAGCCATTGGACCTGTACCAGTATTTCAGACCGGTGTGAAGCACACAAATAGAGCAATTATCTGAGGCTTGAAAAATGTGAGAGTGGAATAGTAGCAAATCAAACCTGAAGAGGAGTTTTGGGCTAAAACAGATAAGGGAGAGCTTATTAATCAAGTCTTATAACTGTGTGATTAAATCAAAACAGAATCTAGATAAAAGCTGCCTTTATTGAATTGATTTGATGAAGCTGCTGTTCTTCTCTGTATTTCTTTGGCTTCAGTGAAAAACATTTAAAGCCTCTTAAATAGGTGAATAGTTTGTGTTGATGTGAGACAGAAGGCTCTTAGGCACAAAAGTTATGAAGGCTGAGCATTTGCTGTGGAAACACAGCTGTAGCGGTATTGTTTCAACATGACTCGGAGGAAAACCAATACCACCTCATTGATGAAGGGAAGTGAAGGCTGCTCTGGGAACACACTGTGCACAGTCCCCAGCAGAAGAAGATCCACAGCCCCAGACATCTGCTTTGCTTGTCAGAGTCATATGCAAAGACTCTACAGGCATCCAGGCATACCCAGAATCGTGTGGTGCATGTATTTTAATCCCCGCTAGAAGGTCCAGTGGAAGGTAGTAAGTGTCAGGACCTACTTCTGCAATCACTTATGATTTAAATATAGTTATATGAAATTATTTGAAAGTGTATAGTACTTCTTAGGTAGTTTCTTCCTCATTGATAATAAATTTTCTGCTGGGGCAGAAAGCATGTTTACTTTTTGACATCCATTTAAAAAGTCATGGTCATCTAACAGGTCAGTGATCGCTGATGCCAGACTCATGAGAGTGGCTTATCCTTCAATCAGAGAAGCTTGGCTCATCTCATCTGGTATGCAAAATTGGGGAAAAAATAAACAAAAGCAAAGGAGGGTGCTCTTCATATTTTTGTTTAAAAAGAGAAACAAATAAAGAACATTCCAAGGAAAGTTGGCCCTCATGCCAAATGGTGATTGTGTAATGACAAGATAAATGCTTTATCCTGTGGGATGTCTGATGGTATAGCAGAAGATGCTATTTTTCAGTATTTTTTTTTAATCTATCAAATTTTATTATTTATCTCATTTTTCAAAGTAGTAAACCATGAAAGAATAATGGTGTGATACTTATAAGGAGATAGACATTGCCAAGATTTAACATTGTATTGAAATACCAGCTGTAAATTAAATGTTTTTAAATATGCATTTTTATTATAGATGAAAAGTATTGATAAGAATACATGATAGAAACATGAAAATATTAAAAACTTCGTTTTGGAATACCTTCAGACTAAACAAAAAGTAAACCATAGTAAACAAGTGTATTTTTTGTATGAGAACTAATAAAAATGGACATTCCTGTAATTTCAATTATCACAAAATAAAAATAGTCCCAGGATTATAAAAATAATACCTAACATTTACATAGTGTCTTCTCTGGGTGCCTGGCTTGTTATGGCTACTCATGATTTGTTGAAAACTGAGATTTCATTGTGGGAAAAAGTATGCAAGAAATTTTTTGCATAAATTCTTTTTGGTAAAACTTTTTTTTGAGATAGCAAAATGAGACCATAACCATAGAGTAGTAAGAAAAAAGAATGCGTTTTTRTCTTGTCTATATAAAACTTCATAATTTGCACAGCCAGTGTGCAGTAGACTTGTCTAAAAGTATACTTACTCAGTCAAAGTTGTTAATGTGTTTTGTTTTTAAAATTAAGAGATTGTTCTGATTAGTTTTTAAGTCTGAAAAGAAGCTACCTGTTTAACAGTGTGTTCTGCGAGGATTTGTTTAACACCACTCTGAGCTTCCAGGTCTTTCAAGCACTTGAGGAAGACAGAGCCCTGTCTTCCACTCAGCCGTAAATGGTTGCATTTATGCTTTAGCTGGATAAAAAGGAATCTGATGCTTTCTTCACTCAGAAAGCATTATTTGCTGGGTCAAGTTCTTTCTCCATCCATTGTGCCTTGAAAAATCAGAATTGTGCTTTTTTTTTGTGTTGGTTCTTTCTTCTTTTTTTAGTGTTAATACTTTATTTTACTTTTGGAGATCAGACTTTGGTGGTTGTTCAACTGTCTCTTTGAGAAATCTGTTGGCATTTTACAGCTTTTTCAGAGCAAACCTGATCTTTTTCGGGATTTAATCCACAGTTGGTTATTCTAAAATGAAACCACATTAAATGTTTCTGGGTTTTTTTTAATTTAAAAGTGATATGTAAGTGCTTTACGCCAGTGGGATGTTGTGAAATCTATCAATTTGACACTCAGAATGTGGTTTTTAAATAATGATTTGCATTTCTGTTCTGTCTTGGAGACAGTCTGTCATTATTAGTCTGCCATCAGAATGAAAAGTGAAGAAGGCTTCTAATTTTTGGCCTTTTTATTCACTCCTTCCATTCAGCTTTTTCTTTCACTTTGTCTGTCACTTTCTTGTTTTTCTTTGTTTTTGCAGCTTTCCTTATCATATCTGGAAGACAGTCTGATGAATACAGCTTCTTTATACCTGTTCCATGGTTTGTGTGGTTTTTTCAGTGTACCATGCTTCAGCCTGCACTTTTGCATACAATTTTCTTCCTATTTCCCTTTAATCGAGACAGAACAGAACAGCACCTGCTGAGTGTGAAGTCTCTTCTGAAGCCAATACAAGAGAGATCCCCAAAGGTCTTCCCCAATACCCTCATTAAAAGGGGCACCAAATCTGCCTTTTTCACAGACGTGCTACAATGGGATTTCTCATTGAGTTGTATTTGCTTGAGGTGAAAGTAGCCTTGAAAACTCATTTATTTTAAAAGGTTATTGAATCTCTGTTACAAAACAAAGTAGTCTATGACCTGTAAAAGTATGGGATGGTGTTTCTGGAACTAGAATATCTTAATTACTTGGTGTAGACTACTATGTGATGAAAATATATTGAGCAAATTGCAAAAGCCTATGATTACAGAGCACTGGTAAACATGTACTTTAGTTGTGCATGGATTACAATAATACAAAAACAAAGTAGAGTTGCATCTCTGGATTTGAATAGCAAGTCTAGTAAAAGGAAGTGTTGTTGCCCGGAAGTCCTCCTGAACAGTGTGTAACTATTGTATGTATCCTTCAGTCTTGTCTTTTGCTTGCAAGTGATTCAGAAAGATTGGTGTCCTCTGTTTGCAGAAAGGCTGATTTGCTGAAAGGTGGGGATTTGTGCTGATGGACCCAGACGAAGTAAAAAAGAAAACGAAAAATCCCTTTGTTGCATTGTTTAGAAGGAGCAGTGCTTTTTGGGAGAGACAATGCATTAATTTTCTAGGGATTTTTGTTTGGTTTGTGATGTTGTGATTTTTTTATTTGTTTGGCTTTTTTAATAGGCCTTGATTTTGGACATGTGTTAGATATTTGTTTGCAATATGTTAGCTTTTGTTTAGGGTTTGTTTTAAACTGATTTCAGACTTTTTTTTTAAGGTCTTTGAGGACAATGTAGTGCTTTTATACAGAATTTTTTTTAACAGTGTCTTGGGTACAATGGTTTCAGTTTTTTTTTCTATTTTGAGTAGGTAATGTCTGTACATGAATTGCAAGCTCATCTTTAGTGGGGACACCGTGGGAGGATGAACACGGAGGAGCTGGAGCTACTGACTGATTCCAAGTACAGAAACTATGTAGCAGCTGTTGACAAAGCACTGAAGAACTTTGAATATTCCAGTGAATGGGCAGATTTAATATCAGCACTTGGGAAGCTAAACAAGGTATGCCTGGCAGGTGCTTTTGGAAAAGATTCAGGAATTGCAAAAGATACTGGTATAACAGTCCAGGAGTGCAAGGTTCCAGCCATCTAATACCCCTGCAAATATTTTAGCAGTCTGAGCCAAATGCTGGGTGTGTGCAAGGAGCAAACAAATCAAACAAATGCCTAAGACCTAGAGTTGAACCCTTTGTTAATTGTAGGTAAAGGGAGAAGTTATTTACATTTCTAGTGGAAATAAAAGCAACATCTCTTTTATTACTAATGTTTGCTTCTAATATCATTCAATGTTATAGAAATAGCATGGAAAATAGTAACTGGTATAGATATCAGCAGTAGTTTTATGAAGCATGAGTTATAAAATAAGACTCGAATCATTCATTGACCAGAGAATGTTATCATGTCGGGACCCTGAAATTAAATAATTATAACATTTCAGTATTAACAGGTGATGAGTTTCAAAAGCACACAGTATTTGATCTGAGGCCTTGGGAAAGAGTCCCCTTATCTAATGATAACACTAGAATTACTACTGTGTAATTAAAAAGCAACTTGTTATATCACTGGGTGAAGTATGTAGAAATGTAGAAAACTAGGTTTATAAGTTTGTAACAAGATGGAGGCTTTTGGGTGTGGGTTTTTACTTCTTCTTTCTTCCTTCTTCTTCACAAATCTAAGTAGTTTAACCATTGGTGCAGAAAGCCCGCATTGCGGATGCTAAATGGACAGTCACTGGATTATAAGTAAAAACATGTTAGTTGGCAGTCTATAATTGGATAAATTAGGCTTTAAATAACCTTGGAACTCATGGTTCGAGGCCATTTTCCACCTTATTACCTTGAGCTTCTTTTGTACTGCTATGCTATAGATAAGAAATTAATAAACAATCTACTTAGAAGAGCATTTCAGTGTCTCCTGCGTCTAACTCCAAAGTCTGAGCAAAGAACTCCCAGTATAACAAAAGAAGAAACAGAAACAGTAACATCCACATTATCATTCTGATTCATTTTAACAGTTAATGAGTTTAATGTGCAATATCATTGTAATCTTTAATAAGAGTTTACAAAAGAATATAGATCGTGATATCCATAAAAATCTTGTTTTAATCAGTCATATGTGTTTCTAGGGAGTTCCACTCAGGAAAATGACACTGCAGTTGGAAATGCCATAATTATTTTGTATAAACTCTAATTTTTTTCAGTTTTTTGATTGTAGCAGTTCTTGCTGCAGGTTTATGCAACATGAAACCTATGAGATGGAGAAAAAAACAGTTGCTTTTACATTTTTAGATTTGTTTTCCAGTCCTGCAGTGACTACATAGTTTCAAGTAGTGATAAAGTTTTGTACATGGTCTCACTCTGACGTTCTCTTAAAGTTATCCCAAACTCACCACCTACTATTTAATAGTCTTCTTTGAGCTATTGGCAATGGATTTTATCAAATGGAAATAGCAATTTTTGTCTTCAAAAAGATGAGTAAAATGAAATGGTCAAGCTGTAGGCAAGGAGCCCATTGCAAGTGAAGTTTTAAATGCCTTGGTAATTCCACTTATAGCAAGTGTACAGGTGAAAAGCATGGCAAAGATAAAGCTCCATGGTACATTTTAATAGGGTGTTTTTTTTCTTGTGTTGTAACCTAGGTACGTGTGGTGACTTACTGAACATATTCAGGAACTCATTTACAAAATGTGCATTTGATGTTTAACTTGTGCTGTTTTTCTTAATGTGCTGATGTATCAGGTGCTACAGAACAACGCCAAGTACCAGGTAGTACCCAAAAAGCTGACGGTAGGCAAGCGCCTGGCACAATGTCTTCATCCAGCTCTGCCGGGAGGGGTTCATCGGAAGGCACTTGAAACATATGAGATCATTTTCAAAATCATTGGACCCAAGCGCTTGGCCAAAGATCTTTTCCTCTACAGGTACGGTATTTTAAACAACTCTGTTCCGAATGCATATATGAGATCGTTTTGTTTTCCTGCATTTTATATTAGCAGTATTAACTTTGTTATATAGCAAGAATCAATCAATTCATTTTCCTCATGTTACTGGTGCTTGTCTAGTACTCTTCTTCTGAATATTGTATATTGGAAGATAAACAGATCACCTAAATTTTTGTTAGCAACTGACACAAAGTTTTCTCCCTGTATGTACAGTAATTGAAATGTTAACACATTTCATTGTATTCACATTACATTTTTCTATTTTAAGTGGTGTTGGAAGAGAATTTGAGTACAGTTTGTTGCAAGAAACTCATGAAATCAGCAGAACAGATTTGTGCATTTTCTTAGAATGGGGGGCAAGTACAAACTTTTTCTTGCTCTCAGTCTCTGGAATTGATGATAATGAAAAGGAAAGATAACCTTGAAAAGTTAAGTTTAGTCAGCATGTACTGATTCCTAAACCTCCATTAGGTTTTTGGTTGGGTGGAATGGGCAAGACATTGTTATTTATTATATAATGCATACAGGGATGTGTGCATATGCATATACACACTGTCACACATTGTTCTTAATCTTTACCTATCCCTGGAGATTAAAATTTCATCAGTTTGAGAAATAGGATGGGATGAAATAGAATTCTGTTTAGGGAGAAAAGGTGTGTTTTATTGGCTGGAAGTAAATTGTATGCCTTAATCAGCTCTTCTGTGTTGCATTGTCAAGATGTTTATGTGTAGTTACATTTGGCGGGGGAGAGTGTCTCAGTTCTGTTTCCACATGTTTTAAAAGATACTGTGAGCTCATAGGTCACATTTTTTGCTTGTACAGTGATTCAGTAGCTGCAAGATTTCATTAACAGTAAGTTCTAGGGTAGTGGAAAATACTACCTTGTATAATCTAACTAAAAGCTATTGTTACTGATGCTTGGGCAAAGACAAACTTTCACATTAAGGCATTATCAAAGATTCCAGTATATGTTATGAAAGCAGAATGCCACTGTCTGAACATTAAATCTTGAAGCATGAGTAATAGCCTTACAAAGACAGACTGTGGGTTAGTGGGCTGCTTATTGAACAAAAAGACATTTTCTGTAGCAAAAAGAAGCCAATTGACAATGGTAAAGAACTAGTTCTTCTAGACAAATTAAGGCAAAAATAATTTTTACCAAAAGTTTTGTATTTTGGAAAGAGCTTTGTAGAGTTTTTTCCCTCTAACATGGCCAACATTCTAGATTTATTTTTTTTTTTAATAGTAGATTTGTTGGTGTACATTTTAAGACCCTTTTCTTATACTTACTCTTTTTACTGTTCTTTGATTTTCTTCTTCACATGTCAGGGTCTTCTAACCTGAGTTCTCTATGATTTTGAAACTTGAAGTTCTGTTCACATGCCTTTGATTAGTGGTACAGTCTGTAAAATAATTTGTGATATTTAGTAGCAATAGCAAAAATTATTTTAGTATCTAGGTAGCTTCTCTTTAGCTGATCACATTTATAATTTTCATGAACTTACACTTGTATTCATAGTAAATTCAAAACATACTTCCAGTGTTTTCAGTTCATAATGGAACAGCATTATGAACAGGGTTTACTGTTAGGTTCAGAATCTGTTTTCAGACTGAATTTCTGAGGTAAATGTATGCTTTGATGCTAATTAACAGTATAAATGTCTTAAATTTTACCTTTAGATTACTTGCTGAAGTAAAACGTCATGATTTTTCTTGAAGAAAATTATTTCTATATATTTTCTCAAATTGTTCTTATCCACTTTTGTTTTTTCTTAAGTGCAAAGAAAATGTATTTTTAAATACAATTTTCATTGTGATGTAATTCAATGTGGGCAAAATTAACATTTTGTCATGCAGAGCTGCTTCTGATTTATTGTATTTGTTTTATTAGTGAAAGACAGTCATTCTGGGTCTTCAGTGCTTGTTATCACAATACTAATAAAGCTCATAATATTAGCCTTGGCATACCAGCCTGTCCATCTGAAGGCAGTCGTATTGTGTGGTGCTCTACGCCTATGCAAAATTCTAAGATAAAAATCTGATGCTTGTAATAACTACACCAAACATGCCTGTAGCAGTCTTCAGAGAGAAATGAAATTGTCACATGAGAAGCTTCCTTAAAAAAGATAAAATTTATTTTTTGTAGTTCCGGGCTATTTCCACTCCTTGCCAATGCTGCTATGTCTGTCAAGCCAACGTTATTGAGTCTGTATGAGATTTATTACCTCCCTTTGGGGAAGACATTGAAACCAGGACTGCAAGGACTGTTAACTGGGATTCTGCCTGGGTTAGAGGAGGGATCAGAGTATTATGAAAGGTAAGGAAAGATATGTTATTAAGGTGATATGTTTGATCTGGTGGGGGGTTTTTTTGGTGTAACTTTTGACTACATACTTGTATGTGGGTTTTATTGTTTTTAAGGTAGCTGCTTTTTACTTYGATGTTGTTATATTAATTGCAACTGAATAGTATGGTGGAAGGTTCTTAGCAAATTTGTCTTAAGTAGGACAAATTAACTGTTAGTTGTTCCTGTTATCGAAAGGGAATTGACATTAAGTAGACTTAGTGTTATATGTCAGCCTCTACTCCCAAGTAGCAAACAATAAAACAAGAGAAAATGGCTTCAAGTTGTGCCAGGGGAGGTTTAGGCTGGGTATTAGGAAAAATTGCTTAACTTAGCTAAAGGGTTGTCAAACATTGGAACAAGCTGCGCGGAGAAGTAGTGGAGTCATCACCCCAGAGGTGTTTAAAAGATGTGTAGATATGGCAGTTTGGGACATGGTTTAGTAGTGGACTTGGCAGTACTGGGTGAACGGTTAGACTCGATGATCTTGAGGGTCTTTTCCAATTTAAACAATTCTATAATTTTTGATATTGATTGACATCTGTAACTGCAGCATCTGGGGTGCTGAGGTAGCATCTTAACATATTAAAAGATGAAGTTGGACTCCAACACTTGGAATTGTTCACATGCTTACATATTCTTGATATTTCCAGCTTCAGAAACTCGAATTTTCACATCTTGTATGTGAAGAGCAATTTAACACTGTCTTTTTCTATTTCTGTGTAGGCAGACACACACGGTGTAGTTGGCATCACTGCAACAGGGAACAAGGTCTATCCAGCTTGCCTCCTGGGGTCTGCTATAGGGTGTAGAGGTGCTGCCACATGAGTTGGAAGAAATGAGGACAGGGGAAGGGATTGCTTGTGCTCAAAGAATTGTGGTATTTTTATGCCCTGTTATTACCAGAAGTACTTAGKGCAAGGAATGAGAGGGCAAAAGCCATCTACTTGATTCTTTTCTTCAGTAGCTATGCTTTCCTGCTGTCTGTCTGAAACCTCTGTCTGTAGCAACACTTGGCTTTAAGTAGCAGATGAGGGAGTTATTTGGCTCTTTGAACATAGGGACTACATAAGGAATACATAAGGAGTAGCTGTGGGCAGGCTAAAGCATTTTGCAAGCCAGATTGGCCCACAGGCTTGCTAGTTGGATTGCTCTGTTCAGGCTGCATTATATGGTTCAATGAGTAATTGGGCCTCTCTTAACCTCTCAAAAGGAAGTTTTGACCTTCCTGTAACAATTAATTTTAGCATTTATTAAAGCAGGGGGCAGGGGTAAGAGCTGTGATACATGCCCTGGTTCAGCTGACTTGCCTTTACTGCAGAACAAACACGCTGCTGGAGAAGGTTGCATCAGCTGTGGATCAGTCGGCGTTCTACAGTGCTCTCTGGGGGAGCCTCCTCACCAGCCCTGCAGTTCGCTTGCCTGGCATCACTTACGTCCTCTCCCATTTGAACAGGAAGCTTTCCATGGAGGATCAACTCTACATAATTGGCAGTGACATTGAATTAATGGTAATGTTTTAATGCAACAATGAAGACATTGGTGTTACTTATTATATAATGTATTTTGGGGGGATTTAGATGTATTCTCTATCTTTGAACTTAGCCTTTGAAGAGCTAAAAATGCATGTTTATTATAGCTCCAGTTAAACTGATGGTTTTGCACATGATAGGAGTGTTGCAAAGCTGAATTAATGTTTCAGAACTGCTTAGGTTTTGTGTAAAACTTTCCATTCATTGCATGCTTCAGCTAAAAATGATTTGTTGGGGTTTTTTAGTTTTTTTTTAAATATGTAGAGTATTSTTTTGACTTTTAAACTTAAGATACTCATTGGTAATATAAAAAAGTAAAAGTTTTATGTTTGTGTAGTTTAGGGAATCTGTTGATTCTGTTTCCTCAGTGGTGATACTTTTTATTTTCCTGATTTGTTGTTTCATTATTCAAAATCTAAAAGTAACTTCATTTTGTACTTACCACTATTTATAAATAACTGTTCTTATTTTTGAGCGGTCTCTTATACCTTCTTAAAAAAATAAATAACTATTTTGGGGGGGGGGGTCTCTCCACTTACTTCAGGTGGAAGCAGTAAGCACCTCAGTGCAAGATACCAGTGTTTTAGTACAGAGGAGCACATTGGACCTTATTCTTTTTTGTTTTCCTTTCCACATGAGCCAGGTAGGTTATTAACATGAGAGATGAATTGACAAATTCCTAAATGTACTCCACTTCTTAAGTCAGTAACAGTATTTGGTTGGGTTTTGGTAATGATTTTCTCCAAGCCTGAACAAGAGTCACATATAAGAGTTTCTCTGATGGGTTTGGCTATTCTCGTGTCGTGATCTCTGCTCTTCTGCTTTTTAAATTGGTGTGTTAACTTTGAAGTTAATTTTCACTTCTGTATATGTAAGCTTAAATTATGGTGTTTAGTCTATGCAGAAACTTAATTTGCTTCAATTTGATGAGAAAGCAAATTACCTGTTCATTTGCAAGTTTCCAATTCCCAGTGTTCAAGATCAGCAAAAGTTAATCCTCTTAGCATAACAGATTCAGAACACTAGAGAATTGAAAATGATTTTTGGTTTTGGGTGAGTAGTTAGTCGAGCAGTAGTGGAAGATAGACCTTACAACTTCTAGGTATTTTTTTTTTTTGGACTGCATTTATTGTTAGCTACTTCCTGTTTTTAAATGATCCATGATTTATTTTACTACTGGAGGAAAACTTATACAAGATTGATTCTCATCTTTTTAGAAATTAGGGAAAACCTGCACTTTTATGTTAAAACAACTGTGTTCTTGCTTGTGGAAGTGCTTCATTCACATTTATCAGTTACTATGGGAGTATTTGGAGTGTCTCTGTTCAGATACTAGAATGATGAAATTATCAATACAGCATTTTTTTAATATTAAGGCTTACACAAGCATTTAAAATAGTAAAAAACTGAAAAAGTAATAAAAATCTTCAATGATTTTTTTTTTTTTACGCTGGATTTTAGTTGAATTTTTTTCCAAGGCTTTTACCTCATAGATAAAATGAAATGTAACAAAAATGAGCTGTTAGTCAAGTCAATTATTTTTGCTGTTCATAAAGAGTGCATGTTATTACATAATATCTGTTCCAAACAATAATCATATTTTGGTCTCCGAAGAGCAAGATCATGTTTTCTTGTACTGTTCTGAATTCAGTAATGTCAAAACATGAAACTAGCTAGGTTTTAATGAACATTAAGCTGCTAGCATAGAAAAAGTGTTACTTTTCACAGTTAGATTTAATTGTGTTTCTAAATTCTTCAGGCAACACGTCCAGACATGATCAGAATCTTGTCAGCAGCCCTTCATGTAGTGCTACGCAGGGATATGTCACTCAACCGAAGGCTTTATGCATGGCTTCTGGGTAGGTTTTTATTTCATTTCGTTGGTCAGTAAAAGTGGAAGAAGGATTGCATTTTCCTTAGCAGTATTAGCAATATTGTGTAGAAAGATTCTTGGAAAAATGAAATACTTAATTTCTTTCACAAGAAAGAAAGGCACTCTCTGTGGACATAGAAGATGAAGAATGTCATGCTGGAACTCATTCTTGTCATATAAATCCTTGGTGCTTTTTCCTATAGCAGCAATTATGGGCAACATTCAGGGGTAGAGCCTGGTGTAGCAGGCTCGTGGAAATAGGCACTGAAAGGCAACTTCTGTTCCTCTAAAAACATAAAATGGAGAAAACATAATAGGCATAGAGTGTAAATGGTGGTTGGAACACAACAGTATAGAAGATATAAAAGGAAAAGATTGTTGAAAGACATTGATATTATGGCTTGAATGTGCAAACTTTAAACTTCATTAGATCTTTGCATGATTGAATTAACAGATCACCAATTACTTTTCAACACCTTTCTGGGGTAAAAACCAAGCAATTGGAATTACACTTCTACCAAATGACAGCAAATTAATACAATACAAATTTAAATTTTTATATGAAACCAGTGTGTAATCAGAAGAGGGTAGCAAAGAATTATAGCTATTAGAAGGGTCTTAACTATTCAGGGAATATTTAGGAGACTAGAAATTAGAAAATTTTTGAAAAAAATTGCTCTTATTCAACCTTGTTATTTTAAGGAAATGAAGCCTGTGGTCATGTGAATCTGACCAGTTACTCTTTAAACCCATTTTGAGAGAAGTCAAAATCATGGGAGTTCCTAAGTGTGTTTCAGGAACAGGAGATTGAATGAAGAGACATGAAGTGACTTCTCTAGTTGATATGTTTTGCAGTCTGCTGTTACCTTTTTTGTTTGACTTCCCAGCTCACCAGCAAGCACCTATGTGCTTCTCGGGCTACCCAGAACCCTTCCCAGCAGCTCTTGCATCTTTCCCAGCTGATAGTTAAGACGTCAGAGGCAGGTAGCCTGTGGGTGACTGGGGAGAAAGGACGTGAGTAGCAAAGGGCCCTGAGAGAGAACTGAAATTGTGAAGGGAGGGAAGAAGTCAGCAAGTGTTTTGCATGAGTGGGTTGGTTTTGTTGCTGTAGAAGCTGCAGGGATTTAGAAGTAAATATGAGAAAATCCTGGCTTCTTTAGTTAATCATTTCACAAGACACTGACTTGTAAAGGATTCATCTTTTAAAGAAAAACAATGAAATGCAATCTTACGCTCCATACCTGCATTTTCCAATTTGGGGAAAAAGTAGTTTCTAGATTAAACACTGCACGAATGTTTCATCTAAATTTGATGGATTAGATATGTCTTTTGCTGTTATTGAAAAAGGTATTCTATGTGTTTAAAATATCGTGCTGCTTTTTTAGTTGTGGAACCTTCTTTTACAGCTATTTAATGAACCTAGTCTCCAATGAAAGATAATACAGCCTCAAAAAATAGTTTTACAGTGACTGTTCCTGGTCCTGTGTTGTGAACAGCTACTGCCTCTATTTCCTGTATATTTGTGACAATATAGGATTTTTGCTTGTTTTTCCTTTGATGTTGTGCTGCTTTTCTATGATCATGATATTCTATTTCTAATATAAAATATTGCAGGATGGAGGTCAGTTATGTTGGAAGACTCTCTGAAGTCTGATGTTCTGTATGACATTGTTTAATTCTGGTGTTTGCTACTCTTTCCTATTATTTTATAGATAGGAGTGACCTATTAACGTTCTCTAGGAATAAAAATCACATTGCATCTCTCTAAATGGAGTTATCCATTATATATATAATTGTTAACCATCTGATTTTTTTTTTCTTCCGTAAGCCTATTTTTTTGTGCAATAATAAATTTACTGGAAAAAGAAAAGAAAATACGAAGGTCCATCTCCTTCTTGTAATTTGGCATTTAAAAATTGATTTTTTGTGAAGTGACTGATATTCCAGGTGCCTTAGTCATGTCAGTGTGTTTTGATGATCACCTCTTTATATTTAAAACATTGAATTTTGTGTTCTCATTAATATTGAAATATTTTTATGTGACAGTTTTTTTTTTTTAAGATGCACTACAATTGTGGGTTTTGCAGCATTTGTGAACATTTTTCTTTTGCTCAAGAAATAATTTGGTTAATAATGTTACATAAAACTTTTTGATTTGTGTGCAAACTGCCTGTGTGAAAGTATCACTTAGTTTCCTGTATTAAACTCTGTAAATCATCTTTTTCTTGCCGACATGACTTGGACTTCATCTTGGTAAGTTATCAGTGCTAGTGTGTTGATTTCTAGTTTAAAGAAATTGGCAATATATTGTATTAAATGACAAATATTTATCTGCTTTGTCTTTTGTTTGCTTGAAGGTTTTGATAACAATGGTGCTCCTGTAGGACCCAGAAGTACAAGGCACAGCAATCCTGAGGAACATGCTACTTACTATTTCAACACCTTCTCTAAGGAGATGTTAGTCCAGGTAGCTATACAATGTTTTATTGTGGCATATATCTTTATAAACAGTTCCTGATCAAACTTGCTGTATCTTTATCTTTTGATTTGCCAATGCAATGTGACCATGTAATCTTGTCTTTTTGTGGTATTGTGTTYTATTCTTCTGAAACCTCCTCTGTAGAAAAATGAAGGCATGGAATAATGTGTCTCTCTAGAACGACAGCATGAACAGAACAAATATTAGATTTCTCTCTCTCCTTTTCCACAATGAATGAAGCATGCATGGAAATTATTTGATTATGAACCCAGCACACTGGAGCCTGTTCTTTCATGAAACTGAATTGGAGAATTCTCTTCTACTTCTATAGCTATGGAATCTCCTCTGTATTTTGGGAATCAGAAAATATTTACCGGATGGTACTCAGAATGTCTATATAAAAAGGGTCTTTCTCCCCTCTAGGCAAAGGGAGCATCTTCTGCTCTCTGTTGGCAGCCAGGAATAGTTGAGGAAATTGGCAGTTAAACTAGTTTACCCTTAAGGCCTTTCTAAGTGAGCTGAGATCACTGGTCCTAAGAACTCTACCTCTTTGCTCATGGTAATTAAAGCACAGATGTCTTTTTAACTGCTGTGAGTCTGATCTTGAAGTTGGGAAGATATTTTACCATTAAGGCAGATTGGTAGGGTCAGGATTTTTCTGATACTGAGTCAGAACTGCAACGCAATGTATGGGAATGAGAGTGGCAATTCTAACAGTAGTAGCTGACACAAGAATATTCAGCTCATCACAACTCAAAGCTGACACCCAGCACAGAGATGGCACTTTCAGTTTTATCCAAAGGTTGTGAGATGTGCTGTTCTACCAATGAGGGAGACCTCAGGATTCCAGTATTCCAGCAGCAAGGACCGCATTGGCACTCTCTCATCCTTCTCTTCTCACCCTTCTGCCTTCCAYAGCAGATGATTCAGAAATTATCCAAGTGTAAAGGAGAGGCCTGAATGAGCTGCAGTTTCACCAGTACCTTATATAAAAAAAAAAGTGGTGAGCTTTCAGCAACATTTAGACATTAATGGTTATGGTTATTTTAAATCTGTCCATCTTTCTAGCTTAATCTGTGTCAATAAAGCTTTTCTGTCTGAAAAGACTATGGATGTTAAAATCAGTGCCTTACCTATACATTATACAAATTGCATAYGCTGTCTAAAACCTTTTGCTGTCTCTTGAAAGACTTTAAAAGCATTGCTCCTTTCTGCCTTCTTCTCTAGCAGTCTCTTTGTGTTTTGTTTTATCCAGTCGACTCCTATCTTATTCACAGATACAATGTACTGAAAATTCTTACCTTCTTAAGACATATTAAAGGACAGAAGATTTTTCTTTTAGGATACTTGCTGATAGTATTTGGTTTGTAGCAGATAGCAAGACCAAACTGGTTTTCCTGCCTCTGTTCTTTTTTATCTCTCCTTTTTTTCTTCTTTGTCCTCCTTTTTTTTGAAACTGTAAAAGAAACAAACTAGCTCAGACAGTCAAGCCAGCCACAGAGAAAACTAAGCAAAATCTGTGGTCATTTCGTGGGGCTTTTTTAAATTCTGCATCTTGTTCCCTGAACTGCTTTGGTATAGAAACTGGGTTTTCCCATTTGTTTTGAAGTTGTCATTGCTATTTAGTCAAGAAAGTGTTCTGCCATGTAATTTGTCCTGTGATATACTCACGTTTTATTAAGCCCTTAATATCTACATGCCTTATCTTCTCAAATAATTTCTTTGTTACCACTCGTGTTTTCTCTTTTATTCTTAAAAAATATTGACTCATTTGTTTATAATGCTTTATTTTGATTTTAAATATACACAAGTTATCAAGTTCTGTTCCACAAGCAAATATTTTCTCATAGGCAAAGTTGAGAGAAAACTTCGTCATGGGAGACTGAGCTGCAGTGAGATGAAGTTGTGGTCTCCACTACCGAGAATTTTCCCTTTATGTGCAGCTTTTATTGCTTTCTGCTTTTATTTTTGTTTTCCTGATGTGTTTTTGCTCTTTGTAGGCAATGGTTGGAATATTACAAGTTAATGGGCAGGGAGAAGAAAGCACATTAATGCAAGACTTAAAGCCTTTTCGAATTCTTATCAGTTTGCTGGATAAGCCTGAACTAGGTAATTTTCATATTACTTCTTCAATTTGTTTCATGTGATTTTGCTTTTTATATTCTTCTCTCTTGTTGATCAAATTGAGAAACTTATATTCTCAGTACCAGCAGGTTAGTCAGATTTCTTAGATCTTCCAAGCTGTATCTATATTTTGTATTTAATTTAGTGCATTCATCTGATTTACCAAATGCCATTTCTTCTACCTTCTACACAGGAAACAGTAAGTTAAAGTCATAGAGAGATCTGGCTGCATGTTGGAAGAAATGCAGAT
This sequence comes from Amblyornis subalaris, assembly GCA_018881555.1. Classification (NCBI taxonomy): domain Eukaryota; kingdom Metazoa; phylum Chordata; class Aves; order Passeriformes; family Ptilonorhynchidae; genus Amblyornis; species Amblyornis subalaris. Next base: position 6,828,257 of record JACAXG010000002.1, read on the forward strand.
TGGATCTTTCTCATTTCTTTCATCAAATAATGGCTTTTACCATCAGCTGTTTCTTTTGGGAATAACCTGTTCTTTCTTCTAATATAGACACAGAGATGATAGATATTAACAAGAAAAGAGTTAATTTTTTTTCAGAAGAACTTATGCAGAGGAAGCAAGTATTTTTTTAGGTTTGTGGGTGGTTTTTTGGGATTTCTTTTTGGTGTTGCTTTTTAATTTCCCTTTCCCCCATTTAAAGTGTTTAAATGCCCTCTTTAGCAGATGAGTGCAGAGGACTATGGGACAAAAGTATTTACAGCTAAGTGTTGGATGTCTTGCCTTTTCCTTCAGAATGCACTTTTGAAGGTGACTGAAAATCAAAATATTTTTTTAAATCTGGTATCAGATTTGGGGTTGGGATAATAAAAGCGTAAAAATGCAATAATTAAGGAAAGGAAGTGGTTAAGACAGACCACAAAGAACAAAATATCTGTCGGAAATTTGCTATCTTTCTTGTAACTTATGATTACTGGGGATCTGTCTAAATCCTCAGAGGCAATGTGTATGTTAAGATTTCATGAAGTATCAGAGCTTTGAGGATTCTTGCAGCAAACTGAGATGGAAGAAGCTAATAGGATTTTTACCTAACTCAGTGAGTGTACTCTTATTGAAAGCAGCTCAGTGAGGCTAGGAAAAAGCATAAAAAAGCAAATGGTATTTCAGGCAGGATTACTCTGTAAGTTCCTTTCAAAATAATTCGGGTTTTTTTACATTCTAAATTGAGGTTTAGCTCAAGTCTAAAGGAGGAGCTATTTCACAGAATCATAGACTGTTTTGTTTTGGAAGGGACCATAAAGATTATCCAGTTGCAACCCCTGCCATGGGCAGGGATATCTTCCACTAGACCGGATTGCTCAAAGCTCCATTCAACCTGGCCTTGAACACTTCCAGGGATGCGGCATCCACAACTTCTCTGGGCAGCCTGTTCCAGTGCCTCATTACCCTCAGGATAAAGAATTTTTCCCTAACATCTAATACAAATCTCTCCTCTTTTAGTTTAAAACTGTTCCCCCTTGTCCTATTACCATCTACCTGTATAAAAAGTCTATCTCCCTCTCTTGTCATAAGCCCCCTTTAAGTACTTAAAGGCTGCAATGATGTCTCTCTGAAGCCCTCTCTTTTCCGGGCCAAACAAGCCCAATTCTCTCCACCTGTCTTTATAGGAGAGTTGTTCCACTCCTCTAATCTTTGTGGCCCTCCTCTGGACTTGCTCCAGCAGGTCCATGTCCTTATGTTGGGGCTCCCAGAGATGGATGCAGTACTCCAGGTGGGGTTTCACAAGGACAGAACAGAAGAACGAAATCGGCTTCCTTGACCTGCTGACCACACTTCTTTTTCATGCAGCCCAGGCTGCAGTTGGCTTTCTGGGTTGCAATTGCACACTTTCAAAAATACTTTCAAAAAGTACCCTGCAGAATATATCCTGAACTAAAAAAAACCTGCCTCAAATTAAAAGGAAGGAAGATGCTCAAAATATTTTACCTTGCATTTGCGTTTAAATATTTGAGTATACTGTCCACATGATAACAGCATGAGGTAGCTTAGAGGTGAGTATTTCAAACTGTTTGACTGAAAGCTACCCCTGATCAGGAATCCATGTAGCCACACTTACATGTTACTGAGCTGAGCTAATAATCCCTCAAAGAAGGTGTGTTGGCTTGAACATGGGCTGTACTGCAGTGACTGCATAGCTTTTGAACTTGGTGTGTTTGTATCCAGCCATCACTGTACAGCAAAAGAACTCCACTTGTGCCTTGTGTTCTCCCAGGCATTACAATTATCTGAGTATTTCTGGAATGCAAACAAACCAAACCTTCTAACATTCAGGTAGTTTATGAGGTTGGACCAGAAGAAATGTTATGGTTTCAGTGACCAAAGCTAGCTAATGATTTGGATAGCTTTCAGCTATAATGCAAAAGAGTGTGACTCCTGGTATTTCTGCCTAGGCCCTGCCATCCTAGAGGATGTATTGATTGAAGTGTTTCGAACGTTATATACGCAGTGCAAAGCAGAACTAGAACTTCAGACAGAACCATCTTTCAACAAAGATCACACACAGCTAAGCAGGTAAATAATAATGTATTTTGTATTAAATAATGTATCTGTTGATGGAACCATGACTGTGAAGCCTGTGGGACAGTGACCTGTTTTCTTCATGATACGGAATCTATTGGCATTAACTGCAAATTCTGTGTTCAGTGCAAAGATGTGAAGGGCTATGGCTTTATTATTTTTATTTTTTTAATATTTAGCTAATGTTTTATTCTTTATCCATGACAAAAATGCTTGTTTGATTAATTGTGATATTCTTCATGTCTGTGTTCTTCAGAAAAGAAAAGAGATGGATGTGCTTTCTTGTAGTGTAAACATGAGGACTGCTACAAGTCAGCCAGAGAGTGGGATATAGAGTTTCAAGATTTGAACTTAATATCTTAAAAGGTGGAGAGGAGTGGGATGTTTAAAGTTACAGAGAGGGAGAAACAACTGTAAGAACAATCATGGAGAAACAGATCTATTAAAAATGTGGTTAAAAGACAAATATTTAAGAAAAGATAGAGAAGAAACCTAGCAACTGTGAAAAGATATTGRTATGAGCAGCCTGCCAATATACTGAGCCCTTAAGAAGCAACTAGTTGTAGGGATGAGAGGAGGATAATTTGTCAGTGTTACTTGACAGTGGGTAAACTCACAGCAATGTGTAGTTATATAACTTGGAAATTAAGTGTAAAAATAGAAAATATTCTTTTTATTTTCTTACAGCAAACTGAGAGAAAACAAGAAAACAGCAGAATTGATTAAAACTGCCAATCTTCTTTTCAATTCCTTTGAGCCTTATTATATGTGGGATTACATTGCTCGTTGGTTTGAAGAGTGTTGTAGGTAGGTGACAATATTTATTCTCTGTATGTGTAAAGTTGAAGTTAACTTCTGTTTTGTAAACTTTTCTTCAAAGAAGTTCGTCTCATGAGATCATTTAGTCTGTAAGTCYTTTTTTCCTCCCATCTCTTTAACTTTGATCTTTTGGCCAATTTTCATCAGATGTGATTGGGGTTCTTAGCAATGTGAGTTCTCACAAACTCAGTGTCTGGGTAAATCAAGAGATAGAATTAGCCCCTCTGCTGAAGGGTAGACTCCAGAGTGATCTCAAAGCTAGTTTTTGTTCTGTCTGTCCAGTACAGGATTACTCCTTGAGTGTCTAGCAAACCTGTCAGCTTTACCAGAAGTGAATTGTGGAATGTGTTGTCATTTGTCCCACTCTGTCAGGGAAAAAAAAGAGTGGGAATCCTGTGCATGGCGAGGAGGGCTACAGGAGAAAATAGTAAATCGGGGAGAACTGATAATATTAACAGGAGTGAAGGGGACGAAGGGACCACAGAAAAGCAGGGGTTTTTGCTGTGGCAAGGGGTAGATGATGTAGAGATTTCAAATGAAATTTGTAGAAATTTTTTTTTTCATTGCTTATGGAATTGCTTGATAAAATATTAAGATACTTGGACATGAGTTTGTCTATGAGCCAACAGTGTGCTGTCATAACTAAAGAAAGCTGTGTCTTGGACTACATTATGAGGATCATGAGCGGCAGGTGAAAGGAAGTTATTTTTCCTTTCACTTAGTGTTTCTAAGGACAGATGGGGAATGTTGTGTCCAGCTTTGGGCACTCCACCTGAGGAGAAGTGTTGAGAAACTGAAGAGACTCTAGCAGAGAAACTGCTAAGATGGTCTGTCACAGGACACTGCATGGAAGGTTGAGGTAGGTGAGTGTTGTTTAGCCTGTCAAAGAGGGAAATTGAATGGCAGCCTGTGACTTCCTGAAGGGCATTTACAAAGTTGATACAGCCATACTTTTGATAACAGCTGATGGAAAACAAGCAACAAGTGTTCACTCAAGGGGTCAGGTTGGACTTTGAGAAAAGCATTGCTGAGAACATTGTGCAGCAGCGGAAGCAGTGGAAGCCAGGAAGGCTGTGGAACTTCCTTGTGAGATTTCCAGAGCTCTGCTAGGCAAAACTGTGGGTGAATTTATCTAGCGTTTTTAGCAGTCCTGCTCAGTGTGAGAGGCTGAACTACATGAAATCCCTTCCRACATGTCTGTGACTTGATTTTTGTGTGTTGGGCTGAGTTGCAAAAGTAAGGAAATTCATCTACAGCCTGCTAACAAGCAGGTCAGTATTTTACTACATAAAAGTAGTGTTACTGTAAACATGGACACCAAATTGCCTTGTAAATAAATGAAATCTGGAGAATGTTTTTTGTTTTTTTTCTACATGAGCTGCTGTATTATCTAAGCTTTTGTCTTCCGCGCTGAATTTTCTGTAGCCTGAATTTTCTTATTTTACAAATGAAGACTCTTTTACCCTGAAAGGCTCATTGCTGCTTCTTTCGAAAGAATGGCATGGGGTCAAATAAACTACTTAACAGTAAAATGAGAGGTTGCTTCTTGGTTTATAGTGATTATCCCCAATGTATACAGCTTTGCATTAAGTTACAGAAATATGGTCAATGTAAGGGGGAGGAGAAAATATTGTGAAACCCTATTTGAATTTTGCAGGAGGACATTGCATGCCAGACTTCAGACTGGGCCTGGAGGTGATAGTGAGCAATCTGAGTTACCTCTGACAAATTTCTGCATGTTAGTGGATTTTTTATTGGATATCGTTTCTTTGGTAAGAATTGCTTTATTCATTACTAATATTGAGATTCTGTATATTTATAGTCTGCAGAAATACTGTATATAATTTATTAATTGCTTTTCCTGAAAATATATTGCCATAAATTGGTGGACACCATTAAAAGAAGGTTTTGGTTCATTGTATGATTCTTGATAGACTGGTTGTACATAACTTCAATGATTTTTATGACGCTTATACCTAAAAATTTTAGTCTGTCCTCATTTTCTTTTCTCTGAATTCATTGCAAGTATAGTTGTTTGTAGTTTGATATGCTAGTTTAAATGTGCAACTTTCTTTTAAGGATCTTTAAAATGTCATGATAAGATGTATGTTCTTTTTCTGTTGTCATTGCTTAATGTAGCAAAGATTGTTGGAACTGTTTTTCCTATAGCTGTCTTTCCTCAACTCTTTGCTTTCTCATTTCAAAGCCTACTAGAAGTATGAGAGTGCTGTGTCAGGTATGGCAATCAGCCTGTTCTTCCTTTAGTTCTTAACTTGTTTATCTTTCATTCTTAAACTTTAATCCTAAGATTAATAAAATAATAGTAGCATTCTTTAGCCTTTCCATTATGTTTTTTAATGTATTTGTTATGTAATGAACAATATGTAATAGTTTGAAAAAGAGCCAAATATATTTCTATTGTTTGTTACCCAAATTTAAAGTTAATTTTGTAAGTATTTTTTAGTAAAGTATGTATTTTTTATTCTTGGATATTAAGATATTAATTTTCCTTTTTCCATGCTTCATATGTTTAGAACACAGTTAAGCAAATAATAGGTATGTCTGTTATAGAAAATAACTTTCAGAGTGGAATTTCGTGTTACAATTAACGATTTTTTTACTATTACTCTGCTAGGAGACTTACATTGAAATACAGACAGAACACTTGCCTCAGCTGTTGCTCAGGATGATTTCTGCATTGACGAGCCATCTTCATACTTTGCACTTGTCTGAGCTTACTGATTCTCTCAGACTCTGCTCAAAGATCCTTAGTAAGGTTCAGCCTCCATTGCTGTCCGCTGGTACAGATGGTATCCTGCAGCTTCCTAGTGGACACAGCAGCTCCGTCAAAGAATGGGAAAATAAAAAGGTAACTGGTTAGGTTTTGCAGCATCTTGGAAAAATACCTCTTGTGTGGAAAAGAAAAATGGACTGTCTAAGTCTGTGTTGAACCACCTACAAATCTTTTATTAGATTTAGTTTAATATGCAACAATACATGTGAAACTTAGGTAATCAAAAGAACTTAAAATTGTGGTAAAATTTCTTGATTCTTACATGTATAAATCAGTTCAGAATCAGGGCCTAAGAAAGAGCTAATCAACTAAAGTTTGTAATGCGCTTCAAGAGTATGATCAAATAAAATAACTGAACTGAAAAGAATTCACTATTTTGGTTGAATATGAGGCATATGTCAATTCTCTCACCCAATTTATGTGCATTGGTTTAATACCCATCACTTATTTTACTGCCACTGTTAAGTTCTTAGAATAATTTACTAAAGAAAAGAAACAAACCAGCCAGCAGCTATTTCTCTTTTAATTTTGTCCAGTTTGCTCTATGCAACCATGGCTTTGTGAGGTATGTTTAAGTGACATGCCCCAAAATTCTTGTTTTCCAACTGAAGAAACTTGAGGAACATCATAGAATAAATTAGGTTGGAAGTGACAGTTGCAGGGCACTGCTCAAAGCAGGGCTGATTTCAAAGTTAGATTTTACTTTAAAGCTAGGTCATGTCACTCATGATCATATTTGTCTTGATTTTGGATATCTCCAAGGATGAAGTTACCACGACTTCTCTGTAYGGCTTGTTTGTTTGCACTGTGTTATTTAATCAGAATTTCCATTGTTGCAGCTTGTGTTGGTTGCCTTGTGTTCTTTCACTGTGATTTCTGAGCATACCTCCATCTTTTCAACTGGCTAGTGGGAACTCACAGCAATAAAGATACCTTCACAGCCTCCACAACTTTTAGCATTCTTTTAAACTGAGTCTATCCAACTCTCTGAGCTTTCCTTCTACGTCAGGAGCTCCTGCGTTGGCCTTCCACTGAGCGTACTCGGTACATCAGTGCTTCTATTGTACGAATGAGTGCAAAATTGGATACAATATTCTGGTTGTGGACTTAAAACTGCTGAACAGAGGGGAATAATTACTTCCCTTGATTTGCTGACAGTACTTTTGCTAATATGGTCGTATATGTGGCTGGCCTACTTCACCAAAAAATTCCACTTCTGGCTCACGTTCACCTTGTCAATTAGGACTCTAGCACCCTTTATTCAGCATCCTATCCTTATTCTTTCTAGCTAATTGACACCTGCCTGGCTTTATTCTTTTGGTTTTGGGGGGGTTTTTTTTGGTTGCCCTTTTTTTTTTTTTAGTAAACCCTGTTTTAATTGAATGATGTTGCCCTTTGAACCTTCAACAGCCTTTTGCTTTCAATGACAACTGACTCATATGTGGCCATGGTTTCTCTTAAGAGATAGAGTGAAATGAATTGCCATGCTTCTAAATGCTTTTACATTGTATTTTATAAAACAGGGTCACCATTTATGTCTTTCCAAGCTTTTTAATATATAGTAAAGTGTATAGCTTTCACTGTATTCTGATAATATCTCAAACATATTTTTATTTTTACTTTGTCTCTGGTAAAGCRAGACATAATTCACCGTATATCATGATGTCACTGTTTTCATTTATTCATGAAAAAGCTTTTTGTATTTCTACATTATGCTCAAATTTTGTATTTAAGACACTAGTAATTAGAGTTAAAACAACTTCTGGGCCTGTTGGGTCTCGGGCAACATCTGCTGTCGCCGGTAAGATGCAGGATCTGAAGTGAGCACCTGCATTTGTGGCCTTAGATTTGTGCACTTCTGTTTCAATTGTTTTCCTACCTCACATTCTCACTAGGAAACAGAGACTATGCTAACAGTTACCAAGACTCTAGAGGGTTAGAGCAGTCCAGAAAGCCACTGTGGGTTCCTTTTGAGTAAAAATCATTCATCATATTTGTGCTTATTCTGAATTGATGAGGAATTAAGGCTTGCAATGAGTCATGAAGAGCTGTTGTTGCTGGAGCAACCCCTCTTTCCATTTTGAGGAGGTGATTTATTTTCTTTCTAGTTGCAAATGATTAGTAGCTTTTAAATGAAAAGTTTGTCCTCTTTTATAATTATAACTTTGTATTTGAAAGAAATCCCCAGCTTCCAAATCTGGAGATTGGTATAAGAAAAGAAAGATGCTGGTTAGTTAAAGTTGTACCATATATACATCTATAAATTAAGATTCCATCCACAATTAATAGACAGCTTCTTAAGTCAAGGAGCATGCATTTTACTGAGAAATTGAGCTCGCTTTATTAGTATAAATGTGGAAGTAGGGAAAAATGTTTTTTAGATTATGAAAGATTTTATTCTATTGTTTTGACAACTTATGTTAAATGATGCTTATTGTTCCTTTCAAATGAGACAAAACTTTAATTGTGCTTCTTCAATCAGTAATGTATTTAGACAGTCATTAGGTAAAAATAATTTAATATCTAATGTGATTGTTTGTTGTATATTGASAGTATACTTTTTCTTACTCTCTCAAATCTTCCTGTTCTTCTGGGGTAACATCTCCTTTTTGTCTCCTTTGCCTGCAGACATTTTTTACTCCTTTATGACTGCAGCAGTTTCTGATTAACAGATAAATATCTTGTCCTTTTGTAAACTTGCTAAAATCTAAAGCATTAAAATAATCTTGCTAGCTAAAGTGACTATAAGCAGCATGGTTAAATATCCTACTTAGTGCTGGAAGTGAGGAGTTTTCTTTGATGTATGAATATTTTGGTTTATGATGCTGTATAAATTAATAATACCTGTGTCTATGCATATCAGCATTCTGTCATAATAGAGTAGATGTGATTATGTTATGAAGAAAATGTTAAAAACAATAATATTTAAAACATTTTACTTGATAAACAATTTTGTTTTATTGTTAGCTTGGTCTGGCAGGCTTACTGAAACACCAGACATCATTTTGCACAAAATGTATTTGTATGAATACATTTAAAACTGGAATAAAATCGTTACTTTCAAATGAAGATGCTAATAAATATTTTTTTCTCTAAGACCTGAATAGCCCATTTTGAACAGTCATTAAACTTTTATTTTACTCAGGTGCCATCAGTGTCACTTGAAAATCCTAATGAAGTGTTTGAAGATGGTGAAAATCCCCCAAGCAGCCGATCATCAGAAAGTGGGTTCACTGAGTTTGTACAGTACCAGGCAGATACAACTGATGACATCGACAGAGCACTGAATGAAGGTCACAGTGCACCTGGCATTCCTATTGTTGGTAGCACATCCTCAGAGACTGAGACAGCATCAACTGTGGGATCTGAGGAGACCATTGTACAGCCTCCTTCCGTAATGACACAAGRGACAACAACTCGTAGTGGGAAAACGATCCAAAAGACTGCAATGCAGTGCTGTTTGGAGTATGTCCAACAGTTTTTAACCAGATTTATCAACCTGTATATCATTCAAAGTAGTTCCTTGTCTCAGCCCTTAGGAACAGAGCTTCCAGTAGACCCCACTAGAGTGCAAGGACAGAGCACAAAATGGGACAGAGAATCACAAGATGATACTAAAGTGAAGAAAACAAACAAGAAAAAGCCACCAAAAGAATACCTTCCTGCCTTCATTGCTGCTTGTCAGCTCTATCTTGAATGTTCGAGCTTTCCCGTTTACATTGCTGAAGGAAACCGCACTTCAGAATTACATCCTGGGAAACCTGAAGTTGGTAAGCTGCGTCCTCATTTGTTCTTTGCTTTTAATTTTTTTTTTTTTAAAGAAAAAAGTTGAAAGTAATAGTATTCATGCTTAGTGTGTGTTGCTGTTTGCTGTTCCTCCCGGAAATGTAAGTTTTCTTCTGTATCAATTGGTTTGCTTTTTGGAAACTTAGTTATTTTCTCATAGATTTTTAAGAATATTGCTGACATAGGATTTGACAGTAATTAATATTGGGGCAAAAAATATCAATAAGGCAAACTGAAGCCTGAGAGTAGAATCTAGATTGTCAAATGTTCCTCTTTACTGTATGGATCCACAATGTTTTCTTTGTTGTATTTTGCAATAGCCACAGTTCATATCAAATATGTTTTTAGGTTCATTTTGTCMATTTTGGATTGATGGCAATACATGGAAATTGTAAGCTGCTGTCCAATAAAAATCATACCAGCTAAGAAATTTAATTAATTCTACTTTGCTCCTATTAAAGGAATTGTTCTTGCAAAAAGTTCTTCTAGCTGTAGTTGCATAAAGAAACAAAATAAAAATGGTGGGTTTTGGTGAGCTATGGATGTGTTCACAGATAGGTGAAACTGCTCAGATATAGACATGATTAAAACATTGACAGTTATGCATTACTGTAAAATGTGACACTTTAGGATGAACAGTCCTTTTTACAGTTTGTAAAGTGTTCCGTTTACAGTTCCAATTCTGGTTCCATTTCTGCTCTGCAGTCTGAGAGTTGCTTCTTAAAATGTTTTCTTGCTGGATATGCTTGGAGCATGCAAGAAATAGTAACAATAATTTTGGCTACTGTCATAGTCATCTTCTGTGGTTCTATTTCTTTCTAGGAAACTTCATAGTTGCAACTTTTTGTTCTTATTCACAATTTTCAAGATCAAGGCTAAGTGGCAGGCAGTGCTTGGAGATGAATAGTTTTCCAGTTTTTGCAAACGAGCATGCTGATTTACCGTGATTGCTGCTTCTGTTTCTGTGGTCTTTAAGATGTGTTGTGTATGTCTTCATTATAGCCAGAAGCAGAGCATATGTTTGACTTTGTAACAGCCAGACATATAAAATATTTATGTCAGTTGAAGGCAACTTGGTTATAGCTGTTTATTAATTAAGAGTATTACAGTGCTAAARATCTGCTACCTTTTGTAAAAGATCTATCATAGGATATTTGTGCTTCTGTAGCATGACCCTGAAAATGCAAAATTCTTATTTATCCCAAACACTCAGCCTACATATGAGTGTATCCAAAGACTAAAAAGTCAGCTGTTTGCTTATTACTTTTTGGTGCACAGAGCACTTTTGATTATCACTGCCTTGTGCAGTGCAGAAAGCCTGCAGACCCTGAGTAGTATGTGCCTCCTATGAGGGCAGTGATTCTAGGAATCCTTTTCACTTTTTGTTAAATGTCTTGGATTTGTGTTTCTTGTTCATCATCGGAACCTTCTTATTTGTGAGATCTCATTTGCAGTCTGTTAAACAGTGTAACTTTGAGGAATGAGCATAAATGGTAGGTGGGTAAAATCAACAGGAAGGAATGGCAGGGCAGATGGGAATAGTGATGGGAATGGGGCTGCATAGTTGTCCAGGAGTCCTGCTTTCCATAGCAGAGAATTCCAGTGGAACAGAGAATAGAAGAAGGTAGTTACCGTAATTCTCACACTGCCCTATCTATTGGTATGGGGTTTTATACTGCAGAAGAGGCTGTTTTTATTGAAGGGTTTCTAAATTTGGAACATGATTTTGATGAGTTGCACTAGTGATATGACCCAATTGCTCTTCATCACCGGTGAGAGTCATCAGTCTGTTTATTTGAAGGAGCCAACTTAATCTGATATTTATAGAATATAAGTAGTGCTTAAATTCTGCTATATGCTTAATTTCTCAGCTATCTTTAATTGAAGAAATTAAAAAGGGAACTGAGTGAAGCTGAAAACAATGGTAATATCTGTAAACTCTAGAACACTATGTGGAATTGTTAGGTATATTTAAGCTCCAGTGGAGCTGTGGATATAAATGTAAAAATTGCATCATTGTTTTCTTGATTCTAAATAGATGCTGTATTTGTGCCTATTAAATAACACTTCTTCACTTGTGTCTGATTCTAGATGCATTTGCCTTTTTAGCAACATGATCAATAGAGTCCTTTTGAAGTTTTAAGAGACATTACTTTGGTATCTCTAAAATAAAAGGGTGCAATATTCACTTGAAGAGTTGACTGTGAACTTTGGAGAAAGACACTTCCAGTATCAGCCCAGAGTATGGCTTGATAAAGTGAGGGGACAGTCAGAAGGGGAGAACAACCACCTGCAGTGAAAACTGAGTATTGTCTAACAGGATCAAAATTCTGCACCCGAAGCATCAAGTTTCACAGAAACTTTTACCTTTAAAGTGTTGGCAGGAAAATTTTCTTTTGTCAGTTTAAACTTAGTCTGCATGTATATTATAATATATAAGATAATATATAATATTATCCCAGGTATCTTTATATCTCTATAAAATATATTACAAAATTATTCCATGCTAAAACTAGAGTGTTAAAATTTGATTGCTGATCAAGAATTTTGTGAAGGAGGAAAGTGAATGAAAGGATGTGCAAACTACTAAAAGTTCAGTCTTGCCTAAAGCAGGAAATCATCTGAATGCATTTCCATAAAATTTTGCTCTTCTTTGTTCAAATTTCTCTATTCATTTTTGGTTACTAAATGTTTGAAGTGATACAGTATTGCATTCTTAATTGGATTATTTTAAAGATACATCAGGAAGTATCTTTTCTTGCATACATTTTCCTAAACCTATACAATGGGCAGATTGAAATATGAAAGATAAAGGACAATTGCACATAGTTACAGGATATAAGAGGAAAAATCCATAATACTTAAAATTGTTAAATGAATGTATAATCTGTGATTTTTATTTCAGACTGTGAACAAGTACAGCCTCCTCTGTGGCTTCAGACTTTAATGAATGCTTGCAAGCAGGCAGGCGATTTCAGTGTTCAGGGTGTTTCTATTTCCCTCGTGATGGACTTGGTTGGATTGACTCAATCTGTTGCTCTTGTCACTGGAGAAAATCTGAACAGTGTGGAAACTGCTCAACCTCTTAGTCCTAACCAGGGAAGAGTGGCTGTCGTCATCAGACCTCCTCTTACTCAAGGCAATCTGAGATATATGGCTGAAAAGACAGATTTCTTCAAGGTTAGATGCAGTATCTCATTGGTGTTTTCTTTAGACTTCTTTTCCTCTCAAGTGGAGATTAACAGTCTTGGCCCATTTACCATCCTTGGTATGATAAACCAAATTTCCTGCTGAGTATTTTGATAACAGTTGTAACCTGTGTTAGAATCTAAATGGAAAAACATAGCAAGTTTTCCTGCTGCAATTCTCTTACTGACTGCTTGTGTGAAAATCCTTGTTTAAATGAATATTTTAAAAATACGAACAAAACCTGATTGAATAGCAGCATTAATCAACAAAGGTATGAAACTGAGATGTGCATAATGTAGGACTCTGGTAAACACCAATGTTTGCATTTTTGTAATTTATATAAGAAATCTTTTGCAAAATATAATCAGCAGCAGGGTATATTGTATAGTTAATTATATTTCAATGAAAATTTATTTCTGTTCTGACTCTTTAATGGGAATTTTTTAAGTAGTAAGTTATTGCAGTGTTTCAAACAGTTCCTTCTGTTCATACAAAAGGAGCCATTTTAGAGATTGCCTCTTGGTCATAGTGTGTCATGAGATGTGATGTCTCCCATTGTTGGATAGAGCAAAACAAGGCGTGATAGTCATTCTCTTGTGTCTCTTGCCACTTTTCTTTTCATGTACAAAGCATATAGCTTTAACTCTTTGGGACCAGCTGGGTGATGGAACTCCTCAGCATCATCAGAAGAGCGTGGAGCTCTTCTACCAGCTGCACAACCTCGTTCCATCTTCTAGCATTTGTGAAGATGTTATTAGTCAGCAGCTGACTCACAGAGACAAGGCAAGTTGTTCATATATTTACTAAAACATGAGTTAAATATATAACTGTAGAAATATATTTAGAAAAAGGACTTGGTCCCTCAGAGGAGGGTATGAATAACTTCAGTATTGAAAAAATGTTGCCTTTCAAATATTACTTTAGGTCTGTGATGAGCCTCTAGTTTAGTGCTAGAGTAGACAAAGGAGGTTTTTCAGCATTTAACAACAGACCTATGTAGGAGACTTCATCTCTTATTAAAACTAATGTAATGCACCCCAATATATAAAGTACGTTCTTAGCTTTTACATTTGTTAGTAGGAGTTCTTGTCATGACAGGCAATTTATTTATTTTTTTTCTCACCTAGAAATTCGTTTCACGTATAGGCTGTCAATTTGACATTCAACTTGAGGCCTTTGTAGTACTTTAAATTTTAGGTATATGAACTGTTTTCACAGCCCCAACAGTAGGAATGGTACACACTCTGGCAACTCATGATTGTGTGACTTCAGGAGCAGTTACCTTTTTGCCTTTCTGTCAGAGTTACCAGCTCAACAAAAGTGAATGTGAGCCAGCCTGTCAATCACTGCAGTTCACAGCTTGGCATATTGTTAAAATTGGTGATGATTTTTACTTTCACTGAGGCTGGTCTGTGAACTGCTGCGACTGTGGGTGTGGCACTCACTCATTTCTGCCCATCCTCCTGTGAAAACAGTAATTCCTTGCATCTTCCCAGCATGGATTGCAAGGGCTTACATGGAGTCATCTCTATGTATTTGGGAATTGGTATTTTCACTCTATTCAGCAGATGTTAGTGAATTATTTTGTGTAACTGTATATATTTTGCAGCAGTGTTGTGGGTTGTTTTTCTGTGAGAAGCATATTTTTTCTGAATACAAGTGATGTTTGTTTTACTTTCTAGAATGCTGCTGTCTCTCTTTTTGGTTTTGGTGTGGAGTGGGGGTTTTTGTTTTATTTTTAGTTTATGTTTAATGTGATTTTCATTGCTTTTACAGAAAGTTTTCATTATTATGGCAAATATTGGTTTTATTAGCTGTTGCAAAGCTTCTTAAGATGTATGATGTAAATTAAGTCTGGAAGTATGCCCAATTATCACAGTGGTTTTAACAGTTTTTAGTTTTGTCTCATTTTGGTTAAAGGTAAATATACCTACTGTTCATTTCCTATGACCATATATTTTAAGAACAAACAAGTGAAAATCTTTGTCCTCTGGTCTCTGCTTATCACCTAGTAATTTAGTTTAAGCCCTTACTGTACTTGAAAGTAATTTTGATGATTTATTCCTTGTAATTGTCCTGATTGCTGTGCTTTGTTCACTCCTACAACTGCTTACCAGCTTCCTTGTCTTTTGGGTAAAGCTGTTTTTATACACGTGTTCAAATCATATTGTGACATGTAATATTGTTTGCAGCCTTGATGGAATTATTCTTTGCCTTGCTCAGCCACAGTAAAGAAACAGACATAACAGTTGTTACTTTACACCATTTTTCACCATTAAATATCCTGAGTTGGACTTCAGTGATCCTTGTGGGTCTCTTCCAACTCAGGATATTCTATGATTCTATGATATATTCTACATTTTATTGCTAGTCATTAGACATCCTTTGGGCAGCAAGCATATCCTATTTGTCCAAATAAAATTCAGAGTTCCAGAGCCAAATCTGACATCTTAACAAAGAACTGTATCTACATGTCCAGCTAGGAAATTCTTGTGTCTCTTTCTAGCCATGGCAATAAGGGAATGAAAATAAGTTGGCTAGAAAGAGGCAAACTAAACTTTGAAATTAAGCCAAGATCAAGATAGGGGAGAATCCTTTCATGGTACTAAATTGCTCACAGATACCTACTGTTGGCTATTACTGTTTTTAAGATTAGAAAATAGTACTTGAATGCATAGTCAAAAAAGTTAATTTCATTATCTTATATCTTTTAAGACGTTGTAAGACCCTTTTTCCAGTTCTTATCAGAAGCTGTTACATTCTGATAGATCTAACTTTATGATTTGGTCCACAGAAAGTAAGAATGGAAGCTCATGCCAAGTTTGCAGTGCTATGGCATCTCACACGAGACCTTCATATTAATAAATCCTCTTCCTTTGGCCGCACCTTTGACAGGTTGGTGATTGCAAGTGTGATTCAGTTGAAATAATTTTGCTTCAAAATCTTTAACTGTATTATACTGGCAATCGAGAGTGGTTAGAGATTGGAGAACTGCAGTATAACTATGAGAGCAATGAAGAAGGACAAGAAATGAGTTTGTGTTGGACAGAATTGTTTTCACAGTGATAATTAGGTAAGCTGTAAGGTTTTCTGGAAACTATAAAGAGTGGGAAAGGAATGGTCACATGATTCGTTGACCATCACTGTGGCGTATATTGAACTTAGTATCTGAGTTCTTGCTGTGTTTTGATAGAAACAGGAAAGAGAAGTCAACCCAGAAGTGAATAATATGAAAAGGAAAGTAACAGTAAAACCAAAAAAACTTAACAAAATTGAAGGCAAGTGATAAAATATAAAAGTTCTTTTGTTGAATCTGTGTTTTGTGTAAGAGGTCATTTATGGCAAGCAGCAGAGGATTTCTGTTTTGTGTTCTGGTRTTAGACTATCTTCTTAGAAAAGACTGAAGATCCAGACTCTGAACTAGTCTTGTCTTCCTCAGCTACCACAAATGTTGTGGAAAAGTGTTTATTTAAATTTCCTAATGCATACTTAGCTTTAGGAAGTAGAATAAAATGGTTTTTATTTCTTTTGGCTTGATACTGTCACTYTATAAATAGTGATAAATTCTGTGTGTACAGCTAAAAGCTTATGAAGATCTACTATGGGAGGATGTAAAACAGTAGGTAAAATTCAGAGGCCAATATATATATATTGTTTTTCCCTAAGTCTAGAAAGGATTCTAAAGGCTAAAACTGTTAAAAGAAGAAAATAATGACAGTAGAAACTGCTGAGTTGTCAAGTATATTTCTTGTCTCCTTTCTTGAAGACACGATCCAGGATCTTTGAATAAGTTATCTTTTCAATATATCCTTGGGAATTGGCTTTTAAAGATGTATATTTTTTAGTAGCACTAGCACTTAGGCAACAAAAGCTTGTTATGCTAATAGCTGTACAAATACTTGAACTGACTATACAACGGCTACTATTAGAGCAATTATTTTAGCTGACTTTGTTACTAGCTCTTCCTGGCCATTTCTTCATTAGACTAGACTAAAATATAAAGTTTCAGATTCAAAGTTTGGAGAAAACACTGAGGTATATACTGGCATTAAAATTTGTCATGTATCAGATTAAAATGGGATTACTCTGCAAGTAGTGTAGAATATCTGCTATATTCATTCTTTCTATTCTAGATCTTTGTTTATCATGCTGGACAGCCTCAATAGCTTGGATGGTTCTACATGGTCAGTGGGACAAGCCTGGTTAAATCAAGTGCTTCAAAGACATGACATTGCAAGGGTTCTTGAACCTTTGCTCCTACTGCTTCTCCATCCTAAAACTCAGCGAGTTTCTGTTCAGCGAGTACAGGCTGAGTGTTACTGGACTAAATCTCCCAATCATCCTGAAGAAGAAAATGAAAAGCAGTTCATGCAGAAGTTTAGCTGTGCTGATGGTATGTATACAAGAGGACTGTAGCAAGTTCCATAATGAATTTCTTTGCTTGCTGTTTACATGCAGTGTTAAAAACATAGTAGAAATTTTTGCGGGTAACTCAAAAAAACAAGTGTTGGAATAGCTACTGCTTATTTGCATTTGTGTGCATTTTTTCTAATTCAAGTTTGTGTGTCCCAAGTATTGTTTGAAGCTTTATTCTTCTTAAATTAAAATGATATGCAGGTATTTTAATGCAGARCATTTTCTTAGGTCTTATGGAGGCTTGGTAGAACATAAGAATATGGCTTGAAGCTTAACCAAGAAATTAAATGTTTTTTTGAATTATGACCACTGGCATGGGGCTGGCTGAAAACATACGACTAGGTTTTGAAGGTGTTTGCATGTATTCTGTAATTTCAGTACCATACTACTAGTTCTTTTTTTGTGAAAACAAAAGCAGATAAGACTGTTTAATGTTTCATGGGAGAATTATGTTGGTTTTTAGGGTATGCTGCTAAAGTACTTCTGCTTTGTTTTTGTAAATGTGTCATTTGCTTATTAACATATTTTTTCTGCCATGAAATGGAAAGACACTATTTACCATGTCTTTATAATTTGAAGTCTCAATAACAGTTTAAATTCTAAATTTTAATTCTAAATTCTTATTCTGAAGAACAAAATCTTATGTGTATACATTTTTGTGTGTTCTTCTTTAAGCATTTTCCCACATGCCTGTAAGCCAAGGACAACTTATTATACCTAAAGAAGGCAATGAAAAACAACTTGGTGTGGATGAAATGGAGAACTTCAGCCTGACTGTCAATCCTCTGAGTGACAGGCTTTCCTTGTTAAGTACCAGCAGTGAGACCATACCAATGGTTGTGTCTGATTTTGACCTTCCTGATCATCAAGCTGAAATACTGCAGAGTTCTGACTCTGGCTGTTCTCAGTCATCTACTGGAGACAACATTAGTTATGAAGTGGAAACAGAAAGCCTTAGTGCTCAAGATAGCTCTCAGACTCTGAAAGAAGATTCACCTGATGAAATTGTGCAACAAGTGGTTACAGATCTTATATGCAAAGTTGTAAGTGGTCTTGGAGAAGAGGTTGAACCAGTCAAAGACAGTCTACACTCTGAGGATACTTCATGTAAATTCAATTCTTTGGACAACTCTGTAGAGGTGACAAAAAGTGATGATCAAAATATTCAAAGTAGCCAGAGTAGTTTGCTTAGTAATGGCAGCTCGCAATTGCTATCAGTCTCAACTGAAACTGGACTTGAGAGCTTAGGAGATGAAATTTCAAGAAATAACTCTTCACCTTGTATTGCAGAAAGCCAGCAATCCTTCTCTGATCTCACTCTTTCTTCCACTGAATCAAAGTCCAGAAAGCGAAGCCACAGTAGTATTCAGTTCAGCTTTAAAGGAAAGCTACCAGAAAAAATGTCTGAAAAAGAAACAATTGTTAAAGAGGCTGGTAAGCAACCAGGTGCAAAACCTAAGGTAAAAATAGCCAAAAAGAAAGATGAAGAGAAGAAGAAAGCACAAACAGAAAAGCTTAAACAAACAAATGTCTTCTTTAGTGATGGTCTTGATTTAGAAAATTGGTACAGTTGTGGAGAAGGAGAAATTTCAGAAATAGAAAGTGATGTGGGGTCCCCAGGAATGCGAAAATCTCCTAACTTCAATATCCATCCACTGTATCAACATGTGCTGCTTTATCTCCAGTTGTATGACTCATCAAGGACATTGTATGCTTTTTCTGCAATTAAAGCAATTCTGAAAACAAATCCTTCAGCTTTTGTAAGTGCTATCTCCACTACCAGTGTCAACAATGCATACACTCCCCAGCTTTCATTGCTCCAAAATCTTCTAGCCAGACATCGAATATCTGTTATGGGCAAGGATTTCTATAGTCACATCCCAGTTGATTCTAACCATAACTTTCGGAGCTCTATGTACATAGAAATTCTTATTTCCTTGTGTTTATACTACATGCGGAGCCATTATCCAACTCATGTTAAAGTAACCTCACAAGACCTCATAGGAAACCGCAATATGCAAATGATGAGTATCGAAATTCTGACACTTCTCTTTGCTGAGTTGGCAAAAGTGATAGAAAGCTCCGCCAAGGGCTTTCCTAGTTTTATTTCAGACATGTTGTCCAAGTGCAAGGTGCAGAAAGTGATCCTGCATTGTCTGCTGTCTTCTATCTTCAGTGCCCAGAAATGGCACAGTGAAAAGATAGCTGGAAAAAACATAGTGGCTGTAGAAGAAGGTTTCTCTGAAGACAGCCTTATAAATTTTTCTGAAGATGAATTTGACAATGGTAGTACTCTGCAGTCACAACTTTTAAAAGTACTTCAGCGGCTGATTGTGCTGGAACACAGAGTAATGACTGTGCCTGAGGAAAATGAAACAGGGTTTGACTTTGTCATAACAGACTTGGAGCACATTGGTCCCCAGCAGCCAATGACTTCTCTTCAGTATTTGCATTCCCAGCCAATAACCTGCCAAGGCATGTTTCTCTGCGCAGTGATACGAGCTCTGCACCAGCACTGTGCCTGTAAAATGCATCCCCAGTGGATTGGCCTTATCACTTCTACGTTGCCTTACATGGGAAAAGTTCTTCAAAGGGTGGTTGTTTCAGTGACTCTTCAGCTCTGCAGGAACTTGGATAATTTAATTCAGCAGTATAAATATGAAACAGGATTATCTGATAATAGGTATGTGTATGTAGAGATGTGTAATCTTTTTAAGTACATTTGATTATGTTGAATTACTTTATTATCAGATTAACACATTTTAAAAAAATGAATCTGTTCTTTTAGGCCTCTCTGGATGGCATCAGTCACTCCCCCAGATATGGTTCTCACTTTGTTAGAAGGAATCACCACAATAATTCATTACTGCCTCCTGGATCCATCTACGCAGTATCATCAGGTAAACTTATCTGGGCATCTGAGAAGTGCCTATGCAGTACATGTCAAATCAAGAGCTGTGATTACATTAGCAGTTACAAAGATCTGAGTGAAAAAAACCCAAATATATTGTCTTAGTTATAAACGTGTCTTTTTTATTGACAATACGCACATTTCAAACAGAAAAACAAGTTTCATGGATGGTACTATTAAGAGAATAGTCTTAGATCTGTTTGCTTGTTTTAATTTTGTTACCCTCAAATAACTAAAGTGTGAATTCCTTAACTTTCAGACCTCTAATATGAMACGTTTTAGAGCTGCCTTCATTGCATGAAACTTCCCAGACTGATGCTTATCCTATTAGTTTCTGTCTGGACTGTGTTCATCTTGCAATATGTCAAAACATTCTCTTTCTGCTCCTTCTGTATATTCACAATTTGTCTTTTTAGTCAAGCAGTATTTTTAGATCTGATATTCTGAGCCTAGGCTCTCTTAAGAATTTGGCCCAGATTATATAAGAAGCTTTTGCCCTGTTCTCTTTCTAGTCTTGTTTTTGTGCTATTTTTCCTGTTCTTTTGCCCCTTTGCCTTCCATTCATTTAAAAGTGAATGAAAAGTGGACTTAAGTTGTGTAACTAAATAATTTTGCTACAATTAAAACTCTGAAATAATTGTTTTGCAAAGGTATAGGCAGAGGATGCAAAATTGATTGCTGTCGACATGATGCCTAACATGTTCAGAATATATTTGATATTGCACAACTGAGTCCAAAGATTCTCTATTATTTTAATAGTCTCAAAACCTGAACATACTGTAAGAATTACTGAAAAACTGTTTTGAAAAAAGTTTGAAAGCTCCCATGTCGGTTAAGTCTAAATTGTCACAATTTTAATTGTGCTGTTTAGTAGATATTTAATGCTCCTCTTCTCCCCTCTTCAAATCCACTAGCTTTTGGTTAATGTAGATCAGAAGCATTTGATTGAAGCACGTAATGGGATCCTCTCTATCTTGCATATGATCATGTCTTCTGTGACTTTGCTGTGGAGCATCCTGCACCTTGCAGATTCTTCGGAGAAAACTACTGCTGCTGCTGCTGCGTCCATTACCACTATTAATCTTGGGTCAACTAAGGTCAGAACATCAGGGATAATATCATTTAAGCTGTTCATTAATACCTTTGTCGAAATAATTTCAGTTCTCTTCCCTGAAATCTAAATTGAGTTTTAATACTTTTGTCCTCATCTACTCACTCACCCCACAAACAAGGCTTTTATGAATGGGTATTGAGTATGCTTTTAAGCTCAAATGTATCAGTTCAAGACAAGAGTGTCACTCTTTGTTTTCTGCAAAGAAAATTAAATCCATCCTGAAAAGATTTAAGCCACCCCTTTTCACCTCAAAAGATATACAATATTGTAAAATCTTAACAAAAGAGAACTCTCCTCTTAAAATATCTAGTACTATATAAGTACACTTAAAAACTGGTTCCTTTATTCAGACAATTCCCATATAGTGATGCCAATGCATGGGGAAATGTCGTAGCAGATAGTGAGCCTAGTKATCATAAAGAATAGAAGCTGAGAAGGGCTCAAATAAGACTATACTGAGAATGCTGCCTCATCTTATCAGTTCAAACTTCCTATATTTCATGGTATTAAATAGGAAAATGTAATTTAAATTAGAAATGTTTTAAAGTAAGATTTCATCAGTTAATTTGAATACTCTTAGATATTATTTGTGGTGATGCTTTGTTACATCCTCTTCAACCTTTGTCATTCAGATGACGCCAATAATATGAATTTTCTGTGGGAAAAAAAGAATAAACTTCTGTACTGTGGTTAAACATCAAGTTTTCCATACATCTCAGCTTTCTTTTAACTTACTCAAATCTGTAGTATTTGAAAGATTATTCAACATGTCCTATTTATGAAAAAAAGTCCAACTTGAATTCAGCTTATCTAGTGCAGTATTCCATTTTTATAAAAGTTAGTGATAGTTGCCATCCATGTATGGCCTTATAGCTAGCTGTTTTGAGCATAATGCTGAGGTGCTTATCTAAAGGAGTATGTGTTCTGCTTTCACATTTCAGAATTTGAGGCAACAGATTCTGGAACTTTTGGGTCCAATTTCAATGAATCATGGTGTTCACTTCATGGCTGCTATTGCATTTGTGTGGAATGAAAGGAGGCAAAACAAAAATACTTCTAGGACAAAGGTATGTTTATACTACAGTGGTTGCTTCAAATAGTGGTAATAGCTTTTAGTGATTTAGTGTTAGGAAGCAGAAAATTCGGATATTGCAGTGGAAAAAATACAATGAAGTATGGATAATATTTTTATTTCTAATTAGCAACTGTACTGTCAGAGAGGTACCACTTTACAATGGGATAATCTTCCTGAATTCTTCAGGAGAAGAGTAGGTGATACCAAGTCTCTAGATGAACTGTTAGTTGCTATCATTTCAATCCCATGAGGACAGTTGCCTTCATTTTGGCATAGCCATTGTCTGTGATAATTATCTGTGACAYACATGTGATTCTTTTAGGTTATTCCTACAGCAGGTGAAGAACAACTTCTACTGGTCGAGCTGGTTCGCTCCATCAGTGTTATGAGAACAGAGACTGTTATACAAACAGTGAAAGAAGTTTTGAAGCAGCCKCCAGCCATAGCGAAGGACAAGGTATGGAAACTGTAGAGACGCTCTTGATTTATATGATGTCCTCTTAATGAAACTTAGAACACTGATGATACGGGTACTTCATTCAAAAAGCTGAGCAGCACAATGTGAAAATTTTCACTATATCTAATAGATGAATGAAGAGAAGCATAACTTTACAGAAGGATGTCTGAAAGGACATTTTTAATATGCTRTTAAATTAAGATATATGTTTAGCCATTGCAGTGACATTATAACATTGTGAGCTTTATGCTGGTGAGGGAAAAAAAGCCACTTCTCTCTGATGACACGGGTTTCGTATCTTTCTTAGAAGCATCTTTCACTGGAAGTCTGCATGTTGCAGTTTTTCTATGCTTATACTCAAAGGTAAGAAAATAAGTTTAATTTTATTTCTGCCATCAGGAAGCAGATGAACAATTTGAATATTTTACATCTTTTTATAATAGGATGAGGTCTGTGTAATATAAATAATGAAGAAAGAATGGGTTTGAACTGTAGGTATCATAAAAAAAAAGGCTATTTATTTTGTGAGTTCCCTAGTACTACATCACCTTTCTTCCCCCACCTTAAAGTCCTGCAGGTAATCTGACCCCTGCCCAAGGAAAGATGATCTTAATTGTGCTGTAACTGATTGGTACCATTCCAGCCTTGGAATGAAAAGCATGTGTTTTAAGTATGCTCTTCTACTGCCTTCATCTGTTTCTTAATGACTTGATGCAGCAACCTAGTATTAAATGAAAAAGCAAAGAATCTGTAAGAATGTTGATTCACAATGTCTGACAGGGGAGTTGTGAGGTAGAAAGAAATTGGGGAAATACATGAATAAGATGATGTTATCATCATTAACATTGCTGCTGTCTCTCTTGTAGGATTCCAGTGACCAGCCTAGTAGACAGCTGGGCAGCACTGCTGCTTCTGTTAAAAGATTCCATCCAGGTTGGTCTTCCAGCTCCAGGACAGTTTCTCATACTTGGGTAAGTGCTCTTGATATTTGCGATTTCTAAATAAGCTCAAATCTAAGTGTGTGAAATCATACGGAAGTGTGTTTTCAAATCTCTCTCTCTTACTTTTGACTGGTAGAATTATTGCCTGAGTTCTGTGGGTCTTATCAAATCAGTTTCTTCCCTGAGGAATGGTTAAATATATTAAATTTTATATCATAGTATGATCTAAGCCATGACGTTACCTTAATGATTGAGTGATTCAGACTCTTTAAGCAACAGATGTAAGTTTCTGATTTTTCCTAGAAAACAATGACTGTTTCTTGCAGCCCACTAGAATGGGCTGAATTCTCAGCATGAAAAGGGTTTGTGGACTGTTAGAAATAAAATACTGAATATGATTTTCTGTATAATGCTTCAGGGACCATTTTCTTCAATATTTTATCTTCCCTAGTAAACTGTCTCAAAAAACATTTTTGTGTATAGACAAGTAAAATATGTTCTTGGTAAACTCTTATGATATGATGAAAATTAACTTAAGGAACTTGAAAAGGTGTTTTCTGAAATATTGATAAGTAGCAATCACTGAAGGTTTAGTGAATAAATATTGTGCAAATAAATATCTTCAGATCTGTCCTAACTGAAGATTACTGAATAATGTATTATGAGAAGAAAATCCATATTTATTTCTATATTTTTCAGTGTTCTTAATGAGTTCATCATGAAAAACCCAAGTCTGGAGAATAAGAAAGATCAAAGAGATCTACAGGTAAGACATTAATTGTATGTGTCCTTTGAAAATATTGAATRAATCACAGAACCACAGAATGGCCTGAGTTGGAAGAGGCCTTAAAGATCATTTAGTTCCCACCACAGGAACGATATTGACCTTTTGGACCAAGTCCAGGGGAGGCCACAAGTTGATTAGAGGGATGGAGCACCTCTCTTATGAGAAAAGGCTGACAGAATTGGATTTGTTCAGCCTGCAAAAGAGAAGGCTTCCACTACCTGGAGGAAGCCACAAGAGAGAGAGGGACTATTTACAAGAGCATGCAGTGACAGGACAAGGGAGAATGACTTCAAACTAAAGGAGAGTTGGTTTAGATTAGATATTAGGAAAAAATTCTGTAGTGTGGAGGTGATGAGGCGCTGGAACAGGTTATCCAGGGCAGTTGTGGGTGCCCCATCCCTGGAAGTATTTAAGTCCGGGTTAGATGAGGTTCTGAGCAACCTGGTCCAGTGCAAGGTGTCCCTGTCTGTGACAGTGGGTTCGGAACTAGATGCTTGAATGTACTAGCATTATTTGATATCAGTTCTGTAGTCTGAAATTACTCTTTAATACCTTCTTCTTATATTTATAATTTGTTGAAAAAACTCATTTTCGGTGGAGGTATTGATCACTGATAATATAGAAGTGATTTGAAAGCAATTCTGTATTTGGTTATATGGATTTCCTATGTCAGGACAATGAATACAGCCCTTCTGCACCAAGTTCTTAAAATGCTTGGATTTTTTTTTTATACCAGGATGTAACACACAAGATAGTGGATGCCATTGGAGCAATTGCTGGATCTTCCTTGGAACAGACTACTTGGCTAAGACGAAACTTAGAGGTTAAGCCTTCCCCCAAGATTATGGTTGATGGAAACAACTTGGAATCAGATGTTGAAGGTAGTTTCATTTTTGTCTTTATTTAAAACAAAGCATTAATTATCACACCAAAATTAACAAAGAGGACAGCTTTGCCATATTTGAATACATAAAAAATGCTTCAGTATTGTTCCAGCTCTATCTTATCTTACACAATGTATCTGGCAAAGATTGTGCATCTTCAAAATACGCGTTTTTAAAATATGCAGTAGTATAAATAATGACTTGAGAAAACTCATTTTGGACAATTTTTTGTTATTATCTTGATTTAGATATGTTGTCTCCAGCAATGGAAACTTCAAGTATAACTCCATCTGTTTATAGTGTCCATGCATTGACCTTACTTTCTGAGGTAAATGTCTCCTTGGAGATACTGAATACTGTCTTATAATAAACTTCTGTGTTGTGAAAAGCTTTGGACTAGAAGCTTGTAGGAGATTTGATGGGAAATACTGATGTGAATGGATTCTGGGTCTTGTCAGGTAAAAATATATAAAACTTTGTTACTAATCCATTGAGGTGGGTGAGGTGTTAAAGCATGGCCTTTCAGATGTGGAGTATAGGAAACTTTGTTGATTGCAACCTTTGTGTGTTTTTCTTTGTGGTACATCTTATTTACTGCTGATAATTGCAGTCAGTCTTTGAATTTTTTCTTTGTTTTAGTTTATTCTCTAGCATGCTTTCACCAGGAGCTTGCACTTCGGTGCTTTTACTTTAATGTGTTATAAAAATATTGGAATCTTTATACTCTGGATTTTTTACAGTACCTGAAATTTGATGACTTCTATCATAAACTTGATAGTTCAGTAAGGAACATTATACAAAAAAAATGCTGAATAGTGGATGTGGATAGAAAGCAATTTAGGAATGTATTATAATGTATCTTCCTCTCCTTCTATAGGTTTTGGCTCATCTCTTGGATATGGTTTTCTACAGTGATGAAAAAGAAAGGGTTATTCCTTTGCTTGTAAATATTATGCACTATGTTGTGCCCTACCTCCGTAATCACAGGTATATTTACAGTTTATTGAATTGATGTAGATCTCTACAGCCAGCTGAAATTTGGAGGGTGACACTTAAGTTGAAAGAGGCATGATAAAGATTAGATGTCTGTCAAACTCTTTCTGTAAAGCAACAATTCAAAATTGGTTTATGTTGACTTTTTTTTTTTGTTTAGTGCTCACAATGCATCCAGCTATCGAGCCTGTGTCCAGTTATTAAGCAGTCTTAGTGGATATCAGTATACAAGGAGAGCGTGGAAAAAGGAAGCATTTGACCTCTTTATGGATTCCAGTTTCTTCCAGATGGACGCTTCGTGTGTTAACCAGTAAGACTCTTTTCTTCCTACTTATATCAATGGCTCTTACAAATCTTATGTATTCCATTAATATATGGGCCAAAATTTCCCAACAAATCTCTGTTGAAAGAAATAGAGATTTTTCTGTGGTTTAGGTTACCATGTGAAATGTGAAACTTAYATAAGGTATATTTCTATACACACATCTATTTAAAAAAATAATAATCTTAAAATTGAAAAAGAAAAATTCCTGTGAGGAAAAAGTGATTAGCATTTTGTAGAAACATAGAATGGTTTGCATTGGAAGAGACCTTAAATATCATCCAGTTCCAACCCTCCTGCCATGGGCAGGGACACCTTGCACTAGACCAGGTTGCTCAAAGCCCCATCCAACCTGGCCTTGAACATTTCCAGGGATGGGGCATCCACAGCTTCACTGGGCAACCTGTTCCAGTGCTTTACCACCCTCACAATAAAGAATTCCTTCCTAATATCTAAATCTGCCCTCTTTCAATTCAGAGTAATTCCCCCTTGTCCTATCATTCCATGCCCTTGTAAAAAGTCCATTTCCAGCTTTCTTGTAGGCTCTCTTTAGGTACTGGAAGGCTGCTACAAGATGTCCCTGAAGCCTTCTCTTTTCCAGGCTAAACAAGCCCAATTCTCTCAGCCTGTCTTCACAGGAGAGGTGCTCCAGTCCTCTGATCATCTTTGTGGTCCTCCCATTGGCCCCTTCAAACAGGTCCATGTCCTTTTTATGCTGGGGGTCCCAGAGCTGGATGCAGCACTCTGGGTGAGGTTTTAGCAGAGTAGAGAGGCAGACTCACCTCTCTGGATCTGCTGGCCACACTTCTGGTGCAGCCCTGGGTGCAGATGGCTCTCTGGGCTGTGAGCATATGTTGCCAGGTCAAATTCAGTTTTTCATCTGCCAACAGGCCCAAGTCCTTCTCCTCAGCGCTGCACTCAATTCGTTTTCTGCCCAGCCTGTACTTGTGCTTGGAATTGCTCTGACCATTCTGCAGGATCTCGCACTTGGCCTTGTTTTACTTCATGAAGTTCACTTCTCAAGTGTGTCAGGGTCCCTCTGAATGGCATCCCTTGTTTTCTTGGAGAAGGGGATTCAAGAAATAAAGTTTCAGATCAAATAACATCAAGTAAATGGTACCTTATGGAGCAGAGAGCTTGTATTAGAAGCCTTAACCTGAATTGAAAGAGCAGAAAAAGCTCTGCAAATATTCCTGAAAATTCTTGATTTTTTCTTGCTTTTTTGATTTGTGTACAATCTTCCTCTTTTAGTTGGAGAGCTATTATGGATAATTTGATGACACATGACAAAACCACATTCAGAGATTTGATGAGTAAGTACTGATGTAGTTGTGACTTTTCTCCAGTATAAACATTAAATAAATGGAAAACAAGTATCTTAAAAAAACATTTTTTCAACATTATTCCAATTTGTTTGATTTATTCAGTATTTTTCATGTTCTCTTCGACTGTTTGTTTCTGGAGATCAATAAATACCTCAAAGTGAGAGAATCTGATACCATCCTGGCACACAGTGAATTTTGCTTTTATGGCAAAGTTGATTAAGCAGAGTGGGTGGGGGTGGGTTTTGTTTTGTTTTGAACATCTGGCACTAACTCTGCTTAAGAAAAAATTGATTCTGCASATTTGAAACTTCTGAGCATCTATACGTGCAAATTTTGTTTTTAAAAATGGCTAAACTCCCTCCCAGAAGCCCCTAAACCCAGCCTCTATCGTGTATACTTACAAGTTTTCTTTCTACGTGTACTTTAAATCACTGTTTGCAATTACAAATTGCAAACCATACATCATCTTAACATCTGCTTTCAAACTCCATTAATGCAAAGAAAGTAAGAGTTATTTGTGCCTTAAAGTGAAAGAGAAGGCAAATTTGTAAGCTTTTCTCTGCAYTTTCCTCTTTCAGCACGAGTGGCTGTGGCCCAGAGCAGCTCCCTCAATCTGTTTGCTAACCGAGATGTGGAGCTGGAGCAGCGCGCAATGCTCCTCAAGAGACTTGCCTTCGCCATTTTTAGCAGTGAGGTAGACCAATACCAGAAATACCTTCCAGACATACAAGGTTAGTAAAAATGTATCATTTAGTGGACTCTTGGACTGTGCTGTATGACTCTTGGAGTGTTTGTATGACAGAATAACAGCAGGTTAAATTTGTCCCGTGGAGAATCAGTGCATGATGTTTCCATGAATGAAACAAAGTTTCTGCAGATTTTGGTTAAAATGTTTTCAGTCTTAAATGACTACAAACTATGCAGATTTTGTGATTACCACTCGATTTTAATTCAGGTTATTTCGCTGATCTGTCATTTTATACCTTGATCAATATCCTTGGATACCTGCACCATGTGTTTTGACATGAACACGTGAGGTAGAAACACCTAGCARTTAGGGATAAATAGAAAAGATGACCTTGATGTTTTGAATTCTTGACGACTTTTGCTGCTGGTTTTTCTGCTGTTCTGTTTATCTGTCCTATTTATCTGTCGCGTTTCCTGCCCCTGCCTGGATCCAGCTGGGGCCGCGACCTCCTGGGTTCTCAGTCCACAGAAGCAGTAACGAATGGATTAACTGAGGTTTTCGGTCTCAGTCTGTTTGGTCTGACAGCTTTTCACAGCAGGCAGTTTTATAAGGCAGCAGCGAAGGCAAAAGAGATGAGAGAGACGGACCTCTGCAACTATATTCCAAGCTTTATTTCTCTGCCCTGGAGGGCAGGGTGCATGTCTTGAAGGGAGTTAGCAGAGAGACAATTTCCCGCTCTGTCTCTGCTGCTTTAAGGGGTGGGGATAACAGAGTGTAACCAATCAGAGTAGAGATACATGAGAGAAAACTAATGAAACATCTCAGAGGAGGAACAAATTTAAACGGACTAATCACAATATAGTTAGAGGGAATTTCAAATCAAGCTAACCTGTTACAAAGCTTAAGGTTCTATGACGGAGGAGAAAGCATAAAGTAAACGCGTGTAGCTATGCTGCTGATTCCTCCTTTGCTCCGCCTTCAGGGACAGAGTCTTGCAAGGGAAAGTTCACCCATTCCGAGCCTCCTTCACAGAGCCCGGACTGCACCAAAGCTGTGTTTATCATTGCAGTTTATCTCTTACAGGGACCTTTTACCTTAAGTGATTGGGAATGGGAACTGCTTCGATCTTTTTTAGGATGATGCAAATAGTTACAGCAGCAGCTTTGAGATGTATCATCTTTCCATGCCACCAAGGGGACACTTTGGTCTCTTCTTCCATATGGAAAATCAGTTGCATCATCTTTATTGTTTTATTTGTTCCAGAATCTATTTTTTTTAAGTTATTTGCTTTTCTGTTTGGTTGGGTTTTTTGTTTTTTTTTTTTAATTCCCAGTCAAGTCAGTAGCTGTGATTACTATGTTTATGGTATCAGGTGGTTTTACTGGTCTGAACTGCAACATGCATGTGTGTTGGTTTGACTGAAAAATTTTTTAATGTATCTGCCTCTGTATATAATGAATGCCTAGAGGCACTGAGAGTAAATGAGAGAAGGAGAAAATGCTCATTGGAATTATTCCAAACTGAGGAACTCTTCTTGGCTTTTTGTTTCAGAAAGGCTGGTAGAAAGTCTGCGGCTGCCACAGGTGCCCACCCTTCATTCCCAAGTGTTCCTGTTTTTCAGAGTATTGCTTTTAAGAATGTCTCCACAGCACCTTACCTCACTTTGGCCAACCATGATCACTGAACTGGTGAGTTGCAGTTCATTATTTGGAAGACTGGTGCATATCTGAGATACAACTTGATTTCTTCTCAACATTTTTAAGCAAATTTCTTCTAGCGATTGTGCATATAAATGTGCAATGGACACAAATTGAAAGCTGACATATTTTCATAGTCCTGATGTTTGTTTTTTGTAATGAAATTGAATATCTGTGGGCTTACACTATTTAAGCTGTTCACCTGTCTCCTGAATTAAATTTGCCCTCATTATTCCCTACTTCAACTTCTGCTTATATATGTGTACCCTCTCCACCGTTCCCACTCCTGCTCTTCTTTCTCAGTGTTCTGTTTCTACTTTTCTAGACATTCTTCCTCCAGCAATGGGGATGAGAACCTGTGTAAAGGAATTGGAATCCATCTTGTATTGGCAGTTGATGGCCATTCAGATCACATTGTGGCTAAATTTTGTGACTAGATTTACACAAGACTTGACTCAGATCTCTTCTTTCTTGTTTTACTCTACATAATGAAACAGTAAAAACATCTGTTTCAAGCACTTCTACCTGTGGAGTCTCCAGTGCTGGTTGTTTGACACACTCTTTTGGGTTTCAGCTTTGGCAGTGGGAATGGAGGAAGAGTGGTTGGTACATCCTGTGATCCATTTAGTCTGTTATTTAAGGAGTTCCCAAGGGACTGAATAACAGAGATAGTAAATCAGAATCGTTGCTGTGATAATTTTTTTTTCAATCTGCAGGTGCCTAACATAGCCCTTGATTAACCACAGGTCCAAGCAATAAAAGGAGAAAAGCTGTATAAAATATTTAAAGATCCAGTGTGTTGTTTTGGCAATAGATGCATTTAATTTTAAGCTGGTCTATAATATAAATACTAGAAAGCCCATTCTGCTTAGTGTGGTTTTCTGATTCCTGTGCTGCCCCCTGGCCTTTATCCAAGTTACCAGTCTTGGAACTACTTTCAGCCAACAGGACTGTGTTGCTTCTGGGAATTCACACCTGAGCTTGACTGTTCCATTAAATGATTCTTTATTCTTGTTTCCTTTAGGTCTTGCTCTCTTTCTAAGTAGTGGAGGGGATTAGCCTTTAAGAGCTTTCCTGGCCATAAAAGAGCCAGTTCCTTATGGCCCTTGTGTTATTCGGGGGTTATATATACATAAAAGGGATGAAAGAGCTTTAGGGTGCCAGTGTCTAGACATAGTTCATCATCCAGGAATGGAAATAAAGCTCCAAACAATTTGCCTAAGGCTTATTACTCAGGCCTTCTTATAGCGTTTTACTGAGTCACAGTCCATTAAAAATGGTTTAAAATGTTGCATTTGATTTTCAGGTGCAAGTGTTTTTACTGATGGAACAGGAGCTCACTGCTGATGAAGACATTTCCAGGTAAATGTATGAAACTTCCTGCTTGTTTAACTTTATAAAAGTCCCTTGGTATGCTGATGGGGAGTTGAGTCATTCTTCAGAATAATTTGTCTTAGAGTTGTTGAGCTCAAGTGAGAACAAGTAAAGGGTAGTTCAGTGTGACTGCAGTACCGGGGACAAACTGTTCAGGACAAAACAAAGGAAGTTCTGCTGTCAGATTGCTCATAAATCACTGAGGTAAATTATACAGTACAAGTGTGTGAGTTCTTACAGTGTCTTCCTGACTAAAATGACACTGCTGTTGCAATTAAATTAGGCATGGCATGACTTATACCTTTTCTGTGTCATACACTTACTCTAAATAAGACTGATGCACTTCTTTTTGGTCTAAATAAAAGCATAGTTCCTTCTAGTATTAGAAAAACATAAAAGTGAGATAGATTTTTTTTCTTGTTTTGTTATCCATTTTTATCCCATCTACCTTCTGCACAGTGTGATTCAATTTCAGTCAATGCTAGCAGCAGAGGCAGATTTCTCAAATGAGCCAGAGTTATTTGCCCAAGTTTTATTCACCTTTTTCTTAGGTTCTATTTGTTTATTTGGAGGTTTTTTCTCTCAAATAAACTACTGTCAACATGACTAGCAATTTTAAACTTTCTCTTAATTTGAGTATCTGATGGGAATAAGATGCATTGCAACACATTTATTATATATTAACATTTTCTCATATATATACACATATACATGCATACAGAACTCCACCCATAACACAGACTTGGAGTGTTCTGGTTTGATTTATGAATTCAGGATTATGCTGGGAAATAAAGATTTGTGTGTTTGTAAAGGCAAGTAAGGAAGATAAAGCTTTCATTGTGGCAGAAGGTTGTTATGACTCACCTTCCTGCTATAATATATTTTAGAACTTCTGGCCCATCTGTTGCTGGTCTGGAGACGACTTACACAGGTGGCAATGGTTTCTCCACATCCTACAACAGCCAGAGATGGTTGAACCTGTACTTGTCTGCTTGCAAATTCCTGGACTTGGCCCTAGCTTTGCCATCTGAAAACCTGCCTCAATTTCAAATGTGAGTAGAAGATACTGTCATCTAAGTTTTTGGATGATTTTCTATGCCTCTTGGTAAAATTCTGCTATATAAAAGCCTTTGTTTTTCTCTCTTCTTTTTTTCTTTGGACTTTACCATCACAGTACCTGAGTGGCCCCCAGGGCAATTGATGCTGCACATAAAATTAGTTCAAGCTGGTTTGATTTAGCCTGTGTCAAGAGATTTGCCRTACTTGAAAGCTCATCAGTAGTAGTGATTTACTCAAGTATTTTATTTTTAAAGTACTTAGCTGCAGTAATGCCTAAGAACTGAAAATACACCCACCCATCTCAGTGAGTAATGCATGAGATCAGAGGACTGCATGTCACCTCAGCATGACTTGCTTAAATTACTCCTGTGCAGTCTGTCTGGACGATGTGGCAACAAACCTCCTTAAAAGGGGACCCTATAGGTTTTCTTGGTCAGTAGCAGTCAATGTGCGCAAACTGCTTCCTTGGTGCCTCTGCAATCCCGTTCCATTGGAGAAAAATGAATGCAAAACAACTGCCATTTGCTGAAGACCCTGGAAATGAGAGGGAACCAAGGACAAAAGAAAGTGTCTTGTCTCTTCCTTTACACTGCACACCGATGACTGTGTGAGAGCTGCTGCCCTGACACAGCTCTGTAGACATTTAGTCACCCCTAATTATCCTCTTGTTTAAAAGACACTCATGGGTTAGAGTGTGGAAGGACTTGCACACACTGTGTCGGGTTGTGCCCTGTAGTATTTCTAAATTGAAAAGTAATGTTGAAGGTCTTTTCATTTATTTTATTTTCTGGGAATTTGGCTCATAATTCTTGTCCAGTTCTCCAAGCAGTCCTAATCATTTTAATTAGGTCATTACTGTGCATTTCTGGAAAGACAGTAGTCATGCTGAATCACACTGGTTTTTGTAGAGTTCTCATGGAGGCTTGAATTGAAGTTTTAATGACAGAAACTTTGATTTCCTTTATAGTTTATAATACAAGTAGCCAGTCCTTGCAGTGTAGCAAGGTGCAGGTAATGGAATGATCCACTTGGTCTCACTGGGCTATGAACAGATAAAATAACTGAGTTTTTGTTACCAACACGGTATATTGAGAACATTTCGTATGTATGCATTGCAAATGTGCAGGAAAATCTAAGTAACATATATTTTATAATTCAGAAYTGCTTTCAGTTCTCTTGCACACAACGAGGATGTTAATACTACCAGTTTTAGCTTCTCTGCCATATCCTGCTCTTGGCATCCTTAAATAAGAAACTCTAAAGGAAAAAGATAAAGCCATGTTACCTCCTGCTTTTCAGAACATGCCTTTCTTATTCTTTCTTGTCAAAGACTAATATTTTCTTGTGGGGGCTGATTTGGGTTTCTTCTTTCTTCTCATCTTCTCTGATTCTTCACTAGATTTCCTCATCCATTCATATTTTTTGATTGATCAGAAAAGCCTGCATGTTCTGTAAGGATAATGTCTGCTTGTGTTATCTCATGGCAGGTATCGCTGGGCTTTTATTCCAGAAGCATCAGATGATTCGGGCTTGGAAGTACGAAGACAAGGAACACATCAGAGGGAATTCAAACCCTATGTGGTGCGTCTGGCAAAACTGCTGCGGAAAAAAGCAAAGGTATGTTGCTTTCTTCCAGTTTTGCTTTTCACTGAAAAGTTTCATGTACAGTAACTCACAGCAGTGTTTCAGTTTGGATATTTTAATTTTTTTGAACAACAAAGAACGGAAAGGACTGTATCCGGTGTGGGAGATTCYCACTAGTGTAGTCTCAAGTCAGCATCAGGCAAAAACCACATGTAAGTATAGAAAACAAACAAATCAAACAAACAAAAAACTCAAAGCCCAAACCAAACAAAAAACCCCAAAACTAATCAGACAACAGAACAATCCATAATCTGCTATTGTCGAAAGGACTATGGTCACTGACTTTGGATTTCTAAATTAAAATTATTAGTTAATTAAAAAGTAAAATATGCTCCATTGTCTAATATATAAAGTCACTTTCAGATAGCCACTCATATATGTAGATACTACTCTACCTACCTATCTTTGGAAGTAGAAAACCAGTTTTGTTATTAATAATCAAATATTTAAAAAACTGTTGCATTGCTAAACATGACAGAACCAAGAGTGTTGAGACTGAGCAGAGCCAGGTGCTATGATGAGGAGAAGGAAGCAGAAATCAGTAGAAAAGTTTTGAGGAAATCTTGGCTGCACAGTTTGTAAAGTGGGAGCAGAATAAGGGTTGTCATTATGTTGGTGCATGGGGTGTATTAAACCCCCAGTTTGGTGGGGGTGGAGGCCTGATCTGCTGATGAAGCTGATGGAAGCTGGCCAAGCCCTGTCCCAGGGAGATCCCTTCTGCTGCCATGAAGTAAGAACATTGCTGCCAGATATTTTGCTCCTCCTGCTCTGAGGACAGAGGCCCCCTGGTCAGGCAGTTCACTGGAAAATGTTGCTGGGTGAGCCAGGGAAGCAGGGAGGAAGTGCAAAGCCACATGGGAGAAAGTTTAGAAGTTTTATTCTGAGGTTTCCCTCCAAATAGATGGCATTGTCAGGGCTGCAACACTGGCAACTTGCTGTAGCTACTGCATTTACAGTCTCTAATGAGTGTCTTCAGTGAGTAAAGAAACTACTGCTGCGATACAAGAGGCTACATTAAATTTATGGATAACTTAGTGGCAGGCAGATCTGCACTACTGAAGCAAGGCTCACATTTATAGGGGATAAACCTTAATCTGAAGCACATCTGCATTCTTGATTTTATCATTTTTGAACCATGAAGATGAGACTGAATTTCTCCTCTTGCATGTATAAAGTAATAATGAGTTTTAACTGCCTGCTTATCAGGCATAGCCCCTAACCCTGGTGTTCAATATAGTGTGCTGTATCTCTTAGAAAGCTGTCAGACTCCAAGTAATGAGTTTATACATCATATGTGATTTATAAATATACATGCTGCTGGTAAGTACTGTATGCTGAGATAGATGCCTGAAGTCAGGACTCCCACAGTATGCTTCAAGAATACAGAAAACTTCCTGGAATTTCTGGAACCCCCTAGTCATGGCAGCAGTTGCACACTGAACCATAGGTAGGTGTATGATGATGAGATAAACATGAGTTAATGAATATTGACTTCAGGCCTTTTCTGCTTTATGCAAATGAGAATACTGTTACATATTGCTGTGGCGTTTTCTTAGAAAATAACTGAGAAAAACTGAGTAGATCTTAATTTTCCTTCAGGGCACTCTGACTCATGTTTAGATTCATGTAGTACAGTGTTGCTCAAGCTCTGTTACCAAAAACTTCCTTCAGCACTGCTGGAAATAAATGGAAGCACAAACTGGCAGTGCTGTTTTTACCCAATAGTGTCTTGGCCGTACTAGCTTGAGTCTGCCATTTCTGGATTGTGGACTTGTCGGGGCGGGTGATTTTTCTAGCTGAAGCACAGCACCCAACCAAGCAACTGTACAGCCTTCATGGCAAAGTATTATTTTCATATATGCAATGCAGTCTGAAAGTTCTCCTCTTTCCTTCCACAGGACAAACAGGAGGACTTTAAGACGGTGGTTTTGGAGGGAATGGAGATGGCCAAGCATCAGGTGAGGGTGGCCTTTGATGCTTGAGTTCTGAAACAAGCTTGCCATAATAGTACCATCACCTCAAGGCCCTGGGCACTCTTTAGCATTCAGTAAGAACTGAGAGAGATCAGATTTGTTATAGAACAAAGCTGAGAGATTTTTGAGATGAAAGGACAGGAAGGACCTTATTTTTATAGATAACTTAAAGAAAAAAAAAATTAAAGTTGGTTTCCTATATGAAATACATTACAAAAAGCTAATGTTAATTCTAAGAAGAATTATGTTTGCAAATCATTATAAAATTAAATTGTAAAATAATTTTTGTCAAACACCAGGTGGGAAACACAATCACTGATAAGTCTCTGTCAAATTAACTGTTGTTTTAAGCATCTGTGGAACTAGTGGTGTTTGCTTAGCTGATATGGCCATGAGGAAATGGCTTGAATGGGTTGTATTTCATTGCTCAGAATTAGTACTCTTTGCACATGCAGACCATTTGCTTGGCTGCTGTGTGACACCAACCCTTGCTGCATGCTGGGGGCACTCCCTGCTCACCACCCGATAATGCTAAGCATGATACGGAACCAGTATGGAAAAGTTTCTCCTCTGTGAATCCGGTGGGAAGTTTTTTAAGGAGAAACTCTAAAAATTAGTAGCTTTGTTAAAAGAAGGAGGCATCAACAACTCCTGTGTTGGAAATTCAGTCTTCCCTTTGTTTTGGTTTGGTGTGAGCCTTTCTTTTCTGGAGACTTGTAAAGCTAGAATAGTGATCTCCTGTGGCAGGGAGCCAAGCCACCAGATTAAAATACTAAATACATTCATGTTGGATTTAAACCTAATTGGGATTTGTGAAATAGATGCCATTTAGGCTTCTGAATTACAGAACAGTTGCTTTATTTAAAGGGCAAAAACTGTATTTGTTTCAATTTCAACTTCAGGTATCATCTCTTGAAGAAAATCTGTTTGCTCAAATGCTGTGCAATCAGTGATCCTTATGCTCTGCTCCGACTTCTGTCCTTTCCTGTTTATTCTCCTTTCATTACCAAGCAGACCTCCCACCTTCACTACAGGCACTGCCAGGGCTGTGGGACAGAGGTGCTGGTCAGGGGTGGATCAGGAGTTGGCTCTTCTTGGTGAGGCCTTTGTGCTTCTTTTCTCCTCCATTGCAGAATAAAATCCAGCATTGCTGGAGTTCTACTTCATGGTAGAAGCTCTCCCATACTGCTTCGTCAGTAACAGTACACACAAGGTGTTTCTAATGGTGATAGTACCCTATTGTCTAGATTTGAGTATGTTTTTTGACTCAGAGAAAAAGGAAATGAGTGAAGAACTGTGTAAGAACCTGGATGTTGTTGCTTGGGTATTTCAGTATGCAGATATTTAAGGCAGCCCTAAGCAGGGTTACAGCAGTGTGCTGCTGCCCGTGAGCATCTGGTGTGTGACTGCTGCCTTCACTTGTGGGGTTCCTGAAATTCTTTCCTTTGAAATTCCCCCCATGAAATGGAAGGAGCATAACTGAGTTCTGCTGAGAACACGCAATGAGTAAACCATTTTCCTTTGAGGACATCTTCAAGTGTTTTTCAGAACCTCCATGTGTGTTATTTTTGATACTAAAAACAGCATTGCCTTTGTTCTTCCTGAAGACTGAACTCAAGCTGCAAAGTGAAAATGCTTTGTATCTATTTTAACTTCCTCTGGGGTTTATCATCACTGATGCTGGCAGTAGGGTGAAGTGTGAATGTTGCTGGAGAGGAGCCTGCTTTGGAAAGCAGCTGAAGTAGCTCACAACTTCCAGCTGTCACCAGCTCAGGCCATTTGTGTTATCCCACAGGCTGCTGCACCGGCAACAGCTCTGCAGGGCAGCATGGTGGGGGCTGCCTTGCTTTTGGACAGCCCTGGGCTGAGGCGTGGGACTGTTGCCCACTGCACCTCTCCTCCTAGTGTCAGCTGAGTGACTGCCACCTGTACACTCCAGCCACTGCCTCTGCAGGGCATGGTGAGGGGGAGCAAGGAATCTGCTTTGGAAGCTGCACTCCAGTATATGTGTGTTTTGTTGATGGGACAAATATTTTTGGACTTTAGAGAAATACTTTATTACACATTAGTCTTTTATTTTTACCTGTCCTTTTTCCATTTTGTCCTGTATTATTTCCTATGTGTCTGTATTTGCAGAAAAACCCGGAGGAGGATAGCTCAGGAAAAACACTAAGTTGGGAACCAGGTCACTTGCTTTTAACCATCTACACCGTTCGCAGCATTGAGCAGCTTTTGCCTTTCTTCAATGTACTCAGCCAAGTTTTTAACAGCAAAGTCACAAGCAGATGTGTTGGACACTCAGGGAGCCCTGTCCTTTACCCCAACTGTTTTCCAAGTAAGGACATAAAAATGGAGAACCTCAAGACCTTCTCCAGCAAAGCAAGACAGAAGATAGAAGAAATGGTTGAGAAGGATTTTCTTGAAGGCGTCATAAAATCATGAACCAAACTGGTACTACTCAGCCTATATGTMGTGTAACTATTTAAATGAAATACTGTATCTTTCCCAGTTGTACAGTATTCTTTTCTTATTTTGTATGTAATGAAATACTTAATGTTGTATTTAAGTTAAATATTTGTAAATAAGAGAAGTTCTGGATGTGGCCTGAATCAAGTTTAAATATTGGTGGCTCATATTGATTATGGTGCCTACTATTTACAGTAAATGTTTTGTTGTCTTGAGTTCTGTCTTTAAAAAAAAAACTAAAAAAAAATACAAGGTGCACATTTTTTCAGTTCGTTTCCAGTTTATTTTTGTCTTTTTTTTTTTTTTTTTATCTGTTGCAACTCGTGCTTATTTAATAACCTGGAAAATGCTATTCTGGCAGGAGTTAATACAGGACTACAATGAACTATGTTTGTCAGAGGTAGACACCCTGAATCAAAGTATGCCAAGGAGGATACTGGTGTGTTTAAAATATTGCATCCTGTTGGCCCAGCCCCTTTATGGTGTTGGGGAGCAGAAAGGGCCACAGAAAACAAACTTGTCTCTGTCCCTTTCCTCTCAAGTGTGATTATAAATGCTATTACTGCAAATCACTTTATAAATAATTTCATAAAATGTCTAATGAAGATAATATTGCAATAATAGATTATTATTTGCAAATATTCTTTTTCATTATATTGTTTCCCCCTCAAAATGAGGTGAAGTGAATCTCAAGACGAGTGACAGACTCTGTCTTACACTGTTTGCCCACAGATGATTGGGCTAGTGGGGCAAGGTGGGGATGATGTTCCTGCAGCAACCACTGCGCTGCAGCCACTGTGAGCACAGTCACAGCAGAGCTCCGGTCATGCAGCCATGGCCAGTGCTCTGAGGGTGTGGGAGTTGGACTTCAGGCATAATGTGACAATGAGCTAAGCTGGGATGGGGAGGGGAGGGCTAGAATTCCTTCTGGGCATGGCCATGGCCTGTCAAGAAGCCAGACAAACTCGGGGAGGGGAATATTTAACAGCAAGAGCATTTCATTAAGAGGTAAGTTGCTAAAGGAGGTAAAGAATAAGCAGAGCAATATTCTGCTCAGTTTTGATCAATCCTTGCTACTSCCAGGAAGGGCTGGCTATGTGCACGCTAGCACGTGGTAAAAAAAGTAGTATTAAAAAGTAAGGGAAGTCGTGTACTTTGACTGCCATTTGTTATATAGGCTGGGGCGGTGCTCCTCTTCCACCAGCGAGGTGGAAAACAGCCAGGCTCACTTCATGGGCGAGGGCATCTGCATTCTCCTGTGGAATGTTAGAAAAGTTAGTTATGCTGCTGTCAGCATGAGAAGGTTAGAGAAAATATGTGATATTAAGGCAAGCATTTTCCTGCAAATGTTGTGTTCACTATATTGCTCCATCAGCCTGAGGTATGTTCTGCCACTGCCATCATGCTGGCAAAGAGAAGCAGGTTGGAGCATGTGAAGGGGCGAGAGCAAGACCACTGCTTTTGCTGTCAATTTTAAGTTCAGATGTGGACTAACTTAATAGCAGCCAGAATTTTTTTTCTATTTTGCCTCTTATGAAATCATGCAGTTAGGGGTTTGGTAACTTCCTTCTTAACCCTGAGCTCTCATAAGGCTGATTGTCTTTTCAAAATCATCTGGTGTTAAATCTGCCTTTATAAACATTTATATTTTCCTTTTGAAGATAAACATTGAGAACATTAAACATTACTTTTCTAAATAAAATAAAATCCAAAGCGACTTTTTGTGATCACTAAGTCTTTTTTCCAAATTTAGCATTTGTTAAGTGGGATTAAATGAGTATGGAAACGTACTTTCTTCATGACCCCAAGCTAAACAGAAGATTGTTTAATATGAACAAGCCCACCTCCTATACAAGTTGTTTAAGCTCTGACCTGTGTGTCTGCTTCAGCGTAGATTCTGACGACATCCTCTGTTCCTGATGGACGGACAAATGCTCGAGACAGTTTGTACTTCTTTACAAGGCCATCAATCTTCTCCTGTAGCCCTGGCGGTGTCAGCGCCCGCCTCTCTGCGTCCGTTGTGTCGATAACGCGCCTGTCTGCGACCTGCGGCATCAGAAGCAGGATGAGACAGATATTCAGGGTTTGATATGTTGTGCTGCCTGAAGAAGAGTTCAATTTGGGAGCTAGTAAAGGGCTACTCAAATGCTTGGCATCCCTGCTCAGCATCTATTAACCAAGTCCTGAGAGGCTTCAGCTGCTCAGTTTGAAAAAATAGTCAGTTCTGAACATGCCTCCTTGGTCCTACTGAAGTGAAGCTACAGCTTCTCCCAGTATATCAGAAACTTAAACTCTCTCCTCTGGTTAATTTAGAGCCACAAGATTCCTTACTGTGTCTAATAGAATGCTACTACATGGCAGCCTGTTCTGCTTAAGCTCTTTGTCTGAGTATCGGAAAGGATAAAGAAGCAAGAGTTTGAACATTTAAGTTATACACAGCAAGAAAAATCCAGCTGCCCAGCGGGGAGGTACCTTAGAAAAGCAGGATTTTTCTAATTTGAAAGTTAAGAAAGAAATTCAGAGTTAAAATATGAACAGTTTTGGTCAGGTTTTTCCATTTAACATAGTTAGCTATTATTTCATCAATTTTGTAAGTCATATTTCTATTTTAGACRAAGTGAAATTCTGGTCCCTCCTCGGGGTTTTTTCATGGCTTCTTTGGTCTACTACTCTGTTTCAGCTTTAAAATAAAGCTTATCTCAATGTGTGCAGGCACAAGACACTCACAGCAGGGCCCCCAGAAGCTGCTGTAGCCTGAGCCAGAATGGCTTGTAACTCACCTGAATTTTGAGCAGCCGATTGGGAAGGTCAGTGTAGAGGGCATCCCACTGTTGCACAGTCAGACCCTTCAGAGCCAGGATTGCTTCGATAACCAGCATGTCCGAGACAGCATCGCCAACAGTCTGTCAGCAGGGAGGGAAAAACACTGGAGCAGTCAACACCGAAGACAGGGAGGCAGGATTTGATCAGTAAGCTTCCAGCAGTCCCCCGCAGTAGCCTGACAGAAACTCACAAACAGGATTAGCCTCATGACTGGCAACACAGTGACTCGATTCTCTCAGTTTTTACCTGATTAATCAGGTCAATCGTGTTCTCGAGCATCTTTGCTGCTTCTCGTTTTTCATCATCTTTCTCCTCTTTTACCAGTTGTCGTATTTTAGTTTCAGCAGCTTTACTAAACAATACCTAGAAGAAAAAGGTGAGAGCTTGTCAACATCAAACCAGGATATGTGCAGCAATGAGGAAAAAACTTTTACCGTCTAAGTCCAAATAACCATTATTAATGTTTGCTACCATGCATTCCCATCCCCACACAAAGCACAGAAGAGCTGGTGGCAGTGCTACGATAAAGACAGAAGTGGGAAACAAGTCTATTTTCAAACAAGGAGGAAAAAAGTCTTGTTTATAAAAGTAAGTTGAGTGGAAAGACCTCCTTCTCTAGCTAATCTAACTAAAATTCTGTACCTACTGGCTGATCGTATGCATTASGTGCTCATACTTACTGTGCCATGTCCGTTTGCCTCAAAATAAACACCAACATCAAACTCCTGGGCCTTGTGGTGCAAGTGTTTCACTCCTGT
Organism: Amblyornis subalaris; assembly: GCA_018881555.1. NCBI lineage: Eukaryota > Metazoa > Chordata > Aves > Passeriformes > Ptilonorhynchidae > Amblyornis > Amblyornis subalaris. Next base: position 6,870,664 of record JACAXG010000002.1, read on the forward strand.
TTTGACACAGTGCACAGGTACCTGCAGCCCAAGGAAGTGCAGAGAATGGCAACAAGGTTACAGACTCTCCTCAGAAAGTGGGAACTGCAGCTGAAGTGCCGAGAGCTGAGAACCAACGTGGATGAACTATTAAAAACTCACCCATGTTTTACAGCCACTGACAAAATTCTCCCCTATTTCTGCACACCCAAATAAAAAATACTTCATTTATTCAAGTGTAAATAAAGGCTAATTAAAGAAATAGAGAAATAAACTCCAAACCTAGAAAAACCCAATTCAGTTTATGGTTTCAGGGAACACACCAGATTCTCATACAAGCAGAAATGATACCTTCGCTCAGCTTCTGTAGTGAACATTTAGCTTGCTGCAGAAAATGAAACAATCAGTGTCAAAGCATCATGGAGCCTTTACCAACACACTTTGTCATAAAGCTATAAAGTCCTCAACTTGTTTGAGAAGTACCAAGGGATTTCATTAACCTTTTTTTAAATTAATAAAAGCTGACTAGAACTTTTTAAGCTTTGCTATCTTGTGTCTCCTTTGCCACCAAGAATTTAGTCACTAAGTTGAAAGAGTAATTTATTTTCGCCGGATTTAAATTTTCCTGTCAATCATTTTACAGTAGCATTTACTTTAAAAGTAAACAAATGTAAACTACCAAGAAAAAACATGGAGAATACCTTCAGTGTTTCCTGGAGGTAGCGTGTTGAATTCCCATTGGCATAAGCTGTTTGTACCACTGCCATCTTGAAGTTCTGTCTCACCTGAGCAAACCAATAAACCAAGTTTTACTGTCCAATAGGCACATAGCCAAACAGGTAGGGTAAATGGAAGGATAATCAGAACTGTTAAAGAGACAYTTATAGCTCCTGGGCATCAGAGGGAGGCACCAGCTCACTGAGAACTTCTATATATTTAAAACAACATGAATTCTGTTCAAGTCTTCATTCATCCTGTTTTTGTTTTTCTTGGGGGTGGCTGAAGCAGCTCTTCAAGCTTAGACTTTCCAAAAACCTTTTTAGTCACACCAATGAGGTACAGGACTGATCTCTTTTTAAAGCAGGTTCACTTTAGGTAGATGTAGAGAGACCACATACAGAACAACTAACACAGTTTCCTTAGACTATTTTACACTTTACAGATTAAAATGCCAGCATTCATTTCATGTATTAGAATTACCTTGGCAAGAAGTTCTTTCAGGAAGATACTAATTAAAGTTGCTATTTTATCTCCATCAATCAGGTGAAAATGGCCAGCTATGTCTTTATAGTAATAAACAATTCTGTCTGCATCACCATCAAATGAGCAGCATCTCTCATTGGGCTTCATGTCTAGTCCTAGTGCACAGAGTTACAAATGCAAGTTAAAGACAGGAAAAGAAACAAAATGTTTAAATTAGTCCCAGTGTGGATCTCACACGCAAAAATGATGCTCTGAAATAGACATTGCTTTTACTAAGTCACTTGCAACAGGGAACATGTATTGAATGGCAACCAAAAAGTGCATATTCAGATCAAAAATGTAAGCACTAGTATCAAAAATGCACGTTCTCTAAGCATTAATGATGATGCCACATCTTCTCCCCAGATGTGTATGAAAACCAGTCCCAGAACGACTGCATGTAGTCACAGCTCTAAATTCTGGAAATAAGTTGAATGTCAGCTATGGCACAGTGTTAAAACCCTTGCAGCAGCAGAACACTCACCCCTTTTCTCACACCCCCAGTCCTTGCTGACACACCAATGCCACACAGGGATGAACTGCTTTTTAGCTAAGGTATATCTTTCTTTTCTTTTGATGCCACGGGGTCAYATTAACCTCAAGAGTCCATTTCTCAGAAACTGCAGCTGGCCATTCCCTAGGCTGGTTTCAGAGACCCTCAAGAACACATCAGGAAGCTCCTAAGGACATACCACATCCTGTAACCCCTTCTTGGGAAAAATATTTTAGTACACAAGCAGACAGAAAAACAAGGACACCTTGCCCTTCAGAGCACAGGAAATTATACCCCAAGCCTTGCCTGTTTCTTCTCTTACTTGCCTAGTGACACAGGACAATACATCCCACTGCCAGTGAGGTCCAGAAGACAATGCATGAGGTTATGGCAACTCCAAAATTTAACAGTTTGAGACTCTCTATGACATTAAACAGGAAGCTGATACAGCTTAACACTTCAGAGAAATCAGATAATTTATTTCAGTCACTGATTAGGAAAACACATTTTCTTTTCAGAGCACAGCGTTGCATGGAAATGACTCTACTCAGGCACAGTTAAAGCCAGGATCCAGATGTGAGGCACAAACATCCATCCCCAGCAGGTACTGCCACTGTGCTGCTCCCAGCATTGCATTTCTCCAGCACAAAACCAGAGAGGGAAAGGGAAACAACATCAGAACCTGGTGTTCAGATTTGGCCAGCAGCTGCCATGAGAGCGCAGCTGTCCAATGGAGAACTCAGTTTAGAACCAAAGAACCTTATAACCAAACCAACCTGCTCTCCCAGTTCAGGGATTTTCTTTTATACACTTTCCAGAGAATTGGTTGAAATCATTTCCTCACTGGTTTATGTCAAACAGTCAGCCTGCTGGCACCAAGCTGTTAATTAACCCAGCCCTTCTGCAGGAACCCGGAAAAGTGTTTCTTCATAATACAAAGGGGAGTAAAACAAATAACATTAAGCCAGTCCTGACTGATCTTTGTACTCTGCCAGTTTAACATTCAGAAGAGATTGTCAAACATGTTTCAGCCAGTCAGAGAGATACTGTGCTCCTCCAAGCAGTTTAGACTAAGATAAACTAGGGATGTGCCAAACCTGGCCATACTATTCCTTCCTTCCATTGCACAAGGAGAGCCATTCGTGGAGTCACTCAGAACAGGGAGCTCCACTTATCCCAAGATGTGCATCCTTGCTAAACCCTGCTCTTTCACACCAGGAGAGGAGGTAATGCAATACAAAATTACTGACTACATACCTCCAGGTGGTTTTTGATGAACTTTCACAAAATCTGCACCACATAAGTGATTGAGCTTCTCCTTGGTTCCATCATTATATATGTGAATTAGCACCTCTTGTGGAAAGTAGGGCTTCATTTCTGATAGTTTCAGGGCTCCTATTCCATTGGCACAGTCAATCTTCAGGTGCCTCTGACTCTCTCCAGAGCAGTGAGACTTAGCACAAGGGAAGAAGGGGCAAAGTGAACTCTTAACCTAGAGAGACCACACCTAGAGGCATGCTGAATTAGAAACTTCAGACCCAAAGAGGCTAACAAACAGAAAACACTCATTTTGTATAATTGCACGAAGAAGACAACATCCACTATTCACCTGTTTTATCAGTTCCATAAAAGCTTTGGATAGTTTTTCATAATAACCTTCCAGTGTTGCTTTCCCATACTGCCCTTGGGTGTTTTGACAGCAGACCATGTAATGGAGCTGTGGTGTTGTGACCAGACCATAATCTAGTGTGAAATAAAAGGCATGATATTCAGAAATAGAATTGCAACTTAATTGTTGCTTGAAAGTTGTACAGTAAACARACAAACAACAGTGCAGGAAACACATATGAAATTTTTCAAGTTCTGTTGTGAAAACATGACCCTCCCCTGCCCCCCTTGCATTAAAACCAAACAACTGCCCTGAAAGAAGATTGCTACCAGCAAGAATGGAAATGTATCTGTTTTGTTTTAGGGCTACATAAAAGAGTCACATTTACATAAAAGACTTGAAATGAGATTAGAATTGCAGAAGTGTGACATACCATGGTACTGACCACCTAGAACCTGGATACCATCTATTACTGACTGTGAGAGCTTCTTGCTGCTTGGCCTGGAAAACAACAAGTACAGCTGATAATCTTGGCAAACATATTTATCTACGGACTTGGGAAGGAAGCACATGTGGAAGACTCTATAAGCTTCCAGCTAGTAGATTTAGATCCACTGTGAAGAAGTCCATACCTTTTTCGACTGCAGGCAATTCCCAATAAAGAAGTTTGAAAGCCAACACCCCAGGGAAATGCAAAGACAAGCAAACTGCTGAGCACAGGTTGACATTACACGGTACCCAGAAAAAAGCCCCACACCATGATTCACACACACTATTCAGAAACAGTGCTAGGAAGTTCATGTAGCTATCTGGGAAACTAACATAGCAACAGCATTGAAAACTTTTGCTTGTTGCTGTAATCATAAATTTAGGCATTAAAAAAGCATAATCTGGCTGCAGAGGGTGAAACATCCCAAAAGTACCCATGAACACAGCACTGGCACTTCCATAAGAGCAGGATACATCTACAGCCTTTTGTCATTACCTGGTGTCTCTACCAATAAAAACTGAAGCATCTTTGTGCAGGTTTACTGCTGCTTTTTGGCAGATCTCAGTTATCACTTTTTGTAATTCCTGCTCCTCTGCATTTGCTAGTTGTGTGGCATACTCTTCCCAGGAGGGGTGCAGCATTTCCCCAAGAGGATCAACCAGCTTTATGCCATTGTCTTCCTTAGAAGAAAAAAAAGAACAAAAGATAATAAGTCTAAAAATGGGGAACTTACTTAATAAAATCTCTTTGAAGACAGCCAACACAAGGTTCAATCATGTTGCTTCTTTAAAAGTGAAGAACTTCTGGGATGCAGTAGCTCAGCTGTTTATTTCAGAGCCCAAAAAAAGTACTATAACCAGCATACCAAGCAACCAACTCTTTCTCCCTTATAATTCTGGTATGAGATTCATTTGACATTAAAATGACATGAGGAGATTCTAACAACCTTCAGTGCTCCACAGCAGCAGCAATCTAAATGCCTCGTTTGTAATTGCTGCATTTGCATGTTTATTTGTAAAACTTACAGACTTTATTCAAAGGTCTCTGTCTTCTCAAGGGTACTCCTGAAGATTCCCAACACTAGAAAGTTACATTGCAATATAAAATGTTTCCTATGTTACACCATTTCCACATGAGAAAAAACGACCCCTGGGTGTACAAGGACAAGTAACTTCAAATATGTCAGAGATGGTATTTACAGGGAGCAGGCTAAATATTTTAGGCAGGTCCAAGTGTCTTCAGCATCTGATCTCTCAGTCCCATGACGAGCTTTGATTCCACTAAACTGATCACATCTTTCCATCATTCTAACAAAACACTTCACATCATTCCATCAAATTGGCCACATGTTTAAGGAAAAGGCTGTTCTTACTTCAGGATTGTGAGATGCTGTAACCATTATGCCAATGGTCGCTGCCAGGGCTTTGGACCTGAGGATAGCCAGGAGGCCCATGCGGAACACGATGTGATCTAGCTGCTCGGCCTTGGTGCGGAATCCGGCTGTGCCATACTGCAGGGTCAGTCCGGCAGGCTTGGGGTGCAACGCCGAGTACCTTTTAAGGGCTTCAGAATCCATTTCTAGATAAGGAAGCAACAGAGATCGAAGTGAGAGAAGAAAAGCCACTGTAACTGGTTTCACGTTTTGAAGCCTGCGGGTTCCTTAAGCCGCTCTCATCAATCTCTTGGTGGGACTGCGGGGGGGCCCACGGCCAGAGTGAAGGAACCTCTAATTCCCTGCAGAGCACTGGATAAACAGAGCGCGATCAGATTTAAGATCACACAGGGATGAGGCGAGGGGCGCCACTTTTCCCAATCGGCTGGATCCAGTGGTCCTGACAAGTTCCCGCAGCGGGAGCTTCCCGTTTGTCACCGGTGCGCTCGGGCGCGGCTCCATACACTAATTTCCGAGCCCCAAAGCAGCCTGTCCTGCCTTCCCAAGACCTTGCAGGGAAACGCCCAGCGGTGTCCCCGGGATGTTCCACGCGGACGGCGGCTCCGTGCGGACCGGCAGACAGCGCCGGGCCGGGCGRGGCCAGTCGGACACACGCCCCCACGGGCGCCTCCAGCAGCCGCCCCCTGCACGGCTGAGTCCCTCGGGACCCCCGGCGACGGCGCCCGGACGCAGCCGCTGGAACGAGAAGGGACGGGAAGGGAAGGGAAGGGAAAGGACGGGATGGGGCGGGACGCGACCGAGCCCCTCCGGCACCGCCGCGCGCCCCGCACGGAGCCGGCGCGGCCACGCCCACTCGCGGCGGTACCGACCAACGGCCGCGCGGAGGGCGGGGCCTCAACCGCTACGTGGCGCCTCAGCCACGCCCACGCCCCGGAGCCGCGCTGGGCTCCGCCCCCGCCCCGCCCCATCCCGGCGGGAGCATCCGGCGGAACGTCCGGGAATGGCGGCAGCGGGAGCAGACCGGGCGGAGCTGACTCGGGCTGCGCTCGCCCTGACACCCGGTCTCCCACAGCTACGCTGACATCACGCTCGGACTCCAACGTTGCTTCCCCAGTGCGCTCGTTTTGGCTGGGGCGAAGTTAATTTTCTTCTCAGTGGCTGGTAGGGGGCCGCGTTTTGAATCTGTGCTGAACACAGTGATGATAATATAAAGATGTCTTTGTTATTGCTGAGCAAGGCTTACACGCAGCCAAGGTCTTTTCTGCTTTTCGTACTTCCACGGCTGGGGAAGAGACTGGGAGTGCCTGGGAGGTGGGGAGGAGACACAGCAGGGACAGGTGACCCGGACTGACCAAAGGGACATTCCAGACCATATGGCATCATGCTCAGTACATAAAGTGGGGGAAGAAGGAAGGAGGGGACGTTTCTAGGTGATGGCGTTTGTCTTCCTAAGTCACGCGTGAGGGGGCCCTGCTCTCCTAGAGATGGCTGAACACCTGCCCGCCCTTGGGAAGCAGGGAATTCATTCCTTGTTTTGTTTCGCTTGCACGCTTGTGCACGGCTTTTGCTTTACCTATTAAACTGTCTTTGTGTCAACCCGCGAGTTTTCTTCTACCCTTCCGATTCTTGCCCCGATCCCCACAAGGGTGGGGCAAGCGCCTGTGTGGGGCTAGGGCTGGACCACGACACCCGGACAACACCGGGGGTATCTGCTGATAAATAACATAAATAATGTATCACTGCCCACGCACATCAACGGGAGGCTCCATTCTGCGCTCTTCTCCATCCCTGAGCCCGGCACGGCCCGCAGGGCTCCGCCTGGCTCTGGGCGGCACCGGGGTACAGCCCTGCCCGGTGTGGAGCTGTGTGGGCCAGGCTGCTGAGCGCTGTGTGTCCAGCCGTGTTTAATCAAATTCTGCCCTTAGGGAATCGCAGGGCTTCCCTGTGGTGCTAAACCTCACCATGCGCCAAACCCCGGGGTTTGACTCCAGCTCTCTCGTTGTAGGCGTGTGTGCAATGGCTGTCACGGTAAAAGAATGCCTGGAGCTCCAGCTGCTGGAGGTGGAAATGCTCCTTTCGATGTTTCCCAAAAGAGGAGAGTTCAGTCTGGATGAGGATGCCGTGCCCAGCATCCAGTGCTACCTAAGGAACGCTGATGGAGCCCTGCCCCCGCAGCTGGAATATCGCATTGCTCTTGATGTAGGGGAGAACAAGGTGAGACCTGTCAGGGAGACCTGTTCATGGGTGTTGTTTGCTTTACTCCTGCTGCACACACTTAAAAACTCTGCCCTGAAAAAAGGGGGTATAAAAGCTGCCTCATTTTTGCTTGCTGTTGCAAAAGTCAAGAGTAACAAAGAACTCTTGGCTGCTACTAACATTCACTGTGCATTTGAAATGCAGCAATGTAAAAATAGCCCCAAATGGCAGAACACAATTAAGAGGAGTCACACAAACACTAAAATAAAACCAGCCTATGAGCAGAGAAACCAAACTTGCAGTATAAGGAGTTAAAATAGTTTATCTGATAAAAGAAAGGGCTGCATATGACAACTAAGTGATGTAAATACTTGCACAGAGAACATAGGTCTGAGTGCATACTAATGCAATGAGTAGAAATTGAGAAAAGACAAACTCAGCCTAAAAGCCATTTTCCTCAGAACTAGGATAATTAAACATTAGAACAATTTACTGGGTAGCAAGTAGACTTGTGATTTTTTGGAAACTTAGGTACAAGCTTAGGTATCTTTCTAAAATGCACCCTTTCACCAGCCTTCAGAGAGAAGTTTTATGAACTGTGTAAGAGGGCTTGTGTGGGAGTAGTGCATTTTTTCCACAGCAGATTGTCAAGGAACTTGGAAAGATAATTAGTCATTTCATGATTCACTTCTCCCTGCAGGACTAATCATATGATTGTACACTGTAGTGAGTACCCCCTAATGGTCCACAGGAGCTTGAAGCACTGAGGGTGCCTGGAAGGACACATAAATCCTTTCCTGCTCTTGGACCAGAGGCAGGGTTCAGCTTCCAGAGAACTGTGGTGCTTCATTTGAAGGCACTGCAGGAATAATCAAGAGAAACTCAACAGCCCCAGGTTCGTAAGAGATCAGATAAGATAATCTAGAGGTCTTCCTGACCTAAAATGCACATAAACCTTTTTATGCCCTATAATCCTTAGAATGCTTCCTCTTTACAGTGAATACTTGCTTATAATAATAGTAATGCACAGAATCATAGAATGGTTTGGGTTGGGAGCAACCTTAAAGATCATCTAGTTCCAACACCCCTGCCATGTGTCCCACATATACAGTATGTACAATCACAAACACTGTTTAATATTACTCCTGGCCTTGTTTTCCTGGGGTAGATGCAGCAACTGGGCTGAGTTCGTTAATCATGTGTATTTGATAAGGGATAAGATTCTCAAAAGCCCTTGACTCCAACAGTTCATTGCTGTAGCAACACTGAGAATGTGCACTAGAAATATCCCTAGACGGTAACAGTGTACCTTCTCCCAAGGCATAGCATTAGTTCTGTGAGCAGCACAAGAGCAGCCTGGATAACATGGGAAGTGTTGGGAAAGTGACAGCATGATGCAACAAAAGAAAAGGAGCAGACAAAAGAATGGATTATTGGGACAAAAGGAAAGTGGAAGCAATTCCAGTCATTAGGATGCTGCAATCTTAATTACATCTCCTCGTAATCTGACTCTGACAGGGAAGAAGAATCTAGCATGTCTTCAGTAGCTGCAGAATTAATTTTCTGTGTGTGTGTTCTGTTTTTAAGGTAAAGGTGGAATTGCAGGTACTCCTTCCTCATATGTATCCTCAGGTAGCTCCTCAGCTCTTTGCCAGATCAGATGCGCTGCACAGACAGCAACAGTTGCAGCTCAACACTCGTCTCGCTTCTCACATCAGCTCTTTGGATTCAGGAGACCTGTGTATAGGTGAGGCTGTGCAGTGGGTGAAGGACAACAGCCTGCCTTTCTTGGAAAACAGTAAGGCCTCGTCGGAGTGTGCTTCAAAAGAAGTAAGAGTTAAAGAAAAGCTGCATCGCATGTGGATCTACAGCCATCACATTTACAGGCAGGAACTGAGGAAAAAGATTTTTGACTCTGCCAAGAAGTTAAATCTGACTGGCTTCTGCCTAACTGGGAAACCTGGTGTCATCTGTGTGGAGGGACTCCGAGAAAACTGTGAAGAGTTCTGGCATGTCATTAGATATCCCAACTGGAAGCATATTTCATGCAAGCATGTGGAGAATATAGAAACAGAGGGAAGCATTGATAATCTTCGTCTCTTTCGTGGTTTTGAAGACTTGCAGTTTCAGGCACATGGTGATTATGGCCTGAGAAATGACTATCACATGGATCTTGGCCAGTTCCTAGAATTCCTGAAACAGCATCGAAGTGGACACATTTTTCAGATTTTATTTGGTGTCGAAGGCAAACTTTCAGACAATTGAGAGAAACTGTGTAAGGAATTCTAATGTGGGGGAGCAAGAGATGGTGCTAACACTGAAATACTGTGCCATACAGCTGCTGTGAAAAGGGAAATTTTAACATCTGAGAAGAATGGTTCAAGTAGTTAAATCTTAGCTTCTGTTCTGATTCACCACATATTTTTGAGAAGTGTTCACTGATTTTCTAAGACCCTAAAATTGGCATTTGTCTCTATGAGCCATGCCTTAAAGCGCTTGCAAAGTGATAAACATTCCACACTGTGTTATGAATTACACACTTCTGTCTCCTCATCAGTACTGTACTGTGCAAATTTCTTCCTAACATCTAATCTAAACTTACTCTCTTTTAAGTTTAAAACATTCCCCCTTGTCCTGTCACTACATGCGCTTGTAAAAAAGTCCCTTCCCAGCCTTCTTGCAGGCTCCCTTCAGGTACTGGAAGGTCCCATAAGGTCTTCCTGAAGCCTTCTCATCTCTAGGCTGAACAGCCCCAGTTCACTTAGCCAGTTTTCATAGGAGAGATGCTCCAGCCCTCTGATCATTTTTGTAGCCCTCCTCTGGACTTGCTCCAGCAGGTCCATGTCCTTATGTTCGGGTCCCAGAGCTGGATGCAGTATTCCATTTGGGGTCTCACAAAAGTGGTGTGGAGGGTGAGAATCCTCTCCCTCAGCCTGCTGACCACACTGATTTTGATGCAGCCCAGGATGTGTTTGGCCTTCTTGACTGCAAGCCCACATCACTGGGTCATATTGAGCTTCTTGTTGACCAACAGCCCCCAAGTGCTTCTCCTCAGGGCTGCTGTCAGTCATTCTCCACCCAGCCTGTACTTGTGCTTGGAATTGCCCTGACCCAGGTGCAGGACCTTGCACTTGGCCTTGAACTTCATGAGGTTTGCACAGACCCACCTCTCCAGCCTGTCAGGGTCCCTTTGGATGACATCCCTCCAGTGTCGACCACACCACACAGCCTGGTGTCATCAGCAAACTTGCTGAGAGTGCGCTCAGTCCCACTGTCCATGTCACCGACAATGTTAAACAGCACCAGTCCCAACACCAACACCTGAGGAATGTCACTCTCATTGGTCTCCACTTGGGCATGAAACCATTGATTGCAACTCTTTGTGACCATCCTTATATACCAAGTGGCCCATCCATGAAATCCACGTCTCTTCAATTTAGAGACAAGGATGTCATGCAGGAAAGTGTCTGTCTGGTTATGTTAATAACAATTTTTCATCTGCTGAACTCATGGCATTTTATGTTTACACTGTTAGGCCAAACACCTTGGAAAAGAAAATGGGTAAGATGTGACAAAGTTTACTGTTTCCTGTTTCCCCCTATAGTACATAAGGAAATATATGTAAAATATAGAAAATAAGAAAAAACCCTATATATRTATATTAAATATTACATAAAAATACAAATAACTTGAAGAATCTTTCCTATGTCAAATTAGTATTGAGAGACAATTTCCCAAGCAGCTTGTAAGAGGCAATGCTATTAATGGTTCATTAGGCAGCATTTTCCTACAGGGAAGCGCGCTGAGTGTGGATTTAGATAGTGAGTGTTCCAGTTATAATGCACCATCATATTTAAAGGTCATCAATTTATGATGTAGTTGAAGAATGCTGCTGAAAAGTCCTCAGCAGCTATGCCTCAAAGGACCAACAGCCCACCGCCCTCCACTTTGTGCTTGAGTGCCTTAATGTGGAAATGGGTACCAAGCAATAAAAGCAGACTTACTGCTGAGCTGCAGAAGTCTGGCTGATCGATTCTAACACCCAGCCACTCGACAGCAGCTGTTCAAACACTGTGTTTCACTACACTCAGCTGACAACAAAAATAAGAGATATTTTATTTCAAATAAAACACAAGGAAGTGTTTTAATACCCTTCTCACAATAGCAATATATTGAAATGCAGAGGATGGCAGTATTTCTGATTGCTCAGAATGAGGTTTAATGTATGTCCCTTCACTGTGGTAAGTGTATTGTTTGTGTGATCATAACTGGCCAAAAGGGCAGTGAGGCAAAGAATGCTTACAGGTTCCCATTAGGCAGTGAGGCAGAGAGCACCTCTCCTCTTTGTGAATTTGGGACCTGCAGTCTACAGCTGTGGCAAAGCTGAGGGGCTGCACAAATAAAATAAATATTTGGTTTTCTAGAGATAATCTCTCCAGTAAAGACTAGAAAGAAACAGACAGTAATAGACAGAAAAAATAATCAAATACACTTTGTTTCCAGAACCATTCAGAATATGTATTACATTTTTCTTGGAGTGATAATTGTTTAACAACTAATAATTCTTTGAAGCCTATACCTAGCATTTTGATACTCCCTCTTTGTCAAGAACATGGAGTCCAAGCAATTCCATGAACTTCAGCCCAAACATTTGCAATGTATCAGAACAGTCGTTATCTTGGTGGGGGAATGAAATCCTTGATCATTTACAGGACATCACCTTAGCTAATGTTAAATGTTAGTAATGTTAAATGTTATTGTTAGTAATGTTAAAATATTCTAATTAGATGTAAACAAAAGGTTCTGCAGAACCTTTTGTTAGAAAATTTTCATTACTCCACACGAGTAACCAATAGTGTTTTTCTTTGGAAGAAAATATTCTAACCTTACAGTTGTTTAAAGTTTAGGGTTTTTTTAATAACAGATTTACAAATAGGTTCACAAATTATGCAAGTTACACTGGGTGACTTGTAATGAATAAAAGTCATCACATGCATTTTTTAATTGTCCATTTATCTGCTTAAGTTCCCATTGATGTTTGTCACAAAACTCTCAGCTCAAGAGACAACCACTTATTTCAAAAAGATCTGTCAAACTATAGTGTAGGATATCTCAATTAAAATAACAACCAAAAGAACCAAACAACGCAGATATATTTCTCAGATTAATTTTTATTTTGTGATCTATAATTCACGATTTCTTGATCTGAGTTCCTAACTAAATACCATGATTTAGAAAAAATTTTCTGCACCTTAAGAAACTAGCTATTCTTACGCTTCCTAGGCAGAAGTGATCTTAATATTTTAATGCTTTTTAACTGCACCTGGTTTGTTCATTCTTCATTAAATATTTACAGTTTGACTTTCATGGCTTCTTCAGGCCAGGTGTAGGAGTCAGCCACAAAGCTGTTGTAGTCAGTACTGTACACCTGAGAGCGGATGAAGGCTTCGAGGTCCTTGGGCTGGGGATAGGTGGAGGCAGTGTTATTCCTGTAGGCTTCTTCTGCAATCTAGAAAGATGCATTGAAATCCTAATTAGTGCTGATAACCTATCTGAGTACACTTAACAGGATTAAAAAGCAGGACTTAGTTCAAAATCAAGATGACACTTCACCTTCTCTGGTGCTGACAGTCACCCATGTTCATGCTGGATCCAGGTAGCACCCAGCAAATAACACCAGGACCAGGATGATGTTTGTGTTTAAGTGGGTCTGACTCTGGCTACTTTGAACAGGATTCCATGTCTTTGCTGCTACAAATACAGTGCTCCTCCTTGCACAGTGGTATCTTAGCTTTTACTGTGCAGTGGTGGATAAAATATTCCACAATCCCCAAGCACTCAGATACAATTTCTGCTTTTCTATCATCACACTACCCTGGTTCACCATCTTCCCAAAGCATTGTAAGAAAAGCATGATTTGTTCAAAGCTCCCAAGCTCCCTGCATATTAGAGAAGTTTGTTATTTGCCACAGCTTGATAATATACGTCAAAAAAAGTAAACACATGAGAAAAAAATAGTCCTACACAGTACACAGGTTTAATTCTACGGATGGTTTGGGGAAATACAAATATTTGCTTGCTCTTTCCTCACCGACATCATACCTCAGTGAATCAATTATGCATCACGTGTACAGCTGCAACAAAAAGTAAGTTTAGAAAGAGTTGGAGCCCACTCTCATCAAAGTAGTCTCTCACATCTGAAGAACACCTACTTGAGGAACATATATCTTTAGACTGGACATTCATCTATGAAACAAAAGTCTGACAGACTGGTTTTATGCAGCAGCACTTTTTGGAAAGATCTGCTTGAAACTGTATTTGACAAATAGACTAATGTTCCTCCTTTGAATAAAAGGGAGACGTTCTTCCTGCTTTCCTTAGCTCTCTTTAAAACATAAATGTTTTAGTTTGGTGAGAAGCTGAGACCCAAAGTCACCATATTTAGACTTCTTTTCTAGGATTAACCTGAACCCCAACTCAATTTGACCGAGAAGCACTATGAGTGTTCATGTAAGGGCTTATCTTCAAGTCTGTGCACATAATTATTGTGGTTGCATAAGGTCTGAATTCATATTCAGTGTTTGGTATTCTAAAATATTTTGATAGTGTTCCTCTCCTGGAAAAGGCAGAGGCCACTGCTAAAGCTCTTGGGTTGTATGAGCCAGAGTAAGTATTTGCAGGAATAGTTTCAACAGAGAACACGCAGAGACAATACTTTGGTAACGTTTTCCTTTTTTTGTATTTTATGTAACACACACAAATAGAGCACGAATTTCTATCACTGTGTTTCTGCCAAACACACAGTCAGTTTGATTTTAGGAGGAATCTAGGTAACATTTTGGCATCTACAGAACAGTGTTATTACTTGCCTAAGAAGACGTGAACTGTCAGAAGGATTTTTTTTTTTCCTTAAAGACACAGAATGAGTGAAACTAGGGAAACTTGTTATTCTTTCAAAAGAATATGGAATAAGTGGAATTATTCACAGTAAGGTGACGGAGAGAGAAAATAATAATTGGAGGAAAAAAAGGTCACAGAAGACGAGCAAAATAACCTCCTAAAATGTTGAAACCCATCCCCCACTAGAAACAGAATGAGGGAGAAACTGAGAGAAATGCATTATTTGAAAGCTTCCTCTTCTCTCCAGGACAGCCAAATTTCTTGGAAGACTGGGGTTAGGTCAGTTACTGAAAATCAATCCTCATCAGCTCTGTATTTGCCAGTAAAACCCAACCAACCAATTATCTGCTGACCCAAACCCAGATCATAAACAAAAAGCATCCCCTCTAGCTAATTATTTTGATAGGCCAGAGTAAGGATGGGAACAAAAGGGAACAGTGAGTTTTGAAACTGCTTCGTATCCAATATATTATGTGCTTTACATGTAAAGCATCTTCAGCTGTGTGAAGGTGTGTTAGGTGATAAAATCAAACTACATAGAGATGGTGGGAAGACAAAAAGCCACAAAAAGCTGAAATGACTTACCCTCACAGCGATTTTCAGTGACACGTCCTGAATAGTGACTAATGGAGGGTAGAGACGACCTTCCTGTAAATTCTCATCTGTAACTTGCTGAGCTATAACCTAGAAATAACACGGACATGTTTAACTTGACATGCAGATGCAGCTGTAGCTTGATTAGACAGTGATATTGTCTTAAGCAAAGAAATGTTTCCACTTTGGCAAGTCACACAGATACTGCTTAATCCACCTAGGCAGTGCTTTTAGAACCAGCCTTGTCATTAGGGGTAGCTGCACAAAACCAAGAAATTTAGGGAGTTATGCCTTTTTCTCACTCAGACAAGTAAGTCCACGACACACATAAACTAGCAAATGGTTCACTGTGAGATATAAATTCCATCCAACAACTGCAGTTGGGTCAAAGACTTCTAAAATATAAAGAAGCACCTGTTATTCTGACAGTTGTCAACATTGCAGAGAAGAGAGCTGAAACCCTCACTTCAAATATGAGTGTAAAATGCTGTGAATGAAATTACTCACAGCTGATATTTCTGCTATCATTAGCTAAAATTTGTTTGTCATTTGGGGATTTGAAATAGCCTTTCAGGGTGATCTGGATGTGGGTAGAAGGAAAACTCTGCTCTGGATAGCATCTGGTGTAGCCATGTATGACCCATCGAGAGGTTCTGAAAACACCAAGAAAGTCCAGGAAACACTGAGACATGCAACTGATAACACCGCCAAAAGAGAAAGCAAGAAGTGGACTTTTGAGAGAACTTGATAGGAAGATACTTGAAACAAAGCACAAACAAAACTTCCTACAGTTCCTGTTGCATGTGGGTAATAGGCCTTCGTGCATATGCTTACAAACAGCTAGGGCTGCATCAGAACAGGTGCCTGGATGTGATTAATGTATCCCTTCCAGCAGAAGTAGGTAAGTGGCTTGAACTAAAGTAACTCCAGGTTCAAAGAGAACTCGGTGTTCTTCTGTGCAATAGAACCAACATGCTGATAGGTGTCGTAAGTTTTTCCATTTGGAGTGAAAATGCTAACAAGAGCAATAGGCGATTATACTCTTAAGTGTAACAAGTGAAGGAAAATTATTTATTTACATTTAAATCTGATACTGAGAACACAGCAGAGAAAAACCCTCTAGGGGGAGCTAAGAGAATGTAAAATCGAGCTACTGCTTTCCATAACAGCAACCAGGTTATTTCAAAATGATATACAGCCCTTTTCTGTGCATCTGAATGTAAGGAGGAGCTTACAACATGAGGTCTGTGATCTTAACATCTTAGCAGGGCTCTGCAGGAAAGATGAAATCTGCAGAAATCAACAGCAAATTGCTCTTACTGTAATGCATCACTGAAAAGAAAAGGTTCAGGAATGGAGTATTGCTGTTTTGTGATGGGGTTGATAGAAGGTAAGCCACAAAATATTTGGGTAGTGCTCAAAGTGGGAGAGGTAGCAAGATCAACTGCATAGATGCCATGCTGTTCCTCCGGACATACTCCTGTAACAGCATTAAAAACTATGCAAAAACACAAACCTGAGCATTTTCAAAGAGAATGACACCTTCTGTCAGTGTAGTCTTCGAAAAACACTCCTTGAGAACATCAGATCAGTGGCAGGGGAAAAAATGATGGATTGAGGTTTTGGGATTATCGCGATAATAAAAGGCAACACAGAAAATGTAATTGTATCAATGCATAAATCTACAATGTAACACTGCCTTGAGCGGGGGGGTGTGGGTTTTCTTCACATACTTAAAAAAGGAATGCGGTAGGATCATGAGGGGTATGAAGAATAACAAAGATGATCAAAAGGTTATTTTTCGTACAAGGAGACAAAAAAAATAAAATAGACTTGGGAGAAAAAGAGAAGACTGAAAGAAAATGCAAAAGAAATCTGAAGATGAACATTTCTCATGGCACTATAGGGAAACCAAACCATTGGACAGCAGAAAATCATGAGAGTTTGTTTTTCCACAGGACTCACGATTAAACTGTGACACTAATTGCCAAAAGATGTTCAAATGCATAAACATGTTTAAAATGAGTCACTAGGCTCATTTATGAAGGAGAAATCCATACAGGGATAAAATATCCAACACAGGAAGGCCATAGATCAAAGGCTACCGGAAGCTGAGAAGCCATTTCAGCAGAAGGATTATCGGGAAGATACTGAGCTGTTTGGACCTTAGGTCCAACTCTGTGTGGCTGTTTTCATGTTTTAAATTTTAATTAATTCAAGTTTTTAATAGAAAAAATTAGCCTTATTGCAGAACCTAAATGAAAGGCAACCAAGAAAAGACAAATGGCATAAAGCAAGTGGGGGCATCTTGGTTTCTGGAGGACATATTCTCTATAAGGAAAAGATTTAACGGGATTTAACAGGAACTAAACTGTAGGTCACACATGCCGAGAATATTTAATTAGTTCATAATTCTCTCCCTCTTTTGTTGTGTTTGGTGGGACTTAAAAGAATAGGTAAAATCCCTTGTCATCACAGAACAACCGCCCACAATTAAGAGGTATTACATCTTACAGTACCTTAGATTTATCATTCAAAATCAAAGTTACATTCTATTTTACTTGGCAGGAAGAAAAGAACATTGAAAGCAGAATCTGTTGTAGTTACAATAAGCTATTTATGACTCCTATCAGATTTAACTGGAGAGGTGGCAAAGCAAGAAGCAGGAGTTGCAGGCATGCAGCTTGGGCTGCTTGCTTTGTACAATTTCTTTTTTTCAGGTAAGCCACCTCTACAATCTAAGAAGGTCCCTCTACCCAAAATGTGTGTTGCAGCATCTTGGGTGCTTCCATTTCAAATGAAGAATACCAAGCACTATTCTAAAACCCACATGAAACCATTCTGATTTTATCCTTCGATTAAAAAAGCCAAGAAAACAAAACAAAAAAAGCAGTTTTGCTTTTGCTTTGTACTGTAATTTCAGCTAAGGGCCTTCACAGCTCTCCCAGCCTTCACATCTCTTTTGGCAAAGACTCCTCTGACACCCATCAGCTGTTGCTGTGCTCAGTTTGCCCAAGCCCCACTGCCTCTCTCACACGTAAGGAGACCAGATGTGAAAGCCCTGAGCTGTGAGCCATTAGGAGAGCAGCTACCCAGGGATCCTGCCACCAACAGAACTTTCAGTGCAAGACAAACCCCATGTTTTTACATGTCAAATTTTTCTAGGGATTTTCCTAGGGGAAGGCAATTATATAGCAAAACCTTTACCACAGAGTCACGAAAGCACCTCTACCTCAAGAGGGAATTCAAAAGCTTCCTCACAATTTTACTTCCCTGACCATTACATTTCTTTGTTCAGAACAGATTTTTTTCAGACTTAGAAGACTCTCACATGAAACACAGTTCAATCCACATGTGTGCCACCTTTTGTCATCAGCAGTCTCTAAATAGGAACCATTTCACACAAACCAAAATGAAACAACGTCTGCAATGAAATAAGACAACACAGGATCACCATATCCAACTGAAATTACAGGGGAGGATTTAAAGGGAAGATATAATTATCCAAAGACTTAGGAGATGGATCATTGCCCTTCTAAGATGGTTAAAGCCAGTGGAGACAGTCTGGGCTTTTTACTAATTTTAAAGATGGAAATTGTGAATGTGTTTCTTACAGAGGGCAGGCTGCTAGCAAACCTCTTTAAAGATGCCATAGTCTGCACCTTAAAAAAACCTTTCAAAGCCCAACAGGGACAGCGTGCAAGTGCCCAGCCTTTAATAAAGCTTCAGATGACATACTGCCTGTCATAGGATCACACTGCCTATCAGCTGCCCTTGAGTGATAGCCAAGGACCATTCTCTTCCGTCTAATCCATGAAGAAGACAGAAGGAGCAAGAAGATCCCTTACAGAAGCTGCTGGAGCTGAGTCATGCATTCACACATCTGCTAATTGGTGCAGATTCTTTTTCCTAATTTTTTCATTGTTCCATAATGCTAATGTTCCGATTTCATTGCTTTGAGGCCTCCTCTGTGTGCTGCCTACACTACCTATGTATTCCCAAGCGTGCTCATACAGCTTCTTGGAAGACTAGGACACTGCACTTTGATGAAGTTCTGTGGATTGTAAGTGGTAGAAACTGGGCTGGGTAGAAATTCCCACTGAAGTGACTCTAGGTCAGCTGGAGTTAACGTGGTAAACTGAGGGTAGCCTTCTTCCTTGTTTCCATACCCTTTAAAAAACCCAAAAGCATCAGACTTTTAATTACTTTCAATTACTTTGCATGGACATAGTCAGATCAACATGCATTGCCCAGCTTTCTAATTCAAATTCAAACAATTTTTGTAAGCAAAACACACACACAAGTCACCCCAAAGCTACTAACAACGATAACAATTCCTTTCAATCTAAAATCAAACCTATGTGCCCGTGCATGCAAACTGTACATATGTGCATTTACTTGTGGTAACACTTTCTTTTTTTAATAAGATAAGCAGACTTTCTTTTTTTAATTTCCAAGGTTATGTGACGTTTATGTCAGATGACCTTAGGCCAAGAATTAACTTTTTAAAAATAACTTGTTCAAATAGAATTTAGAAAAAACCCCACACCTTGCAAATAAAGGCCTTACACAGAAAGCAGTATTTTTTCAGTTTTATAGTTTAGTCCTGTCTAATTGTTCATTAATACTAATTTACTAAATTAAGGAACTTAAATAATTTTGAATACAGTACCTCAGCAGTTGTGAGGAATACATCCTCATCAACATGTCTCAGTCCACATGAAATAACACCAAGGGCAACTCCTGGAAACACATAGGAATTGTTACCCTGTCCAGGATAGAGAGTTTGTCCACTTGGAAGAGTGACAGGATCAAAAGGACTTCCACTGGCAAATATGCCACGTCCCTACGTTGTAACGAGAAAAAGAAAGCACTTTAGTTGAGAGATTGCTGTTAAAATATTTCACACATCCTTTTAAATGTCCACTACTGTGGAAGCTGGGTTGCATCTATTTAGCATCTCTTCTGAGAGGGAGTTAGAGCTATTTGACTGACTATGTCTCAAGAACATCAGGCTGCTGATCCTGGAGATCACTGGTGATTCTCTGTGACTATCTAACCCTACCTGTACAATTGAGAAGGGGAGAAACTGAAGCCACGAGTCCTTATTCACTTGGTGCATCACTGCCAGAAGGAGCATGGGAAGCAGGTATATGTCCAGAGCTGTAAAACTAGAAGTGGACAATACTGTCATGGTAGCAACAGATGATGCTACTGGACTTCTTTCCCAACAGCAAAGCACCAATAAAAATGACACTAAGGCAACTAAATGTTGCACTTTTGGATGGGGCGATTTCTGAGGAGCTATGGGCAGGCAGAGCTCTCTTCCCAATCCCCTGCTTCAGGCTCTTAAGCCCATTCCACAGCTCAGAGGTACAAGCTCTGTCCCAGGAACATCATCCCACAGTGCAACCTACAGCACAAGTTAGTGTGGAACTTTCTCTGTCAGGACCTTGGGAGTCCCCTCTTTGTAACACACTGAGCAGGGTGAGGGCACCAACGCAGGTACTGGCCAGTATTGATCAACCATTAGAATATTTCCCAGCAGATTTTTGGGTAGTGCCAAGTAGGACTGTGGCTGACAGGGCCCAGACATTGTGCCCAGATTGATGCAGGTAGGCAGTATGGAAGAGCCAGCCTGTTTGGGGGAATTAAGAGAATTTAGGTACATGGGTACAAGTTACACCATAACACTTGTCCTGAGGACAAGAGAACTGGCTCTAACTCAGTTTAGGTTGTAGTTCATGTGGGAGTGACACTGCACAGGCTCTGCAACTGCAGCTCAAAGGCCCCTGGCTCCTGCCTCTTTGGAGAGGGAGCACCTTCGAATTTAAGCAGTGAATTTATGGCTGGAAGAAAAGCCAGCCTTTATTTATGCTAGCACTGCTAAAGTGATAAATGTCACTGTTAAAGACTTCAGAGGCACTTTGTTTCAGAAATATCTATGCCTGTTTTAGAGAACTGGAAACGTGCATTTTAAAATACGCCACTGTTGTTATTCAGCTCTTCAGAAGAATATTCTSTTTGGTTTGGTGTCATGCCCTGTTATCATGGCCTGCTTATTACACGTTTTGGTGACAGATTAAATACTTCAGAGTGTCTTTTGCTCTGTTTACCACATGTGGTTACCCACTATGACCAACCCTTCATGTAGGCTGCTTCCCTGGCTCCTGCACTGTGCTGTAATTGCATCTGTGCAGTGGGGAATGGACATGCTAAATTTGTCTTTTAAACACTGAGAAACTGTCATTCAAACTGCCCTGTGTTTGACAAGAAATCCAAACACATCCACTACGAAACACATACAGTCAGGTATTCATAGATTTTACATTCTAGACTGAATTACAGGATAATGTGTTTATCAGCACTTCTATAATAAATAAGCAAGCACAGTTCTTTTAATTTTCACCTATGTTTATATAATAGAAAACTTTGTAAGAAGAGTTAATTACCCCAGTTCTTAATAAAGAATGATTTTAAAGATTCTGTTTCATGTACTGAAATATTTTCTTACCCTAAAGCGTATTTATGAAATCTGAAATGAAAAGCATGCCACTGTGTGTATATATTTCACAAAGTGGTACAGTTCAAAAACAGACATAAGGCTTTAATGATTGATGGTGACTGATGCTTTGGTTATAATAAAGATCGTGAGTGTTGCCTGACACCAATAAAAGCTATGAAATGTTTTTAAGAGAGTGCAAGCGTGTAGCGAATTCAGTGAAATTGTCTTGATAAAATCTGAAAAACCTGTTGCTTAATTTAACTCACTTTATCTATGCACAGAGACCTGATTAGTACTTGCTATTCCACCCTTTGTCCTCCTCCCATTTTAAATTTAATTTCAGATTTATTTTTCATTACATATACTGGAGAGATATTAATCTTTGGTTACCTCTGTATATTTGTAGCACTGCTCAGCAGTGCATTCTGCTTTGCTGGTAGGATTGCTGAGAGCAAAAATTATAGGACGTTTGTTTAGAGCAGCCATATCCTGAAGAATTTGTTTAGTAAAAGCACCACCAATTGCAGCAACTCCTAAAGAAGAAAAACACAAATGTAACAAGTAGGCAAAATTAGTTCATGCTAAGACATGCACATCACTTGTAAAAGAACGGAGCTCCTTTTACTGCCTCTCTCCTCTTTAAAATGGAGTTTAACCTTTTTCCTAACATGTGGTTAAAATAGAGTTTTGTATAAAAGATTTTGCAACAGTGAAACTTCAGTATTATCCCTAGCATAAGGCAGAACCTATTCACCCCTGTACAACTTGGTGAATTTTGACTTTCACTTTTCCCAGGCCCTGTGTGAAAAATAGAAATATATCCCCTAACCTGCTGGTAAATCCAGTAAGGATTAGATAGATGCAACTCTGGGTCCCAAAGTTTTATGCAACAGATGGGATAGTTTCTCACAAATCCAGTGTGTCAGACTTCAGTTTTTTCTGACATGATGAGTAAAGTCTCTGCCGTCTACACCTGGGCTGAGCTGACAAATAATCCCAATTTTGAGTCTAAGCCTTCCCTGACAGCAACAATCTTTTTAATACATCCCTTTTCATCACACCAGAGATGCTTTTCTATTCCCCACGCTGTCCACACTTATAAATGCTTTTCATGGGAACTGAATGCCAGCCTTGCAGGATGAAATCATCTAACTTAGGTTGCATTCTGCTGCACTGTTGACTCGTAGCCAGTACTTAGATCTTGGACCTCAGACAATTCACAACCAAAGAGGGCAGTGAGTGATTTTTTTGAGATGCCAAGTACACCTGTATTTCTGACTAATCTTCACGAGTCAGGAATCCAAGGATAAGGTCCTTTCTCCCCACACCTTCAGTGAAAAACAGATGAACAGATCTTGGAATAAAACTAAAGATCTTTATTTTCCAGGAGGCCCCTCTGACCCAGCTTGGAGAGAAGGTAGCCTCCTTCTTCCYCAGAGACCCCAGATCCTGACACTCCATTCTGTTTTCCACACAGCATCTGAGTTTCAAAAGCAGGAAAAAGAGCTGGTTTTCCCTGTCTCGGGGGAGTGGAAATGAATTAAAACCCAGGCTGGCAGAGGAGAGCCTGGAACCTGGGCCTCTCTCGGGTCAGTACTGTAACCTCTCAAATGAGCATCCTGACATTGCCCAGTCTGAAAGGACAGCTTGGCATCTGCCTGAGGAGAGCACAAGGTCCTTGGAAGGAGGTGAAGGGGGCCCTCACTACCCAGAGCTGGCTACAAGGTCATGCTTCAGGACTAACATTTCTTTAAGGCATCTCAGAGTATTTTCTGACTGATTCCACATGAAATATGGTATCATCTGTCACATATGACTATTTTTTTGCAACTCTGAGCTCTCTACACTTCACCTTCCATGAATGGACAAGGATGCTTAGATGCAAAAGCTCTGCTAGACCAGCTGGGCCACTCTGTGTTTGATGAACAGTTATGACAGTCATGATTTTGACCCACTTGTATAAGAGCCTGTTATACACTTTAGTTTCTGGTTAAATCTTCAGTTGCCAAATGTTTAATGTCTTCTAAAACTGCTTCTGGACAGACAATAGTAAGAATGACAGCTATCTTCAGATTTAAAGTTAAAACAAAACGCCCACTGGCTATTTCTTTCTTTTTTTTTTTTTTAATTGCAATTCCTTATGCTGGGTCAAGCTAAATTAAGGCTTTTTCCTTGAGCCATTGCAGGCAATTAAATGTGTATGAGGATTTGCTGAGACTGAGCTAAGTAAAACATTGGGAGAAGAAATATTAACATATTTCTCCATGATTTCTGCTACCCCAGGGAACAAACTGAATGTCTAGCCCCAAACCAAAAATCCCCAATATTAGTTTCCATTGTTGTTGCTGAGGGAATAGCCTTCATTAAACAGAATTGATAAGAGAAAGTGACCTTGAGGGAGAGTCACATAGCTTTATATATAAAAATTATACACAGTAAACATCCGTATTCCATGACAGCAAGTTTTCCCTACGCATCCACCACCTTTATCTGGATAAATATTCATTCATTCTATTCATCTGTCCCTCTAGGTTTTTCAGCCTTGTAGTCTACTAAGGAAACTCTCTAGACCACTTGGTCTTTTCTTGCAGTCATATCTTCGTGTAGCATAGGAAAAGATAAACTTCATTTACCTCACTGATGATCATTGTCAAAAGCAGATTTTACTGAACAAGGACCATGAGGTCTAGGCATAGTCAAAAACGTAGCTGTTAAAATGTAGGAYAATTTTCACTGTGGCATTTCAGGTTTTCTAGCATCTGATGATGACTTTATGAGCCAGATAGATTAATCTTCAAGTCTTACTTATAAAAAAAATTATTTAAGAGTACTTGCAATTCATTCCTGAAACTGTCACTGAAATACAATAACCAAACTACAGTGCAATCCATTATCAAGATCACAATCCTGGAGCTTTTACAAAAGAAAAAGTCATTGTAAAATCTGCATTTTGGTCTGCATAAAGGACTGCTGGCTAAGGACTTAAATATGAGGGAAAAGTAGACTCAGATACAGCACACTCATATTCACTCAGCTTTGTATGTGCTTAGCTCAGTTTTCTCACTCTGAGGTTATTTGTATTACACCATCCACATTAAATCAGAAGTGATTTAGGAAGGTGCTAAGGCCCTCCATCAGATGTTTAAACCAAGTTGGATTCTTTCCCCTGTAAAATGGATGGCTTGGAATAAAAGCAGTGTTACATGCTTGGATAGTTACTATTTGTTCAGTTGCTTAATAGAGTCCATTATGCACCCAGTGTTTTCTGAAAACACACAAAGGTAAACTCTGTTCAGAGGAACTTGATCTTGTCTTCAGACAAAGCCACATTCCCACTTTTTTTTAACAAAGAATAAGGTCATTGCTTTAAAGTCAAAGAAATTACCTATTAGCACGGACGGTTTTATATCTTTAACAATATCTTCTAGATTTTTCATTTCCCCATGCTCGTGGGCAAAACGCTGTTTCTCAGCTGTTAATGAGGCACGCCCCTGAGTAAGGAACAACAAGAAAAATACATTTAAGTTTAATGGAACCTTATATCCTGGGATGATCTGGTTTAACGCATTCTATTTTCATTTCTACTTTTGCATCTATCATATTAGACAAAGCTACATTGTGTACAGCTAACATGCCTAGGATAATTTAGGACTCATCTATTTGTCTAAGCAGTAGACAAATTCACTAATTTTAAATCAATAACAGCTGTAGAACACCACTGYAGTAACATCTATATGAATAATTATATGAGATTCATAACTTAGCAAATTAAAAATAGTTTCTCCTACGTTTTTCAGCTTTGTTCTTGTCTAAAAGTATGGAGACTATATGGTGTGAGTATTTAGACTACAGGGCAGCCTATATTTTGCTTCACATTTTTCATATTTCAGTCATTTATTATTAAGGATGGAATAAAAATAATTCTAACCAGATATCTGGTGCACTGTTTTTGCATTAACAAAATTGAGTCAGCTGTGAAAATCAGTCAGCCCTGATCTCTACCGGCAATTTCCACCCACTGATGCCCAACAAGGTTTCCAAATGGAATACGATAGATGCAGGAGAAAGAGCTATAGAGTATCATTGACATTGACACGGCTGCAAAGAGGATTTGAGCTCAGTGTAACGTGGAGCGTGGGGCAAGAAGGGGCCAGAATTTGTGATAATTCTATTAGCTGCCTAAATATGCAGAGCTCTGTCTGTACACAGACATCTGAAAATTTCAGCAGGAGAGTTTAAAATGTGTACACCTGTACCCCTCATTTTAGTTTTGTGCCTGCAGAAAACATTACTGCAAAGGCACTTTTCAAGCACAAGTCTAGAAGACAATTCCAGCCCCTCAAACATCTTGCATTTCAGACAGAAGGAAGCAGATTAAACTGACAGATAGGGAAGTAAGTGAGGAAAATTGAATGCTAAATGTAATTTTGACCAAATAGGCGGAACAGATATGTATCATCTCCCCAGCCACACCTTTTCCAACCAATAAGATGAAAGTTTCCTTAATTTAGCAAGTTTATTAAGACTACACTGAAGTATTGGAACAGAATTCATCCCACGATTTGACCAAGGTCTATGAATTTGAAAATTCTGGCTCAATTTGGGGCTGCATATACCATCAGATTATTAGTCATGGTTAGTTTTTTTAATGGCATTTTAACCAAACTGAAAAAGTTGATGCTACATTTCCGAGCACAGTTCTGCAGTGTGGCAACACATGGCTGTGCCAGTCCCATCATCTGCTGGTCCTGGGACAGCCACTGCAAGAGCTGGTGGGCAGAAGAAGAGGCCGTTTTTCATTTCCAGCTGCAAGGAAAGCACTTCCATCCCAAGGGTGCCACGGGAAGCCGTGGGAGGCTGTTATGTGGCCGGGGCTGACTGAGCTGCTCTGCCCCACAGGATGCCACCTTCTTTTGGCTTACCCATGATTACAGGGCATTTCCAGAGATTTCTCTTTTCTACAGATTTTTATGTCTGGATGGGTTTATGCAGGTCTTAAGTGTTCTCCTAGAGTGATTAGCACAGAAATACTGAGATGTGGGCACTTGGTTTCCTTTGTGGATAAAACATGAAATTGCCAGCCCTCGGGGAATGCCGCAGTATTAGTAATTTTTGGCATATTTATGCTTGAATTATTCCACCATCACTGGCATTTTGCAGTCTGCCATTTCCCAGCATCCCAGCAGATGTCCCCACAGTCTGCACACACACTTTAGATCCATCTCATTTTAAAGCAGGAATTTTCCTTAATGTTTTCAAGGGAAAAATATGAAGCTTTCTTTTTAGTCAGCGAAGAAAAAAAAAAAMCAACATTTATGACTTCCAGACCAAAAGCTTGTTGCTAGGACTAACTCAAAACACTATAATAAAAGCCACTTCTCATTCCGATCTGCTGGTTGGTTGCTATTGAAATGCTTGGTGGRGCCTCAGTTGGAGGAGTGGGTGCTGTGGGCCACCATCTGATCCCAGGCAGCTTCTTCAGCTGATTCCTTAATGGCTCCTCATGCGGCTGTTGAGAAGGCCAGTTCTCCATCTGGCCCTTAAAACCCAACCTCTAGGAGACTGTCTTGGGCTACCAAGGACAAAGAAATCACCTTCAAGAGCTGTGACCAGCTCACTCTTCAGGCTGTGGCAGGCTGGTAGTTCTGAGCCTCTCCAGGATCTGCAKATCTGGACAGATCGCTCGGGAAAGGTGACCTTTGATTTTTTCCACAGTGCATAACAGCCAAGAGATCAGTCTGACGTCTTAGTGGATAAAACTGTTGATATTCTTTCATTTTCAATTTTAGTCAAAACAAATAACCAAAATCCTTCACGAAGCAGATTTACTTCTTTATACAGTGTAACACTTGACTGGCTTTCCAGAAGGTGTTAAAACACTTATTGATGCAACACCAAGGATTCAGAGTCCTGACACTGACAATGATCTCTCATTTAATTAGCTATAAAGGAATACTCAGACAGTAAGGATGTGATCTGCTGCAACATTTTCCAGGCCGCTAGCTAGAGAGACTAGTGCTAGCCACACGGGTCACTTTAGGTCAGATTCACTTCTGCCTTATCCTAATTTCTCTCTGCTCCTGATTTCACCCATGGTATTCTACCATTCTAAAAAAAAATAAACAAAAAACCCAATGCAAGTCAAACCCCCAACAATTTTAAATTTATTTATTTTTTCAGCCTTGGTCTAAATTAGTTTGATCCCATTAGTCAGCATGGATCATGTCTCCAAGTAAATATTTTTCTAGCATATTAACTAAGAATGAAATATTACATTATGTGGCTTAGCAGAAATAACAACGGCTATGTGCATAGAGATTTTTGCTTGGAAAATGCTTATAAAAGAAATTATATGGTTGGGGGGTTTTTTTAACATATATTTTAAAATAGATTAAAATCATAGAATGGTTTGGGTTGGAAAGGACCTTAAAGATCATTTTGTTCCAACTCCCCTGCCATGAACAGGAACACCTTTCACTAGACCAGGTTGCTCGAAGTCCCATCCAACCTGGCCTTGAACACTTCCAGGATGGAGCATACACAATTTCTCTGGGCAAACCTGTTCCAATGCCTCACCACCCTCACTGTAAAAAATTTCTTCCTAATACCTAATCTGAATTGACCCTCTTTCAATTTAAAACCATAATCCCTTGTCCTATCASCCCATGCACTTGGAAAAAGTCCCTCTCCAGCTTTCTTGTAGGCCCCTTTAGGTACTGGAAGGCTGCTGTTCTCCAGGCTGAACAATCCCAATTCTCTTAGCCTTTCCTCATAGGAGAGGTGTCAGAAATGAATTTTAGTTGTTAACTCAGCGATCCTAAAGGAGCTACATAACACCTCCCTAAAAACTGTCCAAGATTTCAAGATCTGCCAGTTGACTTGATCCCAAAACTCTGGTAGTTTAGAGGTCAGTGCTTCAGATGGTATTTTTTTCTTCCCAAAACGCCAAATTCTTAATTCTGCTCTCCACCAAGTAGAAAGGCGATAGCAAGAGCACGACTAGCTTTCCTCTGTGCCTTGCCAACAGGGCAAGCAAGGGCTTGCAGGAAGGAAGAGAAAATTCAGTTTTGTGCATCTTTCTCAAACAAAGAGGTTGCCAGTCCATTTAGTACAAGCTTCCAGACATCTGTCCCCAAATGCCTACAGCTGGAATAAGAAATCACAGAGTTTTTGTCAGCCAGCAGAAAGAGGATGGAGCCAAAATGCAGAAGTCTCAATTTTGGATTTGTGTGGATTGCTGTCTTGTCTCCTTCCTGACTCTGCAGAGATGCAAAGTGGATGGACCTGTCAGGGTTGAGCTGCTCTGACTAAAACATCTTCCAGAAGCACAGACCCCATCTTCTGACATTTTTATTTCCAGCCCTGGCTTAGCCAGCTTTTATACTCTGGCTGCTGGGAAATGAGCTGTAGAGGATCAACACAAGGCAGCATAAATCAGAAATTGCTCTGGTTTGCCTGCATCTCCATAATCCTAAGATACTAACATGGCACAGAGCTCACTAATATTTCCTTTCTTCTTCTAATAGGAAAAAGAAAAAATTAAAATACCTCATAATTGGAAGAGTTCAAATGAGCTCTGGGGTTCTRTGTATGAAGCTCTGAGTCTTTCAAGTAGAAATATGATCTTCAGTCACATTCAGATTTGTCTTCTTAGTCCACGGTCTTGCTCTTTCAGCATTATTAAAAATTCATTCAGTCAATGAAAAGGGCTCAGAAAAATCAGCAGTTTAAAGACATGCCATTTTCAGTACACCAAGCCTCCACACAGTCTTATTGTTTCACTGAAGGACTGCAATGCTTGCCACACAGGGGAGAGATTTTTTGGAGAGATTTTTTCCAGGGGTTAGTATCAAAAGGATAGGAATACTGCACTGTTGTTCAAGTAGCTGTATGAAGACTCATCTAGGCCAGACATCAGCTGCCTTAAGGTGTATTGTGTTTTTAATTATAACACATGTAGATGTACATAAAGATAGACTTATCTCTCCTGCATCAAGTGACACTACGCAAATGCAAATAGAAAGTCTTTCACACTGGAATCCACAGATGAACTAAGAGATTTAATGTGATATCTGTGCAGCTATTCAGAGGGGAAGATTGAAACTCACAAACACTTTCAATAGAAAGAGGAAGGCAAAGTTGCAAAAAGAGGCTATGTATTCTTTTTCCTTTTACTTCCCAAATGTATTCAGCATCCCAAGAAAGAAATTTAAAAAGCACCAAGATTTCCTTATACTTTGCAATGTTATATATTCTTATATGATTTTCTTATCTTTTACAGAATAAATAATTTGCTTGCAGCATTACAGTAAGTTTGCTTGAATTAAAAAAAAAACAGAAAACAAAAACAACCAACGAAAAAACTACTAAAAACTAATATACTACAAAGAAAATCAGAGTATCTTTAATGCATAATCAGGTTGCCTGAATAAACTATACAATACACTTTCATTAGAATGCTGCAGGTTGAGAATATTAGTAACACCCAAGAAGATCAATAAATCTTAAGTCCAAAGACTTGGTGAAAATGCCAGAAATTACTTAGTAGTGGAAAAGCATTGCCTCTATGACAGTATAATTCTGTACCAAGAATCCTATGGGATATTTTAGATTTGGACAAAAGAGAACAAAGCAACCTGAAAACAGATATATTAGAAGTCACCATAGTATCTCAGATGGAAAGTAATATGAACTAAATTCTTTATTAGCAAATGACTTACAATGTGGACTGTGTTGAATCAGCAGATGAAGTACTGAGATAAAGAAACAACAGCAGCATTCTCTGATTGTGACATTATATATGAAAGATCTTGGCAATCCTAAAATGTCTCTACTCCTTAATGGATCAGAGTCATTGGTATTATACATTATTATTACAAATAGCAAAACATAGCTACTTGAATACCAGGACCTTTCAATTCTAGGAGCAAAAGAAAATAACAGGACTGAGAAGTTAGTAGTTTTATGAAAAAATTGCTTGTATGTTGGATTTGAAATGAAAGCAGTTCTTAGTTTTAGGGAGGGTTCTGAAGTTTTTAGTTTTAGAGTCTGATCAACAGGGATCAGGTTTCGAGCAAATGTACATCACAGTTTTCACAGAAAGTTACTCATATCATCATATTATAGCCAAATTGAGACTCAGATAACAAACAAAAATGACCCATCAAAAAAACCCTGAGAAATTTCACAAAAAACAGCTGTAAAAACAGGAGACCAGACTGCACAGCAGACATCTATATGGGAAATTAGAAAACAGGAGGCAAATCTTACAAATACCCCCAATGTGAAGCCCAGTGCCATGGCCTGTTTGAGCTGGTTCTGCCGGGGCTGCCCCACAAACCAGGGCTGAAGAGCAGCTCTGTGCCAAAGAAGCAAGAGAGGCAGGGCTGGAAGCTCTCCAAGAACTGCTCTCTCCATCAGCTGGGAGGCAGCTGCGAATAAACCAGAGCACCCTGACGACTGCACTGTCCCACATTAGAGGCAGCACTGGCACTCATCCCATCTCACCACCAGGGAGGCACAAATCTATTTATATAAACATTTGCCTCCATTTCACTGTGTCAACCGCGGCTTATTTAAACAAGAGATTAGAGATCAGTACACAGATAAATTAATAAAATAATTTGAGGTTCTTAAATACTGAAGACATGAGAACCACAAAAGACATGAGAACTGTAGACCAGAGAGCAAAGCAGTCCATTAGTGAGTTGAGTATTTCCAATTGCAAATATTTTGGTTTTACTTGCGTTTTTCCTGTGAGTTCCCTACTGAAGAGTTAAGAGCAAAACAAAGAAAAAAGCAGTTGTGAAAAAAAAAATGTGGTTAAGAGTCATAGGAGAAGGTGGTGAAACATCTCCCTGTCGGGAGATGGTCTCTACACGGCTTTTTATCTCTTTCATCACAAGTCAGTCCATGGTCTAAAGGTTGTTGAGAGCTCTAGGAAGGGACTAGAGGGACCTCCCTGCGGAGTTCCCCAGAATCATGGAAGGGAAGGGACAGGAGGGGCACAGARAGACGGCTGGGAGGGGACAGGCCAGGCTCCCCCTAGCCAGAAGTTCAGGACAGCATCAGGTATAAGAAGTCATAAAATGCAAAATAAAAAAGGTGGAGGTATGGACATGGACTCACTGGGCAGGGGTTGACTGAAATCCAAGGGCCTGCAGGTGACAGGCACTCCTGTGCCACCTGATTTAGGAACCAAAAAGCAGAGACATGTAAGCCCTCCCAAAACCCCTACTGAGGCTCTAATTATAAAGTGGCAGTACCTCCCAATTAGGCCCATCATCTAACACCTAAAGGTGAAGAGAGTACATTGAAACCAAACCAGGCAACTTGGACACAGAATATAATAAACAGTTTGTTGCCAAGCGTGTGAAAAAACCACAACATTTTGAGGAGAAAATGTCATAATGGTTGGCAGCAAAACATACAGTTAAGATAAGAAGTATAATTCTGGTGTTGACTTAAAACACATTGTTAGAAGACTAGGGCTGTTTAAGTCCTGTAAARATTTATAAAGTACCCTTTCCATGTAAATAAGGACACATGGTGTCCTGGGTTAGTCATATATTCTATTACCACCCACAAAAGCTGGATAAATTCACAGTTACACACCTGGTCCCTGAGGGACTCCTTATCTCAACCGAGCACTACCCATCCTGATTATCTAATCTCAGCTAACGGCCCATTACACCACCCATCCTGATTAATGGCCCATTACACCACCCATTGATTAATGGCCCGATTTTGGACTTGGTAAAAACAGAATGTCAGAAAATCATGAAAATCATCCAAGCTCATTGAAATAGATATCAGAAGCCGAAAATCATCCGAGCTCAGAAACCATAAGAACCATCCGAGGTCATTGCTGAAGCAACCAATAGAACGTCGGGAAAATCCTCTGCCATTGTGGAAGTCCCCGCCCCTGGAGGAGGTGCCAGCCAAGAAACACAGCATAAAACAAGAGTTTGGGATGGGAGAAAACACCCTCGACTCGACTGTCAACTCAACGGGACTCCACACTCTCGACTCAACTGGACTCCACTCCTTGGAATTGGACTCAGCTACTCCACTCCTCTGGACTGGACTCCACTCCACTGCTCTACTGGACTGGACTACGGGGACTAGACTACCAGGCCTTTCTGTGGGACCAGTGCCTAACTGGACTACACAGCTASCACCCTGGTCAACAGGGTGTCAGGTTGTACCGTGACTCTGTCGGTTTGTTTAGGCTGGTGTTTCTGTATTCCTGCATTTATTTTTACCCTTTTTATTAAAATTGTAATTTTGACCTAAAATCTCTTGAGGTATTTTGTGTAATTTTCCCCTGATGGTTCACAGTCAAACCAGCACACATGGTTAATAGGTTAATAAGGTTAACAGGCAGTACAAAATTTATAAAGACAATTATTTCTAGAGGATAAGACCTGAGAAGCAGAGCAAATCACAAATCCACAGAACAGAAAATTGAGCAAATCGATCATTCATTTCAGTAATAGAGAATGAGCAAAAGAAATCATTAACCACCCAAATTAGGTYCCCATCTCACCAGTACATCTAATGTACACATTGTCAAAGAGTTACATGCCAAGAAAGGTAACGGGTTTTGGTGGTGTCTCTTTTAGAGAAACACCCCACCAATCATCCTTTTGCCTTGTCTTCACTTGTTTTCATACATTACTGACTGAGCATGAGTAATGCCACGAGCATTCAGAGACAAATTAATGTTTCCTTTTTTCAAAACTTATACTTGATATAGAACACGATAAATGCAAGATGAAAGTGCACAGATTAATTCCCCAGACATCAGAGTAACTGACAAGGCAAACAAGGATTGGTTTGCTGGGATGTTACATGAGTAAAATAAGGCAGAAACTGCTTTGAGTGATTGCAGTGCCTTGGAGATATCCAAGGCATTGCATCTTTGCTAAAATGTAAATAATTTTTTTGGCTCAAAAAGTCCTAGCCAGTTGCAGTCAGCCATAAAAGAACTGATCAAGAACAGAAGTGTCAGAATAATTGACTGTGCATAAAAAGAAAGCTGGAAATAATTAAAAGCTAGCAGAACAGGCAGACAGTGGTAGACAAAAATTAAAATTAAAACCATTATCAAATTCATATCTAGAATGAAATTGAAACTTTTTACAAGAGTGATTACTGATAAAATTTAAAAAAATCAGTATCAATCAGACAGTCTGTATGGGATTCTGTTCAATATTATATTTAATTGTGAGCTCTGAAGATTCTTTCATTTACTATATGAGCTCTTCTGACTCTAGTAGAAGCGACTACACCTATATTTTGTGTAGGCACTGAATTTCTGGTGTCATTCCCAAATGTCACCCTTTCTCTTCCATCATTCTCTAAGCAAAGACTGAACCATGTACATACCCAGCTTTGACCAAACAGTGAACTTCAATCAGGACTATATCCACTGCCAGTTAATTGGTTGTGAGGATCTTTTCCAAGTAAGAATGCCAGGGATAATGAAATGGGGGAAGGAGGAGGAAAATGAAATCCTTTTATGGGATCATCTACAGGTTTACCTGGTAGACCAGGAGGTAACCTGGTAACCAGGTAAACCTCCATTGTAATTAATTAGGAACATAGAAATTGGTAAACTTTTCGGATCTATTTCAGTCCTGTTAGAAAGATCAATATTCTGAGGCCCTCAACCATCAGACCTCAGTGAATTTTCTTGTGCTTGCTGTACAGGAGATAAAATCACACATCTAACAGACATTTAAAATACAAATCACTCAACTAGACACAACTATTACTGTGCTGAACTAGAAAGGATAGCATACCAAACTATCAAAAGCAACATTGCTCCATGTTGACATACTCTTTAAAATTAGGGATGACATTCATCCTTATGCAAACGAACAACTTCTGTGCACCTGAGATTATGTGGTGTACAAAAATGTAATGCTGCCTTGCAAATTACAAACTTCCCTGCAAGAGAAGTGTGTTTTGCAGCCCAGGAACATTCCCATCAGTCCATCCTCAGCACAGAACAGCCATCCTTGGCACAGGGCGAGGGGGGGTTTCTACTAAGTCCATTTAAATATTAAAAATGCCTTATTATCTGTATCATATTCCTAGAAAGTTCCAAGAACCATCTTGCCTACCCTGTTCTTGGTATTGCCTTAGAAAACAAAAAAGAAAAGAAAGAAAGAAAATGGATATATTTGCAGCACATTACTGAAATGCTCAGACAATGGTGAACCTCATGAACATCCCAACACTGATTATCACATTCTGTCTCTTCTCAATTACTTGACACAAAAGAATTTACTGTCTTTAAAGTTCGTGGGCTAAGATTTGGCCACTCATATAGGTAAACATGACACTAAGGCAGCTTTAAAGAAGACACAAAACGTGTTCACCACACATCACACATTTACGTAATCTGTGTGATTAACAGAAAAAAACCATGGGAACACTGAGAATTTGAGAATGGAATGTGGGAGACATTACCAACCAATGTGTTTATATAGGTAAGTATTTATTCATCTGATAGAATGTGATCATGTGACAGTGCAGAAATTCAGAATTGAAGATACGTCCCAACTACTTACGGATAATCTTCAAGTACACAAGAGTGCAAAAGCAACTTTAAAAGTGTCTTTTAATTAAACATTAAAATTTCCATTTGAGTGCACTGGGATACTTAGGACAGTAAGTTTCAAGGAGTCACATAGTTTAAGTGGCAAAATTCTAATGATATTATGATCTGCAAACCTTCTTCACCCACCTTTGGAAAACCATTAGTTTCAAAAGGTGAAAGCATTCTGAACAAATTTTAAAGGACCAAACAACAACCCCAAACTGATAGTTACAGCACTGTAAGTTCTCTAGAATGAAGTATAGAACACAACTATAGGCAGTATAAAAAACACAACCTTCATCACCAGCTCTTTTACCACAACATAGCACAAAAGTTGGTCATCAGGCTTGGTTTAATGAAAACAGATGGTTCCCATGGGGGGAAAATAAAATTAACAGGAAAATGAAAACACAGCTGCACTTGAACTAAAATTAAAAAGCCACAAAGGAAAAATTCAGCAACAAAAGCCTGRTAAGTGACTTCGTGGCAGCTTTTGAGGGTGGGGGAAGAAGAAAGGGGTGGAAACTGCAGCCAGGTCAACAACAGTTTCAAGGTTATTTTTCTTTGGTTAGAACTGGTTGAAATTCTACAGAAAGTGGATGAAAGGAGAAACAATTTTTAAATCTATAATCACCCATTGCAAATTTCATGATCAAAGGACAGCATAGAATATAAATGATGTAAAAATTAGTTTAGCTGGACAAAGTAATTGCTGAGTCTTTAGTGATTCTGTTATTTCTCATACTGCTAAAGCAACAGATCAGAATATTTCTAGGACTGAAAAGGTCTCCCTACTTCAAGTAAAACTCTTTTGATCAAGCAGGTTTTGGTGAGGCAAATTTTAAGGGACTTTTATTGAACAGATTTCCATTGATACATGTCCTTAGTAGTAAGAAATAAGTGTCAGTTTAGTTTATGTAAAATTTGGTTAACTGCTGATCTATGCTATGACCTTGGCAATTCTTACCTTTGCAATAATGAAAAGGTTTGTAATAATAGAGTTCTTCTGATTGTACAGTGTTCTCATAAATTTTCCTCATTTTACTTCTCTTATCTCATTTCTAAGAGTTTGGAAAGTCCTTCAAGCCCTGCAGCATTTTTTTGCAATCAGCTAAAGCCAAAATAATTTCCTAAGCGGACATAAATCACAGCATTCTCTCTCAGGCCAGAAAAAGGAACCAGGAATATCTTAATTATTTGCTCCCTGTATATATAACTTCCCAGCAATTAAATCTCAAGCCTTAACAGGCTTACATTGTATTTTCTTTCTTTGGGGGGAGGGTATTTTGCTTTTTTTGCTTTCTTTTTTTTGTTTTTTTTAACTTTTCAGGGGGAACATTTTGCTGCAGAAGAATGCCAAGAGATGACTCGCGGAGCCCTAGACCATGGACGTGTTTCCTTATGCCAGCTCAGGCCTTGCACTGATAAATGTCCCCTCAAACACAATGCAGCAGTAAGCACCCCCCCCCCATTCTCAACCCCGCCCTGGACAGCCAGATGAGAAAACTGGTGCTGCCAGGTCTTCCAGGAACACAAGCAACGACCTGAAATGTGCACTGTCGGCTCCTGCTGCTTGCATCAACATCTGGCCACAAATTCAGCCCTAATCTACCTCAGACAGCTGTTATGTCTGGCGATCATAAACAGTTCACAAATATACTCCAGGCAAGATATGAAATTCAGTGGACTGCTTTTTGGACAAAACCCAAATTAAAGCTCCACCAAGAAGAATAAGCAGAGGAAAGGAACATCGAGGCTGTGTGAGACACTGATTGGTTTTGGCACTACTTGAGAGCGCTGAAGCTCAAAGGTGGTGAGGAAAGAATGCAGTCACCGAGTCACTAAAAATTTAGAACCTGTGAAAGGAATGAGTCGCTGCATACCAAGAGCAACAACTYGGCTTCTCGGCTGACTGGCAAATTAGCAGTGAGAGGTGTGAAGAGGCAGGGACAAGAAACAAGGGAGAGAGGAGGAAGGCTGGTTAACCACCTCGGCTGGACGGACATGTAGCCAGAACCTGTTTTACTGCTTCAGGGCTGTGAAGTTCCTACACTTCTGCCCCTGCCAGTTTGTTTCCTTAACAATACCAGGACGTGATTTTAGTTCAATTGCATTACTCGATAGTTCCAAGTTTCTATGATGAAAGAAATGGTGCAATTCCTCTTAGGCAATGGATTCCACTTAGGCAACCCCTAGGTTTCAACAGCCACAGACAATATACAGGCCTTCAGTCATTTATGTTTGGATGCAAAATCACTTCAAAATTATTAGATGAAAACCAAGAGGATTAAAAATATTCATTAAAGAAAAAAAAAAGCACCAGAAAACAAAAAATCTGCGCCCTAGATAGTGGCAAATACCTGCATTCTTCTGTACACAATCAGGCTACTTTTGTGCCTTTCTGGCAAGGGATGTCCAAGATGACCTTGGTGATAGCTGCCCATCCAAATGTCTCTTTTCCTTTTAACAGTATGAGTGAAAGGTGCTGTGACATTCTTCAATAAACCAACACATTCTGACTGCAGCATGCATCCTCCTGATGCAAAGGCACGTGAACCACAAAAGACCTCTAATGTCAGACAGCCAAAGAACACTGTGCAACGTGTGGCACCAACAAAGATGACCACAAAAACTGTAAATCAACCAGCAAGGTGAAAAAGCAAAGGCAACTGGCCTCTCATCCATTTCCTTTAAGTAGCTCACAAACTATTAAATACATAACCACCTTTTAAAACATACCAGTTTCTTTATTCTGGCACATGGAATTCATGTGTTTCTTTATTTTGGCACATGGAAGGAATGAGGTAAGGGTGACTGATGAAGTCTCTCAGCAGCTTCAAATTCTGACCAGTGTTGATAGCACTGAAGACCACAACATCTGCAACATGAGCTATATCACTGTGCAGAGAAGCTATTTGTTGCAATGTATCTCGGTTCCTGCTGAAGGATGACTTGCCTGCCATCCTAGTACTGTATCTATACATCTTTGAGCACGACTGTGCTAACAAATAATAGTTGCATTAAGATGGGAAATACTAAACCCCTAAGTTGAACATTTCTTTTCTTACATGTTTTTTAATGAACTGCTGAAAAATTTTCTTCGCTATGTGCTCATCCCTGATGGAAATTGAGCAGGACCTCCAAGCATAACCATCCCCCCAGCCTGAAGTAACATGGTAGTCTTTCATTAATTTAATAAACTTTAGAAAAGAAAAACAACTTCCTATGCCAAGAAAGATATATCATTGTGGTTGCTTTCACAAGGAATACGTTCTTGTCTTTATCTATAGAATACAAGTAATATCATGATATTTAAAGGAATGATAAAATTGTATTACCTTTACTACTAACCCCTTTGAGTCAACCAACCATATTCTTTTGGTAGCTGCATCTTTGGATATCCCTTCTTTTTCCATAGCCATAATAACGAGGTTTGCTATCCCCAGTGCAGCCTGAAGGAAAAACAAGAAAAGTAGCTTACAAAACAAGAAATGAAAGAAATCCCTTGCTCACCTGTTTCATTTACCCACTATTTTAGATAAGTTTCCTATTTTATTAAACAATAAAATGGAATCATTATTTTTCCATAAAGTAAACTTAATGAACTGTTGCTACCATTTGGTAATTAGAAACCATAATGTAGAATAATTGCACAGATAAATCTTAAGTCATATAGATAAACTGTAGTATAGATAAATCTTCAGATGGCACTTGGAGTGTGGAGAGCACAATAATTCTTTAGACTGGAAACTAGAAAATGCTAGATTTAACATTTTTTCCACATAATGCCACTTCCAGCCCTGGAAGTGTTTAAGGCCAGGTTGGATGGGGCTCTGAGCAACCTGGTCTAGTGGAAGGTTCCCTGCCCATGACAGCAGGGGTCTAACTGGATGATCTTTAAGGTCCCTTCCAATCCAAACCATTCTATTATTCTATGATATTCATCTCAGAATACATGAAATATTTTTTCTTCTTTCAAATTTTTGTAATTTAAACTACAGGAAATAACATTCTGCATACCAGAAAGTAAAACACATTCTTAAAAGAGTTTTTGCTCTTATCTTTTCCTAAAATGTCCATCAGAAAGGTAAGTCTCCTTTTATCTACTATTCATGTGTTTTGTAACTCTAGACTTGGCTGTGCTCCCAGTCAAAGCAGGGGCAAGAAAAACTCACTTATCAATATTTTGTTGAAACATGTATCATTCTTACTGGATTTTCTAAAATTTCATCCAACAGATTAAATGTCATACAGGTACAGATTGAAAACCAGGCAACAAAACAAGCCAAGAGACCACTCAATATTTCTGATTACTGACTCATAGAAGTATTTATGGGGTTGACTCTGTTTCTTGTTCTTTATTACTGAGTTTCACTGAGAATCAAGTGAGATTCCCCTTTTTTTTTGTTCAGAAATAAGTAGTTTTATTAAAAATCAGCTCCTGTGGCAAGGATGAAATCTACCATTACCTCTTTGCAGCAACAGCCACACTAACAATACTGACAAAAAAATAAACATTAGACCATGGATTCATCTGCCTGTTGAACATGGAGCAAAACCAGGGGAAGGAACTCCAGAGAGATGGAGAGTCTTGATGCACTAAGGCATTGACTAAGGCCCTGACAAGTCGTTCTGAAAACTGCAGGCATAGCACCAAATATTTAATGAAATTAAAGATGCCTGCATGGGGCTGTAGACTTCATTCAAGAGATGACAAGCAACACTGTAGATAAGCACAACCTTCATTTGTGTGCCAGTGGCTTAGAAATTAAT
This sequence comes from Amblyornis subalaris, assembly GCA_018881555.1. NCBI lineage: Eukaryota > Metazoa > Chordata > Aves > Passeriformes > Ptilonorhynchidae > Amblyornis > Amblyornis subalaris. Next base: position 6,910,447 of record JACAXG010000002.1, read on the forward strand.
ACTAAGTACAAAAAATACTGTGCATAAAGATCTTCATAAATGGATTATCTTGATATGCAGAATACTGAAAAACTATATTCAATGACAAAAACCATCAAAGGAGCAACGCTTCTTACTAAATAATGCTGACTAGAGTAAATACATTTTATTTACTTTCTCTGGTCTATTTCCTCATTTTTCAAAAATGATTTGTTCGTTTACATTGAGAGCAGTTTGATAATTTACAGCTGAAGAGCTAAAACCTCAAGTTCTAAAAAGAGAACAGATCTCCAAAAAATGTCTTATGAAAAATATGAGGCTTCACCAGATGATCAGAGGTTTTTCTGTAAGTTTACATTTGAATTAAAAAGCAATTCTCAGCAGGTGTTTGTGATCATTCTACCCATTTAATCTTCTTGTTAAGTGGACAAGTGTAACTTGATTAAATATTAAGGAAAATCATCATAGTACAGTTTTTCCTCATGTATAAAAATACATACCTCTCCAGCTCCCTGGAACAACACTGTGTGATCTGATAACCTGTTCTTGGTAATGCGCAGAGCTGCAAGAAGACCTGCAACAGCAACAGATGCAGTTCCTGAAATGGAAAAAAAAAATTGAATATATTTGGTTCTTCTGGAAACAATTACAAACCATTACATTTTAAATAATACCATGACATCTTTTGGCTAAAAGATACAAGTACTGAGGGTAGTAACAAGTAGTTGAGTGGCATTAGAGTTTGCTCTACTTTATTCTTACAGAAGTTAAATTTAAGTGGGAATATCATCAGAGTAACATTAAATAAAATATGATTGATTGATTCTACTGGATGGGCATAATGGCTGGGTGATTCAAACTATTATAAAATCCTCTGGTTATGACCTTTTTTAGAGGTGAAGGGTGTGAGAGTTCAGAAGAATTTTGGAGGAATCCAGATACTGAAAATTAAGTTACTGATTTCATTCTTCAAACAGATGTACTCCAACTACARTAAAATACAAAACTAAAATAAAACTTCACTTCTCATGGGGAGGTTGTCAGAGTAGAACAACAAACTGAACATTTACAGAGAAGCTAAGCTAGCTGAAAGAGTAAGGACTTCACTGTGAAAGCAGTTTCAGCTTACAATCATCTGTAACACTGGAGGTGCCTTTCAATCTATCTTTGAGTTGYGCCACAAAGAAAAAAGGCCAACATTTAGTTTTACGATTTAGCCAGCAGAGGCCTTTCTGCTCCAAATCAGAACCACAGAGAACAAGATACCTGTCAGTCTTTGAATAGAGAAATTTTAGTCCTCATTGTGAGAAACAGCTATAAATAAAAAGCTGGGCAATAAAAAGAACTCAAGCAGGCATCTAACTCAAACTTTTTCACAGTGGCAGGATCAATCAAACCTCTGTTATTTTTGACATAGCTTTGTCTAACTTGTCCCTAAGGTCTTCTTTTGAATACTCTTGTGATCTCCTCAGCAAACTATTCCAGTGCTTAACTATACTTTTGGTTGAAAATTTCAAATCTAAATGTTTCTTTTCTTCTTCTATTTTTGCCTCTTATCTACTACTTGAAAACTTGTTATTTTGTCTTTGCAACAAGTCATGTACTGTATTTGAGGACTTTTTAATGGTGCCCCAACCTGCTTTTCTTATGTGGAACTATCCCAATTCTTCCACTCTTTCAGAAAGTTTTCTAAAACACATAGCACTCATTTCTCTCCTCTGAACTGTTTCTTCTATTCCTTGAACTGCTGCACCCAAATCAATACACTACACTGCAGGCGAATCRTCAGCAATGCTGAGTCAAGCTGTGAGCCCCTGCTGTGCACAAGGAAGTTGTATTTAGTCCCCAGGATCTCATATCTGGCTCTTCTGATCCAAAGACTGAAGGTGTGACTCCTCCCCAGCAAAGCCTCCTGGAGAGGGAAGGCTTCCTTCCATGTATTCCTGACTTTGGGCAACAAGCTTGTATATTTCACGAATTATTATCATCACTAAAGCCCAGGCATAAGGTAGACCAAAAGAAGAAAAAATCAGACTCTATTCCTGCAAGGAACTTGGATCTATTAAATACTGGAAAAAATGCTGAGAAAGTATATTAGTTTACAATAAGTTCGCAGAACCCACAAAAATGTTCTGTGGATGGGGATATGGTAGTGAAGTAGATAATACCAGCAGCAAAGTTGTACTCAATGTGGTTTTTTAGAGGAGATTCTCAACAAGCAATAGCAGACAGCACTGATTTCATCAGGATTGAAAAAGTGGTCTGGACACTAAGAATTAGGTATTGAAAATCAATAACTGGATTTCAACAGTCTTTGGAGATTTACAATCCCTATCTGATTCAGAGCTGAACCACAGGGAGACAAACACAGGTCCTGCAATGTCCAGAACCAAATTCTTCCTTCTCTGGGCAGCAGTTGTCACTGACTGGCCCAAGGAAACCAAACATAAGGCCTTAAATTACTTTGAGAAGCCTTCAAGAACTTGCAAGGAGGAGATCTGCTGGCTCTTACAAGTGTGTTCCTGATCACCACTGTCCTAACTGCAACTGCTCATAGGCCACCTGGTTGCTTTTGAGGGGAGAATTCACATTGCTACTGATTTTTCCTTCATAAAAAGTGTGAAATAGGTATGACCAGCCCTCCAAAAGCACTTGGCCCAGAATCTGCACACTGGACAGTTGCCCTCAACATGCAGCTCCCCTAAATTTGCTATTCACAAGTCTATTTTCTCATAAACAATGTGAATTTTAAATTACTGAGGGGTTACTGAGATAGCAGTAACTCCCACATTAAACTCTAGGAGATGCTCAAGACAGGCATTCATACTGCAGGCACATAGACCATTGATTTTCAAATACATGTAACTAAAACTACAGGAACTAAGAGAACAGAAGTAGTAAGAAGCCTGGTACTTAAGGAGAGGGCAAACCTCTCCTTAAATGACACCACTTGAGCGTTGAAGGCTGGGTTTGAATCTGTGGTTTATAGGTAGGATCATCTGAGTTTCAAGAATGGTTAGGTTTTCAAAAGTAAAAGGTAATGCTTAACAAAATTTCAAAACACATTTTAAAGTTAGAAAGTAACTTTTTGAAGTAAATCCACCTGAACAGTTAAAAAAAAGTGTCTTCAGAACTAAAATTTTGTTATATGCTTTTGATTATGACTTTTCCCTTCAATCATAAGAAATACAGGACACCTTGTTCTCAGCCCACTTAATGTTTACATCATACAAATATGGGATTTTTACTTCTTTAGTAATTTCTATGATTTGTTCTGTCCCTCATTTCTAAATTAAAAAAAAATCTTAAGAACAGTTCCTCTGAGGCATGGCTTTGGGAACAACAACAATCAGGCTGAGACACTTCCACCCCAGAGTCTCCAAGAACTAGCTTGTTTCTTTCCCAGATGAAATTAAGTCTTCCTCTGGCAAGTGCCAAGCTGGCAAAGATCAAAAATGGCGAAAGAGAGAAGTTAGTGTGTCCTCTCAGTTTGCCTTGGTACTCTACCAAACAATCCTCATAACCAGCAAGAAAAAAATCCCATCTGTCATTGGATGCCAAGTTCTTTCTTCTATTTTATATTACACAGCTGTGCTTGCAGGAGAGGAGGAGGAGGAAGCCTACATAACACAGCTTATTCCTAAAACCATCAATCTGGTCTCCTGAAAAGGAAAGCTGAGCTGGAGCACTGTAAGGTCCCTTCCTCCCAGCCCTTGAAGACAGAACTTGTGGCCACCACAGCACCCTGCCCCCATCAGAGGACTTCTCGGAGAGCCATGAAAGCTGCTCTTCAAGCTGCTTTCTGGTGACAGAGTCAAAATGAAACACCATAGATTTATAATGAATGGGAATGCTGGGATACCACTTATCTTCATGGCTGATGTACTATTGCTAAGCTTGTTAGCCAGAAAAATGGACTGCCATTAAGTATTACCAGTTGGGATACTTTTACAAACTCTATTACTATATCATCTTCTGGTTTAAGGAAAAAGAAAACATATATGAAACATAAATAAAACACTTCACTGAATGTCAATAACATTTCACATTGAATATTTGCATGAGCTAGCATTACCTGTATGTTCCTTATGAGGGTGATTCAGAACAAAGGTTATAACAACAATACATAAAGGCTTAATTATGGCATTTCTCTCAAATCATGATTTGCACAGATTTGCTCTAAAAAGAGTATTTAAAAGTAGTCCACACCAATTTTATTCAGCCTTTAGACTCTAAAAGGGACAATAACCCAGTTTATTAGATTACTGAACCCACTATCACTGCTGCTGGCAGCGGCTGTCATCACTCCTAGTCAGCAGCTTCCCTTATTCCTTCCTACTGAAAGGGGGGCACYGCCAGCCTGAATAGCAGATCTGTTTAACCGGAACTGCTCTGACTAATGCTGTGACCTCAAATTTCACCCTGGATACCGACTCGAGTTTTTGAAAAGAATCAAAATGCAATTCACATCCATCTGCCAAGGCGGATGCGAACCACTTCTTGCCGACATCACAATGCAGAAACAGAATTTTGCCACTTTTCTGACTGTCATCACCGTAGGAAGGAGAGAATTGGCTTGGCCAGAGCACAGGTTAAATCCCTTATGTGCAGAATAAGATAGACATTGTTCAAGAATATGATTTTGAAAACCCAATACATTTTCCACAAATTTTTAGAAGAATAATCAAAGCAAATTTAACAAAGGATATTTTTCTAAAGCAGTTTCAACTGCTGTGACAGCCAACATTTCATTACAGTTTTCTAGAAGGTGAGTCATATATTGTATTAATACAATAGGTGTGAAATTTCAAGGTACACCATTCAATACCAAGTCTTTGCTTTCTGTGTGAGAGTCTTTAGCCTTGTTATTGTAAACTGCACAACTGAGCATGAGTGCGTCAAAGGAAATCCATGGGCTTTTGAAGTTGGCTATAAATGCTTTGGAGCAGAGAGTATTCCTTCAGCAGATATAACCGGGAAAAAAAATGGGGGGAAAAGCCCCAAAATGTCAGGAATAAGAACTTCATTTACACTGGATGTAATTTAATTTAAATTAGTGAGAATGGCTTATGGCACTGAAGCATTTGTCCATTATTTAAAGTTTCAAAAAATAGAACTTTTAATCAAATATTAGTAGTTCCTTTATGTAATTTTGCATAGCTCATCTTAAAAAGCTAGCAAACAAGAAGAAGGGAGAACTTTCTGCAACACATCCTAAAATCTGAGGTATTCATTCTGGACTAAAAGATTAGGAAGCGGTAAAAGTAAAATTCATATTTCTCAATACACAGCATAATAGAAATCMCATGTTAACATGGCCAGTCATCCAAATAACACTTCGCACAGTGCCAAGGGAAAAAAAAATCCATTCCCATCTCCGACACTTACTGGGAAAAAGGGGAGAGTAAAGATCCTATCAAAAAGGTGTAATCTCAGTTGTGAGGCAAATGCTACAGCTGTGGGTACTTCAAAAGCACCCTCTTTTAAGAGATGGGAGCTCCTTCTCCTTGCCATGAACTGGCTTCTCAAAGCTTTGTATGCACACTGCCCTGCTCTGCAGCTGCAGCAGGCAGTGCGAAGAGGGGAAAGGCTCTAGGGAAGGGGAAATGTAGCCTGTTTAAAACAGCAGCCATTTAGCATATTTGGAAAGGGATACAGAGTCCCAGCAGCACAGGGTGGCAGAGGCTGGGAGGTCGTTTGGTGCAACTGATGCCAAAGAGATTTTTGCTTTTATGCTTTTTATATTAATAGTATATTAGTAGCCCTGTAGTCCTGTAGCCTTTACCCTCTAACCTTGTAAATTCCTAGCTAGTAGTTTTCCCTATCCCCTAGTCCCTATCCCCTAATCCCTATCCCTATAGTCAAAATAAGATTCCTATGTCAACCTTATCACCACTAGTGTTCTGGGAACCAGGGACACTTCTCTGTCCCATGTCTCCTAAAAGCCCAAACAACAGTAGCTAGCAGCATTAGGCGGGGATTTCGGTAGGAGGCTGAGCCAAAGGGGATCACCTCCTTAACCGTATTTCTAATTGGAAGATTTTTATAAACTATGTTAATTTGATGTAAACCTATAAAAATGCTATGGGTACAGACACGAAAACATCTAAAAGGACAATGGACACTTGGGACAGGACACAAAACTGATCAGTGTGTGCTTTGTACTCCGGGAGGACCTCAAATAAAGGTAACTGCTTTCCCTACCCTCATAACATCATCCAGCTTCTGATGTTAAGCAGATAAAGGCATCACAACTCCTTACTCAAGCAGGGCCACCTGGAGCTGGCTGCCCAGGAAGACTGTGAGAATGGATTTCTTTCTTAAACCTGTACTGAGCAAAAAACGAATACTTGTACATACACGTACTTGTGTATACACATGGAAAATGATACAAAAACTACGGTAGGAGATTTACTTGAAAGCACACTGATTTCAACGTAAATTTACCACTGAGTAATGGAGAAGTGATATCCTGARTATATTGAAAGAAAAATATACTTCATATAACCCTACAACATATGTCTTATTTTTAAATTTTTTTTTTTAATTATTGTTTTTTAAAAATTATTTTATTGTAAAAATCTCAGCATGTTTCAGTTGGAAGCCAATGTCTCTGCAAGTAAAGCAAATGTCCATGAAAGAAGTTTTCTACAGTTTGTGTATCATATCAGAATTTGAAATACACGGTATCAATATATGAGCTATTACATGTCATTCAACTCCGCATTTTTCAAATTCTTGGTCAGAGAAAGAACTGGAAGCCCCATGCCCATCACAACCATAAGAACAAACCCTAAATCTTCTCTACAACTTGATTTCAAGAACTAGAATTTCCAGGTACCAAATGTATAATTTTTTATATTAATGTTAAAAAGAATTAAATCTTAAAAGGGAAAAGACTTGTGACAGAGAAATTCTGACTTCTGAGAATGGCACTGACTGACATTGAATTGGTCATAACATAACTTTCAGGTACAATTTTCCTAGTTACTCAAATGGCAGTCTGCTGAACATTTAACGTATATTTTAAATCAAACCAAACATGTAAAACGAAATAATTACATTAAGTTATATATGCTCTACATTTTTATTTTAGGTCTCTTTCTTTTCATAAAATGTTGATGCAATTAAACAGCACAGCTGTTAAAAACTAATGACATCTAAGGTCATGACAGATACCGAAGTTAATTCCAATCCAGTGCAATCTCTCCGTGTAAATATTTTTGTTGGCATAAAATATAGGCTCTGTGTCCATAATGGGGAAAAGCATTGCAACTGTAGGCACAGTGAAAGAGAGCTGCAACTCCAGTATTATAGTGCACAGAGAAACACGTATTTTATGTAGATTAGCTTATACTACAGAAGTTTGTCATCATAAATTGAGACAGTTTTAAAGTACAGGAGTGGGGAAAAAGATCAGAACAATTCAAATAATTGAAATAATTGACTTGCATAGAGGCAGCAAGGCTAGACAAATTTAGGGCACTATTTGAAACGTATCCATGTCAGGAACAACTACAACCAGCTACCACATGATAAGCACSAATACCCACTTAAAACAAATGCATGGCTCTAAAGACATGCAAACACGCCTTAAGCCACTAACTGTGCTTGAGTAGCAAAACCTCTTTCCAGAGACACACCAAAGCCAAAATGGGTGTGGAAAGGAAGCACTGTGGCACGCTGCACTGCCTCAGCTGGGTTTGTGAGGGGGAAGGAAGGCATGGTTCATGAGAGGGATTTCAGCATGCCTTGTATCTAGGACTTCTTTAGCAGATCTTAAGAGACTTGTTCAACATCCCTCCCACAGGGAAGGGAACTTAGTTTCTCTGAGGGGATTTTCAAACCATTAATCCCAATCCTGCCTCCTTTGAGTGTGGTCAAGCAGAGAACATCTTCTGCCCTGAGAAACAGCTTTGTTTGGCCCCATTGGTCCATTCCCAGGGGGTTGGAGAGGAAAAAAACCATCACATATCATATCTTCAAGAAAATTCCACCCTTTCCTTATGACTCGTCCTTCCTAAATGTCTTGGAGTTGAGCAAAGCTAGCAACCTGATCTAATTCAGGAATTTCTAAGTGTTGTGAAGTCTGACATTACAACACTAATAAAAATTTCTCCCATATGAGAAATTATGATCAAACTCCCCTCAATTTTGGAAAAGGTTCTCTAATAGTTAGAAAGAACCAGATAAAAGTATTTGTTTTAAACCCAGGACTTTCACTGATTTTCATTTCCAAAAATCAGTCTGTGTTTTTCAGAGAGGGAAAAAAAAAAGCATCAAGCTGATTTGTGGTCAGAATAAAACCAGACAAGAATCCAAGGAAAAAAGTGACTATCTTCTCCCTAAGGAAACATTATTGCTATTGTTTGTAGAAAAATATTTTGAAAATATAAATATGAAGAAATTATCATAATTGCAGAAGGAAGAAATTCACCACCTATCCAAAAACAAAGATGCTTGCTATAATGATAAAGTACAAAGAATGTTATAATTCCAATACAGATTTATACCAGTTGTTCAGAATCCTGTTCACCTTTATTCTCAATTCCTTGAGTACAGAGAGGGAATTCAGAAAAAGTTACAAGGCTTTTTCCAAAGTAAAGGATATGACTGTGCTGTAGAAGGGACAGAAACTGTTTCCAGAAATTCTTAAATATGTCTATAGGTGACCCTTAATGGTCAATCTTTAGTGGTTTTATGTAATCAGTGTTTTGGCAGACTTTTTCCAAATGTTCTTCAATGGTCAGTTAGGAGCATTCCAACGCCCTGTAAATAGCTGTGAGCTAAAGAGAAGGCAGCTGCATTTGTCCAAGTCAGTACTCACAGATGCATATATGCAGCTTGCCATGTTTTCTGTATCTTTTATAGTGTCTGTCAGAAATCAGGATCATAAATTAGGGGGTTTTGTACACTTGAGATACTGAAAGGTCCTCATTGCATCACTAAGATATATAGGAATCTTGTCTCTGAATATCCTACGCAGAGAAAAAATCCTCAAGCCTTTCCATGAAACATTAAACATTCCTTTCGATCTTAAAGTAGCTTTCTCTTGACAAATATTAGGACTAGGAGAAACTGTGTTTAAAATTTTGTGTAAGCACTGTCTTCAGAAGATAATGGCAAATTAGATGCAGTGTTTGGTTTCTTTGCTTTTATTGGCCTGACACTACTTGTCAGCTTTACTGCTATAGAAAATACAACTTGCATACAGAGAAAGCCAGTCTTTCAAGTAGCCTGGAAAAAATCATGCAATTTATAATCTGAAAATCTCTAAGGATTGATAAAGAAGTTAGCACCATCCATCCTCATTATAGTTGCCAGGTGAAAGATCCTTAGGGTTTATAAAGTTGGAATGGAAAGAGGGATGAAAAATCGGTGGATCTATATTTTGGCTGTTATTCTATTTCCACATTACAGGAGAAATTACATCCTATGGAAAAAAAAAAGTTACTGAAGGTAATTACACAGACRTGATGACAAACAACAGAGATCAGAGAAGAATAAATGCATCCACTTTCACTTCTTGGAAGCTACGCAAATATTAAGGATGGAGATCACCCAAAAGTCACAGACATTGTTTGTGAAAATATCAAAGGCCCGATGAGCACAAATCAGATTGCAGAAAACAAATAAATTAAAAGACTGCACATGGCTGCACTTCTAAGGAAGACCGATGGCTGCTACAGCAGCTCAGACAAAAGCCAAACAGATACCTTCCAACACTTCTGAATGTGAAGACAGCTCCTTCCAAGGTCCACGAGAGAGAATGAAGTGACACAAAAAGCCTTGTCAAATGAGTTTACCCACAGTGGGTACACTTTTGCTGAAAAGCTTCCCTTCCATTTCCGTGAAACCACATTCTAGTTGAGTCTCTTTCTGATTTGGGGTAAGGACCTTCCTCCTGCAAGGAAAGGGAACTCCCYCTGGGAGCTGGGACTCTAAACAACCAGGGAAACTTCCAGATGCTGTTTGGCCTGCTGTATTGAACTGCAGGCCCTTCACGGTAGAGAGCACCATGCTTCTTACAGAGGGAAATGACATTTTATAATTAATTTATTTCCCACCTGGGATGTTGTCCTCCATAATCTGTTTCAGATGCGGAAGTAAAACTCAGCCAGGCTTGTAACAGAAACGTAGTTCATGTGGATAGCCAAATCCCTGACACCAGAAAGACAAGGGCTATTTGAATCCACTGCCATGCATTGAGTCACTGAAACAAGACCCAGGTCCCAAGCATGAGTCAATAATGACTTCTGGAAAACTCAAGCTCCTAATGCTTGGCTTAAAGTGTCACTGAAAACTGTGAGAAATTAAGACAGGTTAACTCTCATTTTTGATCCTGYTACTGCTGAGGACCTTCATCTACCCAATGAAATATGAGGGCGTAAGAGGCAGCTGGGTGCCCAGGTCCCTTGCTGGGTACTCTCTTCAGCAGTTCATCTGACTCCAGCTTCCTCACAAGGATGGGAGCCAGTGCCCTTACTGCCCAAGGGGAAGTAATTTTCCAGTGCTCTTTTCTTGACTGGCAACCCAAGCAGTAGCATACATCACTTCAGCCCTGCTGGTCTGTCTTCTCAGGAGGGAAGGCACAAGATGACTGTTTAGATTGAGCACTGGGGAATCCCCCTTGCTGACATTTCCCATCCCAGATATTTTCCTTTTGCCAGCTGCCACAAAATATTCAGATGGGAAAACAGAGTCAAGGGGATCATTTCCCTCTAAAACTGAAGGAGACTGCGAGGAAAATTACCTGAATATTTAACTGAGTTGTCAGTTTAAGAACTGAAATACAGTTTTGCATTTATCAATTCAGTTCCATGGAAGAACAGTGGAGTAGTTGCTACTGAAGTGACAAAAAACCAAGGAAGTACAGTCCAGGTTTAAGCTTTGACATTTGCTCCAATATCTGAAGTCAATAACTCATATGGGGAAAGCCATTCACATAATAAATAATGAAAAAAAAAATCCCAAAGAGTGAACATCTAAATAAAGCATGAGATGTAAATGAGAGGGGAAAGGTAAAATCAAACACAGCTCACCAGAAACCGATGCTGAGGAAACCCAAGGCAAAATGTGACCTGTACATCTACATATATCACAATAAACCTGATAGTTTTTTTCACTCTGAAAATCAAGACTTATTTTTCTGGCTTGTGAACACAATAGTGAAAAGAAGAGGAAAAAGTTTGTTACCTTGAATGTCATCATTGAAAGTGCAATACTTGTTACGGTACTTATGCAGGAGGCGGAATGCATTGGCATTAGCAAAATCTTCAAACTGAATGAGGCAGTTCATGCCATATCTAGAAAAACAAGAAATTATGCATTATGTTAAAAAAAATTTCAAAATTACATTAAAAAGCTAATAACATTTGTAGTCACATTTTGAATACAAGTATTAATACGATTCATACAACTCTTAATATGTTTCTGTTATATTCTGTATCTTTATGTTCATATAGATTATTTAGAAGGCATAATTATACTGCTAATAATATTTACTGAGTTCTAAGTTATGAATAGAAGATCAGTGGAAAAGGCCTTCATCCCTCTGCAGACATCTCAACAGAAGTCTTTGCTGAGCAATTAGCTAATGAACAAAAAAAGGTCCTTCCCAACACAAACCACCCTATAATTCTATTTTTTTTTTATTTAATAAGGAAACTCAAGACTCCTGGCATTAGAGTCATATGCCAATACCTAAAAAGTGAACAATTGCCCTGCTGTACCAGTAAGGTTACTCCTAAAATGGAAGTTAAGAAGTTAAATTCAATTAATATTATTACTATATATCATAGAATGGTTTGGATTGGAAGGGACCTTAAAGATCATCTTATTCCAATTCCCCTGCCATGGGCGGGGACACCTTTTGCTAGACCAGGTTGCTCAGAGTTTCATTCAATCTGCCCTTGAACACTTCCAGACATGGTGCATCCACAGCTTCCCTGGGCAACCTGTTCCAGTGCCTCACCACCCTCATAGTAAAGAATTTCTTCCCAGTATCTAACCTAAACCTACTCTCAGTCTGAAGCCTTTTCCCCTTGTCCTGTCACTTCATGCTCTTGTAAATATCCCCCAGTCCTTATACGCCTTTTTAATAGTACTGTCTCTGGATTCTTTGCCTACCATTCACATATGACATCTTCAAGTAATTTCTTAAAACAAAAGCAAAAAAAAACCCCACAAAACAATTAAGACATTTCTAGACAAAAACTATGTAAAGACTGGATTCAAGCTCACAGACATTTGCAACAGGGCAAGATCCCAACAGCACACATCCTGATTGAGCTAAAGGAGGCAGTTCATGCTTCATCCAGAAAGGCAATACATAGATATACTGAGCAGTTTAGTGTAAATATCTTAACTGAATTTTTCTTTAAACCATACCTGTGTTTGGCAACCACACTAAATAAAGGTATCAGTATTTAAAAAAAAGACAAACATTCCTGTGACTAAATTAATTTCCATGGAAAACACATATATATATATTTACAGCCATATTATAATTAGCCAAATCTACGGGGATTTAACTGCCAGGAATGGTAATCCCTGCTGAAAATAAATACATCTTCAGGTTTTATGGAAAAACCTGACTTCTTCAGCAGCATAATGACAGGCAACTGTTTAAAAGAGAATTTGGCAAATCCAGTACTGTAAATCGCAACTGACTTCAAATAAGTAACTAGAGCTACTTTCAAGAATTAATTTAAATTTCTAACCTGATTCAGTTTCTGACATGAATTTCTGTGTTTCCATAAGGGTCCAGGAGCTGACAGTTGCATAACAATATGAAACTAATGAGTTTATCACTCTGGAATCCTGAAGTTTGGTTATATGTGTTTCTTGGATGTCATTAGGCCAGTCTGTTTCTTTATTTTACTATATATAACATTCCATTTCTCATCTGCATTTTATTTTTCTCTGTTTTCTTATCCATTACCTTTGTAGGCAAAGACCAAAACTCCCTGTGAGTTATATTAAATGAGCCTCTCTGTAGAAAACACTCATCCTATACTGGGCACACTATCCATACTAATTCTCTGAGCCAGATATCATGGCTGTTTAATTAAAATGGAAAAAATGCAGGCAGTCCAACTCTGGGCCTCTGAGATTTTGGTGTCATAGAAGAAAAATTTCTAAGCAGCATTCTTATTCATGGCAAGTGTAATATCTGATATCCAGGTAAAAACCTGAGACTTCAGTACTGCCCATGACCAGCAGTACCTCATAACACTTGTGAATTTTGAAGTCTATGTTCTCAAAAAAGTCTTATCAAATCCCATCGTTGGGTATTCATGAGAGACAAGAAAACTACACACTGTTTCTCTGCTTGGAGTATTCTCATTCTCAAAACCACTAACAGATGAGACATACAGATGAGGTAATACAAAATAGTTAATATCTGGCATMTCAGAAAATCCCTTTGCAATAATGAATTGGCTACAAAGGTGGCACACAGTTCTGGAAGCAGCAACCATACCAAAAGACACATCAACTCTTCTGTGACTTCCGCATCTTACTATTGCAATCACTTGAAGCAGAAAGTAGAGCCAAAAACTAAAATGTTTTCCTTCCTGTATCACTCTGCAATAACCTTCCACTCTTCTTGCACTCCAATGAACAGTTTAAGCTTGTGGTTTCTCCACTATAAAGGGTAACTGTTTGAATCAACCTGAACATCAGCCAGCATGTGATCAGGTGGCCAAGAAGGCCAATGGCATCCTAGCCTGTATCAGGAATAGTGTGGCCAGCAGAACCAAGGCAGTGATTGTCCCTCTGTACTCGGCACTGGTGAGGCCACATCTCAAATCCTGTGTTCTGTTCTGGGCTGCTCTATTCAGGAAGGTGCTGGAGCAGGTTCAAAAAAGGGCAATGAAACTGGTGAGGGGTCTGGAACACAAAACCTACAAGGAGAGGCTGAGAGAGCTGCGATTGTTTAGCCTGAAGAAGAGGCTCAGGGGTGACCTTAATGTTCTCTACAACTGCCTGAAAGGAAGTTGTAGCCAGGTGAGGGTTGGTCTCTTCTCACAGGCAACCAGAGACAGAACAAGAGGACATAAGCTGCACCAGGGCAGATTTAGGTTGAACATTAGGAGGAACTTCTTCACAGAAAAGGTGACTAGACATTGGAATGGGCTGCCCAGAGAGGTGGTGGAGTCACTGTCCCTGGAGGTGTTTAAGGAAAGACTGGACATGGCACTCAGTATTACGGTCTAGTTGATGTGGTGGTGTTCAGTTATAGAAGAAAGAACCTATCCAGTGGGCACCAAATGTTTTAACCAGAAGAAATTATGAGATCTAGTCCTACACTGTCAAAACTAAATTAAAAAAAGATAATCTGGTAGACATTCCTCCTCAGTGTGGAACCATATTGCACTAATGAATTCTTAACTATTTTTGTGCTCTGGAAAACACTTCTCTGATAGAAATAGCTTGGCTTGAGTCCTGCCTAGGATGGCTGGATTTTTGCAGGCAAGTGTTTTGTAGCCGTGAATTCCTCTCTTCCGCCTGTTAAGGATGTGTCACTGCAGTAGCTGATTAAACAAATATAAATTGTCCCTAGAAAGTGATAATCCAGATCACTGTTTCCCCTTGTAAATCCTGTTTTGTCACCCACGCCTTTCTGTGTACTTGGATTTTAGATTCCTGCTCCAAGTCACACAGGCAGTCCGAATCAGGATCCAACTGGACAGAAGTTCAAAGCCATATTTCCTTTTTTTTCTTATGAAGAGAAGATGCAGACAAGAGGTGGCAAGCATGCAACATCAGATTTGTCATCAAGTATCGGAGGCAAATGCTGGACAATGGATTAAAATGAACCATACCACTGAATAATGTGTGGTTGCCAGAAAACAGTGTTTCCAATACTTCTCCCAATTTACAACATATTTTTTGTGACAGTCTTAGCTTAGTTTTCCCCATTTATAAAAAAAATTTATATTCAGTTGTCTATGACAACAATGTTAATGTTCCAAATAATTCCACAGAATATATCTTTATGTAACAGGCTGGAGAAGAATGTCCACAGCTCTTTAACCATCCCAAATATACAGTACAAGTATTTTGGCAACTCAGTGCTTGTAAGGACCTCAAACAGGGAAAACCCTCAAGAATCTGGCTTTTGGCGACAGTGGGAGCTATAAAAGTTTGGGCACCATTTTGAATTCAAACCATATGATCAGTAAAATCCATGCTTACTTCTACAGCTAGGAAGTTTTTTTGGATGTGTATTTGGATCATTTGTTCTCACTGCCAGCCATTGTTTTGGAAATCTTCCTAAAGGAACAAGTGGTTGCCTTTTAGGTTTTTAGAGCTTCCAAACTCCTATTTGACTGGTTTTTTTTTTTGTTCATACACGCCTGGGTCTGAAAAAGCCTTACAAACCACCAGAAGTGGTTGCTGCCACCCATTCCTAAGAAGGAGCAAACCAAAATGGATAGCAACACTGGTGTTGTCTTCCTTGCCTCGTGCGTCACGCAGCCACCCTGCCAGCCAGAACCATTTATAGTGCACCGCCACGATGTTGAAATTACCTCCTTCCTTCCTGCTCCAAATGCTGTAAGCTTGCCCATTACCATATATCCCACTGCTCAAAACAGATTTAAAGCATAAAGAACACTGCTACAAACTCCTCTGTGTGCCAGGGCTTTCCCTGGATGCCTTCCCACCCTTCTTCCTGATGACTCTTAGGACCTGGATGCCTTCTCCTGCTGCTCTCCTCCAAGCTATCTTTAACTTCATTTCATAAAGAACTAAACTGCTGCAGTGAGGTCATACATCCATCCCAGCACCTCTTCCACTACAATTTTTAACCTGCTGGTTAAATTCAACACAATTTGAATGAGGGGGTTAGAGTTTTGCACAATAAGTGTTACATATATATTCTGTGGAAAAAGGTGGCCCAGATGAGACACCCTCCAGCCAGCACCCCAGCCCCTCTGCAGCAGATGGTACTACTCATGCTGCCTCTCCAACAGCCTGATGGGCTACAGCTGCACAGGACAAAAATCTGTCCAAAGTGCACTGAGCTCCAGCCAGTTCTACAATGCAAATACCTTCCCAGAAGAGGTATCATTAAATTACAAATAACTTTCTCTGTCCTGAATTGGACCAGCAAGTCAGACAGGACATTCTTCACAGGAAGAGATTTTCTAAAGAACTTAATAGAAACTGTCAGCATCTCTGCTTTCTACATGAAGGACTATTTAAAATTCCTTTTTTATTCCCCTGTAGGCAACTATTGGTTTTATTTTAGCTACAGAAAGCATGTATTTTCATAGGGCTATTTTTCATAGCTATTTTCTGTTTCCAAACCAATCCTTTCTCCAATGAGCTCAGAACAGATCCAAAGTAGGCATGGTAGGGGAGATGGCAGCATTTAGCACCCACCCTAGTACCAGCAGCAGACCCTTTCTTCATTCATGTCCTCTTAAAGAAATATAACTCTACAAAACCTTTCCATATTACCATTCCCTGGCACAGCCACAGTGCTCTACTGTCTGAAGTGCAGCTCTGCTTTGTACCAGTGCTTCTAACACTCTTCTGCTTGCTCTTTCCCTGTCCCAAACAGACTTGCTATTCATCGCCATGGTCTTTCTATCTCGGGATAGAAAGGAGAATGGGCTGGAGACGACTCATAAGTTTCTCCCTTTTTTTCCCCCAGCCAACAGCCCTGAAATATGTGTGGACTTCACAGCTTTGGTAATAACAAGTCTCAGGAGCAGAGTGGTGCTCAGTTAGGAAGCTCTTGGGGTTGGTGGTCCTAGAAGTTGTTCTTCATAAGCAGAGAAACAAAACCAGATTCTCTGCCCACAGTCAGGCATTATATACATAAAGGGCTTCTCCTATGAAAAAGGGTAAATAAATCAAAAGCTTTTGTGGTACACATAAAGGGCTTCTCTTATGAAAAAGGTAATTAAAGCAAAAACTTTTGTGGTATAACATAATTGCTACAACAAAAATATAGTCTTTCAACCTAATTTGACATCAGCTTGGTTGCATCACACTCTAGCAATGACTATTTGCTCTTTAAATTGAAGTCTTTCATCCATACTATGAGACAATAAGTTGACAACACTTCTAAACACACCCTCTCTTTGTGCACTTTAAAGGTGCTCTTAAAGGACTAATATGGATGGTCACTACTGAACCTGGACTAGATTTCTTCTACTTCAATACCTGATTGAATTAACTCTCAGATGCCTTAGGGCTGTAATATACAAAGGCTGCAAAATAATTAACTGTAAGTTACCATCATCATACATTTTTATTTCTTCTTGTTGCAAAACTATTTGTATTTTAATTTTTGATTTTTATATTTGTTCTGAAGTATTTCATACAACGATGTTGTCCAGAACCAGGCTTAATCATAACTTAGACTTTTCCAGTTCCCATGTACAGACTCTTGTAACAGAATTAGGGAGAGTGGTATGAAAGAAGTATGAATGGAAATGTGTGCACTACTTGAAGCAGCAGCAAAACAAAGATGAAAACAGTGGCACACATGAATAATGAAGGACAAAACCGACTGCAGGAAAATTAGAAGTGTCTCATTAACATCAAGATGAGCAGGCCTGAACTTTGGTAAGGTCACAGACACCTCTGGGACCAGGACCCTGCACCTTGACAACAGCAACAATCACTATCACAGCACATCACAAGTGCCACTCTTTGTCCTGTGAGCACAGCAGGAAGTCATACTGCAATCTGAAGAAATTCCACATGACGACATCAGACACAAAAAATTTATGGAGCCTGAAGTAAGCAATACCCTGAGGAAAAATAACCATGCCAGAATAGCTGTTGGATCTTAAAGGCATAGAAGACCTGTATAAAATCAAGTCTATCACCACTTATCACCAGAAGCCCAGAAAAAGCACTGAGGACTTGACAGCCAGGGCCCTTTTGCCTTCAGTGCCACATATGAGTAATCCTGGTCAGACCATATGAACACAGACATGCTGACACTATGAGTACATAGTTATGAGACTGAATAATAAAATCAACTTGTTTAAACATCCTTAACATAAATCCACCTCTCTATTCCATAAGAACTTTCTTCACTGAATGCTGTCAAATCAATTTCCTGTGGTGGATTGTGTCAAGTTGCCTCCTCTCCACTGTGAAACAGTTGTCTCAGCAGGAAGGTGGATGGATGACACAGTACTGAGATCTAGTATAATGCACATCATACAAATAAATAATACTTTTGAAATTTCACAAAGTCAGACATGAGCCAAACTCTTAGACTCAGTTCTTGACGTGCACAAACATCAGCCCCAGCAGACTACACCACTGCTGTGAAAAAACACACCACACCAACTTCTACAAATGCAGAGGTATGCGGGCTTGCCTAACAGCAATATGAAAGAAAATCATATTGTAAATTTTGGTAGTTTTCCTCCTTAGGGAAAAAAGGGTTCCATATGAATTTGAAGTAAACAGCAAATTGAATTACTGTGATACTTTCTCATGAATTTGTACTGGTCCACTTGGTACCTGATCCTGACCCCACCTAAGTCAAAAGTAAAACTCCGGGAGCCTGAAAATGTAATTCTACCTCTCCTAGCTATTCTACTGCTTTTTCCACTACTACCACTTAGCTGCTTTAACTGTGACTTAGACCAAAGAACAATCTCAAATTACCTTCAGTTTCACATTCACTTAAAAGAGATGAGTCCAGATTTGAAACAGATGACCTGAGATTTTTTTTTTTCTTTTCAGCCTCTTCAATTCTTCTTTGGAGACTTGGCACTGTGACACTTTTGGCTAAGGGAAGGAAGGGTACTGAACAGATGGATTGGTCAAGTGTCTCAGCAGGCTAAATCAGAAAAACAGAGAATCAAGAAAGAAATCCATCTCAGCTGGAAATAGTAAGCAGTTTTATTCCTCATGAATCTTTAGCTGTAGCTAAAGGTGTGTGTCATTTCTTGCCCTCCCAAAATACAAACTGGTCTTTGTTAAGCCCTTCAAGCTTACTCTTTTATTTTAATTAAATGGCTTTATGTTAAACCAAAAAAGAATTGTTGTTATCAAAAAAAGAGTATATAAAATACATTACACTGTTTGATAAGTCATCCTACACGGCTCAAAAATCATTTGAACCTAGTTTCAAAATGGGTGTTTCCTGTTTACTTCATGACTGCAATCTTTAAAAGTTAGTGATTATTACTGTCTGGTTCAGATTGTCAGGAATTTTATCTTGCCAAGAAAAATACCATAAAGCCACAGTTCTGAGGTTTGCCCCAGTGTTGGCATGCACCTGCACATCTTCCAAATTAGATTTTTAATGCTCTAAATTTCACAAAAGTTATCAAAAAAGAAACGAGTACAACAGCACTTGAACAGTGGTCAACCATTGCACAGGGCTGTCACAGGGAAGACCTTTTAGTATGAAAGATACTGTGTTACATATATTTCTATTCATAATTACTGTGACTAGCGGAATCATCTATTCCAAGAAGCTGGACTCCTAAATCCAGACAAGAGATGTTTCTCTGGACAGGTTCTCAGATTTCTGTATTAAAATGACAGCTGCATTTAGAAAAGGTAAAGGTTATAATTTGACTGGACAATTTAGATTTGTATTCATTGTGTGTACTTTAAGGTGGCATTTTGCTTATACAAGCTGCATCTTATTTTCTTGAGAATGAACCTTCACATATTTAATGCCCAGACAGCAACTCTTCCCACTTTCCAAAAAGTGGGAAGGGTCTGGATTACAGCAAAAAAAATAAAATTAGATCCTTGGCTGATAATTCTACACCAGAAAGTTTCCTAATAACTTTTCAACTGTATTTATTGAACTGAGTCTAATAGTATTTAAAAATACTACTTCAATAAAGGCTAATTTATTAAAGTATTTACTTAAATGTATGAGAATTCCAGTTTCGGTGAACAGGACTACTCCTTTGCTTTAACTTATGTGTCTGTTTTGATGCCTCACTAAATCAGGCCTGAGTGATTTATGGCAAATGCAATGCCTTTATGGAAAAGATATTGTATCTTTTGCCAGAATCTAAAGATTGCTAAGTAGCCTTAGAGGTTAAACCAAGATGACTGCAATTCCTTACATATTTGATTATATTTGTATAAGATTATAGATATTTTCCCTAAAATAAAAGACGCAGCTGGATAGCCAAATTAGTAGAAAGCCTGGGGCAGCACATCTGCTCTTTCCCTCTGCTACTTAAGGTATAATGAACAGATGGAAATCTCAATTCCACCACTGACAGCCTTCATCTTGACTGTTAAAAGGCAAAGAAGTAATGAGCTTTCAGAAATGTCACTAGGAGGTTGTAGCAGGAATACTTAAAGCATTTCTGATAGATGAAATACACTCCAAATATTTGTACTGTTTGATCATTTATGAAACACACCTCTCCCTTTCCAAATTCTTGATAGTGTTTTTAAGGCATTAAAATATCTTATGTACTTGCAACACAAATTACACGTAATAGAAAAGAAGCATACTGGAGGCTAGACTGAAGAAATGGAGAATGTAGAATTTTCAGGAAGAAGGAGTTTACTATTTTCAAAGCATTATTTAGACAGCATAGTGTTTGACTTGAGGAACTGAGACTATCACAGTGGAATATTACAGAATCACAGAATGGCTGAGGCTGGCAGGCACCGCTGGAGATGATCTCGCCACCCAGCTGCTCAAGCAGGGTCAGCCAATGCAGGCTGGGCAGGACCACATCCGGACAGCTTTGGATATCTCCAGGAATAGAGACTCCACCACCTCTCCAGGCAAACTGTGCCAATCCTCAGTCACCCTGAGAGTAAAATGTTGGGGACTTTAAAGTTGAAACTTCTCTTGCACAATGTTTGCGTCTAATTTTCTCTTGTCCTGTCACTGGGCACCACTTATAAGCAACTTAGCTCAGTCTACTTTAAACCCTGCCTTCCAATATTTGTACACACTGGTGAGATCCTTCTGAGCTGCTGCTTCACTGGGACAGCCCAGACTTCACRGCCCCAGCTCCCAGTCTCTCCTCACAAGAGAGATGCTCCAGTCCATCATATGACTGGCCCTGCACTAGTCATTCTCCAGTATCTCTCTCTTGTACTGGGGAAGCCAGGTGAATATGGATGATAAAATCTAATTTACCATAGGATATACAGAACATTGATTATTTGACATAACACAAAGCCCTATTTCTTTTCCAAATAGGCAACACACAAGGCAGTGTGAGAAATAATTTATATGTAAGTAATGAGAGTTCATGAAAATGAGGATAGGACAGTATTTGGCTAGCTCTTCCGTGCCAAACCCATTCTCATTCATGTCTTTAGAATTATATCTAGGTGACCCATACTGTACTTAGGAAGAAAGCACTTCACTGTACACATAAACAGTCCTTGACGGTAAAGAAACTGGTTCTTTAYGTCTCTAATATTTCTCCAAAACGGAGTGAAGGCAGGTTTCAAACAATGGTTTTACAAAGTAGGTTTTAACAATTACTGATTTTAAGTTTCTTCAGTTAACAACATGAAAATTTCCAGTCTACCTTTGACCTATGATTCTCTGATTCTGTAACCTATTCCAGGCAACTTCTCAGTTCCACTCTGACTCAAAGGAGAAAGAAAGAAGCATGGAACATCTGCTATATTGGTATCAAGACAGTTTATTTGTCTTATGCCCTGAACTGCATTAGAAAAATAAATCTGTCCAGACAAAATCTGAACTTGTGCTTTTAAAATTCTTCATAATCATGCTGTGATGATGCAGTTTACGCCCAATCTTTGTCAGAGGTTTTTTACAAATGAAGAAATAATCTTGACATTTATGATTACCTAAAGTCAATCTCATTGTCTTTAGGAATGGTATTACTCTGGAAAACACTAGGTTAGTATGCTACAGCTCTTCTCTACTGTACATCTTGTACACCAGATACAAGCCCAGACGACATCCAACTTTCAATTTCTCTTTTGACTTTTCCAAGAACACCATCTACATGGGCTCTAGGAAGTTTTCCTGCAATATATCTTCAGCATTTGACCTTTTTTCTACTCCACTCTGTTTCCATTCTTAAGATTACTTGAAAATTAAACTCAAGTAAATCTCTGCTCTCCATTACGTACAATCTAAATACCATGGGAAGACACATCCAAGGGCAACTAAATGAAAGTACATGGGAAGAAAGAAAAAGGAAGAGAAGCATTTATCCCTCTGGTGAGCCCTACAGGAATTAATGCTTATGCACAAAGTTATTAAATATTCATAACAACAAAAACATGGGGGGAAATAGTATAGATAAAGTTTAAACATGACAAAGATTGAGGTTGTCATAAATTATGAAACGGGGTGCTATCTTGTAAGATGACACAAACATTTCAATGTGGCCAAATGTAAATKTATAAACCAGGGATCAGAAGTGAAGAATGCTACTCTGGATTTAAAAAACCAAAAAATTTAAAAAGCTAGAGGTAATGGATATATACCATTGCTCAGCAACTATCCCAGCCAAAATGTTGAAGATAAATAAGGGCTGAACAGACAAGGGATTATCAAATATGTAGAGAGCAATCCCACCTTTATATTTTTTATAATATAAACAGTGCTATAGTACTCAGTTATAGTGCTGAGTGCTATAGTACTTTAATTATAGACATTTCTAATGTTTACAATTAAAGATTTAAATATCAAAACTGAGTGACTGTAAACAAATGCTTCATTTTATGCAGAAGGCCAAACTATTTTACAAAAATTTTTTCTGTCTTTATAAACTTGCAGTACACTGAACATGGCTAGAAAAATGCTTAAATAACATAGAACTTCAAACATTCAATAAAGTTGACATGCTCAGCATCCTATGGGATAACTGAAAGGGCTCACAAAAGGTAGGTTTTGAGTGGCAATCTGAAAGAAACAAAGACAAGTTGCGCTACAGATGTTAGAGGGGAAGGTATTCCACATTAAAGGAGAAAAAACAAATCCTCTTAAGCAAAACGTTAAAAAATAAAAGGGAGCAGAGCTGCATAACCAAAGCAGAGATGAGGCAGAGGTAGCCATAAAGCTGTGTAGAACCACAAAAGAATAAAAACTGGTTTAGGTATAGTAAAGCCAATAAGGACATTTTCTCAAGAGGAAGTGTGAACAAAGCATCAGAGGAAGAAGAGTTTGGCAGCAACGTTTGGACCAGCTAGAGGGAAACCAGGCTTGTATCACAAAGGCCAGAAAGTACTGTAATCCACAAGGGAGATTATCCAAGACTATAAATGTTTTGAAATCTATTCCAAAAAAAGATAAACACAGAGAAGAACTATGCCCAGGGAAAGATATCAGATTCATCTCATACATCCTAGCGAGATGGAGAGCCCTAATTCCTTGCAGAAGCTGGGTGGGTTCTGTTTGACTAGCATTGCTGGTGCAATTTCATTTTCCAGCTCAATGCTACTCAGCAGAAATTAAATATCAATAAAAATAGGTAACACTACCCGTGCACATCACACCTAAGATACCCCAAACCAGAAAACATCGTAAAAATGAATGTAAGCATGTGTTCAGCCAAACTCTTTAGTTCCTGGGAAGCGTGACCTGTCATTCCTCAGACAGAATTCCTCCTTCTTTCTGCCCTTCCCTGGGCAGATATACAAAACAGTGGAAACGTGGATTATAGCTTCCATACCATGCATTATCGYAGGAGGATTAGAGACTTTCTAAAGATAAAAGCACCAGCTACTTTCGGGTCATGCCACAAGATTACTATCCTGTATTGATAAAAACCTTTTCCAGTCAGGTCTGCAAGTGAGACTGCAACCCAAGTTAATAAATAAACATCTAATCTGCAGCAGTTGGCATCAGCAAGCTAAAGGAAATCATTATCTTTTAGAAGAAAACAAAAATTAATAGAAGTTCAGAAGGGCTCCACAGGCTTTACATAGGTGCCTTTAAGAACATTTCTCCTAGACTTGTGATGGTTGGCTTAAAACTGGAGTACTTCCCACTCAATTATAGCACATTTTGTATCTCCCTTACCACACATGGCTTTCTGATCAATCACATTGATATTCGAACATCAGTTGCAACTGCTTAGTTGCTCTCTGATTTCACATGTGATGATTCATGTTATTCTGGACCAGGAAAGAAGTTGCTCACATGGAAAAAAATCCCAAAACTTTCGTAGAGCAATGACCACATAAAATCAGATCAGAACTACATCACAAATTTTTAAACAAAAATTTGTCCTGAAGAAATTTGGTATTATGTAAAGGTAAGAAAGAAAACAAAACTGAGAGAATACTTTTCTGAAGTACTTAAGTAATTACTGTTTTGAAAATATTAAACCATAATTTAAGAAAAAGTCACATTTTATTACTACAATCTAAACTCATTTTTCTACAACTTTACTAATATGGTTTATGTAAGTCACAATGTTCAAAGCTCAACACAAAGAGTAAAGCTTCAAAGATAACCCAGAACCCTTTTCATGACTCTTCAATACTCCGAAAGTTGCCACCACTATTAATATTAAAACAAAGTCAAGACTTCAAGTACTAACTTCAAAATCACTCCTAATTGGATTTTTACCGGGGAAAAACTGGAGGAATGTTTATGAACTTTGCCATAGAAGTGGAATACTCAAGCTCAATAAAATGGTATATTTATAAGAGTAATGTTTTTTCCAGAAGTCATCATAAAGAAGTAACAGCCGCTCCTGCTTTCATTGCAGAAACAGAAGCATTCTGAAATCCCGAGAGAAAGGGAAAGTATGAACATTGTATTWTACATTGAAAAACTGGCAACGCTTTCGGCTCACCTACACTGGACATACTATTACAGCCTGTGCTAGTGGCTAGGGTTACACTTTATCATCATGAATTCAGCTTTCTTAAAAGCTGCCTTTGAAGCAAGTTCAAACTTTTCAGTCCGAATTGTCTCACTGGTAAACTTATATTCAAATATTTATTAACAATTACTGGAAAAAATGTTAATTGGAGACTAAATTAAGCTCCCAGAAGTCTTCTAACTCTATTTTAACGTTTTAAACAGGTGCTTAGAAGTTCTAAATGGCTCCTCCTCATTGTCTCCTCAAATATTCGAGATCCTGGGGATTATATCAGTGATCTCAAAAGAGCACTGTATAAAATTATAGCTCTTATAATCAGGGACTAAGTGAGAAAAGGAAGTAGCTGCATGCTCCTCAGAACTGTTTATAATCCTCTGCTAAGCCAAATATTACCTCTCCTTTTCACAGTATTATTTACACCTTCCCCAGGGAATCTCAGACGTGTACCACATGCTCTCCCCATGCCTGTCATAGAGCGAAGTAAGAAATTGATGTTTAACATACCATTTTACATTATAGAGGCAGCACACAAATGAGATGCAGTTTTTCTCTAATTTTATTTTAGGATGTTTAGAAAGCAACAATACATCTAAACTAGAATCCTTGGATATGGCTGTGGCATATTGACTTTGCAGAATATACGTGCATTTCAAATTACCTGGCTCAGATACCATCCTGCAAAAGCAGGATGTACCAAATAGTCTAAAAGAATATTTTTCATGGTCTTTCTAAATCCTATTTCTATCTGTATTATTTGTCTTTTGCATATCACTCACTTATACCTTGGATTTATCAATATTAATCCAATAAAAATATCTTTTTATATATTTTAGTGGTGTTTGTAAATTGCTTTTTTGGAGGTAAATGGTTGG
Source organism: Amblyornis subalaris (assembly GCA_018881555.1). Lineage (NCBI taxonomy): Eukaryota > Metazoa > Chordata > Aves > Passeriformes > Ptilonorhynchidae > Amblyornis > Amblyornis subalaris. The sequence continues at coordinate 6,936,095 of JACAXG010000002.1, forward strand.
AATTCTTACTGGATTCAATCACCATTGAAGATACACTGAAACTAGACCCAGATCACACCTTTTTAGAAGGACTGGGGGGAATCACAAATGAAAGTTTTATACTAATTCCAGTTTCTCTTTTTGGTGTTTGACACAAAAACTTTCTGTTAATTGTCATTACTGGTGAATTCCATGACTTCTGTGGTCCAAAGTGATTAACACATATATATATATTCCAATGACTTTAAAAAATTGAATTGGTTTAATAGGTATGTTTAGGTTATCTTGCCCAAAAAAATATATCATGGTTACTTCAGTAAGTTTACATCCCTTGATCATGATGTATTGATGAGAGATCCATCTGTCTCTTAAGATTAGTTCATATTCCTTTTCATTAGCCAATGATCTGACTTTTGGTCTTTGTTGTCTAGTGAATACTGAAATGTTCACATCCATAGTTAGAATTTCTTGGTCTACTTGAGTGCTCATTATTTGAGTGTATTATATGGAGAACAGTGCAGCACCTACTGAGAGGAGTTTAAGAATGCCAATTAATACAACTTTACTGGTTTTTAGGGTTACTCATTCACAAAACTATAGAGTCAGATTCTCCAGACTCCTAAGACCACCCTGCATCTCAAAAAACAGAACCTTAAATCATAGAAGAAATCAAAGAACTTTGCTTGCACAGATGAATCATCCTGTCACTTCATGCCAGCCAGAATCTTCTGAGTAAGGAAAGGGTATTTAATAGGTTCTGCAGAAAAAAATACGTGCATGTGGGAAAAATATGGCAAAGCATTTTACTCCTGTGCAATGTCTACACTGTGTAATGAAGCCCATAACAAAGAGAATCAGGTTGGGTTTTTTTCTTTCTGTAATGCCTTCTTGAGAATAAAAAAGCTCAGCTTGAGCTTCCTTAGCATGGCAACAATTATTATTACCTATCATAAAGCAGAGCTTTTGAATTGTCTGTGTACTTCCCATGATTGTGAGTTTTCAGGAGGAGGTCTGATAATGTACTCAAATTACATAGTCTAAAAAGTGTAAAAGGTTAAATATGCTTCTTCTGTAATAATAATATTATCTATTTCTTTCAACTACCCATCTGAAAGCTGTTTCCCCTGTCTCCTAATACACACGACCTTTGTAAAGGCTGTGTTCAAGTGTTGCCAAGCACAGAACACCAAAAAAAGCCCTGTGCGACCCAACAGCCTACTGGGTGGCTGTAAAGGAGTGATCCTGCTCATCCTAATCCATCTTCAGCAGCAACACTGGATAACTCCGAAAATACTTATTTTTTTGCAGAAAAGGGGGGAGGAAGTGGAAGGAAGATTTTAAAATCATTTTTCTTCCAGACATGCAGAAGCAAATACACACATGCACAATCCGCTGGGAAGAAATGCTTACATGGGGAGAAGTCTTAGGAAGAAGTATGAGTTAATAGATCGAATAATGCTTCCAGCTTGCACAGTATCAGACGAATATCTAAATGTGCATGTTCACATTCACTATGGCATCTAAGGTGGCTCTCAAAATCCATCCCTTGCTTGCTGGTTGTAGTTCAGTGGATGCATACAATCCATAACATACTGAATCAGAATTATGCTATCAAATGCTGTTCCTCTTATGTAAACTGTCATGTACTATCCAAGAATCTCATCCGGACCCCCTTAATGAAAAATTGCTTGCTGATAATTTTTATTTTGGTTACACAAGATAGCTTAGAGCTTTGCATCTATATTTCTCCTTGGTCCTCAGTCCCCAGATTCCACCTTTGTGGGATAAAGGCAGAGTTAGACCTTGGTTTGAATAATGTTTTTATTTGCTAGTAGGCTTTAGCAGCTAAAGATATAAATAGGGTCAGAATGATTACATCATAAGATTTGTTCATACTGGCAGGATCATCTGGATATTAAAATTAAAAAAAACCAGAAAGTAAACAGCAAATGTCTCTATTCATTGCCAATAGACAAAACCCAAAACCTGTTTCCTAACCCTGTATCATATTGAATCATGTGCTCAAGCAAAGCAAAAGGAAATGAAAAAACCATTGCTTCCACTTCAAGAAGCTATGAAAGACGGGCTGACAAAAAATAAGAATGGTGCAAAAGAGAGCGTCACACCTTGAAACTGCTTATTTATTTAATTGTACATTCCATTGCAACGTTCCATTTAATAGATTAAAATGGAAGCTCCTACAGTAGCAAATGGTCAGGAATATCAGACTCTTCATCTATCCTATTAGAATACCTTGTATTTTCGTAATTTATTTGTGTGAATTGCAATAATCAGCAAAAATTACATTTTATTAATTTTGTATTAATGAAAATGATGAATTGTAAAATGTATTTTTCACAAGCTTTGGGAAAGCTGCCATCTGACCCCAATCATCTAGTGAAAGGATGATCAACTGAACATGGAGAGTGCTGTTGGTAGGGGATCGCACTATTGAACATCCTAATTCAGGATTCTGGAGGAATTTCCTCAGGAATATGTTTTCTTACACAGAAACCCAGCCAATTTCTTTTTGTTTTCATTTGTCTCAGGGATCTGACAGGCAACAATAAACTGAACTCAGCTGAAAATTAGGATCAGATGTTGAACTGAGATTAGTTCTGTAAACTTCTCACAACTTGACAAAAGATAGCAGAAAAAAGTCTCTCCTCATTCTACATCTCTCCCCTATATGATTTAGGAAGCTAGATCATCTGGACCAAGACATTAGCTACTGTAATCAGGGGATTTTTTTGTTGTTGTTCTTCAATTTATTCAGATTCTCATTCAAATGCTCATAGGACATTGACACAGGGATGGATTTTTGGTCAGGAAACACATGTCCATTACACTGCTTCCCTCCCCCCACTTCCCTCAAAAAAGCCAGGAAAGATGTACAATAACTGTAGCTGTCTGCAAAGTCTCTTCCCTGGAGATGGGAATAATGAGCTCTTGGAAATGTTTAAAGTCTACTAAATAAGAAAAGCATCTAGCAATGATCTGGTAAAACAGTTTTAAAGCCATGAGAATCCGCTCAGTATCTCCAGTACTAATATTTTTAACTGAAAAACTAGGACTACAGCCAATTTTATACTTCTGGAATTATTATTGTTTCATAAATTTATACATATATACACACACATATGTATCTTTTAAAATGTCTACATTTCCTGGCACTCCATGTAGAGAACTAGTGCTTTAAATCTTCACAAAATTCAGCTAAATAATCAAGTCCCCACCCATGTCTAAATATTTGAAGTATAGATGTGCCCAAAATGCTTTCAGTTCCTTTCCCTTTATTTGAGCCATTTTTAAAAAAAAGGCACATTCAGATTTTGCAAATTCATAAATATATAATTTGAGTGATAAGACACATTTGAGTGATGAGTCCCTAGGAATTCCTCCATGAACCTCCTGGTTGGAAGCATGGATAGTGCTGTGAAAATAGTTAAAACATTTAAATACAGTGAAGGAAACTCAGCTCATGCCATCCGAGTCATTGTACAATGGCTACAACGTACAAGCTACTGCACAGCATAAAGACTAATAATCCCCCACAGAGAAACACTACAAATAACAGCCCTGGATGTCCATTTTTCAACTTCCAGATGTTGTTTCTTATCCTTCAAGCATCAACGGAGGCTGGAAGCATCACAAGAACTATCTTGCACTAGCCACATGTCCAGAGCTGGGCTCTTATACATAGCACTCAGCAGCTAAACTTTTTGAAGGCTTGGCTTGAGTCTCCAGCAAAAATTCTAGAACACTTCTGAAGTCATGAGCAATAATGCCATGACCTGAGCTCCRATGGAATCTCTTCTCTGTGAGGATGAGTGACACCGTGGCTTTCACTCTGTCCTACAAAAACCCCCTTAGCAGCTCTCAGCTTTCATATCTAGTTCAAAAAAAAGTCTATTGCCCCTCTTGTAGCTTCAAAGTATTTTAAAGAAAGACTTTCTTAATAGACCAAAGTGGGTTTTAGATGCTGGAATCTCACATTTTTCCTGATCTTCTTGCAGCGTTTGCTTGGTAGAATTTGAACACAGATTCAGTAAGTGTTGCAGTACGGGACAGCCTTATCTTTAAGCCAAGAGACAACCCACTTGTTCTCTAGGAGTATACATGGTATACCTTAAGCAGGTATCTGGAACATACCTGATGTCTGAAAAAACAACACTTTTTCAAACTGCAGCCCCACAAATAAATCATAGAATCCATATTTACATTAACATTGAGGCCTCCTCAGCAAATTGTACAATCCAAAGTGAAAAATATGTAGTTCTTTCAACAGAACCAAAGCTCGCAGACAACAGAACAGTTCCAGTTGAAAGGGACCGACAGCAATCATTCAGTCTAACTGATCACCTCAGGGCTGACCACAAGTCCAGACATATCATTGAGGCCATTGCCAAAAGCCTCTTACACACTGTCATAATGTGTTTCTCTCCGGTCCAAGAGACAGCTAGGAAATACAAAAAAGCTTGTTAGTGGAGAAGCAAGGCTGTGCAAAATTTAATGTTTAGCTGGATCCCTCTAAACATATTAGCTCTCCATTTCACTACTTGACCAGAGCAGACCTAACTGGAAGAGACTGAGCTAGCTGTGAAAAAGGGGGCTGCATCCCCAGCATTAAGACCAGATGGTTGTTACACGGAAAACAGGTGGGATCTGTCACTGGAAAGGAGCAGCTACACATGCAAAAAAAGGAAAAAAGGCATGTGGAGCAAACCTGACTTCCCCAAATACATTCCCATCTGTTTACAGCAAAACTCACTCATAATGACAACATGCTTTTGACCATAGTTTTATGTTGCAGCATTAAATAAATAATATATATCACCTACAGAAATGGTCCCCAAGTTTTCACTTTTTATTTTTGTTTATTAATAAGGTATGTGACTACAAATATTTTGAAACTCTAAATGACAGATTTGGAATTATACCAACAAAATTAAAAGTAGTATAGCAGCAGTCCTTGGGACAGTAGGATACGTGGCGAAAGTTCTAAGTCTGTATTCACCACACAGCCTTTTTTTGGCTATTTTGCAGAGTTTAAATCATAAACAGATGTTTGTGGAAAGAAACTGTCTCCTCATTCTTACATACAATGTATTAATCACTCTAAAATAAGACTATAAAGATAGTATCTTGCTGAGTCCTTTGTACTTAGCAGTGTTACTAAATACTTACTTTACATCTCTTTTGGGACAAAGCTTAAGAAGCAAAATTTGAGATGCTTCAGTGATCTACAGAAACAGTTATAAAAACTATTTAAACATTTATTTTTAGTGGGGACAGTGATAGCAAGGAAGTATTAATGAAGCTGAAAAGAAGCAGTTGTTGCTTCTAATCTGTTTATCCCTTAATAAGGGAAGGGTGGGAATTGTGGTGTGCTATGACAGAATCAGCCAAGGAACCAAGGTTGTGGGACATATAAGAGTCAACCAGAGCAGGACAGAGATAGCAGAAGTTAGGAGATCATGAAATGAAGTAATTAAATAACCAAATCAATGTACTTAGAGAACATCAGACTTAGAATTACAAATCAACAATCCAGGAGGATATGAAAGAGGGAACAGCTGTGACATAGAAGGGTTAGAGATAATTATAGGAGGGAACAAAAATGGCTAAGAACACAGGTAGAATTAGGATTGAACAAACCTCTCCAGAGAGAAGTGGGCAATAAAGGAGGAAGCAGAGTTGGAATTTACCAAAGTCAATCAGGAAGAAAAGGCAACAGGATGAGATACCACTAGTAGAAGGCAGCTATAGGAGGTAAGCAAAACCAGAAATGATAAGAGGAAAAAAAACATGGAATGAGTGAGTCAATGAAGAATTGCAGACTATTACTACATGCAAGCAGACTTTTCACAACCCTTATGTCTGATTTTCACACTAACTTAAAGTTCAGGCACTGCTCAGACTGCAYGTCATTTGCACTGCATATTTTGTGCAAAACAGCTGCAGTAGATGCTTTGCTGCAGACAGCACAAGGGTTCATTTTCTCATTTACCACTGAGGTAGGGCATTGTCATGTTAAGTAAAAAACATCCAAGCCACATCACACCAGACAAGGTTATTGTCTTTAAAAGCCTCTACCCCTGCCCCACCAAGGAAGGAAAAAAAATCAAGCAGACCGCAAATAATTGCGTGATGACATTCAAAACCTAACTAAGGTCTATACCATATTAGGAGAAAAAATATGTCATTCTGCCATCAACTGCTCTATCAGTACTGCTTGAATCCACAAAATCTGGCAAATTAATTTGTTACTCTGGTTTTGGTTTGCTTTTTTGGGGTTTTTTTTTGGATGCCTTCACTATTCTTAATCCACAGCATCACTGTGATAGAAGTTACAGTAATTTAGTGGAGATGTAGTTCACTCACTGACAGTAGTTCTTGCAGGCAGGAACCTCAGCTAATGGTTTAGAGCAGAAAAGGTGTAACCCACTGCTAGTCTCACACAGCACATGTAAGAGCGAAGCTTACAAAAAGAAGATACCAATTTTTCCCAGCAGAGGACCATCTCCTATTACATCCTCCTTCTGAGGATATGACAGTCATGCCTGCATTAAGAGTCTCAAAGTGACACCTCTGAGCAGCAGAACACTGTACTTTATTGCCTAATAACTAAATAAGAAAAAGCAAATGTTAATCTTATTAAAAATGAAGAAACACAGGTTCTTGTAAATGTGATATTTCAGCAAAGTCTCCAACCACAGGCACAATCTGAATCCCAGTGTCAGGTGCTGCAAGTGAAGAGTGTCCCTAGCATGGTGGTTAAGTTTATAAATTAACTATAAACCGCATAACATTTCACAATGATAAAAGCAATCTAAGCCATGTCTATTATGGTATCATCAGCACTGCTCAAAACTTCAAAATTAGTTCATAGCACCGTCTTGCCTTATAACTGACAGGTGAGTAGCATGCCAGCATTTGTTTTCTGCCTCCTACTTCTGCCAAAAGTTAGTCCCTTTTATTTTAAAAACATTATAACTACCAAAAATGGTGTAAAATTAAAATGTTTTCTTTTGCAATGAAAATAACTACAATAAAAACGGAACTGCTTTCCATTCTAGCCATTCTTATCTAAAGGAGATGTTTACTATTGTTTGTACTATACATCCAGATTTGACTTCTGAACACAGGAATGGAGTTTGATGCCTTTTTTAAAAAACACTTTTTCTTTGTGAAGAAGCAAAGATTAGCCTCGGCCATTTCTCTTAGAATGATTCAACAGCTTCAAAGTCACTTCTGTAACCCAGGAGAAGAAATGCAATGAAAAAAAAATTGGAACAGCCTGGGCAGTTTAGTTAACGTTCATTTTTCATTTTTAGGTTTTGCCTTATAGAACTGAGCATTTATTTAAAAGTCTCTTCAAACTCTGATTACATTTATCACCTTGCTTAGTTTATATCAATGCAGTTTCCTGAAATCCCAGTAAAACACCTAGATGTTAGCCAATCATTTCAAATACTAAGGCACAGAAGATTACTTAAAACCTCCATCAGCAGTATCGCTGTGTTTATCAGCCAAAAAAGTTACTCTGGTGAATTTTCCCATTTTTTCCAATCACAGCAGGATTTCTAACAAAGAAAGAAGGCAAGGCGACAAAAAAGAGATAAAATTTTAAAACTGTGGCAGTATTTATTGAAGCTGAAACTAGTTTAAGTGGTTTTCTTTGGAGCACAGACTATGTTCTTTGTCAAAAACCTGTTTTGTCCCACGTTCGGTTAGGTGGTTCTTTGACATTACCTTTGCTCTTTAAGTCAAATCTTCTCCCAGCAAGTCTCAACTGAGAAAACACTATAGCTCTGTTGACTTCTTCAACTCTTTACATTCATATTAGCTCCTTGTTCTTGATCATCTGACCTCCTGCTCCCAAACACAGAGCAAAAAAATCTGGTTTAGCACCTTATTCTAAGTATGTTAAGCACACTTGGAGTTGTAGGAAACAGCCATTTCCTTGTCTTCTGCTCTCAAGTTTTCTCCATAACATGGTTTTATACCAATAGCTGCAATTACAAAATACCAGAATAAAGGAGTTTGTAATACAACCAAAACCCAGAGAAGCAGAACAATGGCTACCAGACGTCATCAAAGCAGCCCCGCTTGTAGAGCTCAAAGGAGAAGGCTCTGGGACAAAAGCACGGTGGTGCCAGCTCTTATGTCCAGAGACAAGTGCTTCGGAGCCGCCTGCCCAGATGGAGGTGTCTGCTATTGCAATCAAACAGCACAGCTGCAAGAGGCTGAGTAATTCAGGTAGAAAGCTGGCTGAAAATGCACAGGGGATGCTATATACCACGATTTCCCCACTGATTCTGGACTTTTTGCAAACAAGTCACTTAAGTGTCTGTAGGCTACGGGCCTGCAGCATTTGAAGATGGTGCTGCGATTCGGTGAGGATGTGCAGCTGAATCTGACACCAGGATCACACCCAGTACTCCTCACATACATGATTTCAAAAATGGCCACCACGCGACAACCGGCATATGCTGGCATTTTAGCTAAGAGTAACAGATGAGCAGCTGGTTCCCATTTTGAAATCTGATTTGGAAAATATACAAAACCAGCTGCACTCAGTTCTCTTATACTGAAAATATCGTTCTTTAAAAATACTTTCCATATATAATTTACAGCTTCTGTACTTTTCTGGCAAAGAAAAGAAAACAAATCCTAACACCGTGTAGCCTGGCTTAAACTGAAAAATCACTTTTTTAATACAAATTTAGAATCATTAACAAATTTAACATAGCACTTCTTTGTACCTGTTATGGCATTCCCAAATCAGCTGATATAAATATGAAGGATGAATGATTTAACTAGTTGTTTTCCCAGTGTAAATTCAGCAGAATCACTGTTGTCCCACAGCTGAAGAAATGTAGTATTCCAGAAGTCTAACATGTGCCCACATTATAATCAGTTTTTCAGAAGATTAATCAAAGACTTTTAATAAAAACTTGATATTGTAAAAAGATCTCTAAATGTCTGGATCATTACGTCCAGCCAGAGAAATGGCCTCCATAGGTTTTCAGATAACTCCAGGGCTGACAAATGCAAAACCTCTAACAAGACAGGTTTTCTATTCAGCAGCTACTGAAAAAGGCTAAAAAGAAATAAATTTTAAAATACATTAATTTTAATAGTGCAGGACCAAAGCATATATAAGCAAGTGGACTTAAATATTATTGCTAAATCTGGAGATTCTCATAGTTGGTTAAAGCATGTGAGATATGAGATTACTATGAGAATTGCAGTGTTTCAGAGACTTGCACAAGTGTTTTCTGTTCTTACATATGGAACCACAAACACAGATGATATCTAGGCAAAAAATAAGCTGATTAAACATTTCAAAAGCATGTAAAGAACCTGAAGTTAACACAATATAAGTTAAATTCTTTGTGGCAGCTTATGGCTTACAAAAAAAGCACTGTTTTTTTCCTGCATTTTTTTCTCAATATGCTTTCAGACTTGAAAACTCTTCTATTATTACTAACTATCATTATAACATTTCAGTTTATCTAACAGACACCAATAAGCTTGCTCCTATTCATACRTTCTGTTAAGGGAAAAATAACTTCTGCACATGTTTTCTAGATCAGAGCTCTATCCCAAAAATCTGGATTCCATCCAGATCTTTTAAAATAGGTAAAAAGAGAGGAAAAAAAGAGGAATTTACTTACAGTAGTAGAAATTAATCACAAAGCAATTATCAAATTACATTTATAATATCATTTAACTAAATATTTCAGAAATATCTTGTATGGTTCTATGATTCTAGAAAGTTTTAACTTTTTCTAGCAGTATTTAACTCCATTTTTATTAAAATCTGCACCATTCATCTGCAGCAATCCCTGCCAGCAATCTCTTTCCAGTGGCCATTTAGGCTTGCTACAGACCAGCAACTAACCAACAATTACCATCTATTAACTTTGATGATAAAATCCACCAAAGTCTGAAATATAGTTCCCCAACTGAGTGATAATTCTCTTGCTGTTTCTAAAGTATAATGTTTGAAATGGACAGCTTTCTGGTTTAGTACAAAGATAGATCCCATTTTTAGAAGGAGAAATATCAAAGTAACATTGTGCCAGAGATAAAACAGTAAAGACTTTTCTTCTGCAGGAGCCAATGCAAGGGAGAACAGCAGAAATTCTTCCCACCACATTATTAAGAAGATCTAAAAGAGTAAGAGATTAGGAAAAAAAGGATCTTTGAGCCACTGAAACCCCAGTCTGTTTTTCAAAATGTGTTCCTTTTTTTCTCTCATATACACCCCTAGTTATATAAAGATGACCTACCAAGCAGATGTTATCTGCTTCTGGGGACACAATCAGCATCCTCTGGAACTCTAAAAATCTAGTTATTCAAATACATTCACTTACAGAATTTCAAAGAACTTTTATAATTTTGCAATTAAACAAACACATTAGCTAAACAGATAACATGATTTATTCAAAATCTGTTAGCACTGGCATCACTGTTGAGCATTTGTGAAGTGTCACTTAACTGCACTTACATATGATAGTGGGCTTGAAGAGTCATATTGCATTTTTCAGTCATGGCTAATGTTTTTTACAGTGGTTTATAAACACTAGTGATTGCTAATGCAAAAATAAGATGTGCATCTGGAATTTCCAAAAAGTGCAAAAAATTCTGTGGATAACAAATACTGCCTCCTTACCTCTAGATTAAATAAAAAGACAATGTTGTCAAATTGTACGATCTTGCAATTAAGAGCATCAGTCTTCAGCTCCCTTCAATTAAGCAAGCTCTCAGTTTGCCTTATTGGTATGAAACTGGTATAGAGAGACTGCAGGGTTAGAAGGAGAGAGGCAGTTCCCAGCACTCAACTGATAATGTACACAACTCCAGAATTCAGTTCTGGCATGGTTTCGAATCCCAGTCGCAAAGCCCCTGGCAAACAGTTCATATGACAAGGTCTGCACAGCTGAAAGACTAACATGGTCATAATCTCAGTACACAGTTAAATATTTGCATTTTACAAGTCAGCATTTAATCCACAGTTAAGCACCAAAAGAGAAGTATCCTGTTCTTCCTAAGTGTTGTTTGTTCACACGCAGTACACTTTATGACTATTCAAGGAGATATGGATTACTATTAGGATTCTAGGATGGCCAGGGAAGCCACTGAAGTTTCCATTGCAATTTCCTGGGAAGACTGCAAAAAACTCGTTGAGTCCAGCAAGTGTTCTGTCTCACAACAATCTCAAGGATGAGGGATAATTAAATTCTAGGAATACTCTCATTTGTCTAATCTGGGACTATAGCTGTTTGTTGTCATCACTGTATTGAAAATTGTCAGTGACATTAGACACTCAGAAGAAAAAAAAATTGATACTTGGGTATGAAAAGATCTAAACTTCAGTTCTAGGATATCCACTGAAGATCCATGGCAATGTATGTATTCTCTCATGCTAGATTTTATTTTAAAAGGGTACAACTACCATGAAAAACAGTATAAAAATACAGTTATACAGCAATTTGCAAGTACCTGTCATGCAAAACAATGAGCCATGATGGTTGCTAAGTCAGCCAGCAACAAAACAAGTTAGTAACAACCAAATGATGAACAGGTTATGTCAGTGATATTTATGAATGGCATATTATTTGTAGGCAACCAGGCAGCAGAGGCACCCATGGCACAGGCTGATCCACTGCCATGGATCAGGAATCTCAGCAGCTGCAGTTCCGGTGGGATACTCTGAATAAAGTGCTGCAGTGTTGCTGTCTGGTAGAGGTAAAGGACCAGAGAGGGATGAAGCACTGAGGAACCCAAATCCAATTAGCCGGACTGACAGTGACTGAAAGTTTTCCCAAGAGTTGAAATATAGGTAGAAATACTTCTTGACTTCTAATGGGAGAGAGATAGACCTGGGATAAAAGGGACAGATAAGTTACTGCATTCTGATGTGAACTGAAGCCAAAATTCTGATATTTTACTTAACTAGAGTTTCCAAAGAGGGGAAAAAAAAAAATTAAAAAATGACACTGCTGCTTCTGACAACCTGGAAAACTACTCGACTTCCGTAACAAAGATATAAACCTTGTTAAAATATTACGCTCACACAAATTATTCAAATAAATCAACATTCACATCATTTACAATACAGTGCACCAGCTAACTTCTGTTGGGAATGCTGCCCACCATTTGCTGGAGCTATAAAAGATGAAGGAAAGTAACTGAGATTACCCAGGCCTTTTCCATTTGAAAAATCCCTTTTTAAAATAGTTTGGAGAAGAAAAGCCTAGGAACAGCATGTTTTTCAGTTGTTGAGTTTTGAATAGCTGCAGCAAGTCTGGGACATAGCTGAGCATTATTAGAACACTAATACATCCGATTTAAGCTCCAGAATAAGTTTTGGTACAAGAGGCATATTAAAAACACTAAAATATTCCCCCACTCTCTCTGTCTTATCACCAAACCCAAAACAATAGCCTTCCCTCTCAGTACTATGTTTGAGGATTTCATTACTTTTTGTTTTCTTTAAGAGATGGATGAGGTTTTATTTCTTAAAGGCTCCTCTGCTGATCTTTGCTAAGCATTTCCTTAAGGTCTTGCATTATAAACAATAATAGGTCTCTCTCTAAAAAGAAACTGGATTAAGGTCTGTCTATCCTGCTATGATTTTGCTTCACTGACAGACTCACTTTTCCTTATACTACTTACTATGTCCAAAAAGTTTTTAAAGCATACATTTGTAAGTTTTCCCACAATCAGATATTATTTAACCACCAAATGAACCAACAAAAAAGGGAAGAAGAGGGATACACAGCACAAATAACTGTGATGTATTTATAATGTATTTATAAGGATATTTATACTAGGAGTGAATTAATTAACCTACTCCCCCTAATGTAACAGAACATACAGAAGCAGATGTCTTCTACCCAGTCTTCTTTCCTCCATGTCAGAGTTCCCTGGATTTGGCAACTGAAGGAATGCCAAATGTGCACACCAGCATCCCTTCTCAAAAAACATAGTACATTTAGCTTACTTCTCTTTTTGCCCTATGCAGGCAGGTGAGGACAATTGCAAGCAGGGTACCCCGTTAAGAACCATAGCCTGGGGAAGGGCTCAGGGTTCCTTAACAAGCTCTTCCTAGAGGTGGCATCATCTGTTGACAATTTAAATGTTGCAAGTGAGATCAGTTACAAGTCATCATGGTTAACCATAAAATTTGAAGATTTTCCTCAGGCAAACCATCACAGTTCCTTGAACCAGGATAACAAAATAAATCCTGATTATGAAACTGTTTGACCTTTCCTCTTCCACAGCACTGCCCAYTACCCAAAGCAACAGTTCCTGGTTTAAAACCACAGTGTGGGGGTTTTTTTAGTCCACGAGCCTCTTTTAATAGTCGAACAAGCTAAGGATCCTTCTGAATGGTTTTATCCTGTGAGTATAAAAGCAAAGTTCACCTCGGACTCTAGGTGGGCAAGGAAGCCTGGATCCAAGTAGTTTTAGGAAGAATGCAAACCCATTCATGACTGGAAATGAACCTCAGATGTAAGCACAGGAGGGAACTGAGGGTAGGTTCAAAGAGCAATTGTAGCTGTAGTTAAGACCGTCTACGGGCTACTGCCTAAGGACCCACCTTTCTCCTATCCTGTTGTCCACACTGATCTTCATTAGGAAGTTAATGGTCACTGAGTGGTGGAAGGAGCAAGCAGTCATAGACTTGAAAAATTGCCTCAAAGGGCTTGAGTCTGAGGGGACAAAATCTCTAAATAGAAAGATCTTCACTAAGTCTGCCATAGGAGGGTGTTGTTGCAGCAGCATTTCTTCCTGCATGCTTTCTGACAGCCACTTTAACCTGATCAATATAGGAACGTATAGGCATGATATAAGTCTTGGTCTTGCACTGCTACAGTGCAAAAGAGGACAGAGGCACCAATGTTCTTGTACTCACAACCTATGCTTGGACATACTGTCAGAATCACCATGTGGTCCAACCACTCCCTTAATGATGCACAGCTATATGTACCTTTTAAGCTGACTTCTTGCCAGTATATTCTCTTGCCAATAGTAAGGGCTGTTTGAATTAAGTTAGTCACAAATTTAACTATATTCTAATGTAATCTACTAAATGAAAACAGCTATTAAAATATTTTTCTATTTTGATTTCGTGGATATATTGCTTTTACAGTTGTTCTCAAAGTTAGCTAAACCATATTTACCATAAAACACTGTTTTAAAGTAGTACATGAAGAGAAATGAAATACTGCTACCATCTGTGAATAATGTAATCAGGCAAATGAGGAATAATGACAACATCATGGTAATTTAGGATGGAACATAATGAATTACAATTGTCAGCAGCTTGGTTTATAGCTCACAAACTTGAGAAATGCACAGCATATAAAAAGAGCAGGGAAGGATTTAATCAACATATGATTACAGAAGAGAACATAAATGACACATGGCATTACTTTTCAAGGGTCCATCACTATTATTTGATTATTGAAGTGTAACTGAAAACTTACCATCACACACGCACAGAAAGATAATTTCAGTGGTACCAGGTTGTTTGTACACATCACAGATCCATGGGGTTTAGCTCCTAACAGAGTAATAATTCCACCCACCTCTTTGGGGTTGTGGTAGGTAGGCAAGGAAACAATCTATGGGAATTCCACCAGATTCTTTCCATTGTCTAGGTTTCCTATCTGTTCACAGGCCAGAGCTGCAAGTCAGTATTTTCCCTGCCCAGTGTACAGTGACTTTCATTGGAGATGATCTGCAGCAGAAAGCAAGCTGGTATGATGCTGTTCTTCCCTACTCTGACACTTTTTTTGGGGGGTTCAGGGTGGAGTTTTCTTTAGCAGATTTGTGAAAATGAAATATCCTTTGAAATACGGAAAAAATTTCCACACTCTTTAAATCTACTTCTTGCATTAGACAAGGAAATTCAAGTCCCTGCTATTGCAAAGATGCTTTTTTCCTCTCCTTTCATTTCTTGTTCCATCTCCATTCTACATATTTTCCCCTCAAGAATTTCCATAATCCTTGCACTGATGTACATGAATACCTCTTGGCCACTGATATATTTCTCTTTGCATCATCACAGTGAAGCAGAGAAGAAATAGGAACTGGAATAAAAACATAGAGTTATTTTCTCTGGTTACACAGGAAGCTTTGGTGGAACAATCCTAGCTACCAGAGTGTTGTTTAGCAATCCCTCCTCTCAAAGTTTCCTCTGTAAACACAGATATTTAAGAACAACTTGTCATTTGGAAAAATTTACTTGTCGGTATAAAACGTTTTATGACCCATTTCTCCATATGGCAGAAACTTAAACGTTTGTGAATTCCAGCTAGAATTATGTTCTTCACTGATGAAGACAACTGTCCATCTTTTCTCGTTATAAAATATTCCTTCCAATTAGAATATTCCTGTTCCTCTAAATAACTGACATAAAATCAAGAACCACCTGGTAACGCCCTGAGAAATTATAGTACCTTCCCTCAGAGAGGGCAGCTGCTGGCACTGGTAATAAATAAATAAACAGATATGTGTATACATATGTAAATAAATAAAAGCTGTTCACTGGATTTGTGTCACCAGAAATCCAGATACTTTCCATATGTTTCTGCCTTCCCACATCTGGGCAAAATCACAATGTACTAGTTCCATTCTGCCATGATAGCACACTGGATACCGYACCAAAATATTTTAGTAATAGATAGTTTAAGCTTTGGGCTTGTTGGTTTGGCTCGGGGTTTTTTTTTTTTTCTTTTAATCCTGACTCTTTCATAAATAATTTTGTTTCATAACAAGAACTTATATGATGTTGATGAAACTATACCTTCCTATAAAGCATTTTCTTTATTATCATGCCATTTACTGTATAAAGGTGACATTTCAACATGAAACACTATAAATTATGCTGTATCAGCTTATAAAAATCTAGACTTTCAAAATTTAACAATCAATCAAGACGACATCCAGGAAAATTTCCTGGAAGCCAACGAAAAGCCTGTACAAAGTGCACCACCCTGTACTGCTGCCTACTCCTTCTTGCTCCCAGGCAGTGCTGCTAAAATCTGGCTATCACTTCTATTAGCATTTGACCTCTCTGGAGAATTATGAAGGTGAAAAAGATCTAAAATAGGTATTTCACATACCTTTCCAACTTGAAAATATCTATCATCACCCTGTCTTTAACTTAGACTTATTAAAAATACATGACAGCCTTGTGCTTTACAGTGTTCATGATTATGTGTGTCTTGGAGATGTACTGAAAACACTACAACAGATTTCCCCAGAATTTCTCCCATTCCCAGAACTGATTAGGCAATGCTAAATAAGAAAGCTTCTTTTGGAGCACCATGGTAATAACTAACAATAAATATGACTAACCTAAAATTTAGAAGACCAAACATGCATCTAAGATCAGCGAATCAAATATTCCCTCAGTGAAACAGCCAGCAGAAGGCTAAGAAAAGTGAAAAGAGGAAAAACATAATAGAAACTTTCATAAGGAAAAAAATAACTATCATTTAATCAAAGTTTATAATTACCTAGAGCCCACAATGGTTGCAAAGGGAATCATGACCTGCATGTTTAACAGTCAGACCTGCTATGCCAGAATCAGCTGTAAGTGCTGAGTCTACCAGCGGGACATTAAACAGAAATTTGAATTTAGGAACATGTAAAATTATTGAGCAATTGGACTTAATTTTGATTTAACTACATCACTTTTCCCTTCACCTAGAAAATGGGCGTCATAATGAATGTAGATGTCACACTACAGCCAAAACAATTCATAAGTAAGCCACACAAAGTTGGAATTACAATTTTTAAGTGCTCCACTTCAAACACGAAATAAATTACACCATTGCTGACCATGAGAGATTTAGCTGAGAACAAAGTGATCTTTCAGAAGGTCAAGCAAACACAAATTGCTCAAAATTGCTCAAAATTACAGAGCTTTAAAGATGTTTAAGTAAGAAGAGCATGTCAACCAGACCTTCAAACATTATTGAGATAATCTGCTCGACTCTGATGATTTCCTTCAGTATGAAGTGGTTCATTTTGAAGAAAGGGTGAGTTAGAGAATGCATTATGTTAGAGATTCCCAAAACACGGACCACAGAGCAATTTCTAATGCTCTGAACATTCTTTTAGAGAGGTGAACCTATTAGGAAGGTTCATCAATTTCATCTGAAAGGGAATATTCAGCAGAGGAGCGAACACACCACAGGGTAGAGTCAAACCAGCAACTTCCATAGGAAGATGATGAACAAGGGAGTGGCAGCTAACTGGGGAGGATGGGAAAAAGTACAGCAGTACATGAAGGAATATGTGTTTCAGGCATGCTTGGCCAAGTTCCGTTTGCACAGCAACCAAGGCAGGAAGAACAGAGGTTGTGTATGTCCGGGTAAAGTTCCAACATGGAACCAAATGAGGCACAAGGCAAGACTGACCAGGTGGAAGGTATTTCCAGGTTCCACAGCTCAGCCCCACCTTTGGGATACAGATGCAGAAAACACATTCCTCTAAGGATCCCAGCACTTGAGTTATTTTAGGTATGCACATTGAATGCAGAGCTAGAGCTCCAAATATTCTAGCAAACAAGGAAAATATGAGGAAATGTGTTATCTGACATGTAAGATATGAAGAACTATTTTATGGATCTCTGTCCAATAATAAATTTAACTAATTTCTGTAGAAGAAAAAAGAAGCAAGTGAAAGAGCTGACTTGCTGAAGGTCCATATCATGACATTTGAAATTAAAACAGTGAAAGCTTAGTCCTGTTGTGGGTTTGGTGGGAGCAGAGGCTGGGGTTGCCAAGTATCATAGTTTCTTTAAAGCTGCTGACATCTCATCTATGAAATCACGGAAATCACAGAGACAGAGAAAATTATGTAGGCACAGCGCTAGGCACAGCAAATTATTAGGCAAATGTTTAACAATCCAAATCTTGAAAAAGGAGTTTGAAAAACTAGTTCACTCATATCAGGATGAGTTTTACCGCTTATGCAGTGAATTCATAAATCTCCAGTATTAAAGGTAAATAGTTAACGCAGTTATAAACCCATAAAATACTATGCTCGAAACAAAAATAATCTGGAATCTACAACTCTGTCTTCTTTTCATAAGCTACTGACCTTTATTTCTCCCAAGATGAAGTTCACAGTGGAATTCATCAAGGACTAACACAGATATATCACTTACCTTGAAGTCACAGCTTCCATGAATTCATCAAGAAGATCATCGTAGGCTTGACCTCTAATTCTCTTGTGTCTCAGCCCAATATACAAAGGATCTTTCAGCAATGCCTGTAAAAAAAAAATGTTTGAACTATTACATGAGCAAGTTACAATACTACACTCGTAGTTAATAAGAAGGGGACGACAATACAGTGTTTGAGGATTAACCCAAGTATATGAAGTACATATCAATTTATCCACCTCTACATAAAGACTGAAGGAACGTAAAGAGATTAAAGGAACACTCTTTTGTATCACGGAAAAGGGATACCCTAGTCTCAAAGGAAGTGTGTAGTTTCCAAATGAAAAAGTAAAGTTTATTCTGGGATGTCAGGTTTCAAAAGTATCTTTTAAAGCTTTAGTTAGTAATTTTCTATTTTTCCTTTATATCCTGAAAGTGCTCTGACATTTTTAAAAAGCCGTTTTACTTAATTTTATCACCATGTTTCACAAATCTCTCCCAGAGCCCATCATTTCAACTGTGTTGATGAGCACTCAGAAAAAGTGCTGCTTTCTTAAATTCAATATGCCAAAACATAACCAAGTCCTTAACATTTTCCTTCTAAACTTTTTAGATTATCAGTTTAGATTCTTGCATTCTTCATTTCAGTTATCCATGTTCCAACAGCTGGATATGATTTCTGAATCTGCCTATGCTTAAATATTTTCTTCCTTTAGATTTAAGATCCAGACTTTCCCCTGGKTCCATAGAAACACTAAGCCTGTATCATTTCATGTCTTTACTACTAGACGGTCTGATGTATTTCCAAATTATAACTTACAAATTACTAAAAGTGTTCAAAGTGCTTTACAGTCACTTTTGATAATGCACTTCAGCTACAGCAATTCCCTAGAGCAAGTCTCACACTTCCACTGGCTCTCCCAAAGAACTCGGGTATAAAGTCACTCTGTTACTACTTCCCACATGCCTCTGCAAACAAGTAAGCTAATTTCTCCATTGTACGTAGTGTGCAATCCTCCCACACGTGCCCAAACAGCTTGCAGACTAGGTCAGAAGCTTGATTAAACATTTTTCATCCAAAAACAATTTGCAAACCCAACAGGGCAGCAGAAATTCAGCTTCAACTAGAAAAACATTGTAAAGAAATACAGAGACCAACTTACATTCCAAGAGAGAGCCTTCAGAATGCAAAACGAAGCAAAAAATCTGGAAAGCTTTCTCAGCCTGCTTCAGACTGGAAAACAGAAATCTGATTTCTGAGTTTTAGAGAAGTGCCCATCCCAGCTATTTTTTACATTGTAAAACTGAAAAGAATCCTCTGGGTCACAAGCCCTTGATAAAGATTTATTTGAATCGGTAGGAAACTTAAAATCTTTGGTGGTATTCTGCCGCCTCTGGGAGTATCCTGATGCAGACCTATAGAGAGATGTTTGCCTCTTCCTCACTTTTACCCCCTTCCACAAAGAAGGAAAGATATCAAACGAGAATGTTTAAAAAAATCAAGGAGGTTTAACAGCTGAATTTTCTAAAACTTGCTAAATTAATCACCAATTTAGAACAATTTGTACTACATTACTTATAGCCATTCAGAAGTTGTTAGTTCAATTTTTTGAATTGACAAACAAATACAGCTCAAAATTAAAATCACTTTGTCAATGAAGGTGAAGTTATTACACCGTAAGTATTTTATTTATTCCCTTCAACAACACTTCGTAGCATTCATGTTCAAGTAGCACATTTTTTGGCGGAAATAGTTTTACCTGTGTTTTTACATTATTCTAAGTGTTCCAGCAGCAAAATCAAAATCATAATTCTGTACCTATTCTAGATACTGCAGGAAAAACTGGCAAGAGTTTGATCCAGTATCTTTCAAAGTAATTGTCCCTTTTGTATAGTCTTCTTTTTTAATATAATCACTTCAAACTTTGTAGTCAAGAACTATTTCTGAAATTATTTTTTAATTTCCATTTTGAGTTTGCCTAGTTACTAAAAATTACCCCAAGAAAATCTGAAAAACCAAGGATAAATTTATATCTCTGCGAGATAAATTCACAGGAAGTGCAAATTAACTGTTTAACAAGGTGAAATCTTCAGGTAAGTTTGGAGAGCCCACGCGACTTGTCTCATGCTTCCCACTGGACTGAGCACACAAAATTGGAACAAAGAACTACCAAGCCTCAGGAGCCTCTGTCAGGAACATCATGGTAGGACTCAGAAACAGCAATCTCATCTCTAAAATCCCATTGCTGCAGCTTTCCATGCCACTACGCTTCTGCTACTCCATGCCCTGTGCAAGCATACCGCATGTTCCACTGTCCAATTCAGAGTAAATCACTCAATCCCTTTCCAACTCCCCTAATTCTTCTTCCTAAATTGATTTGCTCTTTTCAAAGAGCTTCCACAAGCTTTTTATTAAGCAATGTCTGTTTTCTCATTTTATAAAACAATGGTCAAAATGAAAAAAAAAATCTTTGGTCCCTCTATTTTTTAAATTCTGAAGACATGTTTCCAAAACACTTTGCAGCCAGACTAAGTTAGTCTAATTCCTTCAAGAAGGCAGTTTAGACGGGCAGTGATTCTGTGAAAGTTCAAGAGAAACAGGCATCACAGTTACTCTGTTAAAAAAGTGCTAAACAAGCCATGAGTCTGCCTTGAAACACAGGCTCTTACACCCCTTTTGCTACTTCTCTATCTTTCATGTCTGTGAGCATTTAAATCTATAGTCAAGACTAAAACTCAGAACTCCAAAGCAGTTTCATTTATAGGACCCCACTGCTTGAGTTTATTCACATATCTTTGATGCTAAAATTTAATGTGGAATATATAAAACAATTATTACAGTGTTTCTAGAGTATATTTAAACCTCTAGCCTGGGAAGTCTCACAAGCAGACAATTAATTCAGCAACACATCTCTGCTGAAAAGCTTGGCCAGCTATATACTCAGAGTTCGAAATTCCTTTACAGCTCAGTGCATTCTGCTTAACAAACGTTACAGTTTGACAAGAAATAGCCCCAAAAAGTTCCTTTATGGTCCTGTTTGGAACAACGTATGAAGAAACCCGTGGCGGACACAAAAGAATGAAACATTCAGCAAGTGAAAAGAACAGTGGTCATGTCTGTGCCCTGAGTGGCAAACCATTGTGGAGCCGCTCCCTTTCCAAAGGGCACTGAAGAATGAATAAGCTGCTTAAGCACATTATCCCCTTATTCAGGTCAACACCATGCAAACCGGTCCGTGGTGACTGTTTTTTTCAGAGGGTTCACACATCTTGAGAGATTAACATTTGCTACCAACTATTTCATGGCTTTCAAAACAGATTACCAAAAAAAAAGTTCCATCGTACAATCGAGTATGTCAAACTGACATGATGATTAGGTACTTTTCCTCAATGACTTGAGTTTCTTTTGTTACCCAGCTTGTTGTCAAAGCTTAAACTTTGTTTTGTTCTTTTGGAAATCAAATCTCCTTCAAAATATAACTCTCCTTTTTCCAGGTTAGTGGGCTTGTTATGCATATTACATGATACTGAAAAAGTTGATGCCGGTTTATTTTTAGATACACATGTTCTGCGGCTAAAAAAAAAAGTAAATTCTAAAACATTTAGGTTTACCAATGTGGTACACTCAAGCTTTAACAGAAATAGGGTTTTCTAAGAATAAAGGGCTTATTTGAAGTTCTGGTAGTGGAAATATCATGTAGATCTATTTAGAATTAGCTGTGCAAAATAATGAGTTCTTTGAAGCACCACCTGAGCACATTAAAACTGTAATGACCTTTGAGGTCTTCAGAAAAAGGCAAGCTGTTTATACCATCTTACCTAAAGAGATCAGAAAACCATCGAAGTTCAAGCAAGGCTGAGCTGTGCACCTGGCTCTAATTTAGCTACAAAAGCAAAACCTGAGAGAAACAGAAAACTGCACACTTAAATATTTCATCAGTTGAGCACAAACACGCTGAAATGTCATCTACTCTCAAACTTGGCACCGAGATGTTTCTTCGGAACAGACACATACTTTAGTGAACAGCTTCACGGAAAACTGGAGGTGAAGATCCGCAAAACCCCAACCTTTTCCACTGACAAAGATGTCAGCAGAGAATGCTCGGAACCAACCAGTGCCACCTAAACAGTGTTTGGTGTACGGTAATGCTTCAGAGCAGTAACTAACCCCATGCCATTAAAATGTCAATCCCCTACAGCAGTTCTACAATGGGACATGATTTGCACTAGAGCCACAGTTACACAGCTAAAATAGAACTACATTTGCATGGCACACCCAAAGCTTTGGGACAAAGACATGCCACATGCCAGAAATTAAACACGTTTCAGAGCATGATTGGTCTAACAGGGCACACTAGGAACACCAGGGGAATTACGCTGGTTTTTCAAGTCTTTATATTTTCTTACATTAATACACTGTAAATTCTTTCTGTAACCATCTTCTTGTCTCAGTTTTAACAGAGGGCTGGTGAGCACAAGGGAGATTTCAGTTCTCCAGGAAAGCTGGATATTCCAAACTTTTTTTTTTGTTCCACAAGATTGAAATTTCACTTGATGTGAAACTTTTTCCAATAAAAAGAGCTAGCCAGTTAGGAACAATGCCAGTGTTTTGGACTTAACTTCAGCTTCTATCAATACTTATTACCCAGTAATCAATCTGTCTTCATTTAAATTTTTGGGTTGTAAGCACTAACATGCTGAATCACAATTTTCTGTCCTTCAAGAACTGCTTACAGCTGCAAAGTGTTTTTCATGGCATTAGAAAGAATGTCTAAGATTTGAATTTATATTAGACTAGGAAGCCTTTCTTTTCTTTGAATAAGCTTATTGTGCAGTCTGAAATACAGGATGATGCCCCTAAAATTTGTGACAAATTCTGTGTTTCCAAATGCTAAGTGAATTTTGGATTAGTTGAATGCTACTAAGGCTTTGAGGGTGTAGAATACTTTGCAAAAATAAGTTACATAATCAGAGAACTAAAGATTTTTTTTAATTTTGTTTTCTTTGAACTACACTGGCCATATGATATCCTTACTAAGAAGAGATCATGGCCCTTCCTTATCTAAACACCAGACCTTTGTCAACACGTTTGCAAACGGCCTCTTGCACAAGAAAAAAGGAGCCTTATCCTCTGTTTCTCCCCAAAAGAAGGAGATCTCATCTTTGGGAGTCTCAGCTAACACTTTATCTGGACATCCCCAAGACAGGTACTGGCACACAGAGCAGTAGCTCTCTTCGCCCCTCAGTTTCCTCCATGGGATCCTCCATGGGATCCTCCATGGGACAGGATGTCACAAAAGATCCCAAAATAGGAGGCCAAAAAATGAGTATCAGTGGGTCATTCTAGTTATAAATAAAGGAGGAGAACCCCCACACATTGGACATGAGTAAAAACAGTTGAACCCAGCTGTGCTCACCTGGCTGAAACCAACTGGCTGCCAGTTCTTTAGAGACAAAGATATAGCCATAGTATAATTACTATTTTCCCATCTGTAACCCTAAAAACATCTCTGAAAATTGTCCCTTGCCTGTTCAGACAAAATTCCAGACCTGCAATAGTCAAGAGTTTAAAAGATAATACATTCACAGTGCTCCTTTGTCATCAATCTTGAATGCAGTGCTTGAAGGGAACAATTTCTGTCGAATAAAATTGCTAGCAAATAGTATTATGAATTTTTGAGAAAGTCCAAAATACAAACATTTATTAAAACTCTGACACAGCAATATCCTAATGTTACAGAAAAGAAGTTACAGTATTTCAAATTCTGTTTAAAAGAATTTAAGGTCATGCTAAAAAATATAGAGAATATATTCCCTTTCATACATGCATAACGATACTACAGATTTGCCCACACAGAATAGACTTTTTCAATTATTTCTCCTTAAAGACAGGCTTCATTTATTCAATCCAACTTGTTCTTTAATTTCATAAAGTTATTAAATTATCAGTGTGACCTTTACATCCTGTGCTTGCTTCTGCTCAGSAAGTTTACTCATTTCTTAACCTGAAGAGGAATTACCAGTTGTAGCTTTGAATGCTCACTGAACCCTGTTGCTTATATTCCAGTTATTTCCCATGCATGCCGACAGCTTTGCCCAGCTGAAAAACTGTCAGCTCCAGCGAACTTTAACAACAAAATAAAAATCTCTCTAATGGCTGGAAAGAATGCTTCATGAAGGAATCTTGTAACATGCTATGAAATTACCACAGCCTGTCCCCCAGCAAGAAGACTGCACAAAGCCAGGCTGTGCCAAGGACATTCTGTGGGATGTTTCCGGCGCATGTATGTGGCACTGAATAAAGGCCCCAGTGTCTGAGCGCTGTGGGCAGACAGTGGCTGTATGCCGAGGGGTACCAGCCCTCCAGCCCCCTCACACGGCACCATCCACCTGCATCCCTCCATCCCTTTTCATGGCTACCAGAAGGGCTCTGATTTCCGGAAGTCAAATTCATTCCTGGGAGTGGGCATGCAAAGCCAAAGACCACTCACCTCCCTAAGGGTAACATTTACAAACATACTTAAGACACGCAAATGTGTATGCATGGCTGTATGAGCCCTCATTAGCAAGGGAACACAAAGTGCAAAAGCCAAAGAGAGAAAGTTGCAGCAGCAAGGAGCAAGATGCACTTGATTTTTCAGACTTTTCAAGACGCTGCTGTGCTGTCTCTTCAAGTCAGGCAACATATTTGTATTTGTGTCCAGGAGTCAGTTTGTGGAACCAAGCGATGGTTGAAAAGCTAAAGGGCTGTTGACGGTGCAGGGGCAGAGAGCAGTGTTACCTTCTAGTGTGAGTCTGTAGGTACACCTAAGTCAGTCTTGTAGCTTACCTTCAAAATGCTGGGAATTATAAAATACTTTATAGAAATCATACTTTCATAGGAAGTTTATCTTATGATTTTTAGGTGTAATTCAAGATTTCTGAGCACTTGAAACACACAATACCGGTTACAGCCAGGGGCCCATTACTGATGCATATGCTTAAGGAAGCTCCTTTCCAGGCTAACTTTTCCATTCCAAACAATCTGGAATTCACAGTGATACCTGACACCTCTTTTCTTGGTTGGCTCTGAAAACTACAAGTAATACACAGTACAGCTGGGCTAACTATATATTGCCATGCTTGATATTGAATACTAAAAATTAAAAAATTTTTAAAGCAGTAATACATCTGACATCAGATGAATTGTATCTTTTTCAGAGCAATTTGGCTTTTGTTCCACCTGCTCACCTTTCTGATACACAGTATAAGAGATTCACACAATAACAAAGCCTTTTCAGCAAGTTACCATTGATATTAAAAAAATTCTTGCAGTAAACTTAGTCGGACAATCTAGCAAAAACTGCCCTATGCACTTCGTTCTTTATGGCAGCTTCCAATTAGTAAAGACCTGGGAACAGCTGAGTAGTGAATAATACCTCAATTACAACTTTGCTAGTCAACAGATAAAGCAAAAAAAGAATGGCATTTCCCTGAAATTTAAATGCCATTAGAGCCTTTTTTCAGATCAAACAGCTTAAACTGATGATTTTCAATCAGTTTAATTTCCAACAACTATTAAAAGTAAGTATCAGAGAATGGCCATCATTGAATGCGCAGCACAAGTAACGCACACACTGTTCCTAAGGGGAAAAGCAGGCATTTTTCTCAGGATCAGATGTTGTTTATGAAAGTACAGTAATCAAAGAAAAAAACCCCTGCCTCCAAAGCTAGCAAGTT
Organism: Amblyornis subalaris; assembly: GCA_018881555.1. NCBI lineage: Eukaryota > Metazoa > Chordata > Aves > Passeriformes > Ptilonorhynchidae > Amblyornis > Amblyornis subalaris. The sequence continues at coordinate 6,961,992 of JACAXG010000002.1, forward strand.
AGTTTGACAGTTTCCCATACTAGAAAATTAAAAACTATGAAGTTTTTCAATTCTAAACATACAATTGTGCCAACATCTGCTGTTACAGAAAGTTAGCTTCAAAACTAAAATAATAAATTCCTTGCCAGGCTGATCTTTATAGCACTAGAGTTCTCTTAGTACCATGCTTATGTACCACCACCATATGGATTCATCAGGTCTTTCTTTTAAATCAACATTTAACTTATACACCAAGCAGCAGTTGTGACAAGCAGCTCATAACTAAGGCACRTGATTACCAGGATGAAGGGGAAATAATTTCTAATCTTGGAAAAATAATGAGAAAAAGTATAGAAAAATCCATTTTCTATGTTAATTGTACCAATGTGAAAATAATTGAATGCTTTGTATGAAGAGGGCACGGTTACCATGGGTGGAATACAGAGGCTTCTTCACAGAACAGGTTGTCAAGCACTGGAACAGGCTGCCCAGGCAAGGGGAGGAGCCCCCATCCCTGGAGGTATTTAAAAGCTGTGTAGAAGTGGCACTTACGGACATGGTTTAGTGGTGGACTTGGCAGTGCTGGGCTAATGGTGGGGCTTGATGATCTTATAGGTCTTTTCAAACCTAAATGATTCTACAATTCAAGCTGTTGCCAGAACCATATGTAGCAGAGTTAGTAAGGAGAACAGAGAGGCCTAATTCATGGCGTATTTTAAGAAAAAAACAAAACAAAACAAATCAGCAAGATAAATACTCTGCTTATGTTTAACAGTCTGAGAGAACTCTCCTGATGTTAACATCTGTCTGCAGGGATAGGGACAATGCCAATTCCACAAATGCCTGTAATTTGAGTTGGAACTTGGAAGACACTCAGAACCACGGTTTTGGAGGAACATTTCATCAGACACAATTTTAGCATGCATAACTCTTTTACACAGTAAAACTGAAAACAAATGGTTGTCTGCATGCCAGTGGCATTTCTTGAAAAACTTAATCATTTGCCTATTGAGAAAACAATAGTCCTGAAGAATCCAACATCATTTAGGACTTCAGCACATTGGGCTGCATGCAGTCACTAATATCTTAACGTACAAACAATAATCAGAAAGTAAAGAAATCTGATAAATCTCATGTATTTTATTCATTATATTTCATTTCATATATTTATTCATTATATATATATAAATTATATATAATTTTCAGAAGAAATCTCACAAGAAATCTCCTAAAACTCCTGTTATCTACTTTCTATAAAAGCTTTTACTGAATCACAAAAAAGGCTCAGATGAACCATTAAGCTGCCTACACAAATGACCTCCCAYAGGCCCCACAGAGTTAACAACTACAATTTCTTCTTCATGAACCCCAGCAGCTACATGGCTAAAATCTCAATTGCATGTCCTGTCACACATCAAGAAACACGTAACAATACCCTCACTGCTACACTTTGAAATATAGCTGATGGATAATGGGAACTGGAAGCTATAGAAATAGATTACCACAACCAAACTTTCGAAAGTTTATTGCTCTCAAGAAACACAAGGGATGACATGCTATGCTAAAACCTACTTGAAGGTCCACCAATAAGTGCTTATAACAAATCACAGAAGGTGACCAAACAATAATCTTTAAGAAGAGCCCAAATGGTACTCATGGTAGCCTACATAGCATCCTAAAAACAAGTCTAGCCTTAGGGAAACGCTTTATAGAAGTTGGAGATACTTATCTATTTTTTTTCCTGCAAAGTAAGCAGGAGTGTGGCTATCTTAATAAATTATATTTTTTAGCTTAAAGAGAGTATGAAAAGACACAGCTGCTTGGGGTGGTTCAAACACTTTAAATACATCAAACTTTTCTACACTGTTTTTGTGAAGCAACACACATCATTCTCTTTATTTTCATGCACTTACATTTCCTAATTTTGTTTAGGACAGGTAGCTGGAATGCCTGAGGAGGGGGAGTCACCCTGCTCTCAAAACCAGAAAAAAATTAAGAAAAAAAAACCAACCCAAAACCAAAAAGCAAACCACTAACAAAGTGCATCAGCAAAGAGAAAAGACTTATTGTTTTAAAGACAATATCAGTGAAGTTTTCTTATTAATTAACAATATTTAGAAGAATGCTATCTTAATCATTTTCCTTCATCTGGTAAATGACAAAGATAACGTAAACTTTAAAAAAAACCCTCAAAGACCTTTCAATTCATCTTCAATGTTCTATTAATAAAGAGGGTTTTGCTAATATTGTATCAGCTCACATATTATGACAGCAGAGTGTCTCGAGTCCATCAGATAGCTAACCAAACTGAATTTCAACATATCAACAGATACAATTTACAAAACTTAAAATCTTGTTCTAGGCTACATCTCATTTCTACATCAACAGTTCTGGTATGTTATTTTCTTTCCATTCACATGTAACTAGAAATCTCCACCACTTGTTGTGGCCTCTCTTCAGTTTTATTAAACTTACATCTATTTATTTCATTTACTTCCATAAGTTACTCCCACATGGTCCTTCCTTTGACCCTGACATCCCTGTCTCCTGTGATGACACTCAGCCATTTTCTTTACTAGAACCAAATGGGTTGGACCTCTTCCTAGATCAACAAGTCACATCAACAGTGTCCCTTCGACTGAAAAAGTATGTTGATATCATTTTGGTGCTGGAATCTCAGCTATATATCTGTCCTATCACTAGAATAAAAAAAAAGGAAGAGTAATTCTGTGCACTAAGTAGACTTGCTAGTGCAAGGCCAACATTTGTAACAGCACCTTTACAATTCAAACATGACATGCTTTGTCCCAGATGCTAGGCTGTCTTCCGTGGAGCCATAAATAACGCATATTTTCCCACCTTTTGTGGTAACAGCAATATTTATGCCCATTCCTTCTCTTGTCTTCTCCATTGCCTGTGAAATTGCTGAGGTTGATAGCTAGCACTTACTACGAAAGCCAACCAAAACAAACACTATCTGTTGCTATCTTCTGAGCATGAAGAATTGGAAATGTCTAGTGTATCTTGAAATAAAGTCTGCCTTCAGTTTGGTCTATGGATATTCATGCATGCTATCCAAAATAAGCATTTCCAGATATTCATTTCTGCCCTCTTTCATAGATCCCCTTGCGCTGAAAAGTGAAGTAAGAAGAAATTAAATGGACTGACAGAACTGCTTGTAACATCAGTACACAGCTCGTTCTTTCTAGTGTCAGCTGAAACTGAGACTTAAATCCCAGGTCACCATCTACGTTCTTTCTGCTAAAACTGTCCCCTCTTCCACTTCTTAGGTCTTAAAAATCATTATCAATATGCTGTTTGGTAAATGTGAAAATCTGAAGCACCACCTAGATTTGTCACATTTTCCATGGTCTAACGAAATAGAACATTTCACAAAAGAAATAATCATAAATAGCAAATTTCACAACAATAAATTAACAGCATCAGAAAAAGAATACTATATATTCCTAGCCAAAATGACAAAGTTTAAAGGATGACAATGGATCAAAAGTAGCAGACAATTGCTGGGGTCTTCTCACGCACTAAGCAGTTGAATGGCATTTATCAAAGAGCAGTAGAATGACGCTTCTCAAAGATCACGAGAGTTTGTTTCATAACAGGTTGACATAAGTTCAAAAACAAGTTTTAGTACTGTAAAAGTCCCCTGAGTCACACAGCAATCACATATCAGATGCAGAAAGAGGCAAGCGAAGTGCAAACTGAACGCAAATTCATGTTAGCTAACTTAAGAACCTATATTGGATAATTCAATATCTAAGCTAGTCTAGGTTCTTTTTATAGTCAACAAGTAAAAAAAACAGACTAAAAAACATTTTAAAATACCATTCATCAGACCAGTTTGAGACAGTTCCTCTACAAGAAGCAGTACCTGTTCCTCTTCACAAAATTAGCCTAGGAGGATTAGCTCAGGTTCAGGTCACTGTCAAGCTCCATGTCTCTTTTTCAGTCATTCTGAGCTTACCTAGTTTGGTGAAGGGGTCCCAGACTTTCAAGACTAATAATTCAAACACAAGATTAGGACTGTCCATTCCATTGAATCTTAAGTATGGGAGAGATAAAAGAGAACATTGCTGCCTAAGTGGATATGCTAGAAGAGTCTAGACCGGGGTTTAGTACACAGGCAACATGGAACAGCTGGATGGTTACAAGAAGATTGCAAACMATAATCTCTAGTATTTTATAAAAGCATAAGAGAACTTTAGGCAAAGGCAATATAGAAAGATGGGGGATGTAACTCTGGCACTGAAGTATATAACAATATATTGCTTTATAGAACATGCATATTAGAAAGGCAATATGAACTTCAAAGACTCCTGTAATTTAATTGTACTAGAACAATTGGATGCACTCTTAAAATTGCAATAACCTTTTGTTATGCAATAACAACTGTAAGTCCCCAGTGAAAAAAAAATCTTTCCCCATTGTTTTTTTATTTATTTAAAAAGGATTGTAAGTATTTTTGCTACTGATAGGAAATGTAGATCAAGGAGACAACCACTATAATAGTAGTAATGTAAACACAGACTGTCTTTCTACTGTTATAGTGAAGAATGAAGGCCATTACAAATGATTGCAGCATTAAAGTAAAGGTTGATAGTGTACACATTATGAAACAGAGAAAAATATTTAAAGAGAATAAATGTTTAAAAGCACAGCCCATTTATATTTGAGTTTTATTGGTAAAAGTGCTGGTACTCATAGCTGCTGATCTATGCCTAACAAAATATGAGAAAAGCAGCTACATGAAAACAAGGGAGGTGATGCAATATRTTCCCCTGGGAATACCACGGTAAAGAATAGCAAATGATCTTTACATTTGCAAATAAGTCAAAACTTTTAACAGCTCTAAATACAGTGGGAAATGCTGTTCCCCTTTGGGCACAATTACTTCATAAAAGGGGTAGGCAATGTTTTGTATTTCAGCTCTCTTAATACATCATTAGTAGAATGCATCCCCTAGGAAGAACAAGACATTTGTACACAGTCTTCTACTGAAGGTGTAATATAACCAACGAAATACATAATAAGGCAGAAGATACAGAAGAAACAGTAATTAAAAAAAAATTCAGAAGACGATGGACAAAATAGAACACAAAGATTCTTCAAAAGGCTGTCTTTAAAAGACTGAAACACACTGGAAACCTCAGTATCTTGGGTAAATCTGGATTTATTACTACACTTACAAATTCTCAACCCATCTAAGTTAAAACACTGAATAAACATAACTTTCGAAATTTTAAAGTTGTGAATGCATTACCAGACATATTGTAGCTATTCAATAAGAGCATTACGGAGCAAAAAAAGGAAAGCTCTCAAAAATGAAGAACATCAGCTGTCACATACTTGTGATCCACTCAAACAGGTCACCCATCAGTCCCTGCACTGAGGGGAAATGGTGGCTCTTGTAAGTTCCATCCCTTCTGCAGGTCATTCTTTAGGTCTGCAAGTGTAATACGGATGCTGGTACAGTTTCAGATGTTTCTGCTGTTTAAATAAAGCATTTTTAGGAGGGATTGATGATGCCATATTTATTTTAGAGGTGGAACCTTTTGAAACACACTATAAGGATGACACTAAACCCCTCAATTTTAGAACATGCATCTATAAAAACAGAGGCACTTGTCCATTCCCTCTTCTAACACATATTCAGTCCACTTCAAATAACTCAATAGACTTAAAAGGAGATTACCAATTCTGATAAAATAAAATAGTGTGGGGTTTTTTCTCCAGCACAATGGGCTAGACAGAACCGTAAATTCAGAAATTACTTTACTTTTCATTATTTCTGAACACTGAAAAGAGAATAGAAAAAATTACTCATGACATTGACCCTAGCAAAAGTAATATCCAATCACACTATTTTCTTGCCAGCTGAAGTGGGGAAAGGGGAAGAGAAAGGAATGTTTATGTATTTTCTCCTTTGCTCAAGTGCTGCCTGTGTACTACCAGGGAAGGATTTAGAAGCAAAATCTAAGGGGGAAAAAATCCACTTGCAAAATAGAATTTCAGTGGTGAAGGAAAGTTCAATTACCTCCTACCAGGTTGGCACACATAGGCAGCAGCCAAAGGATAAAAAAAACACAGAAGATTTACTTCATCAATAGTTTTGCAAATTTTCATGCCCGGAACTCAGCATCATTGGGCCACAGCATGACCTATGAGTACCTTCCTTGGCCTGACTGTTTCGTGAAACATGGAAAAAAGCCTCTTTTCGCCAACCAGATTATTTGGTCAATAACATTTTAACATACCTAAATGAAAAGCTGCAAGTCTAGAAACCTGTTTCGATAACACATGGTGTCATTTGTATTGCAGAAATACTCAAAACTACTAGGGAATACACTGGAGAATATAACCTAGAAATTAGATTCTCATTTATGCACCAGAGACAAAAATAGATCCTTTTTATATAGACAGGACCAATCTCTATTCATAAAATTCTGGAAATGTTATCTCCATTTTACAGTAAAACTGTCACTGAAATGTTGTCTCCAGTTCTAACAATCATCATTCAAGGGGAAGGCAACAGGACCTTTTTAAAATAAGAGAGCATAATCATTCCCATCACATATTTACTACATTAAAAAAGAGTAGAAATGCCACTGCTCTACATATGAATGCAAATTGTGACTGTCTTTTATTTAGAAATTCCTGAAACTCTGCACAATTTACATTATTTACTTGACACATCTATATCTTTAGATTGATAAGGTACGAAATTGCAGGTTTCCTATATAATCAGCTTTCTACTGCCTAGGTTTCTATTTTGGTTGAAATATGAATAATAAAAGCAGGTTTGTTTCTGTTTTCTCAATAGTTTTCATTTGCACATTCATAGGTAGGTAGTCCTCAAAAATATGAATCTTGAAAGGCTGGTAACAATTCTTATGACAATTGGAAATAATTTGGGGAAATACAGAAAGCTAACCAGGGCAAGCTGAAAAACTGAGCTTGAATTTGCATCTCAGTTTTTCTGGATTGCATATTCCAGTACAGATGCCTGTCATTCCTCCAGAGGAGTCAGAACTGCCAGCCCAGGCACGCTCATTGACCTATTTAGAGCAACTGTGAGAACCATCACATTCCCGCATTTCAATATTTCAGTAAGTTAAGAGAAAAAAATATTCCAAAACAAGCAGGAAACAACTTGAAATAGCAGCCCACAAGTCCCTGAAGTGTCGCAGATGAAGGAGCAGCTGGCCTAGCAGCTGCCCTGTATATTTCTCTCTCTTATGCACTTTTAAGTACTTAAATCACAGAATCATAGAATTACTTAGGCTGGAAAAGATCTTTAAGATCAATGAGTCCAACTGTTAACCCAGCACTGCCAAGTCCATCACTAAGCCATGTTTCTAAGTGCCACAGCTACATAACTTTTAAATACCTCCAGGGATGGTGACTCCACCACTTCCCTGGGCATCCTGTTCCAATGCTTGACAACCCTTTCTGTCAAGAAATTGTTCTTAATATCCAATCAAAACCTCACCTGGTGCAGCTTGAGGCCTTTTCCTCTCATCCTATCTCTTATTACTTTGGAGAAGAGACTACCAGTTTTACAACAGAATAAAAAAGAGTTCAGACACTCATTTTTCAAAAGCGAACAGGCCATCATGATTCATTTGTACATTAATGGCATATATACGTGACCAGTCAGCTATTTAGCTATGTGTACACAGGGCAAGAGAATGTTTGTGTGTCCAGCTTCCTTGCAGCCATTACAGCCGCAGCTGGAGTGACTTCTGACCCCTGGGCAATCCTGATGGCTGGCATGTGGCACTGTCCTGGTGCTCAGAGCACCAGGATGTCTTCCGTTAAAAAATGCCAGTGTAAAAAGTCCTTTCAATACGAGCAGTCTTGGCTCTTCCACATTGCGTTAAGGTACTATTTAAGAGTTGAATGCTTTCTACCTAAACTGCAATTTATGGTAAATGGTTTTAAGTTTAAATGCTAATACACAATCTTTCCAAATCTCCCACAACTGGCCATTGCCAGTATTGAATTTACACATTTCAGTTTAGAATTGGTCTGGCAGCCATGAACTTGTCAGAGCTTCTCTTCTAAGGTATCAAATAAACACAGTTCTCATTCCTCTGCTAAGCATTCAGTATTAGATTAAAATTTTTACGGTCAAAAGAAACCCTCTCACCACTGGTTTGAATTCTATATAACACAAGCCATCAGTCTAGCTAGATTTCAATCCTGCTCTGGCTGGATAATAGTACTTTAATTAAACCATGTCTCTTTTGTTACCCTTGAACAATAAAAATATTGCCTCCAAGTCATTGATTAAGATATTAAACATTGCAGAGCAGAAAAAAAGCCTTGAGATACCATAAACCCACAAGTATTTTATTATTCCTCACAGAAATACATATTTTAAATTGCATTTTCTCCAGTAACACAGGAGGCCTGCTTTGCTTTTTTCATTGGTCTAGTTTCTTAAAAGAAACAGTATGAATTCAAATGTCTTTCAAAGGTAAAAAATAAGTCAACCAAAAATCTGTAAACTCTCATTAGGCCAGGATCATTGTATTTTCAAGAAGAGCCTTACCTTAATCCAGTCTTCCTGATTTTTTCACTTCATTCCAGATACACCTAAGAAAAAACTAGTACTTCCTCCCCACCCAGCTCGGGATGGTACAGAAAGCTTTTACCAACCTTTTTTTTTAAAAAGAACTGGCCAAAGCATTATTTGGATATTCTGATTTAAGAGTCTTGACAAACTTTTACAGCTTTTGTTCAGCATATTCATTTGCTGTTAATAAAATGGAAAATAGGACTTCCTGCCAAGATATATAAAACTGACATTTAAAAAGTATCTACCATATTTATAGTGACAATCTAATACTTCCATATGTTCCCTCATTAAGGAAAAGCATCAGGATTAACAGAAAACCTCACTCTTACTATTCATAATTATCTTCATTAAGTTACTTTTCTTTAGTGTCTTTTGCATTTTTACTGCCCATAAACAGAGTTTTTGAACTTGATTTCTATTACTAGGTTTTGCTGTTTGGTTGGTTTTATTAAATTACCAGTTTTCACATCCCTGTAAGCCAGGTTGATTTTTAACCAGCTAGGCTCATCTCAACATTGTTTACTTTATGGGGGTTTAATCACATCTTTTAAGTAGAAAACAATCATCACTCACATTTTAATGTTTAAATGTTTCCCTTTGATACAGCTTGATTATTTCCATCATCCTCAAGCGATCCCACTTCCAGTGCTGAGTACACGTGTTTCAGGTAGGTCTCCACTAAGTTGCAGCTGTTTGTATGTTGACAACTATTCTTTTTTCTTCTAAAGTCTATTTCTTTAACCATTTCAAGGTGGTTTAACATATACTGCTACAACGTTAGATGAACACTGAGGATCCAGAGATCATATCACCTCAGGATTTCCAACAACACTTTTGTATCAGCACTGAGACTAGTGCCTGAGTATGTTTCAATCAGACTGAAATCCCACCTAAGAAGCACCATCCTCACACCTAAAAAATACATCTCTACTGGGTAAGGCACAACTTTTAGTGAGGTTGCCATGGTTTGCAGTAAGACTAGCGGTACTTCAAATAATATTTTAAATGCTTTGGATAAAAATGTCCCTCAGTAATTACTTGTCTTGTCAATACCTTACAAAACAGGCCTATTGTTTTTGGCAGCACTCAACACTGTTTCTTTTGGACATTCAGTCCCACACCGATTATGTGGAACCATTTACTAGCTTAGTGACATGGGACTTTTTACTAGGTCAATTTTTTATCCGTAAATAAGTAGTTTCCATTTCTCTTGCTTATTTTCTAGGCGACTGTATAAAAATGCTTTACTTGCTTCTCTTTTCTTTCCTTGGTTTTATGAGTAACAGGATAATATCCTAGCAAAAAATACCTCTGCTAAAACTAACAGTAACAAGGACTTTAATAACCATCTGAAATTGAGTGAGTTGCTCCTCGAAGTTAGTGTTTTGAGTTCTGTATACAGAACAAAACAATACAGGATTAGAACTTGTGAAGTTGGGGTTTTTTTTGCAATCTGCTTTAGAGTAAGAATTAATCTTTCTGCAGAATTTGCAGGTTGTGCACCTCCGCATTACAGTTGCCAAAAGTACATTTTTTAAAACTTCCTTTAAAGCAGGGAGGCCCCCACAGAATGGGAGAATGAACTAATCTAAATGGAAAACATCTGCACATTTTAAAAAACATGTTCAGCATAATTATTATTTATATGTGCTCAAGTTGTGAGAGTGATTTCTATTGTGTCTTATTAAGGAAAATCCTGGCTGGACTAAGAAAAAATAGCCTAAAAATACAGCTATTTGTTCAGGAGGTTTAGATTTTAAGATAAGGAATTGCAGTGCAATTCCACAGCAGCCTGACCTAATATAATCAGCTTAGCCAGCGAAATGTGAATGCTTTTCAGTCATTTCAGTGCTCTACAGTGACTCATCACCTGGTTACATGAACACAAGTGTTAATGAGAGAACAGGGATGTGCTACTGGGTGAGAGGGAGGGTGTTAGAGGGAAGAAATTAAGAGAGATGGTGCTGCAGGATCCCTGACTTTCACTAAAGGAGCCTGGGAACTATATCCAAGCTCCCATTAATGAATATTATCAGGCCCATGTAGTCTGATCAGTTAAGGGGTACACCAACAAAGTCCCACCTGTTCAAAACACAAGAGCAGAATTCAGAGGTCTCATTCCCTATGGTTCTAATATATTCCAAAGTGAATTCCAAAGAGAAAAAACAAAGGGCATCCTCCTGATCAGAAGGTATTTCAGAGCATCAACAAATTCCAGCTCACACAAATTTTATGCATCTTGTAATACTTCATGTGTTCCACTCTTTCATACACACTGAACTCATTGTTTAGTCACAAGAACAGTGACATGAAACTTGGGCTACTAGCATGGGTAAGCCAGTTTTGCTATTGCTGCGTGTATATATAGATGTTTGATATCTTTCAAGAAAATGACATACAATTAAAAATTAAAAAGTACAACGAAACACAAGCATAAAAGCAAAATGAAAAGCCTATTGAAACATCAGAAGTAGCTGATGCAATTAGCTGCCTGGAAACATTCATTAAGAGATGACAAAMCTGGCCCAGCTGCTCAAACCAAGAACGAAAATATTTTATAGCTAATAAGACTTGTACATGATTTGATATGTCTACAAGCTACACCTTGCAAGAAAGTCTTTCCACTCTTAGAAGAGGCTCTGGGGGGACAGAGARAGAGGTTAGCAGACATTTCTTGTTCAGTAATGCTTTCATGATGTATTGTCTAAATTACCCCAGTGGGGCAAGGGTGGAGGTGTGTGTATAAAGCTGAAGATGCACACACCCAACCCAACAATCCAGAATCCCTAGCTAAATTTACTCATGCAGGAATGCTTTATTTAGCTATAAGACACATAAATCTTTGATATATTTATCATGCATAAAGTTTAACACTTGCATCATTTATAGTATTACATGTTTACTTCTACAAAAGCATAATGAGATTGCAGGTGGTTTTCTTTTTTTTAGCTGACATCATTCAGAGTCTTCAAGTATTCAAATATTCTTTCAGGAAAAAAAAGGGGCCAAATAATTAACCAGTAATCCCAGGAGTACTGGAAAGAACAGAGCCAATTTTCAACAAGTTTAAATCTCTGCATTTCACACAAATGGGAAGCCAAGTTAAAGAGGGTAAGGTCTACCTATTTGAAGCACTAGAACCTCACTTGGGGGAAATTTATAGCATTACAGTGCCTTTTATATTTRAAGTGAATGTACAACTGAAGTACATAGACATGCCTTGCCAGCATAGATCAGGCTGTAGCTCCAAACAGTTCACCAAAACGAGGGACACAGTTATTCCTAATCTCAATTCAGAATTCACATCTGAAATCACAGAGAAATTCTGTGGCAGAAGTGGAGAAAGAATGCTGCCTTAAATTGTATTTTTAACTCTATCATCCTCCTCCTCCTCTTGAGACCAAATTTCCCATATCACTCTTTAACATGTACAATGTATGCAGCACATTTTCACAGACAACAGTGTCTTTAATTACTTAAGCCTTACAAAACAGTCTACACAGAGCATTAGGATGAGTATATCTACACTGTATATTAGGATGAGACATTTTCCTTAGGACTTTTTAGTATGCACAGAATCAAAGCCAGTATCGTTAAAAAAAACCCTACTTTTTTATAATTCCACTTTCATATAGTTCCCTTCAAATATCTAATACTCACTATACTTCAGAAAAGGATTTACCTCATTATCTGTTCCCACATCCAACATCACTGGTAGACACTCGTAAGGTTTTACACCTCCACATGCCGTATAAAGTGCCAGTTTACCAACAGGAATGCCCATTCCATAACAGCCAAGGTCTCCAAGACCAAGAATACGTTCTCCATCGGTCACCACAATAGCCTGAAGGAAGAAATAAAAGCACAATAAAAATCACTTCTTTGCTTGTATGTACTAAGCGTTCTATTATTTTTTTACTATCAGTTTTTATTTTTCATGTAAAAATTCTAGCAGGTACAAACAAATCAATAGTACAACAAAAGCACAGAATTGTTTTACTGTATTTTACTGTGATTTTGTTCCACTATTTTAGACTCTTGCTTCACTCTAAATGGGAATTTCATATAAAACTTTGAAGAATACACAAGAGAGGTATTTAGCATTACATTACAATGGAACTGGCATTATTCTGTCTCACATTTTTCTGTCAATAGTATGAAAACAGACTAGGAAGGGAAAGGAAGTTATCCACAAAAAAAGAACCATGAACTCCTGTGTTTTGCCATATCTGTTTTCAGCAGAACCAGAGCCAGCCACTCCTACCGGCCTTTGACAGGGCTGTCTACAACCACCTGGTTCTTACCCTTCAAAGATGTAATTCTTCTTCCCTTGAGCAAATAACATACTCCATCATACTTGGGCATATCAACAAGCATGTATTTTCATTTGACAGAAATATAATAACTTAGTAAACCCTTAAAACTGTCTCTGCTACAAAAAAAGACTTTTCATAGTAAAGGACAGAAGTGCTATAAAAAAAGACTTTTTCATAGAAAAGGACAGAAGTGCACAGTATGGCAAACAGTTGACAACACAAAAATCTCCTTGTCATACTCAGTGACAAGCCGTTTTAGTTGGAAATTGGTGACAGAGCTCAAGAAGCACCACAAGTGGAGAACTATTAACTCAGACACTAGAACGGGGTTGCCAAGAGATCTTGTGGAGTCTCCACCCTTGGAGATACTCAAAATCCAGAGGCTGAAAATAGCCCTGAGTAACCTGTCCTGGATGACCTTGTTTGAGCAGGAGGATGGACTAGATGATCTCCAGAAGTGCCTTCCTACCTCAACCACTCTGTGATTCCCTGAAATGCAGAAAAAGCATTCAGGGGTTTTTTTCATGTATAATATTCAATGTAATTGACCAATTCATCAGTAAAGGATGCCTATAGCTAAACAAGTAAGAGTTTAAATGCCTCAAACTTTGGCTGCAACAGCATTCTTTCTGTTTAAAAAATATGTTAAGAAATCACCAAAATCTAAATTGATAAAAATCTTACAAAAATATCTTAATCAAGACATTCTGGGTACAAAASAGCATCAGCTTTGTTATGGAACAAAACTGGACTTACCTTGATGACGCTTTCTGGCCAGGATTTAAGCATTGTAGCAATGTGACCCCGGTCATGGATAGAAATAAAAAGACCTCTGCAAATAAAAAAATACTTTTCATATAAACAGGTAATTAAATAATTATAAATCAATGTAATATAAATAAAGTATAATTCAATTAAATAATAAATTAACTCTATGTAAATGTGTTTCAAACATACATAGATTCAGTTCAATAATAAGAGCTCAATTTTCTATGAATAAGTAAATTAATCATCCGCATTTAGCAGAAGTCAGAGAACACGGAATTCAGTGAAGCTTTACTGAGCAAAGAGAACCTGTAAGAGTACTTTTTGAAATCCACTCACTCAGCACCTGATCTGTTCAAATGTGTTCACTAGTTGTCCCTGACCACAAAATGAGTTCCTCTTATGACAGTGATCACTACCGCCCCGGCAGTCTTAACATTTACAAACAAGAATAGGCCGAAGTTTTAAGCTATGAACAAATCCTGAAATAAGCCATATATTATCATTACATAAAATAAGTCAGGAGCATTCACCTATGTGTTTAGAAAATAGTCTCCCTATTTCATTAGAATGTCCCTTTGAGTTACACAAGTGGGAAGTTGTCTTCTCAATAGCGAGAGAAGATCCTCAGTACTGAGCAGACCAAATCTTTACTCTAAAGTGTTTGAAAATTGGCCTTTAGTTCCACCAGTACAGAAAAGGTTAAAACAAAATGATAGAAAAGTGTAATTCTCATTTCATTTTCTGTTTATTATATAAGCAAAATCAATATAGTAACTTATTCTCCTACTCAGCATTTCATTCTTCATTTATTTTACTTGGCATGCAGAGATACATTCAGGTCCACTCAGAGTTAATTTAATTCCATTTCTTATCTACTTTTCTCATGTGAGATAGTGGAAAAATGCAATCTCTCAAAACCCATGAATGCACTAAATGCAATCTCTCAAAACCCACAAAGAAAACATCAATGAAGAAGCACATGCCAAAGATGCCTTCTTGTAATTAAACTTTGCATTAGTAAGTATAAGGTGTTTTCTTCTAGAATTATTCTAAAGCATTTCCCTTTGCCTATTTTAAAAATTGTAAAGTAAAAATTMGAGAAAATTATGGAGAAAATAATTGAAATCTAAGCCTACTACAATATGACCATATTCATACAAGTGGGTAAATGGTCATGTAGGTCTAAATAAAACTAATAAATCAGGAAAACTCTTGTCAGATATGACTGCACATAGGCCAAGTCAAGCGAAAAGTTTCCTGCAGTGTTAAATGTATACTAATCAAGACATCAAAATTAGTCCAAACATTATATTTCATTTTTTTATATATTTCAAACATATTAGATTACATGCTTATACCTAAGTTATCATGTGATTGATATTTTTATATTGAATTTTGTATTTAATTTTATATTGAAGTGTCTTCTTTCCCTCTTTGATGTCAAAAATATGCAACTGAAATTGTTTATTATTTAGGACAAAAAGCAATGTAAGACGTACTGTAACAAACCAAAGTATTTCATTTTATGCATTTTCCCCTAGAACTAGAAATTCTCTCATCCTGGCATTTCCAATTAATTCTCCTTCTGTGTCCATTTCCCATGCTCAGAACTAACACATCAGGCTGGATATTAACATCACTCAGTTGTTTCTTAATAAGTAGTATCTGTCAGTAAATTAATTTCTCCATCCCAGTGGAAGTGACAGGTCCTCAGGGACAGGTGGGTTAATTTTACAACACTCTTGAAAAGTTCTGGTATTTACTGCATGCAAGCATATCTATTTGTGAGCCAGCTACCTGAAAAACAAYGTCCCTTACTGTGAAATGCCATAAAACAGCAAAGAAAAAAAATGTGGATGCTTCCTTTCTGATGTATTATACAGTGAGTCATTTTATAAAACACCCTGTAAACTGTTAAATCATAAAGTACATCTTATCAAAATCGCCAGCCTCAGAGACAGACAGCTGTGAAAGATGAGTGTGCGAAAGCAAGCACAGGAAGCTATCTTGTGGGATCACTCCTCTCCTTGTCTCCATCCTCCAATTTACACCAACCTAATAGATTCGTATTAAATGAAGCAAGATTTTGTATTGATTTCCTAAAGAGTCAGAGTCCAGCCCAGTGTGTCTAAACGACCTCTTCCTTKCAAGCTACGGAGAGAGGTCACCATGGAATAAATTCCCCAGCAGAGGAAAAGAAAGGCAGGGTGTCTGCTCCAGAAGGAATTTTGTTAGAACATTTGTAAGGACGTTTGAATAAGTATTGAGAGCATATTTCAGAAATCTGTCCAAGCAGGATCAGATTCAAGACACAATGGAAAATAGAGGCTGAAGTGTAAATAGTGATGTCAAAAGCATTTCACTCCCCTCTTTCTCCGCTTCCCTCCATTCTTTTTGTAGTTCAGTAAAACATTTCTGGACACATTGGCCTGACCACATTGGCTCCTAGATTTAAGGGAAAAGAATAACAGATAAGAATTTTTTATTCTTTTATCTGGATCTCTTTTCCTCGCCCTTCATTTCTTTAACTAAAGCACTTTTCTCCCGTAAGGTATTCTCTGCAAGTAGGTACACCAGGACGGCAAGAGGAACCCCGGCTCACAAAGGTGACAGCCACAAGAATACTCAGCCTATATTACTGGTACTGAATTTGCTGGCAATTCTACCAGCAGACAGCTATCAAAAGGTAGCACTATGTGGTATTTTTCTTTTCCATGAGGTCGTGCTATAGTCAGGGAAAGCACCAACTGCATAAGGTTACTATAAGCTGAAAAGGTAGCCAGCAATTTGGCTACATATCAGACATTATGGTTATTTTTTGGCTGTCATAACGCAGGTATAAGAAGGGGCAAGTTAGATGATTGTAAGTGGATTCAGTTCAATTATATATATTTCAATCCAGAAATACGACTGAATTATGCATTTGAGTATAATGTTAATAATAAAAGTAAGTACTGTCACGCCAGTGACACACACCCTGCTCTGCTGGACAAGGAAGAGATGGCCTGCAGGATGTGCACCTGTCTGACACAGCACTTCAGGATGGGGCTGCTAGAGCAGATAGACAAGTAATATATTTCATCACATGGAGAAAGAAGTAATACAGGAAAAAAATTATGAAGAAGAATATGCTCCTTGTTTTTCAGCATGCACATATTCACATCTCTAAGAAAAGCAACTCATGGGGAATAGGATTAAGTTCTCTTGTGCACACTTTCAGAGCACTCCACATTGGCAAGCTCACTGGAAAAGCAACTGTAGGTTTTACAATATGGTATGGACCTTTCTATTTGAACTGGTATCTTGGTTATAGATATTATCTTTTCTTGCAAGGCAACAAACTGAGACCTGTTGGGGTTTAAAAGGCCAATCGGCAAAACTGCGAGTTAAAACTGACCTGAAGCTTGCAGCTGCAGATCAATCCTCTAATTAACGTGTTAATTTTGAACACAGCACAGTGCAGATTTACATAGAACATGCCYGAGCACATACGCACAAGTGCTCGTCTTCAGCCACTTTGCCCCAGGCAGCTCTCAGCTCAGCACTGGATTATACCAGCCCAGCCAAAACGAACACTTCTACTGACACCCACTTGAGCTAGCTAGAAAATGTATGAAACTACAGCAGAAGAATAATTAGGCAAAGAAGTAACTATGCCTCCTTTCTTCTCATCATACCAGCAGTAAGACTGAAGAGTGAGGGGGTAGTCCACATGAGGACATCAAGATCCACTCCACAAAGGGTGGATCTATTTTGGCTCACTGAGCTCACTACACTGTAGCAAATTTTACTGGTTATCTGGAGGTCATTCTACATCACATAATTTGAGTCTGTTTTATTAGAATTCTGATCTATGAGAACAAAGTCAACAGAATTAAATGGAGCATTTGTTTATTATGTTTCAAGGAAGCAATGTTCCAGCAATGTATTTGTCTATTTTCTATTAAGGAACAGTTTAGGAAAATGTGTCATAGTAACAGAATAATCCTTTATTTCCTCTTCTTATAACAACAGGAGGCAATCTAACATGTCTCAGAAAATGCCAAACATGTTTATTGAAAAAAAGTTCAAACTTTTCTCACAACCCTACATATTCAAAACTGTTATTTGAATTATGAACTGTACACAGAATTACAGTAGAGGTGACTTCACTTTCCCAAGCAGCCTAAATCAACAGCTCAATAATAATAATAAAAAAATCCCAGGGGCCAGCCACAGTTTATTTCTGAGCCTACACTCTCCCAAATTCCTGCACTTGGCAAGAAAGAGAGAAACTACTTCCCTGGTTCCTGTTGAAATTCTCTCCTATTTTTAAAATCATAAAAAGCAATATAATACAAACATTGTACTAGAAACTAAGAGTACCTAYATCTTCCCCAAAGAACATTCTGCTCTTTTTTCATCACATTTCCCATTGCACTTGTTCAATACGGTCTCCTTTCTTCATATAAAACGTGCTCAAACTTTTCATTACATCTTACCTTACCAGGTTCCTTTGCATAGCAAGACCTCTGAGACCTAACAAATACAAGATATGGGCTGATTTAAGAAAAGCAGCTGTTGACAGCTTTGTTTATTTTTTTTACCTTTCCCTTTGTACAGGGGTGAATTTCATTACTTTGCAATGCACTGGTATGTTTTTCAACGTATAAAATAGTTGATACTGAAATTTCAGCTGCAACTGGCCATCAGCCTGAATTCATAAGTATTGAAGAAACCTGGGCTTTACATTTTCTAGATGTGGCATGCTCAAACCATACTTAAACAGAAAAGTTCGTAAGAAGAAAAATGAAGACTAAATCAAAAACAACGATCAGAAATAGGACAGGAATGTTAAGAGAACAGTAGGTACTGCTAAAATCTCTGAAAGCCTGGAGCTGTTCATGAGCAAGATGTACTTCATAAAAAAGGTAAGTACGAGCAGCCTATGAATGACAATGGAGGGTAAAATACTAATCCTGAAAAGACATAAAAGTTTACAAATATTATGTGTTATTTCATCCTTGGCATACAATTTCCTAAATGACAACTGATTATAAATAGTTTTTTTTGTAGAAGACTTCAAATACTTTGAAAGACAGATGCTAACCTCCCCCAATTCCAGTCTGCTATACATGAAAGCCTCACATATTTTTATAGTCATTCAAAAGCCCAGTTTGGCAGAAGACTGTACGGAAATAATTAAAATTCAGAAAAATAGAGTGTTCATAATCACTGTCAACGGGAAATGCTAATGTCAAGGGGTCTGAACAGTCCATCTTCAGCTATAGGAGCAAACCAGCATTTAGGCTTACTTCAAGAATCCCTTCTGAAAAACACTGTTTTACTACAGTCTTTATCCTGTGTTGGCAGCCTGTGTAGCACTCTTTAATGTGCCCAAGTCCATCAAAGCTGCTCATCAAACCCTGTTAGCAAACTGAGTGCTCTAATAGTTACTACAGTTAAAAGTAACAACCACATAGAAGAGAAGAGTAAGTCTGGGCCACTTACAGAACTACAGACAGCACACAAGGTGAATTAGCCTTTAAAGCAGAAAAGTGATGAAGTTAACCTGAAAGACAGCAGCTGTAAGCCTGGTGTTTGCAAACATGACCTCAGGGGAATGAGGTTTCAGAAAAGAAAGGATAGGATCTGGAGAAATAAAAGGTACATAACTCTACTGACACAAAGATTCAGATGCTGGGGGAATCTTTTAGTACAGATGTTAAAACATAATTTAAAAATAAATTATGATGACAATGACAGTAATTAAAAAAAAAAAAAAAAAAGACAACAGGGGTAGATAGCTACTCAAGATTATAATTTTTTTGATGCAAGCCCTAGCAAGTTGCAGTGCTCCAGATGCTGCCAAAAGTAAATACAGCATCCACGCTATGCTCAAGCCTGCCCAAGATCTTCAATGAGAGTCTATGGCTCTGCGTTGTTTCTTTGACAATGGACACTGTGTGTTTCAAAGAGACTCATCCTGGTGGCACTACAGTCAGAAGTGCTGGTTCAAACAACCCCAAGTGTTCCAGGAACTTCCACATAAGACTCCCTTTGCCCACACCTTGGATTTACTCAGAAACCTGACTTAAGGTTTCAGCATATTTCCTATTTCACCCCATGTGGGATTAGGGAAATAGGGAACCAGGGGATGCCATTCCACAATTTGCAACATTATGTAACTCATTGTAACGCTCCTGATATATCTCCAGGCAGGGTCAGATCACACAGACATAGCCCCATCTGCCCTTCTGCATCTGCCACAGGCTCCAGAGCTTGCATACAGCATACATTTTCTAAATTGTAACACAACAGAGTAGGTAAGAGTAAAAAAAAAAAAAAAGGACAAGTTGCCCACAGGAGTACAGAGTGAAGGAAAATGAAAAAGKAACAGAGACAAAACCTGCATCAGTCCTGTCTTATTACTTTTCTCTAAGAAGTCTGGACTTTTCCAGCCCCTTGAGATGCCTATTTTTGCTACCAAAGCATGTAGTCTCTACATTATGAATGTGAGATTTTTGCAAAAATAATCTTTTCTTCTTGAAACATTCTGCTTTCACTTCATAAAATGCCCATCAGATAAACTCAGGCTCCAGAAGTGGGCAAAGAAGTCAAGGCTTTCGTATAATACAATAAAAAGCAACTCAGTGAAGTAATTCCTCAACTGCTCTCAYTCAAAACAAAAAACCTGTAAAAATAATCTGAGTAACAACATTACAAGCCCTTCACTGCAAAACTTTATAACCAATTTTACATGGTAGCAAAAGCAATTATAGCTTGGCACTTCACTAATAACACAAAAATCTCTACTTAATTTTGGAAACCATAATGTGCACCTCAAACTATTTCAGATAAAAACTAAAAATACTTCATGGACTTAGTCATTGCAGATGTTTTGCATCACTCATATAAAATACTCATTACTGTATATCTAGATATCCAACACTGTTTTTCCATTAGTGCCTCACCTCCTTTACTTGCAAAAGCAAACAGCACAGCATTTTGTGGTCTGAATGTTCAAACTCTAATGATGCATCCTTTTCATACAGCAAAAGAGTAAATCAAATAATATCTTGATGATTTTTATCTCTCTCTTTATCCCTCACTTCTTAAAACATGAATTTGTTGATTTAACTATATTCGTAAAGCATCACTCATCTAGACAACCAGCTTTTATGTATTGTTGCTTAACCACTTAACAGCAATTCAATGGGATGTGTTTGTTTGCAAAGGAAAAGGCAGACTTTGCAAAATACTATGGTTTAAGCACTGGAGCTGTTTTGCTCCAGAAGCTACTTAAATTCCTCTGACAGTTGCTCAATAAATAACTTAATTACTTACACTCTAATGGACACAAATAGAACTATTTGAAGACTGTGAATGAGAGAACGGTTTACCAGAGCCAGACCCATTCATTTTTAAGACAAAAAACAACCCACTGTTCTGCTTCAATAGCTATCATGTTTGTATTATTTTATGCTAATATTAACTGCATAGAAAGCCATCTACAAACAACATCAACCGTGTTATCTACTAGGAATCTTGAAATGCTAGTGTTGTTTTTCTAAAAAAACCCTTTTAAGTGCTRTTTAAACTGTGAAGTACTCAAACAAGTGAGATCACTGTCCTTCTATTTACTTCAACAATTTGTGCTGCCTTGGCTCACTGGAACATGGAAAATTTCCTGTATTTAGACAATAACGTCTTTTATGCCAGTTTTCATCGACCTTTAAATCACCATAATTTGCTCTCAATAACTATTGACCAGGAAAAAAGTGAAGACTTCTTAAAAAATGCTTCTTCTAATGGCATATCTTGCCCAACTTCCACTTTAATGAAAAAGTCACTTCTGAAATGAGACAATATCTTCCATTTGTAGATCTGACCTTARCTGCTGAAAATAAACACTCCAAAAAAGTACAAATCTCAATTTACCACCTGCGCATTTTCAAAATGCAAACAACTGATCAGCAGCACTATTTCTCTTCTTATTTCCTGTTAAATTTACAGCATGAATGAATGTATGAGACAGACAAAATTTTTAGTACTGTGTTCAGTAACAACAGGAAAAAAAGCGGCAGATCCAGCTCTATCTCAGACAGAGAAACTGACAGGCACACGTGATTATTCTTAAGACTTATGTTATCTGATACTAACAAAGTTCCAACACAACTGTTGTTTTCTGAAATTCACTCACAGAAGAAGTATTAAAATTTTACCGGCAAAACCCAGGAAATGTATATCAACATGAAGTGTTTTAATTATAGGGAATTGCATATATTTAAGAAAAAAGTGGTGATTTTCTGACTCAAAAATTACTAGAAGCCTTTATCATAAAATTTCAGAAAAAAATTATAATAGATGGAACCCCAAGAAAACATTTTGAGCATTAAACATCTGGAATATATCTGGCCCACTGTCATAAAAATTAGAGGTATATCCATTACAGGTAAATGGTCTTATACTTTCTCTCCTTTTTATATAAATTCAGTCATGACCCTATGTAAAGGTTTTCATTTCATAAAGTCAGGCTCAACATTTTGGGAAAAAATGCAGCACATGACAATATTGGCTAACACAAACTAGTATTGCTGGCCTTCACTACACACATACATGAAACAAAGCACAGGATACAGAAGGGACCTAGCAAGGAGTCTTGGAGTCAGTCTTATGGGGTGACGGAGTATTCAAAAATCTTCATCTAGCAGTAACAATAGAAGTATTTCTGAAATGTCATCTGGGAGCTTCCAGCCTGTTCAAGGGAATCAAAGGCTCAAGTCTAATGTCAGAAAGAGGCACAAGCCTTTCTGAGGACACTGCCAATGAAAGTCTATATGCCATATTTTAAGTCATCTTTCAAAGATGACATTTGTTTCAATGTAGGATTGAATGTGGTCTACCAACCATTCATCAAATGACTGACATTACAACCATCCTCAAGAAGAATCTCAATGCGTGCACTGGAGCATTGCTACATTCTATGTTACATGGCAAAGTAAAAGTAGAAATAGGCACATTCCTTGCAGAAAATGGAAATAAGGCAGAAYGGAAATCTTTTTAAATACACTATTTTCTTGAGAATGACAAATTCCCCATGGTCATACACTACTTATTTATGAAAAAAACATTAATTGAACAGAAAGCAAACTGTGTTCCATATTTTCATTTTCAGAAGTAAATATCTACATGTCATGTTTAAGAAGTGGATGAAAATTCTCAAATACATACTGTTGCCTAAAAGTGGCTGTATGAACAACCTGCCCTTCAACATACAGTGCAGCAAACCTATGTGCTTACAATAAATCTAAAGAACGCCATGAGAAAAGTTAAAAGAAACCAAAAATACCCTCTGATACAACAAAGTTGTCATAATATGGTGAGCTTCTGAAAAGGAAATTTGCTGCTGTTTCTGTGTAAGCTACATTAGAGCTTTGCCTTAGGAACAGGAAGCTCTTCCCTTAGATGGAAATTTCCGCCAGAATGTCCAAAACAGTAGTTAATTTCTGTATACTAGAGTACTAAAATAAAGTTGTGAGGTCTCCTAAACTCCTGTCTTTCTCAAGACTTAACAGAAATGTAATGTAGTCAGTTTCGGAATGAAGAGGCAAGAATGAGAACTGGCTTTCGACCATCTTTGTGCCAAAGGCATGGGTTTTCATCCAGTACTAACTGAAGCTTGCTTTTCTTTTTTTTATATTTCTCAGTAAATGGTTCCCTTATTTCTGCTGATTGATTTAAGTCTTCCATATCACTGTTTGCCTTCAGCTGGAAGTCCTTGCTTTTCTTACCAAAATGACTTGCTTTGTTTGGTTTATGCACATTCATCTATTTGATCTATGCTCCCAGCAGTCTCTTGTACACTGTTTTCCAAAAGATACTGGGTTTCCTGCATGTGGTTTAATCACTTAGTACTCATTAGCCAAAGAAGCAGAACTGACATGCAGTGTCACCACCTAACTCAAAGAGCAGTGGTCAGGATGCCAGATGCCTCACAAACCTTTCCCCACCCACTGCAAATTACACGATGTTACTGATATTCTACAATAGATTCGGTAAAGTTATTATGACCTGGTCTTTTATTTTTAAGTTTATTATAATTAGCACTGCTGACACTTTTATTGAACTGTGCCCATAAGAAAACAGTTTTATACAGCCATAAAACTTTGCTAAAAAAAGGATGAAAGTGCCTTGCAAGAAATAAAAGGATCCACTTCTATCCTAGAACCTTTTTTCTTGTCTTTTTCAGAAGTGTCATAAGCACATACTTCTTACCAATGTCGTATGTGAAAAGCACCTGGACTAAAAGCATCTAGCCATAAATACAGAGAAACACAAGACAGATTACAACACACAATCATCCCATTTGTTACGGTCTTAAAGGCTGAAAATCTTTAYGCCTTCTAATCACTTTTGATTTTTCATTTTTCATTTTAAGACCTGACTATTTACCTGATCTATTTAGAAAGCTTCTAAAYAGAGACAGAAAACTATGATGTTAGAATAGCCAAGCTTCTGCAAAGCTACAGTGATTTTGCTAGGCTTTTTCCCTCCTCTTTTAGACTTCACCGAATACAGTTACAGGAATTACTGTAGGGTTTTTTTAAAAGCTACTAAATATCTTGTATTGGAAATGCAACAATGAGACAGTGTTGGACTGCTGAGTAATGAGAGTATTTTGAACAGAGAAGCTGCTGAATGTGTAAGCAGGGGATTTGGGTGGTGCCGAAGGACGTGCAACAAATGTACAGAAAATGGGAGCTGGAGAAACTCCAGTGTAAGCACACCCCTAAAGGAAAACATCCTCTGGGCATGGGCTGGGATATATACAGAATGAGCTAATAAAGCAACGTAATGCATCTAAATGACTGGCGTCTCATCTGAATACTAGTGGTACCTTGTTTTGCAGTATCAGATGCCAACATCAGGAATTACTGGGGACATGGAAAAACTCTCCGCATAGAAGGAGAGTGTAGGATTCCTCTAAGAAGATCTTAATATTAAAAAAAACAAAACCAAGACCTGCACTAAATGTTTGTCAGTCAACTGTAACAATTCTCTGCTACATGCTCATGTTACCAACACATAAATCCCTACTGCTAGTGATACCTAATTGTAAACACATGCAGTAACACCATTTATTTTTTATCCCACTGATATCTGGAAGCAAGCTCTTTCCCTTCCACAGCATAGTCCTAAAAAGGGAGAAAGATGCACATACAYTTTTCTAAGTACTTCCCAAGCAATGAATTGCAAGTTGTTTGTTGTCTGTTTGCTCATGTGGCACAAGCTGTCACTGTCTATGTTGTCCTAAGTGAGTGCTAGAATGGTGCAGAATTCCAGTCCATGGAAAGGGATGCCATATGCAAACTACTGTCAAGAGCAAGTCACAACTTCAGGGCTGCCCCAAGGCCCCCAAGACAGAAGGGAGGCAACTATACCTATCATTTTGTACAAAAGGAAGGATGGAGTAACTTCATTTGCAGACATTGAATGGGATCTGATAGGCTGTCCTTGAAAAGGTGTTGAACAAAGGAAAGTTAYAGCTCTCTTATTGAAGGAAGTGACTCCTAAAAGGTTTGCTTTGGAGGTCAAATATTGTTGACAATTACGAAATCATATAAATCTGACAGGTTGACAGAGGCTATTTCATGAGGGGAAAATTTTAGTAAATAAATACGGCTTGTATRGAGTTGGACAGAGCCAATGAGTAGATCTCTCCTGTATTGTATGACCTGATACTTTAGTGTTGCCAGTAGAATCTTTGGCTGAGTAGAGGTGTGAAATCTAAATAAAATCTCTGCCCTTAGAGCACATTTCATTAAGGAATGTACTGCTTTGGGAAATCTGGGAGCTTGTAACCAGAAGGCAGTATTGCAGGCTGGCATAGAGTCAAAATCACACTAAAAATTCAGGAAAAAAGAAGACATTAAAGAGTAACACGGTTATATATTGATACAAGTTGTAGTTATCAATATGAAACTGTAATTTGCAAAAATAATACCTATATTTTAAAATGCAGATACATAGTTTATCTGTTGAAAAGGATATAGCCTACCTTTTATGTGGTATTGGCACTAGAAAGAAAAGATTAGTCAGAGTAAAGACATTTAACTTGGGATCATGTACTTTCTGTCCAGTCTTCTGCACGTAGATCCACAAGATGACTGCTTTAGTAAAGGAAACAAGAAGGTTCTAATAAATACTGCATTAATAACTGTCACACAAACTGTCTTTCCTGTGTAGTGAAAAGCATCTGTATGAAACTTCTTTGTTTCAGAGGACTGTCTCAGTAGGATATAAGGAAATAAGAAAGATAATCTTATGCCAAAACCCACAGAATTAAGTTCCCATTGGCTCAAAGTGCAGACGCCCTTGAAAAGATAAATTTGAGTCCCCCAAATTTGTGGAGAAGGGAGAACATTCAGTTCTAACTTCACACAACAGATAGTAGAAATTATTAAAAAATAACAGTACAAGCCAAATGAAGACAGGGATCCCCTGGAAATATCCAGGACTCTGTGAAGGAAGTGAACGAGGGAACAGAAAGAAAGGCATGGCCAGTACTTTAATTTTRGCCTTCTTGTACAGAAACCACCAAAGATGTCTGTAGAAGAGCACTGAGTCTTGCTAGCTGTCTTCCTCAGAAGACTGTGTTAAGAATGACCAAACACTGACTACTGCCAAACTTTTGAGAGTCATGTTTTGAGAAGGGATGGCCTCATTTCCTCCTGCTCACAGCCAAGAYGTATTCCATCCAGAAAAAACAGAGCAATGCACCTACAAACTTAGGTCTGAAAGCCAGAAATTCCATGCTTGTGATGTGTTTTAGGATAAAGGTTTTATGAGCATGATTAAAAGTCCCTTAAACACTACCTGCATAAGAAATCATGTATGCAGTTCATGAGAGCAGGAAGAGGCAAACAACAGGTAAAGCTCCAACTCAGACAAGACTAAATGGAAGAACAGCTCCAAGTGTGACTTCTGTAAATGCCACTCCCTTCCACTACTGCTGTAGGTTATACCTACATGCAAGCATCAAGTACATACAAAAAAACCTCACCACGTGGAGGATGTTATATTTCATAATGCTAGGCCAGGACTACCTATTCATGGTTTGGCACAGGGCTAATCATTCATGATTTTATTCTGACGTGAAAGTTTAATAAAAAGAGAAAAATTCACACTATAACTAAATGGTAAAACCTATTGCCAAAATATTACCAAAAGCAACGAATTTAACAGTTCTAGAGAGACCAGAAGACTACATGCATATAAACTAAAGAATATACTAATGTTTTCAAAAATGAAGAAATAACTTTTTTTCCCTTCAATAACTTCTTACGTGAGAAACTGGCTTAATATTTACAAAGCACTGTAAGACCAAAACGAGGCCCACTGGCATCTTTTGTGCGAGATCCTCACACCTTTCCCTGCAGCAGCATTTCTGGCTGCTGACAGACCAAGTTGAATACACCTTGGGGACAATCCAGTGTAAAAGACAGTCTAGGAGAAGAGAGGAATTCAACACTCTCACATTGTGCTAATTCTCCTTTTCCAACTTTTCAGAACAGGGCAAACGTTTTGCTGGGAAGATTCTGCTAGCCTTATCTTCAAGCCAACAAAGCAAGGGCATGCTAAACTAAGTTTTAGCTTGATGAAGGTAACAGAGCAGATCAGAATCATGACAAAGAGTAAAATTACTGGATGTCATGAACTCAGTGGCAAGGCTATACAGAAAAAAACAAAAGGAAAGAAAAACAGGATGAAGAGTTGCCTGGAACACGTTAACAGTTGTCATCTTCACAAAAGCCAAAAGTGAAAATGACCAACAAATATTTCAAAAGTGCTTGGTGAGGGGTTGCAACTGCCATCATCATCAGGCTTTTGAAGCCATTAAGAGAAAGAYTGTCTAAAATGAGAAGAAATGCTACAGTTATGCTAATTCTCTGTCAAGATGTTACAAAACAACTTGCCACCTGAACCATGTTGTTAATATAGACAACGCACCCCAGTCCTTCTGGAGAACAGAATTCCAACAGGCTATTTTCAAAGAAGCATTTTGCTGTCCTTTATGTCTTTATTGCAAAACATTTTGACTTCATATACTGTCCTAACAATCAAGCCATACAAGAGATTGGTTAAAAAGCCTCCACATTACCTTTTTTTCACTTCCAGGTGAAAATTCTGCATAGTTTTCAGAGAAGAAAATACTAGGAAAAATAACTTTGAAAATAGTGCTTTGTTATATCTTTTAATATAAKTTTATGTTACACAATAACCACTTTTAACTAAATGAAGATACTGAGATATTAATCTATAGCAACAATCAGATTAATAAAGTTCCTAAATAGACATATGTATCCATGTATATGCTTTTCCAGGAAAGGAAAAAAACATCTAGATGTGCTGAAAAAAATGTAAGGGAGCTGTTACACTGGTGAAGAAGTTATGTCAAATAAATCCAGACATTCTAGTAGTCTCAATCAAGTAAACACCACGCATCTGAGGAAGAGACAAAGCCACAATAAAGCTCCAGGAACTGAATTTTCTTGGCTTACGTGATCCAGGAGTACTCGACAAGTTTTTGGCCTCCAGTAAGCTAAATCTGGTTTCTGAAGAGACTTGGATGTCATAGACGTCCATCGGAATTAAGAAAAATAATTCAAATAAAGGCCTCATTAAAAACCACAAAAAGATTATTAAATGTACCACAGGATCAACCTTGTGCTGGCAAGCAGACTGCAACTTCTGATGCCAAGGTCTAACATTTTGCGTGTTCTGTCACAGGAAATAAATATTTCCTTGTTCTCTAATTTCTTTTCTTTATTAAAAAGCGATCCTATCTTGCAGCTGGCAATCTCAGTATGTAAACATTACTGTGTCAAAAAAAACCCCTCACATTTGCAACATTTGTATTCAATACAGTGCATCTGAATAATTTTAAATGTAAATAAATACAGTAAATGTAAATAAATACATTCTTTTTGAGAAATATAAGGAAAGGAACAAGTATTTGTATCAGCAATTTGTATGTGCTGAGTCAGTCACGCACTCTAGTGAGGAGGAAATCTGGTAAATAACTTCAAAGCTGACATACTCTGCCTTTTAAGAGACTGCATCAGATCCAACAGAGCTGCCTTAAAAATGGTTCCTAGTCAGCTTGACAGTGTGTGACTGCATCACAAAGTTATTTCAGAGAACTCTGCCATGCCTGTGTGGCTGCAACAGCTACCAGGGCTTGCTCTGATCATATTCTGTTTGAAATGGCTTTTCCTTCTAGGAATGGCAATATATAAACAGTCACCCAACATTTTAACAACATCCAAAGTCTTCAGCATAGCAGTACTTGGCAATTATACTTCCCTTCTCTGAATGCTGAGTTTACACAAGAACCTTAAACTCCTGGGTGTTCTCCATACAACATAAAAAGTTGATTTTGGATTCTTAGAGGAAATTTCCATTGAGCTTTCCCACATTTACGCYTGCTGGATAAAAGAACTGTTATCTTTCAGAAATTCATTTATAGAAACAGACTGTTTCTTGGTAAGTCATCAAAAGCTGTCACATGTATGTACATGCTTTRTGCAACTGAAAAATTTTTTACTTTAGGAATTTAAATGATGGTCACTAAAAAGTGACCTAGTAGAGATTCTGAGATAATGCTCTTAATGATAGTGTGAACATTACAATAAAACCTTAACGCCATTATATTCCCAGCCTAAGTAAAGTTTTTATCAGTACAGGTCCAAATTCCTTCTCTGACCAACTCCCTGGAGGACTCTCTTTCTCCCCTCATGCTCTTCAACAGTTAGGAAGAAGGCCAGACRGACTGGTCTTCTAAATTATGTTTATGTAACTATGTGGTGCAGGTAGGCACATGTTACAGATCTGCTATCAGATCTGTACTGTTTATTTCTACAATWACACTCTTATTCATTTAACTGGTGGATTTAAAGCTGAATATTCAGAGCAAGTAATGCAATCTTGAGTCTGAATTCTACAAATAAATGTCAATTATACAGACAAGCTTCAAACCAGTGAGTCAAGTTACTTTGCAGCTGGTTCTCTTGAGAAATGACGCTTAATCAGATGGTTAGCTGGTCAGCCATGAGTGTTTATTCTATAATTGCAAAATACTGCTTCAGGATGAAAATCTCTGCCTGACCCACAGAGTCCTTCTATGACTGTGAGCACATCATGTGAGTCCATAAAGTCTTCTAAAAGCACATAACGGAGTGACAGAAGAYGATCTCATTTAATGATTCCATCAGACACCTATTTCCTGAACTCTAAATTAATTTTTGTTGTTCCTTGCCTCAAGAGATAACTTGTGAGCCAGGGGCTTCCAACTCATTTCACAATGTAAAGAAATAATTGAATATTCAATATTGGGAAAAAACCTTACAGATGCAAACTAAATATGACACTGCCTTGCAAACTGCAGTGAGAAAAATATGATCTGCAGCAACCGGGTAATTTTTAACTTATTTACCTACAAGTCTGTTTCTAGTGGAATGTGTGTTAAAGTATGAARTATCAAACATTTTCTGAGCTGCAGGAAGAGGCAGTAATAAAAATATTCTGAAATAAAAAACATTCTGAAAGAAAAAGTCACTTATCCGTAAAGACAGCATTTACATATGAGTCAGCATAAAACAGATACACAGTTTTTACAGATGAGAATACCTTTTTTTTAAGGTGTGATCAGATTATAACTTTTTCCTTAATTGCAACGTATTGAAAAAAAACCCAATCAAAATGGTAATATTGTATAGCCTGGACTAAATTTTACATCTTTTACTCCTTTTCCCCTTCTGATTGTTAAATTTAATGCTCATTTTTTCTTCTCCATCCATCTCATGGAGGATGCTGTTCATGACGTATGTTGGTATATAAGGCTTAATGGTAAATGAGTCATAGCCTAGAATGCAATTTCAAACTAAATTATATTGGTTGCTTTGCATGGTTGGTTTTGGAATAATTTAGAAAAGATTTTTTTTAGGAAAAAAACAGATCTCTGTAATAGCGCAGTGGAAGATTGCATTGTAGGTATTTTTCTTAAGCAGGAAAGAATCTGTCAAAGATCATAGAACCACAGACTGGTTTGGATTGTAAAATCATCTAGTTCCAACCCCACTGCAAAAGAGACATTGAGATGTTGGAGCATGTCCAGAGAAGGGCAATGAAGCTGGTGAAGGGTTTGGAGAGTAGATCATTTGAGGAGCACCTGAGGGAGCTGGGGTTGTTAAGGCTGGAGAAAAGGCGGCCAAGGGGGAACCTTATCACTCTCTACAACTGCCTGAAAAGAGGTTGTAGCCAGGCGGGGGTCGGTCTCTTCTCCCAGGCAACCAGTGACAGGATAAAAGAAAATGGTCTCAAGCTATGCCAGGGAGTTTCAGGTTGGACATCAGGAAGGATTTCTTCACTGAAAAGGTGCTTAAGCATTGGAACAGGCTGCCCGGGAAGGGGGTGGAGTCACCATCCTGGAAGTGTTCAAGAAATGACTGGACGTAGCACTTAGTGCTATAGTTTAGTTAACATGGTGGTGTTCAGTCAAAAGCTGGACTTGGATGACTTGGAGGTCTTCTGCAACCTTAACAATACTATGACTAATTAAACCATGTGCTTTTTTTTCCACAGATGCTTCACACATCTAGGGAAAAAGTGAAAAGTACATGCGTGGGCAGAGGTGCTCCTTATGAAATATTTYATATGACAATGCATATCAAAATGAGGGGTAATGAGACCAGTGTAAGCAAAAGACTTAATTTCCAGGCACATTTAGCACTTCCCAGAAGGCCAATAAAATCACCATGGTGGTAAATACTGAGGGGAAAAAAGGAGATGACTTCTCTTACTAAGGGAGGCACCTAAAAGCCACAGATCATGAAATAGGTTTAAATAAGCATTCTTGAGGTATTTTTGAACTTTTTAATGTGCAGAGAAGTGGGAATTCTTGTTTTCTGCCATTGACCAGATGGTCCTGACTCATTCAGTCAGTCACAAGGCCAAAACGATTTTTACATTAACAACAACAAAACCTTGAAGCCATAAGTCTTCCTCAAATATCTTCTGCTGAAGAATTTGTGAGCAGTCATTTGTTCCCTTAAATCTTGCAAACTTCTTACTTTTGATCAATGCCTTGACTGTAAAAAACCTATTTCTGTTAACAGAGCTATGTCCATGCAGCTCATTTATCTCTTCCTTTGCCAGAAAATTCTGCAGAAGGCTCCAAAGTGTTGTTCCAGTTTGCACTCGGAGGCAGTTATACACATTATGTTTTCAAACAGCAACCACCATAAATCTCAAACTCCATGAGTTGATGTTCAAGAAGCAGAGTAAAACAGAAGTGTCTATCCTTCTTTCATACCACTTTCTCATCATTCCATAAATACAGATATTGCATACAGAATACAAGCACTCCAGTAACCAACCTATAAACCAAGACATTATTAAGCAGTGAGACAGGCACTTTGATGGCTTTTGATTATTTTTAAGATATCAGTAGGCACAAATGTAATGCATCCTTAGTTTGGATACATATTGTTTTTACATTTATATATGTGTGTGTGTGTGTGTGTGTGTGTGTATAAAATATCAATAACATAAATATTTATATAGGCAAAAGTCTATGCTTTTGAAGTCGCTAAGACAAATTTAAGACTAAGGTTCCATTCTTCTCCAGTCTTGTAACATGCCACTAGGATTCTAAACCAGTCAGTTAATAAGATTAAAAATATATTCATGTTTCAATGCACTTAAACCAACCATTTGGCTTCTTAATGCAGATAACAAATGCACAAATTATTGTTTAATGTAGACCAAAAGCGTAGCTTGAATTATCTCAATTCTTGCAGGTTTGGCTTACATTCAGCTGTTAGAAAACCCCTGCAGAAATCTGCCAAGCGGAAAATAAGATACAATTGTTTTTATATGAAGTATAAACTTACATACCTCGGCCTCCGGAATGCTAGACCATATTGTTGGCAAGCCAGTCCCACAGTGGGAGTATAAACAATAGGCATGAACCTTTCAATGTCAGAAGCCAGCACTTTATAGAAAAGCTTTTCATTGCGATCCTGAAGACTCATTAGTAGCATGTATCTGTAGAGAATTACATACAATTAGACAGACATCAAGGGAACATATAAAGTAGATTTAGAAACACAGAGGTGTTTGGATAATTAAAGTTATGTTTGTTCTGTAATAGCCTCTCTCTTGTTGAAAGTATTTAAATTCCTCCTTGTCTTAATAGCACAAATGGTTCAGACACAAAGGATAACAAACTGGTTGAGACAGAGAACCTGAAACCATCACGAAGTTGTCAAACTCTACATACTCAGGAAGCTAATCCCTCTCAGGTATAAAACACTGAGCTGCAATTGAGGATTTGTTCTGTCAGAACCTTATCTGTGTATATCAGTTGTTCTACCTGAAATGAGACCAGCATTAAATGTAACTTAAACAAGCTTACTCGCTTGCCCAAAGAAAACAGAACTAAAAATGTTAAGGTTTGCATGCTCTTGCCTCGATAGAAATTTATCTTAAATCCAGACTAATACTTCAAATAAATACTGAAAAACAAAGCTTTTGAAAACAAATCATACRCACATGGCCTTTCATCCCTGAAGTCTATGTTTGACATGAAATCTGCAATGTTATATCTCCTAAGTAAAACCAATTTTGAGGAAGTTCTATATTTACTTAAAAAGAAAACCAATGAAAAGAAAAGAATCACATAAATGAGAGTGAAAAAAGTTCATGTTTAGCTTGATCTACTCTTGACTACCATCACACTTATATTGAATAATTACATTACTGCTTCAAGATCCCAACCAGGAAGCCAAATTGCAATGCTGAGTGTGACAGATGACATGAATCTACGAGCGACTTCAAGTTATACCAGTTCACATAGGTATGAATCTGTCACTTTGTAAACACTTAATACTTAGGAATTTGATCCTAAACCTTACCTGTCTACCCATCRGTTTTAGTAATGTTAAGTATTGCTGTAAAAATTAAGTAGTCTTCTATACCAATAGGCTTACATAAAATCTTTAACTTAATTTATTGATACAATGTATGCAGGGTTTTCAGGTTTTTTYCAATGGATTACTAATTACTTACACTCAAAAAGTTTAATATGCCCATCATTTTATTACACAAGTGTTGAGGAAACATATAGAACACATTCATTTCAAAAGCCTAAGGGTTTGTGTACTTAAACATTATTCATACAAACTTTCCTTCTGCATACTTGTGCATCACATGCCCCAGTAAAATCTAGTTCATTCTTTAGGAAGACACTAATATAGTCAGGCAACTATCTGACAAAGAACAGCTYGGTAAATCTGAATGTATTTCATTCATGCTTAGCTTGTATATTGCTGTATATCAGGGAGCACTTCTTTCGGGATCTGCTGTATAAACATTTAATGAGCACTATAAGCAAGGCAAGTGCAGCCAGTTTGGCGGTGGTGACTGTAATGAGGTGACAGAAGTGAGGCAAAACAACATCCCTTCCCGTACGTCRTGAAGAGCATTTTAGACCCTAAGCAGGTAAAGATCTAGAAACCAAAAAGTTGCAGTTGTACTCTAAATACCATCACCATGAAGCAATCAGAACCACCTTCCATCACACACATTAGTTTTGAATGTTCTCCAAGGTTAAATTATATCCTGCTCTTGTAGTTCTCAGCTACAAATATACATATATACATATTAATTTTCTTTCATATTATTACATTTCCCTAGTAGCCTTTCATTTTCCCAGTATTTCATTATGATATAGCATATCTTTCAATGTCCTTGAATTCTCAGAGTATTTTCTTTATTAAAACCTTTCTCCTGAGGACAACTATCCCAACATTTATCTTGAAATACATGTTCACACACATGTAATTGTGAATTCACATGAAGACATTAACTTTGTTTCCAGAAAACACTTAAAGTGATGTTAGAGAATATCATGCATACTCTGGCTTGCTCTATACTGGAGACTGCAAGTACCATGCAAGCCACAGCACCATTTTGAAGCAGTTGCCAGTATTTTTTTTTTTTATCACTTTCACTTAAAATGAGGTGTGGTAACTTAAAGAGTATAAAATACCTTTCCATCATCCTTTCTTATTACTCAGATCAAGCCTAGATWTTAAATGGGGTAAAGAAATCTTCTACAGAAGAAACAAAAAGCTTATCAAAAGGCTTCCTCAAGGGCTTCAAATCAAAAAACTGTTTGTTCCAACTCTCATTTTGTTTTTTCTATCCTATAGCAATTAACTGGGGCTTTATTTTCTTGTTTGGATTTATCGTGCCACTTTTATATTCAGGATATGCTGAAGAACTTGGGAAGGTAATACCTGCATACTACTTACATTTTCAAATATTATATACTTGATCATATCCAAATCAGTGTAAGAAATACTACTATAAAGTGAAAAATATTTCTAGAGAAGTGCAATTTTTATCAGAAGGTTACTTTTCAATGGCAGGTATATGTATTCTTTCTCAGCATAGTAATTTGCTTACTTAGAGGTATCAAATTTCTCAAAAATTCTTTCTAAAGGGAAAGCCAAAAATGCTTCACCCTCAATGTGGTGTTGGTTATAATGCATTAGACAGTAAGTATGCATCTTTTAGCAACATCCAAGTATCTACACAACTAAAAGCATGAAGTGTTTTTCAGCATTGTGTTTAAAAAATATATTTAAAATTCAGTATTTAATGGAATCTTTTACTGAAGCCCACATTTAATTGAAAACATAATGAAAATAAGCAATAAAACACTGAGAACAATCATTTGTGCTATAAAAAGGGAGAAAAATATTATCTGTCCTCAGACAAGGAGTCTTGAATGAAGATTTCAGGGAAGAGTTTCAGAGGACAAAACCCAAGGTCTGGCAAGTCAGACAGGGGAGACTGCCAAGCATTCAAATTTCAGTGTGTCACTTTTTTCCCCTTGCCTTTACTTCACCTAAGAACATTTGATACTAGTCTGCTATTATGAAAGGAATGAAATACAGTAGCAACAAAAGGATATAAACCACATATCATCCAAAACACAAAAGAAAACTGATATAACTACCAGAAAATTACTGATGATTTCTTAAGATAATTGGCCAAACTATCACTGGCATGCATTTTACAAGGCAAAACGGGAAGGTGAAAACAAAACAAACCCCAAATTTGTTCGCTCTTATCTTGCAAAATACGAGACTGAATAAAGGAAGATGGGAGTAAAAGCGACTGTTTTTAATCTCTGTAAGACACTTAGCTCCATTACTTTGTATCATGGGTATCTATACAAAAATCCATTAAAGACACAAAACTTTATGAAAAAACCAAAATAATACGGCATTCTCTAGAAAAGTGATTTGACAGCCTCTCTCCTAATGTTAACACATCCAGTATAACATTTTACCAGTGTGAATCTTCGAAGAAAGAAAAGCCCAGGCAGAAGATGTGGCTGTACCAGGGGAAATATTTTCAGTATCAATACAGAGCAAGAAGAAACACAATTAAGAACATTTGGGGAGAAAAAAAAAAAAAAAAACAACAAAAAAACCAGATTAAATTACTTGCAGAAGTAAGAGGAACAGAATTATCTCCTCTTATTGGTGTATCTTTTGCCATCCATACCAGGCAATAGATTTTGTTGCTGTTCCACATTCATTTTGTGCATGAACTCCTGGTATGTCAGAGTACAGCAATCTCATGCTACAAGTAAGCAAAGGAGTTTCAGCTGTGCCAAAACATATCTTGCCATGGTAGTATCTATCATCTTACTTGTATGCATTTACACACACCCTCTTTCCAAGCAAAACCAGGGCAATCCTGCCAATGTAAGATGTCATACACAGCATACATGTTTCATCAGACATAATACCTGCTGTCTAAGGTATTGAACAGCTTCCACCTCTGCAATATCTAAATGCTTGTACTTAATCTTTTGTATTTGGCATAAAACAAACAAGTATGAACCCMCTGACAAATCCAGGCTCTAGAAAGAAAACAACAACCTCCCTTTATCTCTTTTCAAACACTGTTTCTATGGGAGCAAAGACTATGCCAGATGCATACTGCAAGAAACATGGGGGTTTTTTCCTAGAATTGGGACATTTACACTCAGTAGAAGGCAATAACTGCATGCTCTTATGCAAGACTGTCCTCGAGTACCCATCTGTACAGGGAGCACTTGAGATTTCCTTTCAAGTTCCAGTTAAAATAGTCAATGTCTTCTGGCATTCTGCATCAGTGAAGAGATTCAAGGAGTAATTGTGGCAGGATCACAGTCATTCTTCTTTAAAATTCTTTGATACAAGAATAAACATAGGAGACCAGAGTTAACATATTGCCTTGAGGACTGAGCTCACACACGTGTGATGCACATGTTCTCCAAGCAGGGTCTTTACTGACATACTSCAATAAAATTGTCAGACACTTGACTTATAAACACACCTGCAAATCATGCTTTGCACATGCAACTTTTTGCACGTTCAATTCACACAAGCATTTTATCTGCAAAGGAGCCCAAGATGTCACTGTTGATGGTCTTCAAAGGAAGTGTCTCTTCTACATGCAAATGTTACTAAGTCTTTCCATCAGTGGTCTTAAATGTAGACCCACRCATGTAACACAAATAATTTTATTTTGCAAAAAAATGGAGAAAACACCACAGCTATATAAAGCCCCAACAATACATGAGGAAAGTATTTTTTTATCAAAATACAGCATGGCATGAATAGTCAATATAGATCTGCTAAGTGTTCACACCGAATATAAATATGATTTCTTAAAGAAACAACTTCATTTAGGGGGTACTTGTGGATTTATATAATTTTACATGTTTGAGGGACAACCTGATTCAATTTACACAACTCTGCATTGATCAAAGATTATTCCTGAAAGTTTATTTCTTAACTTCTATGGACTTGTGTTATGAAAGCATATACTAGCTCAGATTGGAAGGGACGTCTGGAGATTGCCTCATCAGATCCCCTGCTCAAAGCAGAGTCAGCTAGAGAAGTTTCCCCAGAACCATGTTCAGTCAGGTTTTGAATATCTCCCACGGATGGAGATCCCACCACAGCTCATCCAGCATTATAAATGGGGCCATGCTGTTTATTCAGACTGTAAGGGGAAGGAGAAGATTCAAATACCTGAACTAAAAATTAAAGCTGAGAAAATACCACAGAYACACACCACAGAATAAGACAGAAATAAACAGAGCTATTCACATTTTTTATATTTTTTAATAAATAATTACTAAAATCTTAATTTAAGTATTTTGACTAGTGAACACATTAGTGAGAAAAAAGCCTAACTTGTAATAGTTTCGAGTTATTTCTATGAACTAAAACTTGCTAGTTTTGTCAGCTGAACTGCGTCACTAAAACCAAATTAACAATAATCAATTTGTACTGCAAAGCTGCACAGTACAATATAACCTCTGTACTAAAGCAGGCATTATAATAAAAACTGGCTTTATGGTATGAAATGGCAAACTACAGTCTAATGCTCAAGACACATGGATGGAATAATTTAATGTTAGCGCTTCTGTTTTACAGATGTCTGGTCACAGGAGCAGGAAACAAATTTCTTCCTTACCCAACTATGTATTTGGAAAAGAGAAAATGCAAAAAAAGACTCCCAGGTGGGAAAGAATGACACCAAGTTTTTGTGTAGTTAAGTATTTACAGATCTTAAGCTTAACAGGGGCAGTTTGAAAAAAATATTCTCTGAAGCAAATCGCTTCTGGAAAACCTTTATTTACATACATATTATATTTCTTTATACTTACGTATTAATTGTGTCTGTCATATGTGGATTAATTGTACTTTAAAAAAAAATCTTTCCTCCCCCACCCCCAAGACAGCCAGATTTTCCTTTCCTTTCTTTTAATATAATAAAGATAGTTTTCTGCACAGTATTGCCACAATACTTGGAGAGAGTTATTTTTATTTCATCATTCCCATTGCAATCAAAACTTCAGTATGCAGTGTTTTATTACAGTTCAAAAGGCACATCATTCAAAGTTTTAATACTCTGTCATCTAAAATTGATAGATTAATTCTTTCTTTCCTTTCCTCGAGAAATTTTTCATTTTGGCAAAAAGCCGCTTAAATACGCAAAATTTTTTRCTAAAAAAAAATAAAGAACTAAGACTTGGAAATACTGCTAATCTTCTTTTGACTGTTGCATAGTGAGACCTRTGAACATTCTATCTGTGATGTTTTGAGAAACACAAGTCCTTTTCTCCTATGACGTAAAGTAGGAGTAAAATTTCTTTCCAAGTTAAGAAACACATACAATTGGGTAAAGATCTTTTTTCTTCCTGTTTTTAAGTTATAGGTGAAGAGAATTTCCAGTAATTCAAGTAGAAACAAGCAGTTGAAACTCCTTTAAATGTCTTGAAACATATGAAACAACAAGCTGTATCATGAAGGGACTGCTTCAAGGCAGAGTTAAGGAGGAATGGGGAAAGTTTTCTCTATGGTAACATCAGTGCTTAAATCATGGGTTTCATGAAATTTTACACTTTCCTATACGCAGGGACTCAGACTAGCCTGGGAAGTTACTAGTCTGTGACAATTGATAATGGCCTTCCTGAGAGCACTGGAGAACAGTTAACCTACGAAAAGACACCACGATTGCGAGCTGCCTTCACTTGCAAGGAAGGCTGTCCCCATCCCATTCTGACCCCGTAAAAAACAAAGCTTGTGGCAACCTTAAATTATTAAAAAAACTTGTCACTAACAGATGGGTAGCTAAAAGCTACATAGTACATACAGGTAACACAACAACCCACAAGAGAGAAAAGCAAGACATAGGAGTAAAAAAATAAAAGGAACCGTTTTGTTCTAGGGCCYATAAAATATGATTTTTCAGAGAAAAAATCCCACATTTTAGTATTCATAAATGTTTAAAGCCCTCCCCAGATTTTTTCCTTAAAAAAACCCCAAACATAACACTATGTTACATATTAGTTTTATAATATTTATATGTTTTAATATGCACGTAAAGACATTATTGACTTTTAGTTTCACATGAGTTCATTTGCTTCTGATGACCTTTGTWTCATTTGGTTATTGAAATAAGTTCATGTGAACAGCTCTGGAAGATTACAGTTTTAAAGTAGGAGTTGATTTTTTGAAGAAAGTATTCTAGCAAAAGTATGAATTTAGCTTAAAGATTTTCAACAATCAACCACCACAGCTTGAAAAAAACCTCAAAATTTTGTCTGTACTACCATAAAAAAAAAAAAGTGAGGGACTCATGAATTGATAACCAGGATGAAGTTCCATAGCCATACTTTACCTGTCTAGGTCAGATGTCAGCCTTTCAAAATTCTTAAGAATTGTATAAACCTGAGCATCTTGACCAAGAAAGCAAGGTGGCAATAATCCATGAATATTCAATTGTTGCCTCTCCTCCAAGGTAAAAGCCATACCCTGAAAAAATAAAAATAAAAACCATGTATAGATATATACGAGGGACAATTCATTTCAGAAAATTCTGTAGCAAATGACAGCACACGTAAAAAGTCAGCATCAGAAAACCTATTTAAAATTAAACAGAATTTAAAGATGTGCAATTATTTTGGAAAAAGGTTTTATTGAGTCCTAAGAGAACAGATCTGTACAGTACAGTAACTCCATCCCAGCACAGAACAAGTTAAGGTCTCCTGACACCACAAGAGTGCCACCTGCAAAACTGTTAAGCTACAGCTGAAGAAGAAAGCAGCCATATATTCTCACTCACTCATTTGCTCCTTTTTAATGAGGTCTGTCTAAGAAATCTTCAGAAATTACCCAAGCTACTGTAAGAAAGATGGTGCCTTTACAGTAGAGAAGCAACCCCATCACACTATCTGCTCTATAATGCCATTAATCAAGTTGTCACCCTTAAGTGAAATGATGACTCAAAAAAATAGAAATATTTCATTACAAACACTTTACAAAACACCAAACATTACCAGAACGTGCTTCTCCCACACTAGATAGAAAAGAAGGGAAAGCAGGCTTCATAAAGGTCAATAACTGTTTTGCTGTAGCTCTCCATGTATATGAGATTTCAGAGGTTTCCGAATGCTTACACAAAGCCTGTGGTTTTTTTCCATAATGAACTTTCTATGACCAGATATGTCACGAGTGTCTTGAGCTGCTATCCCATTTTGAAAGACCATGGAAGAAGGAAGAGTCAACACTCCTCATGAGTTTACTCAAAGTTGATCCCTCTCATCTTCAGTAGACTTTTTTGGGCTTAAAAA
Organism: Amblyornis subalaris; assembly: GCA_018881555.1. Lineage (NCBI taxonomy): Eukaryota > Metazoa > Chordata > Aves > Passeriformes > Ptilonorhynchidae > Amblyornis > Amblyornis subalaris. Next base: position 7,002,907 of record JACAXG010000002.1, read on the forward strand.
ACCCACATAAAAGCTATATATGTGTACTTACAAAGACATACACTTCAGAATCAGTTCCAAATGACTGGACTACAGGGAGCTGCATCGTTTTAGTGGATCTTTCAGKGCTGGCAATAAAGTGGCAATCCAATTATTCTCTGCATCTCTCCTTTCCCCTGTTTTCATTAGTCAAATGGAATGAAAAAAAATTCTAAAAGTCTGTGTTTGCCTTCACTCTAGGAGTAAGATATGTACCCTAATCACTGTGATAGGGTTTCCCCTCTTACTGGAAAATATATTTTATTTTAAAACAAACACGTGTTACATGTTGCCAAATGCCTTTTAAAAAAAGTACTTCATCTTGGAATAGCATATTTTCCACATATTACTACAGCTTCTATAGCAAGTGTTAATTTCTTTGGTTCATTACTACAAAAACATAGCACACATCTACACCCCCTATGCTATATATGGTTTGAAAATCCTTTACCTGAATATTCCTCTTTGGCACAGATATTATGAATTTTTCAAATTTCTAGGATAAAATGTTAATTCTTTTTTYCCCCCCTCAGATCCCATATGTGCTGAAAACAAAATATTTATCATTAAAATACATCACCTGGTAATTTAATAAGAGAAAGACATTTTATGCAATAAGTGTATGGTATTCCATCTGCTTGTAATAGGGAACTATGTAGGATCTATGTTTTATTTCTAGATTTCTTGCACTAGCCTCTTAGATTTTCTTTTCTACACCAAAATTCTTATTTTTTTCTGTTTGAAGTGCTGTTTCTCAGCCATCCAGCAGAGAGGGCTCTAGGTCCAGCTTGGTTTACACACTCCTTTCCATTCCTGAGAGGCAAATTTTGTGCTCACCTGGATGGGACAGACTTCCATCATCCAGCATCCCAACTATTATAAATAATGTCAATATTTTTATTTTGCAGCCGATATTACAAATAAATTTTTCAAAAAGAACAACAGTGTGAAAATCTAAAAGCAGCATAAGGGCAAGAGACCACAATCATAAATATTAACCTTTGCCTAGTTAATTTTGGTTTATTCACTGCTTTATGCCTCATATGCATTACAGAGATTTAAAAGTATAGTTACTATCAACCCTCCCAGTTAAGAGTTTGCAATTCTTCAACAGCTGTGTTTCATATGCTTCTTTATATGTCCTGGTTTCGGAAAAAACCACATTGTTCTTCAGCCATCTCATTACCTTTCTTTCTCACAGACCTTTTGGTCAAAACTTTGGGTTGGGTTTTTTTATTGCTCCTTAGGCTCCAATTCTCAGTCGTACAGAGATAGCTCTCTGAGTCTGCTTTTTTATTTTCAAGAAATGTAACTCATTGCAAATACATTTAATTTTGAATTTGTCTCTCCATTTGTAATGTTGTGAAGTTTTGTAATTGTAGCAGTGATTTCTTTTACTGCACATCGTTCAGTACTTTCATTATTTAATGTCTACTGGTTTACCAACTCCGCTCTTAACTATCTGTCCTCTGCTCAGAATCTCTTATCCCCTAAAGCCCCTCATCTACAATATTGTCTTTGTGCAGTTACATATACATCAATACCCTTGTTCAGTTGCAGTACTGAAAATCCATAAACCACAATAAACAGCACAGCATCATCTTGTATCAGAGAGCTTCCTGCACTGGCTTTCAACTGAATTTTCAAGAAGTGCTTGAACTTTCAAGAGTACATTCAAAATACTTCAAGAACTGTCTCAGTCTCTGTTCACAGTCAAGAGAGACAAGTTTTCTCTCTTAATACAAACTAGATTGCACTGACAGAGTGTTTCTTCAGATAGAATATCTGAAGCTCATATAACTGCTAGGTTTATAGAAATGTCTCTAGAAAAAGAGAGTGTACTAAAGCAATATGTGCATCCTGTCCATGCACTTCAGCTTCACTAAAAGGTAGCCAGTATTCTTTGCAGGGATCCTTCTCCAATTTCTTCCAAGACCTAGACATCTTTTGTTCTAGTAGATCAAAACTTTCATTTTTAAAAACTCCAACTCATTTAGAAGAATACTTATTTCCTTCTGTTGGCCTCACTGCAGATATGCCACAAAATTACTAGCCAAACAGCATGCAGAAGGAGGCTGGCTTAGAAACCATGTCCACATCCAAGGTTCTCTACCTCAGTGACTCTTCCATCAGCCACTGGAAGGAGAAGATCAAGGCTCATAAGACTTTGGGGACTCAGGAGACAACCACCAACAGCAATACCCATGCTCAAGTACTCGCATGTATATTTGAGCTGACTGCATCTGTAAAGGGGGAAGGAAGAAATGAAGAGGACAGTAAAAAGGAGTAGCAAGGATGTCTATCTAGAGGTATTTTGTATTCTACAAAAAGAAATCTCTGGACTGCTGGTCTAAYATACTGCTAGAGGAAAATTATAGTCTCTAAAGTATCTTGGGGACAGACACGTACATTCATCACTGTTTCAGAGTCCATCAAAAAGTAAAAATCTCTCTGTTAAAAATCTCTGTATATCTAAATCATAAAAGCGCAGCGAACCAATTTCAACAATATCGTGAAAAAAGCACACAAGTCTGAGGGACTCAGATATGCTCAACATCTGCCACCACAGCTGGAAAGAGGAGAGCTGGCACCTCACCACACCTTGCAGCCTCCCACTGCTGCAGTTGGTATCCCTGAGCAGAGGCTCTGCCAGACAAAGCTCTGAGAAAACCCACAGCTGCCTGAATACTTGTCTACTCAAGATCTGAATCAATTTTTTGAACAAACGGACTTATGGAACCCTGCAATTCTATATTCTTAAAAACAAACAAAAAAAGGACATGAAAACAAGACGAATGCTTTTGGCTGAAAGACCAAAAACATTCTCCAATTACCAGAGAAAAGTTTTTTCCCCRATATCTCCCAAATGAAAAATCAGTGGCATCACTACTAGTTGCCAGTCACATATCATCCCATACTGCTCACACTGCTTCATGCACAAGATTGTCTCCAGGAGAAATTCAGCTGCAGAACTAGATGCGGTCCTTAGGAAAACATGATCTTTGGTACGCATGACTGTTTGCAAGCAATTCTTTTGCTCGTCAAGCTTTTGCCTTCAGCAATTTTGGCTTCTCATACTACTCTAGTACTGTTAGGGAGGAATCCATGTCAAAACTAATTTGTTTTAAGGAAAACTTCTCAGGCTGAGGAAGCAACAACACGTGTCTATAGTCTTGCTAAGTATGAGCTACATGAAAACAGTTTCAGGTGTCTAATGTCACAAACCCTTTTAGGATCAGAATACAAACAAAAAACCCCAAACCCAGAACTCTGCAAAATTTTACACAATCAAAGAAATGTCTATAAAATCTCTATGAAAATATAGAACATATGGTTTTTCAAGCATTTTAAGTTACATTTAAGAGCTTAATGACCTGCAAATCCCTTTGAGCCATTTTATATAATTTGGAGTTTTTTTCAAAAATCACCTTATGAACCGGCAAAAATAAAGTTTTACATGCATTTCCCCTCCATTTTTCATTTTTCTTATCCAAACATGACTTCAGAGAAACCAGATAAATACTTCCAATACTCCATGTCCAACACTCATTTCAAGGCACAATATGCCACGAAATACCTAGAATAACTAATCTGAGCACGCACTCCACAATGAACTCATTCTGCTGCAAACAAGTGTGGTTCATGGCAAGAAATTGGTGTTGGAGCAGTACATATGGCTAAAGATGTTACTGCTGGTTTCTCTACACATACCTGACATGACTGCCAAAATATATAACAAACAGCAGCAGCTAAGGCAGCTATTTGGGCAAACACCTCTTCTGCAACCAGTGTTTTAGGCCAGACCAGTCACACAAAGTATCCCAGTAGGTAAGGAGAGGAAGTAATTTTTTTAACGGAGCAAATTCACACAGAGTTTTCTGTTAGGGTAGTTTCTTTTGGACTTGAAGAAAAAATAGCTCTGCAAACTGTCAATTTACATTAACTTAGAGATTCATGTTTCTTCTTAGGAATGATTTGCTGTAAAGACTATACARAAAAGAAGGGCTTGAATAGCAGAAYCCAGTTTAATTTTTTTTTTTAATATCAGGATTAATAAAATTTTGGAGAAAAAAGAAATCCTTTCAAATGGTATATACAAAGACTAGGGAGAAAGATGACAAATAAAAGTTGATAACAAGAAAGGATATGATCAACAGCAGACAGTTACCCCAGTTCAAAGATGAATACCAYAGAGTTAAGAAATTAAAATGGAACATGAAAATAGACATTTTCTGTTGCAGTCATCTGGCAACACACACAGAACAGAGCTTTGCTTTCAGAAGCAAAGAACATTGGTAACCATTTATAATGCACACATTAAAGTACTCTTAGACTGGAAGCAGAAAAGTCACTGTGTGACAGAAGTACCATCTCTCAAAGAAGTAGTTATTTTTCCCCAAAACTATGCTCAGATTACCCACTGGGCATTTAGTGAGGTACACTGGTTAGCTCTGGATTATGCATCTCAGATTAAGGTTTAAAAATTAGGATACTAACTAGTGATTAACATTATATTAGGTTCTCTGGCAGAGGAACTGTGGTTTTCTTGTCTTTCTACAGTACCTAACACACAGATCTTGTATAGGTCTTGGCCTACAGCTGAGATCCCTTAAATAGCAATGAATCCTTGCTAACTAAGTGCCTTCACTGGAGTTTGAAAAGCCAGACACAGACAGGTATCTACCTTGGCTGGGACGACAAAGGAGAAAGCTAGAGACGGAGGACGGGTGAAGTCCAAACAGCAGAACCCAATTTAGATACAGCACTTGTGCTCCTTTTGATAAGCGCTCATGCACAGGCATCAGGACTTGTAAGACTGTGAGGCATGCTGAAGGCAAATGAAAAAAAACCACTATAGTTAATGGGCACAGCTCTGAACATACAAGAAAAGAAAGGACTGTCTTAGTTTCAGCTATAAAATGCCAAAAGGCAGAGGTTTTGTTTTATGCACTTTTCTTTCAACACAGCTTTTTAACAAGTACTTTAAGTTGAAGAACTATATTCTGACATTTGGCACTTGTATTTCAAAGCTGTKTTTCTAGAGTTGTGGTAGATACGCTGCAGTGTGTTGAACACACAATTTTTAGTAGTTTTCAGGAACGCCAAGTGACCTGAAGTATACTCATACCCCTCTAAGTCCACAGGATTTTCAAAAGCAAACTTAAAAAGTCAAGTCAACAGGGGAAACTGAAAAAAAAGTCAAAACCAACTTCCAACAAATAAAGCACAGATAAATACAGTAGCTAATACACACACCCATGGACTTTTGACTCAAAATAAATGCAGATGGCCAGAAGGAGATCATACTTCTCTTGGCAAATTCATCATGGGAATGTGTGGGCAGCTTGGCAGCGGTGCCATGAGCTGATATGGAGATTGCACACAAGCGTGATTCAGACCAGCACRTTAGAAATGACACATCACAGCATTCTTATTTTAGCAATCCTTTTACCTAATGTAAACAATTATCTGAAGGTGAACAACCAAACCTATTTTAAGAAACTATCATATATATATGTTTTATTATACATACACAGAGTAAAATGTTTTTGCATTGCATAATCTCCCCTTACCTTCATTTTGAGAAGGTGGCGTGACACAAACAGCAGACAGTAATAAATAAACAGTAAAAGAAGTCACAAGGATAATAATATATAAAAATATATTGTATGCTGTGCTATACTGTAGGATGATGGTTTGGGTCTAGTTAAGATTCTAAAGTTAGCTATTCATAGGCAATATAGGCACCTATCCTTCCATGATAATTATAGGATGTATAACATCAATTAAAATTAGAAGTCTAAAGAAAGTTAAAGCTCACTCTAGAATAGGTACCTTGCAGTCACTAATCCAAATTGCTCCAATTACTATATTGACTATAGGCCAAATTCAGATTTGCACACATAAGCACTTACTAACAACTGGGAGGTTCAAAAGTATTGGAACAATCAACATTGCTCATTATGGCAATAGTATCAACTATAAATCAACTGCATAGCAGGCTTTCACAGCACTAACTGAAAGCCAGGCACAACACTCCTCTGCATCTCAAGGGGCACTAGTTGCCTATATATTGCCCCTATGTGGCTGCTACAGCAAGCCTCAGCCCTCCTTTTGACTCCTCAATCCACGTCCCATGGAAAAATCATCTTACCCTGAATCACTCATATTATCACAGGGATTTTTAATCTCAAAGCAATCAGAAAAATTTCTAGAGCTGAATTTGTACACTTTCAATCAGAGCTGGCTGTCTCTCTACTGCTGCTCCCACCCAGGAGCTACAATGAACATAGGCACAAACAAACTGGGAGTTGGATCAACSGGCATGGTTATCGGCTGTTAACAGAAACACCCTGATTCTGTTTGTAAGAGCAGCTAAATTAATAAGAGGCTTACTAACAAGTAACATATGTGATCTGCGTCTCCCCTGACTCAACTCCCTAGCAGAGATGTCCCACCAGTGGAAAGAGAGACCTGTCTTGGCTCTCTTGGTTGACCCTAGCAGACCAAGCAGCAGCATGAAACACAGCTTAAACTGTAGAGCCAGAGAACTGAACAATATTCAGATATTCAGCTGTCCCTGGATATTTCCAAGCCATTTTCATTCTTTTAAAACTCCTTTGGGATGTATTGACCCTCGAAGATCACTACTTCGGAAAGCTCTGGCTATGGGAACCAGAGACAGCAGCAGTTTACCACATCACTTACAAACTTTTTGAGCATGTTCTTATGACAGATGTCAATTTTCAACACAGAGTACCTGTGCTATAGATTAAAAACACTGGTTGCAAGCYATCTTAGAGCTCTAACTGCCTGGATGAATCACGGTAACAAAATTAGTCTTGTTAAATACCACCTTTGTCAATACTGTTCGTCTTCTAAAGATGTATCAATGCACAGTTTTATTTTTAGATATTACATTTATATAATAGTATATTAAATTATAATTTAAATCATGATAGTGATATTTTAAAAATTAAGATGTCACTAAGTTTTACTAGACCATATCTGAAATTCTATTTAAAATATTAATTTACTTGTATAGTAGATGCTATGAGTCAGTACCCTATATCTCTAATATGTGTCGCTAATCAAAGGATGCCTGCAGTGCTATCAGTGGAATAAGTGACATGGAAGCCCTATTTATGAAGGGAATTTAGATGAACATAATATCAGCTGACATAAAATATATTGTTAACCAGAATTATACCAAACAAAATGCCAAATAATAGCTCTCTAATAATTTTACAAATAAAGTACAGTCGCCAGGCATGCAGTCTCCAATATACAATATTTACATTTGCAAAATCAGGTGTTATTTGAGAGTTAGGCATGATTTCCGTGTAAGCAGAGGAGGAATTTCAGTAACTGCCAAAAATTCCATCTGTCTGAAATAAGTACTTAACCAAATACAGGTTAGTAAGCCCTGAAATCCTGAGGGGATTTGATAAACCTGATATGCTTAACAGATTTTATTGTTGCCTTTCAGAGACTAAACAGACTACCAACTACTGTATTCTGGGCTTCTGATAGGACTAAGCAACTAATTTCTTTTCACTGGCACGATAAACAATTAACACCAATAAATATTTTAAGTACTGTAACACAGAGTTGTGTGGAGCAGAGCAGACAACAATCTCAATACTGTGTTCTTTGCTTCCACTACTGCATTCTTCCTACTGCATCCAAGTGGTGACAGGGGGACTGGCCAGCCTGGTGAACTACAAAGGTTTTACCTGAGAGGCGATGGCACTGACCCGCACTGAGCAACACCASGCACACAGATTATCGGGTAACTCATGGGTAGTGTACCGTTTCACTGTGCCTGAACGTGACATGTCTACTCAAATCCTCTGGACATCCTCCACAGACTATGAGGAAAGACTGAGTGGGACCCTAGGTGGTACCCTTTTCTCTTTTTCAGGACTATAATGTAAAGAACTATTTCAGACAAAATAAATGAGATGAATACTTTCCATTGCCATAGGTAATCCTATGGTTATAGGATCTCTATTACCACAGTCTGGTAATATGATCTGTAAGCCTTTCTGTCATATACATTTGTTGCATATATTGCATACCTATCGACCATTTCCCATTCTACAGATGGAAACTTACTTTTCCTTTAATCATCTCAGTGTAAGGACTGGTAGTACATGTATACATGAAAACAGCAAAACCCACCCAAACCCTTTGTTTGGGGAGCTTGTTACATCCAACCTCGGCATTTTTTCTCAGAATTGGGCAGTACACTAAAACCAATGTAAAGCAACATGCAAAATTTACACTCTGAATGCACGTGATCTATACGCACACCCTTAAATGCTATCCACCAGGTAGATAATCATTCTATTTTTGCTGTAACAATAAGCATCCTACTTGCAACATTCTCTTGTAAATAAAAGTCTTTTCCTTCTTGCTGAAAAGTCACTGAAAATTCATATTATCATGCACAAAGTGGCAAAAAAAAATTTGCCAATTTATGACTGTGAGTAAGCTGACTAGTGGATAGCAATAGATTCTCTTCTTAATATCAAAGTGAGCATTTAAAGTTGTGCATAGGAATGGCTTATTACTGTGTTTACAACCCTTTAAACAGAAATTAAAAAACTGAACAGTCTGTAGGACAGAGGCCCATCTATTACCGGGGGCATACAGCATTTGCTTCAAAAGATGTTAACTGGGGGTTTCAGCTGTAGTTCTGTTCTGTACAGTGCTTTTTTCCTCCTTCTTTAAATACATTACCCCAGAGGCACTACCACTGTCACTGATGGTTTGGCCTTGACCAGCTGTGGGTGCGTCCTGGAGCCAGCAGGCAGTGGCTCTGCTGGCCATAGGCGAAGCTTTTAGCAGCTTCTCACAGCAGCCACCCCTGTAGCCCCCATCTCCCCCCTCCACCCTTTTGGCTACCAAAACGCACACAAATTCTGTTTGGAATTCTTAAATACTTAGAGTAGCCATCAGTAAGTAGTCACAGTTGTCACTAGAACCAAGCTGGTCAAGACAGGCCAAGACTATCACAGCATCTGAAATAGCAGCTAAGGGATAGAAGAGTGCACATAATTTTGTCACATATTATACATCTTCCTGAAAATTGTAAGCTTATCTGAACTTTGCTATGATTTTTTTGGGTTCTATCCCTTTAGATTAAGGCAGGAGGAAAACCAACGAAGGACCAGACTGACTAGTAAGGCAAACTCTTTAAAACAAACTCAACAGGGAAAATAAGACACAACCACTCTAGAATTTTAGTGTGAGCTCTAATTTTTTAACCTAAAACTGCTGCTTAACCAGTTACAGAGAGAAGGCAAAGTCATGCAAAGCCCTCCAGAGTATGCAAAAAGTTAGCTGATTGAAGGAAGATATCCACTGATGCCAGAACAATTCCATTTAAAACTGCTGTACCAGATGCATTCATACAGCTCTAGTTTTGTCAAGATACAACCTGCATATCAACAGTATCTGCTTGCACAGAAAAGATCAGATTGAAATAAATCACAGAAAAAACGTGATAAAATGGGGTATATCACTTTTCTTTTTATTTGACTGCTCTCCAAAAGAGCTTGACTCATCAAAGCAAACAGTAGACTGAAGAAAAATGAGCATTATGGAAATAAAATGGTAGTTAAGGAAACCAGCCAATATAAAACCATCTGAATTTGCTATCAGGAACATAAGAGCTCTACCTGAAAGAAAATTTGCGAAGGTGAAAAAATGACAAGAATCCTCTCCCAGCAGACCTGATTCATTTCAAGTTGCTACTGTTTTCAAAGCAAACCAAGGATTTAGTTGCCCTCTTATCTAACTGTGCCACTCACAGAAACTCAAGTCTAAAACGACATGAAAACAAAAACAAAATACAAAAAAATCCACAGAAAGAAAAAAACCAAAATTTTAAGAAAACAATTTTCTATGTTGATGTTGAAAAACATATCCTGACAGTAAACATTAAACACAAGTCTATTTGAATCTGAAGGAAATATGGCTCCTCTATTCCAGCTTGTCACATTTTCTAGTATCTAATTATGCAGACCCAYTATAAGCATTTTCTAGCTACATAACTGAATAACTGCTGCCTTCCCCAAAGGAAACTATGGTGCCAGACTCATCACTTGTACAAAATGAGAACAAATATCTTGTTTAATCTTAATCAATTTGGAGTGGGCATTAACCACTATCCTTGATGTAAGCCTGTTCCGGACACAATGAGCTAGCTGACCTATAATCACAGCATCTACACAACACAGTATGGAGCAGCCACGAACACAGAGGAGGAAGAAGTTTTGAGATAAACTGGCAAAACACAGTATTTTCAGACTAACAGCTATGGTATTTCACAAAAAAGCATTTCYGCAATGAGGGCAAAGTAAAAAATTATGACAGATCTAAGGAAATACTTCTAACAGTGTTTTTTAAGTCTTACATGGGGTCCTTAATCTTAAGATACCTATTTGCAATATATTTTAGGCAACAGTGAGAGATTTGCTCAAGTTAAAAAAGATGAAGGATCCTCAATTTTCAACAGTTTTATAACCAGTTAACTAGAAAGTAAGTCTGTCCACTTCTTGAAACCTTTCAACAATCCAGTGTAATGTCAACATGTCAACCAGACCAGTAACACCAATATTAAGTCTGTTTCATGCAAAATTGAAGAAAAAATACAGTAACAAAACCAACTCAGAAAGACATTTGTATTTTATTTGTTTATTAACCCCTACATTATAAATTAGCACACTAAACTTATTTTATTAGTTCCTAAAGTTCAAATAGCATATTCTCATTACAGAGGATAGAAATATGCAAAAAGCCCACAAATAATAAGGGCTCTATTAAAAAAA